>CM047394.1:20078352-21278352 GCA_026123125.1 Chironomus striatipennis | reverse complement strand
TGTAAAAAAGAAAGGACTAGAGTAGAATGAACGGTTTTCTTCATATACGAAATTCATCTTTAGGGGATTTTTGTTAGTTTAAATTTAATGTTTCTTCATTATTACTAATGCTAATAATATCAACATTTAAGACTAATATTAGCATGTTTTTGACAACGTATGTAGATATGGTTTAAATTTGTCTTTAAAATAAACTGCTTTCGTTTCTGTATCTTTATATACTAAAATTTAGAATAAGTTTAAAGGTTTAATCGTTGCCCTTTGTTGTTTATTTATTTCAAAACTTGAATGCGCTCTAATTTTTCATATAATACTAGAATCTAATAGCCAATTTCCTTACTGCTTAGTGTTTACGATGAATAAACCATTTAACGATGATTTATAATATTCGCAAGTGAATAAGCATTGAAAGGTTAAAAAGACAGCACATGCTTAATGCACATAAACGAAGAATAATGATTTTTCTTATTTGCTCGTTTCTTAATCTTTTGTTTTTTCCCCCTACAATTTTAAGATCGTGTGCTATTGTTTGTATTATCATAGGGGATTAGAACTTTCATTTATCGTGTGTTGATTCTGTACATAAAAATTTATTCTTGTTGCTAAACAATAAATAGTTTCATGGTGTCGGCATTTTTTCGCTGCTTTTACTTTCATGCCATTTTTCATTTTCTTCTTTAAATCGCGATTTTGAAAAAAAAATTGAGGATTTATAATGCTTTTATGTGATTAATGATATTTTGCTTAAAAGCAAATAGAAAGAAACAAGTTTTAATCAGATGAAATTAAATAATGAAAATTGATATCTCATTACATTAAAGTATTGAATTATACACTACTAAATATAAACGATTTGTCATGATCATCAGTATAAATATTATTTTAGCAAGAGGCTCTTCAATTCAATCAATTGAAAACTGAGTCGGGATTCTTTCCAATTTTGGCACAAAATGATATACATTTACTATGTTTTGTACAAACAATTACTTCTAAAAAGAGCTTGGTGCTTGGCATATTTTTATTGAAAAACGATACTTAATGTCAGTTTTAGTGCCTCTTTTTGCTGTCATTAATATTTCAACCCAGGTTTGGCGAACGGTTCTTATTTTTCGATTTCGAACTTTCGAAAAGTACCTTATTTTTCCGTTAAAATTTGAATTTTGAATTTCGAAAAATAAAGTACACAAACACAAAAGAAATGAAAATTTTGAGAAAATTACAATTAATCTATTAAATCTTATGTTTAACTGTACTAAAAGCATTTAAATATCATTATTGACACAAACCAAAGTAAATAACAATACTTATTGCTCATAATTAGTTTAAATTATCATAAAATTTTGATAAAATTTATTTAAAATTTACTTTCGAAAAACGTTCCTTAGTGTTAGTGAACGTTCGGGACTTTACAAAAAAACTTTAAATTTCTGAAAATTTAACGACAAAAGTTCTGTTCGCCATACCTGGATTTCAACTATTTTGAGTTTGAGCTTCATTGAAGCACACTTTTTAGAATAGATTGAAAGATTTTTTTGCTGCTGATTTTACCGCACACACAATGCCATTGTTAAAAGAAATAAAAATTGAGCGAGGTGAATTCTCTTTAGCATAATTCTTTTTCAATTTGACGATACGCTTATCCACTTTGACTGTCTTATGATATTAAAGTGTGACATTGAAATTGTGTTTAAATTTCATTCAATGAACTAACTAAGCTAAAATTAAAGGTTATTCTTTCTTAATTGATTAGATGTGTTTTCTTTATTATATTCTAAAACTATTTTATTTCAGAAAAACGTTGCCAAAAATTGTCTTATTGACAATCATATTAAATATACCATAAATAAACCCATAATTACCATCATTACCCAAAAACAGGAAATCGAAATGATTTAAATAAATTATTATTCAAATTTGAATGGACTATTTTCAATCATCAATAACTGCTAAACTGTATGCAAATAAACAAATTTTAGAGACCATTAATGCGCTACTTCAAATTATTCAAAAATATTTGACTTCTTATTCTCATTTTAATTCATTTTATCTTTAATATCTTTATTCGCAACTCTTTCGAAAAAGCGAGCAGAAAAGAAAGAATACATTACAATACCGCAAACATACACATTATAAATCTTAATCTTGTTATACTTAGACGTGTCTTGAGGTTTCTTTTTACTTCCATCATACAAATCACTTGATTTCTATTTAAATGACACTCAAGCAACAATAGTCAATAATTATTTGTAAATTGATAGCTCTTAAAGGCGGAAGCTAGTATGTATTTAAAAAGACTTTGCTGGATAAAATTAAATTTTCTACGGTTTATTGTTAGATAAACAATAAATTTCTATATTTGTCTAATTATCTCGGTAAATTTAGAACATTTTATATTTCTATATGTTACATACTTGTGGAATTTTATTTAAATTCTATTAAACTTTTGTAAACTGTAGATTCATATTTTTCGTCTTCTTTTTTTACTAAAAACTATTTCAAATATTCTTAATTACTTTATAATAGGCATAAAGGAAATAAAGTTCTAAAGAATACTTCTTTTCAATTACATTATGGAATGCAGTAAAACCGTAGGCGATGAAACAAAAGACCCTACCGCGCGATCGTATTTGTTTAATTATTTGAATTCACTTTGGCTCCATCAATTGATTAACATAAGATTGAATGTATTTTTCTACTGTGGTCTTTTCGCTTGATTTATGTAGCTTCTTTTGTTACATATTTAATGCTCACCACTTTAATATCGAAGAATGTATTTTTCACATTAGAGAATAATTGATTCCGTACAAAAAGACGAATACAACAATTAAAAATAAAAAAACTATTAGAAACACGGCATTGTTCTTGCTGCTGATGCCAAAGAGTACAATAACCTTTATGCTGTGTACTTTTTTCCTTATGTGTTACGTAGATTGCTTACTTTTTTTTTCAAGAGCATGTTAATTTAATGAAGTACTTTGATATATTTGATATTTTAAGCTATAAAATTTATAATAAAAACAAATCTCTATCGTAAATGAACCTCTTCCAAAAACCTAAATTCCTTTCGCATTTACACCTGTTATTTTAGCAAAACTGCGTTTTGACCATTCAAATACCGACCACATCCTACACACTCATATTTTTGTTATTTTCATTTCAAGGTTGTTGGTATAGCATAGCGAACATATCGTAAGTGATATTGTTTTTTAACTGCCTTGCTTCACTTCGTATTGTGTGTGCCGACTTCTTCTTGTTCCTTCGTATTTTTCGTTCCTTCTTTTCTTTTCCTTCTTTATTTATTTTTTATTTAATTCTTTAACATTTTAATGATGTATCTTATGCTCGCGAGTTATGATATTATACAGAGATTTAGCATGTTTTGACTAATGAATTTGAAATTCCATGGGAGATATGTTTATGTAGATGATGTTTGCTTAATGTGCGCCTCTTTCAGCAGTAACTATGAGAATATTCTCATAATATTAGGAATGTTATTAGAATATTTTCATGCTTTTTATACACATTTAAATATCGTGTATGCATAATAAAATATGAAAAAGATACATTTCATGCAGAATTGTTTTCTATTCAAAGTACATAAATATCGCGTATTTCTACCCATTTAATGTAATAAAAAAATGAACTGTCTTAAATTATTATAAAACTCACCTGCAAAGGAAATCAGTCTCACCGAAGCACATTTCGTAACAATCTTGACGTGAGACGGCTGTTGCCGATCGTTTGATATGATCTTTCAATGCATAACCTTGGACTCTATCAATGCACCATGCTCTCTCGCAAGGTCGCATTTTCAAGCAAGATTTTTGTG
Source organism: Chironomus striatipennis (assembly GCA_026123125.1). Classification (NCBI taxonomy): domain Eukaryota; kingdom Metazoa; phylum Arthropoda; class Insecta; order Diptera; family Chironomidae; genus Chironomus; species Chironomus striatipennis. The sequence goes on along the minus strand of CM047394.1, from coordinate 21,274,523 downwards.
CATAAATTGTAAACACGGGAAATTGTGATTTAGTTAAAGCACCTGTAAATGACAATGAGAAAAATGAAATAAGAGAAAAATGCAGAGAATGTAATATTGGAGTATATGGATGGATGTAAGATAAATATATGGAATAACTTTGACTCGCATTGCAGGATGGATGCAGAAAAGCATTTGTACTCTTCCTCATATGTTAGTTCCTCAGGATATCGTTGAAGTCAGGGAGGTCATAAATTTACAATTTCCTCAAACACTATTGACTCGTGACTATATAATAACAATTTAATAGCTTCTTGAAAATTACCGTAAAAAATCTACATGTTAATCGAAGAGAGGTATAGATGAAAGGAAGCGTACTTTCAAAAGAACATACAGTAGCGTGCAAAAGTTTATAAACAGCTCAAAATAAATCGTTTTGCTTTAAAAAAACATACTTAAACTCCACCAATTTGACTGAAATTTTCACAGTTAACGTAATTTTTCGTGCTCTTTAATGTAATGTAAAAAAATTTTCCGAATATAACTTTTTTGAATTAAACCGTTAAAAATTCAAAATCACTTCCGTGCAAAAGTTTATAAACAATATAAAATTAATTTTTTTTCATACTTTTAAGTTATGTTTTGACAGTTTTTTATACTTAAACATTAAATTGATATGTTATTCTTTACTTTTATGCATATTTCAGTACATAGTTAAGTATTTATCACAATAAATTTTCAATAACAAGATTACTTCCGTTTCCTGCAAAACATAAACAAAAAATTAGCTTAAATCAACTTTAATGATTAAACTAAAAGCTGAAATACATTGCTTTTTCAATAATCTTTAAGAATATATATGATTTATATGATTCTATAGATTAGTTAAAGAAAAATTTCCAAAAATTTTTTTTCAGCAAGCACGCTTCATATAGAAAATTTTTTCTTATGCTTGATAATTTATTAATTCTTGCGAGTTCTATTACTTATTTTATATCATAATTTAGCATTTTAATTCTACTTTCGTTATCTATACCATTTACAACACATATATTAACGTCCAATGATAAATTAATGCAAAAATGAGACCACAACAAACTAAAATTTATAGACAAAAATCAAATTTTGAAAAATTCTTCAGAAGTACAAGAATATTATTGAAATATGACTTCATTTAGATTGAAACATGATTATTAATTGATTTTACCAACTTTTATAAACCTTTTGAGCTTTATTCTTATTAAAATTGTCAAAATGTATTTTTCTTATGTGAGTCAATTTGTTGTGGTCTCATTTATGCATTAATTTTTCATTGGACGTTAATATATGTGTTATAAATTATATAGATAATGAAAGTAGAATTAAAATGCTAAATTATGGTATAAAATAAGTAATAGAACTCGCAAGAATTAATAAATTATCAAGCATAAGAAAAAATTTTCTATATGAAACTTGCTTGCTGAAAAAAATTTTTGGAAATTTTTCTTCAACTAATCTATAGAATCATATAAATCATATATATTCTTAAAGATTATTGAAAAAGCAATGTATTTCAGCTTTTAGTTTAATCATTAAAGTTGATTTAAGCTAATTTTTTGTTTATGTTTTGCAGGAAACGGAAGTAATCTTGTTATTGAAAATTTATTGTGATAAATACTTAACTATGTACTGAAATATGCATAAAAGTAAAGAATAACATATCAATTTAATGTTTAAGTATAAAAAACTGTCAAAACATAGCTTAAAAGTATGAAAAAAAATTAATTTTATATTGTTTATAAACTTTTGCACGGAAGTGATTTTGAATTTTTAACGGTTTAATTCAAAAAAGTTATATTCGGAAAAATTTTTTACATTACATTAAAGAGCACGAAAAATTACGTTAACTGTGAAAATTTCAGTCAAATTGGTGGAGTTTAAGTATGTTTTTTTAAAGCAAAACGATTTATTTTGAGCTGTTTATAAACTTTTGCACGCTACTGTAAGCCTTTCTTCTTCTTCTTTTTTCCTGGTTTTCGACGCTATTTAGTTCATCTAATCGCATTTTTATGTTGAATTATCAATTCATGTTAAAATATTAAGAAAAAAAAATGTTCATAGAAATTATTGAATTAATGAGCTTAGCTTCTGTTACATTCATACAAGTTATACATTTATATAGATTATGAGAAAAGTATAAGAAAAGCCTTTCATGATTTAAATTAAGAGCCACTTGCACTTCTTATTAATCTTCTTTTAATATATGTTAATAATAATGTACTGTGTATCTATTATATATGAATGTGAGATTATCAATAGGAAATTTCGCTATTAATAAAGTAAAACGAACATGTGTTCTTAATACACTACAGTCACGGAAACTTTCGATCTCATGGAAAAAAATGAAATTATTTCTAATATGATAATATGAATGGAATATAGAAATTGTTTGTATGGTAAAAATGGTGACATGAAACCTGTTGTAAAATTTGCAAATTTTTTCTATAATTTATAAAAATAATTTTCAAAAAAAAATTTAAATCTGATTATAAACAGCAATTCTGAACATGTTTTTCAAACAGAAGCATTTTTAATAATAGCTTACAGACACTAAAACATTTAATGGTTCATTAATTTATTCATTTATTGTTCTAAGCATATCATCAAATATTCTTTTCCCTTTGTTTTGTGTTATTTCTATTCTTGAACCTCATGTGCTGTCGGCTATCTTCTTCACTATAATGACTTATTAATTCAAAATTAATTATTCTTTTACACATGAGTGAGTTTTTATATTTATTTATAGTGTTAAAACGTTAAAATAGGAAAAAAAAAGATAAAATTAGATGAAACATTAAATTGAAGTCACTGACACCTTCATAGGAAGAGAATGAATGAAAAATTATAAAAGAAATGATGCCTAAAGCTTGATATTCCATGCTGATAAATACAATCTATTCTATTCTTTACTTTTTTTGCTATAAAAAACTACATCGCACATTAAAGAATTAAACACACACTTGTAACGTGACTAAAGGTGACTGAATCATGATGAATTATTATCGTTGAAGAAATCTGTAACATAATTGTGATTGAAAAAAATATTATAAATTTCATCTCAGTCATAACTGACAGGTTAATCAAAAGCTAATTATAGATAATTAAAAGATATCAAAAGCTGTCAGAAACCTAGTGATGATGATATTATTTGTAGTTTTATTTTTTCCTTTTCTCATTGGTACTTTATTTTAAAATCAACGTACTCGTCTTGTTAAAGGCTGCTTGCGGGTTACATGTGTTTAATTTTATGGCTTATTTATGGTTCTTTTGTAAAGAAGTGTTAAAGAAAATTTAAATTGTAAAGGAACTAATAACTTATTTAGGGATTATTTGAGAAAATTACTAGGAATATTAAAAGGAATAGGTGTTATGTTTATGACTTTCGTGATAGACTATTAATTCTAATGGAATAGCTGCGTAGAGAAAATTACAAAGTAAAGAATTATTTTTAAGGAATCACGAAAGGAGTCTCACAAACAAGTATACTGTGTATTGATCATCTTAGTAAATAACAGGGTAAATGATCAATAAAAATTTTATGAAAAGTGATGACTTATTAAGTAGTTTAGTTTAAAATTACATCTCATCAAAGATGTAGATTTAATAAGTATTAAACAGCTTTAAATAATAGCCGCTAATGCTTTTATTGTCAATAACGCTTAGTTTTAATCAGAGTTTTAATACTTTTATGCAGTAATGCGAGAATAAACTAGATTTTATCTATAACATCTTAATTTCGGATTAAATTTATTATTTGAATCGTAAATTACATTTAAAGTCTAAAACTTTATTAAACGTTAAATCAAGTGTCATAACCGTTGATAACTAACAGTTATAAACCAAGAAAATTTTTATATCAACCAATAAAACCACAGCAGAACTAATTAATGGAACAATTATGACTAAAACATGAACCCTTATGAATTATTTAACTAACTCAAGAACATTAAGTTCACAACAAATTTTAATTACATTAATCAAATTAAAAACTTCTTAATCGACCATTTAACACGTTAGAAATTCTTATTGCGTTTAGAATTATTAAATAGAAAGAAAATAACAGTTAAAAATTCTCTTTTGATAAATTTCACTAGAAAACTAAGATTAGCTTAAAGGTATAAGAGCCGACATGCGTGTAAACGACTTACTGTGAAAAAAGTATCTTTAATAGTCAAAGAAGTCAGTATAGCTCTTTTCACTTCATGAAGAATTTTTTATACATGATAATTTCACTTTTCTTTTCCGTTCCTGTACTTTTTTTATTTTATCAGAGCGTAAATTAATATGAGACACATGGGAATGGGAATGGGAATGAAAATTAAGTAGAAGTTGAAAAATTGTTAACGAAGAATTATTTACATTACTAACAAGAATCAACAAGATACTTTATGGAATTTATCCACATTCATCCATCATTATTATCATCATATTCAGTGTTTACTTATCGACTTCTTACCTTGCTGTTTGTCTGCATTTGATGTGAAGAGAACACATAAACCTGTTTCATAGTTGACCGATCTGCAAGAATCATTTAATTGACATTGCTCTAAACAATCTGTTAACATTAAAGTGCCGGGAATAGAGTCGAGGATATCTTTTGGTGATGAGTAGACGTAGCTGTGTAAACGATACAATAAAATTCCATGTAATAAGGGAAACAAAAGAGATGATAGAATCTCAATTATGACGCTTAATTATAAGTTACTCACCCGGTTACAAGCTCAAAGCTTATATTGTCAATATTATCACAATCTTGCAATTCTTCACTCGATGTACTTTCGCTACTGTTCACCTCATTGTCTTCAACTGTTTCCGTTTGAAGTGTTGTCACTGGCAATGAAGGTGATATAGATTCAGTTTGTGGTTGTGGCTGTGGCTGTTGTTGTTGTTCCGCAGTTGATGCTTGTGCAACGTTATCCTCAAGGGGTGCATCAGCTGCATTTTTAATTGGCAAATCTATTCTTGATCTTCTTCTTGCATTTACGGATGTTGAGAGAATAACTAGACATAGAACTACTAATATCTTATTAAACCTGAACATTTTCATTCTTTTTCACTATATTTTTTTCTTTCTTTTTTGTTGATTGGATTTTATGTATGGACAAACGTTGGATGAACGTGTGGTTTTATTGATGAAACTAAAAATAAAAGAAGAGAAAAAGTAATCAGTATAAATTGATGAAGGATAATTTTTATAAAGTACGTTACCAACCGATTAGAAATTTTTTTATTTTTGCAATAACTCTCTGCAGATATCCAAAAACCTAGTGATGTTGTATATTTTTGGATAGGTATTGAAATTTCCAATCTAATGGTATGAAAATATTTGGAAAAAATCAAGTAATAAAGTCACACTGGGTAAAAAACGCATTTTAAGCAATCTATTCAACAATGTTTTGCTTTTTTCTCAGCATGAGATGCACAAAACTTCTTGTAACTTTGCACACTTATTCTTTATTAAAAAATGAATAAATTGTAAAAGTTTCAGATTTTTCCAAGAAGCTTTTCACGAGTTTTCCTTACCTGAAATTTTCCACATAAAAGTGAATTTTTTTCAATAACTAGACATTTTTAAATATTGTTATTAATCATGTTTGATTCCATTTTTTATTACCTTTCCATTGATATATAATAATATAAGATTAATCATAGGATTACAGAGAAATCAATAAAAAAGTGCTCCAAATGTATGAAAATTTACATGAAATTTCGCCATCTTGAATTTTGTTTTGCTTTTTCTGATTAAACTAACTAACTTTATTTTATGTTTTATACCTCTTTTGAAAGGTTTTTGGAAGTACTTTGAATCAACATAAATGTCATAGTCTACATATGAATGCAACTAAAGTTACAGGAGCTGGAAGTTGACAATGACAAAAAAACTTCTCCTTTCAAAAAAATTTTTTTGTATTTTTCAAATTATGACTTATTTAAAACATTAATTTTAGTTTAATCACTTTATTATGTTGTAAAATACCATAAATGATGTTTATCAATCAGGAATTAACAACTAAAAGCTTTAAAAAAGAAATTTATAAAAATTTTTTTTTGAAAGTATTAGTTTTTTTGTCATTGTCAACTTCCAGCTCCTGTAACTTTAGTTGTGTTCATATGTGAGCTATGACATTTATGTTGATTCAAAGTACTTCCAAAAACCTTTCAAAAGAGGTATAAAACATAAAATAAAGTTAGTTAGTTTAATCAGAAAAAGCAAAACAAAATTCAAGATGGCGAAATTTCATGGAAATTTTCATACATTTACAGCACTTTTTTATCGATTTCTCTGTAATCCTATGATTAATCTTATATTATTATATATCAATGGAAAGATAATAAAAAATGGAATCAAACATGATTCATAACAATATTTAAAACTGTCTAGTTATTGAAAAAAATTCACTTTTATGTGGAAAATTTCAGGTAAGGAAAACTCGTGAAAAGCTTCTTGGAAAAATCTGAAACTTTTACAATTCATTCATTTTTTAATAAAGAATAAGTGTGCAAAATTACAAGAAGTTTTGTGCATCTCATGCTGAGAAAAAAGCAAAATATTGTTCAATAGATTGCTTAAAATGCGTTTTTTACCCAGTGTGACTTTATTACTTGAAATTTTCCAAATTTTTTTATACCATTTAATTGGAAATTTCAATACCTTTCCAAAAATATATAACATCACTAGGTTTTTGGATATCTACAGAGAGTTATTGCAAAAATAAAAAAATTTCTAATCGGTTGGTAACGTACTTTAACTTCAATTTCTATTATCATTATTATTATTATGATTTGCTCAGTTACTCAATCATCATGATTAAATTAAGAAATAAATGATTAAGAAAAGAGAAAAAATATACATTGGCATTGATTTCGATTTGATTCGAAATAATGAATGAGTGAGTAAGACGGAGGAGAAAAGAATATCGATCAGGTTGATTAAAAATTATGCTGCATGCAAATTTTTTTCTCTTCTTTTTTCTACTTTTCTTTCGGCAAAAAAACAAATAACTGTTTTCTTTATAGTAGTAGTACTATCTTTCTCGATCATCAAGTAGCTGCTAAGTAATAAGCTCAATGTTGGTGTACAGAATAAATTGTAAAAGGAAAATAAATTGAATAGAACATGGAAAAAAATTAGAGCAAAACTGTTTGGATTAATATGAAAAAACGTGGTAAAAAATGAGTTACAGTTGGATCGAGAATAAGGGTGCATTTAGAATGCAGAAAATGTTTTTCAAATTTTTAAATTTTTTTGCAATTCTCTTATTCTGAATTCTCACCCGTTCAACTTGCTACCTCCTCAGTCATACAAACTGTAAACCTACCACGCTAAAAACCGCTAACTTGATGCAAAAATTTATTATTAAAACGCAAAGCGCGCAAATTTTGATTTCATTTTCAAACCAATAACACCAAGCAATAATCAACCGTTGTGAATATATAACCCAGAAGGAATTAAATTTACAGCATTAAGTGATGGATAAAAAATCTGCAGTTTTGTCTTAGTTTTGTTTACATTTTGTTGTAAAAATTATAATACAATCCAATCAATAACTGTAATATAATTCATTACTATCATCGTAGATTGTAAATTATTTAAACAAGCCTGTAGGAACATTCATATGTTTATTAAGCAAAGAAGGAAATGTACACAATTTTTATATTTTCCTTTTTTAAAAAAAGCCGGTCAGTAGTTGAATTTTGTGAGAGATTTCTTTACATTTTCGTTCTGATTTTTCTAGTAAATTTTGCATTTTAAATTTATGTTAAGTAGTAAAAGCAAAGTCAAAACTCAACTCTTCTTTTGTTTATTTTCTCTTGTTCAAATCCATTATGTGAATTTACCTTGAACTAGTTCTGATGAGAGTGAAATGTATTCACTGTGAGAAGTTATTGATGAGATTTTTATTCAAATTTTAAATGTTTTTTTTTTTTTTTTGGATCAATTAAACATTAATGTTTAAAATTTGGATTCAAAATTATTATTATTATTTAAGATCAATTTAATTTTAAAAAATTTAAAATAATTAATGAATTAAACATTTACTAATCATGTACAAAAAATAAAATTTTGATAAAAGTTATAAAATAAATTGAAAGTAACGCAACTACTGTATATACATATTGTTTAACTCTAAAAAACTATGAAGAAATTAATGTTTATAATTTTCTTTGAGTGTACCGGATTGTACCAATAAAATTATGCTAATCGCTCAAAAAATTTCACACAAAAAAATAGTAACAATAATTATGGAAATAAAAGAATTATCTCCAAAACGTACAATTGAATTTATGGTCAGCTTGCCCAAGCCATTTCACTGTCTGTTTTACCGTTTAGGAGTGAACAAAAAGCGTAAAAAGCGAATTTTATGTCTGAAGTTTAAGAAAGAGAACATTTATACTTGTTTTTAATACGCAAAGAAAGAAATAATAGAGCGGCAGTGTGACTGACTATTGAAGGTAACTCATACTTAACGGATTTTTAATCTTGAATGAATTAAACATAAACAATGAAGGAAGAAATTATGGGAAATTAGGCGTTTTAATGAGATGAAGAAATTAAAATTGTATCATATGAAAGTCAATTTAGGCCACCAACAACATTGTTTCTTGATCAGCTTAGAAAATATCGTGTGATAATCACGATCTTTTGCCCTTTCTTCTGATGATATTTTTATTTCATCTGCTTTAAAGATAAAAAAGAAGAGAACATAAAACTCTCGTTAACTTTTTGTACATAGTCATTTTGTTTGTAATTTAATATTTCTTTACTTTAATTGTTCTTATCTTTTCAAATGCATCTACATTTGCCCACTTTTTTATTACTTATTATTTCAATCCCATTTATGTTTCTATATAATTTGTTTTTGCTCTCTCAACTAAATAAATGAGAGGGAGTCAATGAGAAAAAATAATTTATCAAGATCTGTATGAATTTCGCTTGCTTCGTAGAGCAACAGAAGCTAGATTGGTTATTTACTTGAACTTTTACTTGTATTTTAAGAATTTTAAATAATTCATATAATTTGTTAATTAAAATATCATAATTTGTAGAAATAGGGGTTGTTCACTTATTACGTTACGCAAAAACCTAGACCCCTCTCCCCCCTAAAGAACGAACGTGCTAAAAAACGGCCTAATATGACTCTTTTATCTATCAACGATTTTTTTTTAAAACTCAAAGTCTCTTCTTATTTGCATTTCTTCTTTAATGAATCTTAATCAGAATCAACAAGAATTCCATGTTGAGGTGAAAATTAACAAGAACGTTTGAAAATGTGTTGACAGTTAAATTGATTCTCTTACTTGTTTTATCATTTTAATAACTTCGTGGGTATTCTTATTCATCTTGTGATGGTTGAATTCTGGTTTTAAATTTATTTCATGTAAACAGATGATGTTTTGTTTTTATAGACTTTGCGAAACTAAATGAGAAGCTTTTCAGATTATTTATGACTTCTTCTGAGAGATAAAAAGTAGTCTACAACTTCATTAGTATTCATTGGTAGATAAGAAGGCAATTTTGAAGATAAAAGTTAATCCAAAGTACATAAGACTTGGATGGGAATATGTATGAATGTAGTTGCTTGACTGTTGATACATTGAGCATTGTAAGAGAACAATAGAAAGATATCGTTCTAAATACATAAAAAGTGTCGGTTTAAATTCATTTTTTCTTTACGAAATCAAAAAAAAAAAAAAAGAAATTTGAAATTTTTTTCTGATGATTTTTTTAAAGAAAATTCAAGGTTCAAGTAGATTTGCTTTTGTAAAAAGTGAATTTCTAAACAACATCATGTAAGCATTATTTTAAAATTCGTCTAAATATTAAGCACCGTTGTATCTTAAAATTTCCATTAGAACCAATAAAACTATTCTAAATTTTTAAGTGCTTCAGAAAAAATAATCGAAATGAAGAAACACTTAACCTTAGCACATAAAATTGCCGCCAGACTTACTTCTGAGAAATTTGCCTCACACCGTAATAAAAACCACAATAAAATTGGATGTGAAACCTAACAGAAACTGAAATTACATAGAACTTGAGCAATTTGTAGCAAAATAATTCTTGTTCTCAACTAACTCATCTATAAATTGCGGCAACGGAAATATTCCTTGGCGACGCCCCAACACTTCCTAGCCATCATTGTGATTAATTAGAAACATATCTAACTAGAAATATTTTACAGTTTTCCTGAACGCAGATTTATTACTTAATGTAATTTAAACGCTATAAAAAATCATAATATCACCACGTAATGTCTTACCATGAAATTTTTGATTAGAAACAAAAGTCGCCGATCTAGTCTGTATTTTTTTATTATGACTTTTCTATTCGAATGGGAATAAAGATTTATAATCAAGATGTTTCAATATGAAATTAGATTGCTTAACTTATTCGTTCTGTATCATTTGATGTCTCTAGCTAGTGGTCATGTTACAAAACAAGATGCTACATCTTAATCGTGGTATGAACGTTATTACAAACTGAATCGCCTTCATACATTACAACTTGATTTTAAATAAAAAATATCATATCACTGCTTAGTAGTGAAGGAAAGATGAATGACCGTAAAATAACAAGCAAATTAAGAAAAATCAATGATCAAGTTACATTCTGTCTTTAGATGAAGTGATTTATGGTTTAATTGTATTAAAATTCACACGACTTTTATGATAAAGATTGAATCGACAGATTTATTTTCATCGGTTATTACTTAATTGTTGGTCTGATTTTATGAGATTTATTTTTAAGTATGTTTATTTAAGCTCAAGTCTGTGAAGATGAGCATGATTCATGTAAAATTTTATGAGTTTAAATTTATGCTGGCATCATTAAATTCAAGCATAATAAAATTTTCAATTTTAATAAAAAATTAAATCTCATTGTGATCACGAAGAAATTTTATAATTTATCATCTGATCTAGAATATTAAATCTCAATAGTGTAATAAATAATAAATTAATTTCCTGTAATTTATTTTCTTAATCAGACCAAAAATCGAAGATTTAACTGATTTTATTTCTGAACATTAGGTCAATAAAATTATATCGATACTCAAAATTTTCTCTTTATTCTCTATATTATAGAAAAGATGTTAAAAACTACAAATAATAAATTTAATTATCTAACCATAAAAGTTGACATTACTCTCTTTATAAGGCAATTTAAAGCAATTAATTTTTTTTCTCTCTAAATCCAAAGATTTATTACTTTATGATTGTACACGTTTAATATTAAATCCACATATAAAAGAAGTTAAAAAAATGAACTCTAAAATGCTCATAAAAACTAATGATAGATTAATAATAATCACAGTGGGATCATTAAAATGCATTAAGCTACCAATTGATAGTTTACTATCCAAAAAAAAAAGAAATTGTTATTCGAGTGTCGTAGAACAAATTGTAGAATCATTGATTGCATACAGCGATGAAGGTTGCTGCCATTAATATTAATAAAAAGGTATATGAGGATCATCTTTTGGATTGGTAATAATACGTTTCTTCCATATTTAGTGATAAATTGTCATAACTAATATCTACAGCATCATAATCATCATCAAAATTCTGTTTCTTTTTTTTTTATTTTCTGACTTTTTTGTTCAATCCGTTGTTGACTGTAATTGATTCTGAGCTAGTTTTTTTATTTATCATTTTCCGTTATATTTAAACAAAAAAGCAATCGATTAGATTCTTATGCTGCTGCTTGTTCTTTCTATGTCAGATGTGGATTCACTTAACATTTAGCGTATTTTTACTAAAATAGATCCGCTTTGAAAACTTTTTTTTTGCAATTTACGGAATGGGTGGCTTGCTGAGACGTTTATGATTCGGGAGAATGTGTTATGTGACCGATTTAGATTGGTGCTTTGAAGATTTGTGAGGTGTAATTTGTTGAGCCATTATCTCTTCCTACGCTGCAATTATGGATATATTGGATAAAATTTACTCGTGCTTAAAAGATTTAGATGATCTTTTGCGGAGGTTTTGAGCTACTAAAGAGTTTGCAGATTTATTTCGGAATTATGCAGATATTTATTTTTATGTGTCATATAAATTAGAAATGACATAAAATAGAATTAAATGTAGAAAATTTTTACAGTTTGGTTTGATTGGAAATATCAAAACGGCTTTCAAATGAAAAAAAAAAATTAAAATTTTTAATTAATTTGACTACAGATTTTTATTGTGCTGAATATTTTGCCTAATTTACAGAATAGATATTTGTTATTCATTACAATAACAAGTCTATTCTTTTAGTCTTGTCATCATACGGACTATAAAAGTAAAATAAAGAATCTTCAAGCTGAGTTTGGTTATGAATTTATTTTCTATCGCTTTCTATTCCACTCGATCCTCAGTTTAGAATTATAATTGCCCATAATAAGTATTTATTTGTTCATCCCATCTTTTATAAATAAATATTTTTCTTTTTATTTGTATTTTTTGCTCTTTTTTCTATTCGGAAATCTTATAGATATGCTGAGATAGATATGTTTGGGCTTATGCCGATATAACTAATTCCACAGAGTCAACAAATTCTACTTCGATGTCGATTGTATTTACTTTGCTGTACAATTCATTCAATTTTATGTTAACAGTCTCAAAGGCCTACATCGACATGCTTCGAAACATACTTTGGAATTCATTAGAAGTTTATTAATGACATAGCATTGAATGAACGATAAATTCTAAATCATATACAAAAAATTAATTTTTATTCAACTGATGAGAACTGGATTTATTGAATTTTTATGTAGCGTTTTATTGGATTGATTCAACATCCATCTCAATGGAACATTCTATAAGATAAAGTAGTAATAATAAGAAGAATATATAAAGTGTTCTTTTTAACGGTTTAGTGCTATTAATGAATTGATTTAACACTTTGTTATGCTTCGTTGATACTAAGATGTATGTAATTCTCAGATGAATATAATAATGTAGGGTGAAAAAATGTAATGTTATAGTAATAACTATATACTCACTCTACGACTATTCTTTTATTCTACAGTTTTTTTTTTTTCGTTTTCCATTCTAACAAAAAAAAAATTATATTGAATTTTTTTCATTCCCTTCTAATAGCGGTAGGTATGCAAAGTTATTATGTAATATCTGCATTTCTTTACAAATTAATACTAACGGACCAAAAAAATTGTTGTTAGTCATTCACTACTTTTCATTTTCATTTCACATTGAATCAGCAATATTTGCTTTTATTCTGCTCATTAACGTAAATGCTAAGCAACAATGTAGCCAGCATCTCCTTGTACTGATGTGAGAAATATATCTCAAAAAAATAATGCTTTTAGAAATCCATGTGAAGAAATTGCAAGACGAAAATTTATTAGATTTTAAGTATGAATAGAACAATCCAAAGCGAAAGTTGTTTCTTTATGCTCAACATCTCTATTGTTTTTGCACTATGCATAAAAAAAAGCTGACCAATTTTTAAATGACATTTTAAACCATTGGTAAAAGCGAAGAAAGAAGTCAGATTTGGGTTAATATTTCTCATAAGTTACTTACTTTCTTATGTTGTTCATTTTTTATTTATGACGATGTGAAGAAAAAAAAATTCTTTCTCAGACGTGCATTGAACGAAAAAGAAGGAGAAATGAATTCATTGATTAAACATAGACGGATAAATATTTATCAAAGAAAACGTATGAAGTCCAGCCTTGTGTCTATAGATTTCTTTAGAATGTCTTAGGTACCCATAAGAGTAAAAAGTCATCTTTATACCGTATTTGTAACTACTTTTATATGTAGAACACATTTATCTTCTCGAACAACTTGTGTCCATGTATAAATACTTCTTTACCTTTCAATTTCTTTTGATTTTAATTTCATTTAAAAACAAAAAATAAAGAGCATTAAATCTTTTGGAATTCACTGTCGATGGTGATGATAATGAGGAATGAAAAATAGAAGTAACCGGTCGATTGATTTTATTCTCAAGGGGATTATAACTAGAATTTATGAATATAGACAGACTTGCAATAAAAAGGTGGATTTATAAGAACTAGACATGAGACATAAAAAAACTCGATGAAATAGGAAAAGTAGGTTTGATGCAGCAAGTGTTTTTATAGAAATTTTTTTAAATATGGTAGAAGGAATTGCAAGAATTCTGGTGTTTGATTTGGAATTTATTGAATTTTTCAATGATAATGTCTTGATTATATTACTAATATGTATGTGCACACAAAGTATAATTTTCTTTTGACTTATTACACGATTTTTTGTAGATAGAGCTAAATAGCAATATGTTCAGAGTTAACTAGAATTCAGATCAATTAAAATTCAAATTTATTTTTATAATCCTCCTGAGTTTCCATCCATTCGATTGTTTTTCAAGTATTAAAAGTGAATTTATGCCACTGTCCACCTCAATTGAATTAGGAATTAAACGAGACGTTCTTAATTGTAAACTTGATCAACATGTTCTTGCCAAAGATAGTAAAATTGTGATGTGCACATAATCATATATCTTACTTTAGCCAACAGGCCTTCTCACTTTCTAAAGTAATTTTTCTTCATTTTACTTGGCTTCATCTCGGTGGTAAAGGCGGTTTGTGTTACATTTTTACAATATATGTGTTTATTATCAATGAACGAAATAAATAAAAATCGATTCCGATATTATTTTAATCTGTTCATTCTATAGATAGTTTCTTCCTCTTTATTGTTTCTATAATTTCAATATACAAGATTCGCAGCATCATCATCGATTTATAAAAGATATGAATTATTTAACGGTAAGTTTTGCTATTTTCTTTGAGTAAATTGAACGAGTACAAAATTGAAAGCAGCAAAAAGCAAATCAAGATATGAGAATTATGTGTGTGAAGATGGTGAAAATCTCTTTTTTTTTTCTTTATTTCATTATCAAGTGGATTAAAAGAAAGAGAATTGAAGAAAAATTAGATTTATCTCAGAAGAAATGACGACATTGAAATGACATTAAAACACAGATTTCTTCATAATGAACAATCAATTGATTTTCTCTATTCAATTTATTTTCTTATCTTTTCTTTTTGCTAATAACAATAATCGAAGGAGCATTATTTTTTGTTTAATGAAGCTAATTGGAGTAAATTTCTTTTCAATAGAATATGAATTTAGAGATTTTTGAAAAACTTGTGGTTTAAAATTGAGGGAAATTTGTGTTAAAGGAGTTTATGAATTTTTTCGATCCACTTTCTTTTGAATTAATTTTTGTAAGTTTTGAATTTTTTTTAAGTTATGAATTCTTTTGAAATTGACCTTCAATTCGTATCATACATAAAACCACAAAATATTATCTAAAAACTACAATTTCAGTCAACACTTATACATATTCATGCTTCTGCTATATGAAAAAATTACAAAAGTCCTCGTGTTTTATATCGAGGGACTTCAGCGCATTTTTGACGCAGCGATTAGCAATTGATTAAATAGAAAAGAATGTCGAGTTTTAAAACTCTATTGCTGTTTCTTTAGTCATAATTCATTTCAATAATAAGTTTAAAACTAAAAATCAAAATTCCTTTAAAATTGATTTTTATAATGTTCAATGCAAAAAATAGCTTTACGATTTAACGGTTTTTTGAAATTCAAAATTTTCCGTTAGCAAAAAATTCAAATTTCTGAACACATCCATTATTTTTCAAATTTCTAAACACATTTGTTTTGTATGAAAAAATTAAATGTTAATTAATTAAGGTGTATAAAAGAAAAAAATTTAATCCGAAATAACGGTCAAAAAAATTTCAAATTTTTTAACGGTTAGAAAAAATTCAAACTTATCATCAGCATAGCTTTGCCCTGCATTGTTTACATTTTTTTTGAAATATAAAATCGATGAATTAAGCTATTTAATGAGTGTTTTTGATTTTTCAATATAAACGGCGGGAATAAAAACATTCAATGAAGCTATTAAAACAATTCCGAGCTTGCTACGAAGTCTAGATCAAGAGATAATTGGGACCCGAACGACCGATAAAAGTGCATGATTGAGCTTCCTTTTTGAAAACAAGTTTTCAAAAATGCGCTAAAAATATGAGCAAAACTTAATCGTCATCTTATTATCGAAATGAAAACATTAATTATTTTGTTTTGCTTCTGTATTTATTACCTTTTTAACTTGTCTTCACGATACAGTGAGAACAATTAAATTTATTGAAGATTTCGTTATCATACCTTATTATGTTTTACATCATGTTTGTTCTTATTACAAAGAACCGAAGTAAAATCATTAAAAAGAAGAAATAAAATAAAGAAGAAAAAAGTCTTCGAAAGTAACACAAAAAATGCCTTTTTCAGCACCTTGTAAAGATAAAAATTGAATAGGATGCTGATAGCCATAATTACGCCAAAACATAATTCTTACATAAACTATAATATTCCACCCAACACTGATGGTTCATGTATTATGTTCAATTATGAATTACATTCTGTTGTTTCTTCCACGCCTCGATAGAGAAATATGCTTTACTTTTAAGAATAATAGGAAAGTTTTTGTTCTGTTCTGTACATACGTTTCTTATTCTGATGTTTCCTACATCAACTTCTGGTATCTTACTTTTTTGTTCTCTTATTTAAAAAAACATAGAATATACATAAATTATCTGTTCCTCAAACCAACCGATTGTCTTTGAAAGTGAGTGAATGAGTGACTGACTGAAGTACATTAATTCTTCAATGTGTCACTCGTACACAATACAAATGTTTTGATGTTGATGATGACTACGATGTTGATAGGAAATGAGTGGCAGGAGCAGAGAATATACGAAAACATTCAATTTTAATAGCATTAGATACAGATGATGATTCTTTCTTCTTTTGATTACATTCGTTGACTATAAGAGAAAGACGAAGAAGTAAACGAAGAGATTCATGAATGTTGGGGTAAAATGAGCGATGCATCAATCGTGATTTACTTGACGGTCACGCAATGTACGCTTCTGATATTCTATCTTCTTTTTATTATCAGTATATTACGGGTTTTCACTTTTTTACTTAGTGTTGTTAATGCTTGCAGGGTTGGAAAATATTTTTGTTTGAGGCTCAATTACAATGTTAACAACAAAAATTCGTAACTATTTTGCAAAATAAAAATAAAGTTTGTACAGCTCTGTAAAACCAATGAGATAAATGAAATAGAAGAGGCACATCGTCTACACTTAGAAAGATAGATGATCCCGAATCAAGTTTTAATTTAATTTTGAAATTGAAAAATGAAGTATCGCAAATTGCACGATGAGTGCAAAAAAGAAATACTTAAATTGAAATTATTGAGCACTACAAATCACGTAGAAAAGAATCAATTCATTATCTTGGTATAATTGATAATTTTGTCTATATGTATTTTATTTTTTAAAACCAGATAAAAAAGATTGAGGAAGTAAATGCTATTTATGGGATGGAAAGAGTTTCTATGAGGAAGATATTCATTAAAATTTTCTGGTCATCATGACTTTTTCTACATCCACGAACACAGAAACGAAGAAAGTAAACTAATAATGGGTAACGTAAAAATGTATCAATGATAATGCGTAACGAATTATGGAATAGCTATTTACGATACATGATGTGCTTATGGCGATAAATTTTATTTGAAAAATTTCTTTTAGAAGGTGTAAGTTTTGTGAGTAAGCATTAACTTCTATTTCAATTCCCAACCGTAGTGACCCAAATACTAAAACATATGATTTTTTTGGCATTTTTCAAGTGAAATTTTTTTTTTATTTTTATTTGATTTCCCATTGATTTGGACTTTTTACTTTTCAAACCAATAAAAACAACAACAAAATGTATTTATTGAAAAAAAAAAAAATATGAATTTAATCCAATATACCTAAAGTGAAGAAGAAAGCGAATAAAAACAGCTAACAGAAATTATTTTTGATTTCAGTACTGTGTGTAAATCTTGTTAACCATGATGAATGTGATAATGTTTGTTATTCGGTTTTAATTCTTCTAAAAATTTTTGTGTGTATTTTATTTGACTTTTTTCTATTGCTAGTGAACAATGTAAAAAGCAACAAAACAGAGGGAAGTAATAAAAAATTTACGCTATGGCTAATTTGCATAACCTAGATATTGCTTAATTATTTCTCTGTCTGATCTTCTTCTTGTTTTTATAGTAATAATTATCATATCTTTTCTGATCAAATATTTGCTGCTACTTATTTTAATAACTCAAGACAAGCTGAAGCTTAATTATTTATTAATAGATTGAAATTAATCGAGATCAATTTGTTGATATGAATAGGCTATTATGTATACGCTAAAGATATTAATTTTTAAATTTATTGATTTTTTTTCTTTGTGGAGAAATTTTTCAACAAATTGTGAACCTTATTTGCGTTAATTTGCGGTTTTTTAAATTATTCTGATTTAATATCTTTAAGTAGAACCAATATTTTCAATAAAATTTTTCAAAACTTACATTTTCTTTTAAATGTAATAGAGTACTAGATATTAGAAAAATTATGAATTGCTATCACATTACATGGATTGTTATTAGCGGAGTTAGAATGTGTTTAATGTAACGAATTCGACTAGCGGGATATTTATTTTCAAACATTTTTCATGCTATTGCTAAATCGTGTCAACTTTCAATAAAGCTATTAACAAATTGTGTTGAAATAGACGCTTTAAAAATATACGATCAAGGAACTTTATATTTTTAATTTTTTAATGCTCAAAGCAAAAGAAAAAAAAAATTAGAATTACAAAAAAAAAAAAAAAAAAAAAAAAAAAATTAAAGGAAATTTAACCATTTTTTGAAGGAAAAATTTAATAACCAAATCATCTTGATAAGACTTGCACAGAACTAAATTCTTCAACAAGTCAACTTAATTCACTCAATTTTTTTTCACCCCGACCTTTCATTATTTCATGAAAGAATTCAAAAGAGCACTCTTATGATGAACAGGAAATTAATTTACGATAACTTAATGAATACTTATTATGCTAATTTATTTGTTATTAATATGAAAAATTTAAATTTTAATTAAAATAATAGCACGAATGCGCTTGACTTTATTCATTTTAATATCATGTTTTTCTATGAAGAGCACAAGAGAAAATGTAAAATATAAATGGAAGTAATAGAGTTCTACTTTTGATTTTTAACATCAATAGTTGATTGTCTATTTATTCTCACTTATCTTGGCAACTAAATTACATTGTATTTATAGATTTTACGTCCTATTAATAATGTATTAAAAATTCTAATTACTCAAGACGTGGCAACAAAGGTGGAATTCTTCTAATGTAATAGGCACTTGTAGTGTCTGCATATTCTTCATACCTCAAAGTACGCATAATGTCAAGTTTTTCTTTGCCTTGACTAGGTATTAAATTTATTTGCACGTTTGTAATGTAATTGATAACAATGACAGAGTTGGCGCTTCTTAATAATATCTTTGGAGATTATTTTATACTTTTTTAATAAGTTAAAAATAAAATTTATTAATGTTGATTTTTCCTTTCGTCCCAACCTTGAAATCAATCTTCTTTAACTTCTATCCAATTAAAAACAATTAAAACTGAATAAATCAACGCAACTCAACAGTCTGTTAACACAACAAAACTCTCACAAGAAGTTGAAATGCATGCATTCACAACCAGTCATAAATATCATTTACAACATAATATTTGATGTCATAAAACAGAATAAATGAATGATGATGAATTTGAGGAAATTAGAAAGACTATAGAATGAGAGAAAAATAGTCACTTTAATTGCCATCATAATAGTCACATATATGTCGTTTGTAATACGTGTTTTGAATTCATAATGGAATGAATGCGAGTATTATGACATATTTAAAACAGCGAGATTTAAAGATAGAAGTAAAACGAGATGGGAAAAACAAACAAAGAACTTTTAACTCTTTACAAATTTTCGAGAAGGAAATGCATCATAACTTTTTGACTTTTTTGATAATGTGGGCGACTTTATTGGCATCTTCGTGTGATTCACTTAAACTCTTCCTCTTTTGGGCAATTCTTTTTATAGTAACTTGACCTAGTGTCACAGATTTTTTTTTTATTGTTCTTTGAAAGCCTCGTCAATATTTTTTGACAGCAATTTTTAGCTGATGCGTGTCTTAAAATTTAAGTGGCTACGATTGAAAAACAACAGATTCGCACGAGTTGATTAATTTGAAAGGTAAAGAGCTGACTTTAGATGGAATATAATCTCGATTGGTCTGTCTTGACAGAGAAATTGAGTGAAATTTTTGAAACTAGAAATGATTTTGGGATTAATTTGGCAATTTGAGATTTAAAATAACTTCTGATTCAAGTCATATTTGCATGAAAATTTCACTTAATATTTCGAAAACATCTTCTGCCATTAAAGTTCACTCATCTCTCATCAAAAAATTTATTACCGCCTAGATTTTGTAAATTTTTAGTGCCAGAGGAGATAAACCTCTTTTCAATTTCAGTTAGAATGTCGATTATGAAAGAAGAAAGTGCATAAATAAATTTCTTTTACGAGAATAAAGCAACATCTCATTTGGTATGTTGGACAAACTACTTTTTCTTTTCATTTCTTCAATTATTTTTATATATTTTTTTTCTCATATACATATTCATCTTACTCTAGCATTATAAGGAAATTGTGAACCTGCTTAGTATTAAAATTAACGCAATCTCATTTTATTCTTAACTCACTTTTTTCGCTTCTTTCTTCTTCACTCTCATAGCTTTAAGTTGCTTTAGTTGTATAGTTGACTGACTGTTATGCTAACCACAAGCAAAGCAATTGCAAATTTTTTATTAACAAGGTCAAATTAAATTTTTTTCGCACCACTTTTTCTTTTTTAAAAACAACCAGATTTTTTCTTCATGCTTCTATTTCTATGTTTTTTGCTTCCGTTTTATTTAAAAATTTTACTGTGTTTTGGAGAACTTTTAACATAACACAAAAATTGCAACAAGAAATAGTTTTTTTTATTCATTTCCTGCATACAACAATCATAACAAGCACTAAAAAAGATGAAATGAGAATGAGTTCACGAGAGTGCTTTTTGCGGAAAAGAGACTTCAATGCACGTAATGCCCCACTTCTTAATTAACGTCATCGAGGCGTTAAAAGAACTATTCTATTTCTTTCTCTATATTTTTGTCTGCATGCAATGTTATGACATATATGACAATGTTCTTATTATATTTCTACAGTCTACATGATTTTCTTCTTCTTTTTGGATAATGGAACGTGTTAGAAGATTTTCGCTTTTTTATGAACATGGAAGCAATTTTTACTGCTTTCCATAGAAAATTGAAACTTTAATCTAATTCTAGATATGAAAGACGTGCTGGTTTCGAAATTAGTCATAGAAATCAAAGGTGAAAAACATGTGAGGGAATTTCAGCCCACGACTGTAACCAAGTTTCTTTTGTTAAAGTTTTTTTTACACTCTGTGTGGAGAAAATTTTTAGAAAAGCTATGAAACTTTTTTGGCCATGATGAGATTAACAGTAAAGAAATAAAAAAAAAAAAATCGGTTCAAGGTTATCAGACGAAAGTTTTATATAACGTAACTTTACAATCTAGAAAAATTGCCACCCAAACATTGTTCATCTCATCGTGCCTCGTATGATTCATAATTATTTTCTTTATAAAATCGCGGAACTTTTTGTTAGAACTTCTTATGAAGCAAATTGAAAACAAGATGCAACTAACAAAAGAAGCTTGTTGACAATCACGTTTTATTAGGAGGCGAATATCATGAAGAAAAAATTTATTATCATGATTTTCACTTTTTGATATTTTTCTATAAACGAGAAAAATATTTTAGTTTAAAAATAAAAGATCATCATAAAAAAATGGAAGTAGAATTGAGTAAGTGGCTTGTATAGAGAGGGAGAATGAAAAGTAAAAATGATCATGAATGTGACCTGTTTCAATTCTATGTCAATGTATGCTTCGCGACATTTCCATTTCCCAAGCGAAATTGAAATTTTTCCATCCTCCTTATTCCATCTTCTCAATAGAATGTCGCTTCTGCTACTTTAATATGATATTTGAATGGGAAGCAATGAAAGTACATTATTGGATATATCGATATGGAAAAATCTTAGAAAGTAAAAATTGCATATAATTTTCCTATTGTAAGAAAAAGATCAACAATTTCTTAAGAAGTATAAGCAAACAATTGACTCTCGTGAATGTGCCATCAGCCAGTAATAAAATGAATATATATTTATACTATGTATGCATATCCACATCGGAAGATGGTTTGAAGGAAAATAAAATAAAATATATTCACTATACTCGCCGTGAGAAAAATCTTCTTATGTTATATCGATTTGTGTTATCGAATTAGAAAGTAAAAATATTTCTAACATTTTTTCCTTCCTCTATGTCGGTGCCTTGTCTAAATCAAGAAAGCTTTCAACATTTACGCAAAGGAGGAGAAAATGCTGGCGGTATAAAAAATTCTTTTCATATTTGACGATAATTGTACATGACATGACCACCGGTGTAACTTATGTGTGGATACGAATGTTAAATTAGTGAAATGTTTTCACTAATTTGAATTTAATTTCGTGTTTTTTGATGGGTCTTTTGTTATTCTTTTGATTTAATCTTGTTATAGGCATTTGTTTCTATTCTAAAAATTCTTTATGAGTGAAAATTAAAATTTTAAAAAGTCCCGAACGACTTATGGCAATGATAAATAATTTAAATTTCTTAGTCACTAAAAAACGCTTCAACTTTTTTATTTGTTGCTCAGTATTGAATCTTCTTATGAGTCAAAACCGAATATGTAATTTCGCACAAATCATATATGGTTGGGTAATAAGCTGTTAATTTCAACAGAAATTAAGAAAAAAACCTTTTTTCATATGATTTATTTTGACACAATTTGATTCTTTTTTTATGCTCTCTCTTCATTCTAAATTACTGTTATTATCATATTCGCTGATTATTTCTTCTCTATGCTGCCTTTTTCTATTTAGTTTAGCATCACCCCAAAACGAATGGGCAACAGAACCTTTATTTTTTTCGTGTACAATACAGTTTTATTTTTTCATTAATTTTGATTTAACAATCTGTTGAGCTTAGGTTAGTTACTAAATAAAAGCATTGAAAAATTATCTTGCAAGATGGTCTATTATAGCCATCAACAAAAAAATTGAAACTAGCATTTTTTTCTGCAAACATGCAATCAGTCAAAGAATTTTATTTTTCCTGCTGTTGTTTCTTGACTGCTATTAACTATTTTATCTCATTCTTCTTCTTTGTTGGCTCTTTTTTTATTACTGAATCTTTTAGTGTATGTTTTGGCACACGAGAGATATAAGAGACTGAGTTCATCAACACCTTTATATTTATATTTATTTTTAGTGAATTCAAAAGAAAAGAAAATTTATTTTTAGACATTTATTCCTAACTATTATTTGTTTAAGATGATGATGATTATGACGGCGGTTTTAAAATTTCTAATAAGTTCTGTTACTTAATCTCTATATCATAAAAAAGAGTAATTTAAATATTACAATTTGTTCTTCCATTCTTAATGCTGATTTCTTCATGATAATGACTACGAAAATTTTCGCAAGAATTTTTTTTTTTCTCTTCAATTTTGCCCAAAATTATTGCAGAATATTCATGAGAACATTCTTGAGAATAATGTACAAAAATAATTGCAAACATTAAATGCTGATTTTTCTAACGTTCTAACTTCAGAACATCATATCTTCATTAAAAAGATTCTTTATTTCTGTGAAAATTATTTTAATTTAAAAAAAAAAAAAACCGTTCGTTTGAAAAAAAAAATCAATTTGAAATTTTCAAAAATATCACTTAAATCCTAACTTAGGAAATTTCAAACCATTAACAGAATTACAGTTAGGTTTGCAAAATAAAATCGGAAATGATAATGTCAAACACTTCTTAGAACATTAAAGATACTTCTCATTATAATTAGCATATCATAAACGGATATAAAAACATGGATAAATAGTAAGTCTGTAATTTCTTTTCACAGTTTTAATATTTTTGTGATAAAAAAGGTTTAATAATTAATTAAGTTATAATATAAGAGGAAAATGTAATAAAAATAAAGTCATATCGGATGACTTTCAAGTAGGAAGATCAAGTAATTAAATGTAACTTCTTTATTAATTTATTACGGATTTTCGAATTGTTGATTTTTTTTTTTTGATCTGGAAATTGAATGAATTTTTATGTTATTTGTAGTTATTCAACATATCAGTTTTTCTGCAAACAATTTTTTTAGCTTTCTTCTGGAGGAATTAAAATACTCATGTTTAAATTCAGTATATTTTTTTTAAACATTCTATACTCATATATTCATACATTTTTAATTAAATTTTCCTAATTACTATTTTTTGTGGTATACAGAGCATGTGTTTATTCTCAAAAGAGATTAACACTCTAAAATTCTGAGTAAAAGCCCATTATACGATCGAAATTTCGATTTGTAAGCATCTTCACTGGTAAACTAAAATTTAATTGAATATAAACTTCTGAATACTTCTTTTAATATTTCTTCGATCTGCTAATTCCTAAGAGCTCGAAAATATGTTGTCCAAGTGCTTTACTCTATATAAACTGAATATAAACGCTGACTAGAGTAGTAAAAAAGAAAGAACGAAAAAATAATTTCATAATGAAAAAAAAAAAAAAAAACTACGAACTCTTGCCAATTTCATTATAATTCAACACGATCAATTCTAATTCCGTTAAAAAAATATTTATCGATGAATATATGTGTATTGACTTGAACTTTGTGCAATTTTAGAAAATTAAAAAAATTTCTCAGCAATTTTATTTTCTCATTTAAATTTTTTTTTTACGATTGATTTATTCTCAATATTTCAAATGTTGAACTCCACGTCTAGTCTGTGCAATTAATTCTATTTTTGCTTTGAGAAAAATCGATTTTTACTCTATGTATTTGTTTGAGAACTTTTTTTGTTTAAAATTCACTCATCAATCCATCTTCTGCCATTTTTTAAGAACATTTTACAATTGTTTAAAAATAAATGTTCTTTAAATGCTTAAAATTCGATAATTCTATGTGCAGTCAGACGAATCTTCTATTCTTGATTTTTTTTTTTTTTTTTTTTTTTTTTGATTAATTTACGCTTACAACTGAAATATCCGCGTAGAATTTTTATATTATTTCTTTCGGTCACCTAAACAATTACACACGCGTTTGAATCTTTCCTCTTTGTCCAACAAAAATTTTAAAACGTGAATTTATTTGTGATTCTCAAAAAATATTTACTTAAGACATTTTAATGTATTTTTTTGTTACTCTTTAAATACATTTTTCTTTCTTTCATAGTTTCAAAACATTTTTTGTTTGCTTCAAGATTTGTGTACAATACTAAGATACTTCAAAATTGTGTTATATGTCTAGCAAGTTATCGTTTGACTCATTGAATGAAATCTTCTTCTTTAAATTAATTTTTTTGACACATTTTGTTAATGTTCAACAACAAAACTAAAATTCTTTTTGCCATTTTCATTAATAAATATTTCTCCAAAAATTCATTGAAAAAAGCTGAATAAAATTTATTTTAAATTTTTATCATAATAATGATTTGTTTATTTTATTTTTGAATTTAAAATTTTTTCACGAATTTTGTACGATTTTTAACCTCAAATAGATTAATGCAGACGTGAAATTCATGATCCAAGTTATTTTTTTACAATTCTTACCATGAATTAGGTGAAATTTTTTTGCATTCTTTTAATTTTGAAAGATTTTATTGTTTCACAACAATCGTTTGAAAGAATTGAAAGTTGTGGTAAATTCACAGTTTTTATTCTCAATTTCTTTTGTTTATTTTTTTTTTTTAACTTTTATTAAAAATTTGGATTTTTTATTCCTCGACTAAAATTCTAGAAATTAAGTTCTTAGCTTCTTTCAAATTTTTCTAAAAATTTCTTCGCATTAATTCTCACAATTTCCTCAAAATAAAATTTTTTATGAACCTTCATGTACTTTTCAATGCCTTCACTACACAATTCGATAATTACTTTGTTTTTGAATCTTAGAACATTCTTAAGTTCACATTTGAAAGATTTATAGACTTGAACTCTTTTGGCAAATAACATTTGGAAAATGTTCATTAGTTCATTTCGCATATGAGAACATGTCTTTTTCTTCTTGCAATAATTTCGCAGATTGGTACGTAGAAAATAGAATACATTGTTTTTTTTTTCACTATTTTAATTATGTTCATTACCTGTATATGGTTGATTCTCGAGAATTTTTTAATTACTGCTTCTCCCGTACGTTTGATTCTTTCCTTTATGATTTACTGACTTTGTATAATTTCTTTATGAAATAATTTTTTGTTTCTATTATTTTCTATTTAACTTTTCAATTTTCAAATTCACATCTGCACAGGTTTTTTTCTCAATAAACTTTTTCACGTTTTTGATCTATTCGGTGTCTGTTAAGAAAAGATTCAATCAACTGTAAAATTCTTTTTTATTTTTATGCTTTATTCCTTTTGATTATTTAATTTCCATCAAATTTGCACCATTTATTAAATTTTATTTACTCAAAAAATTGTAATCCAAAAATTTTTTTTAAATATTTTAACTTCCAAATGATGACAAATCCTTAATTTTTTGCCTTTTCCTTTAGAAAAAAACTCCTTTATTATATGAAATTTTCAATGAACTTGACCGTCGGGAGGTCGCGAAATGACTAAAGAATATTCAATGCTTGTTACTTGTTTTATAACTTTCTTAGACTGATCTTCTTGTAGAAAAAAACTGACGATATGTACGATTTCATTCAAGAGCACCAGCACTTTTCTCCAAGTACAATTTCTTCTTTTCTTTTTGCTTTTCTTCTACTCTACCATCGCTCGCGATCGTAAAACGCCGTGTTGAGCAAATGAGCAGCAGCATTTGTGCATTTTTTTATTTCTTTCTACACTCTACTCTCTTTTCTTCATTTCACGTTATACATACAATTTTCTTCTTCAACTTCTTACTGTATTGAGTGTTGAGTTGAGCTGCTCTTTTGAGAGAAAGATGCCTGTCGCTTCATATCATCACAAAATAAATTCTTTTCTATTTTATTCTTCTTTCATACTCACAAAACATATTCCATGTGAATTCTCGCATTATTGTTTCGCTGCTTCCTTATAGTATTTGCCATAATATTAATGTTATGATGATATGATAACAAGAGAAGAAGGCATGAGAAGAGAGATTGATGAAGATTGCTTAGAAAATAAGCTGCCTTTTGTGTTCTTAAGTGATTGCTGCTTCACATGACAAGGATTCTTGTTCAGTAAATTAACGGTTAAGTACAGATTTTTGGAATTGACAAAAATTCTTTATTAACTAATTAGAGTTCATAGAATTAATCGAAATGTAAGTTCTGAAAGGAAGTCTTATACTAGTGATCCATGAATTTATATTAGCCCATTTATATTGGTCTATCATGAATAATAATTATTATCGAGTTCTCTCTCACTTAAAATTATATATCAAAAAATATTGCATCATAATACAAAACCTTCAAGTCTTCATACCTTGCTAAATCCGCAGAATCTTTACAAATTTTTGTAGCAAATTTGAAGATATCACATCCGTCAATCTTAATTCAAGATGATATATTATTTAGACTCTTGTTGGTATTTCGTAACAATTTTCGCAGTCGACGTTTAATTTAGAAAATCAATTAAGCAGAATTAAAAACATGAACATAAATTCTTTTCTTGTTAATGGACGAAAACTGTTAAGTTGTGAGAAAAAAAAATTTCTTAGTGAATATTTTAGATAAGAAATGAAAGAGTTGAAATATGCGTGAAATGCTCACAAGATTTTGTTAGATATTATTATGAATTATGCAATTAGAGAACTTATAAAATCTTTAAATTACATAAGACCGTTTAATGACGTTTTGAATGAAAATTTTATGGCATTTTCAACGCCCAAAACGAGGTTTAAATTAGGTTAAGTGTGTAATTGTTAGAACTAAAATTGATGTTATTTATCACCCTTTCATATCTGCGTAAAAGAATGACATTATCAAGAATTCAACTAGGTAACATCTTGTTTCGAAGTAGTCGGATGAATATGTCTAAAATAATTGTTTAAACTAGTGTTTTTGTTAAAAATTTATTTATTGCTTAAGTTAGCTTAAGTTATTTATTTAAATCAATTTTAAGGTTCGTCGATTAATTAAAGAAGAATTATAACTTAGAATTATACAAAAATTGATGCAGGAGTAAAAATTCGTGCTAGCAAACAAACTTGCCAGATGCTTTGTGTTCAAATTACTCCCTTTGTATATCTCACAAGTTAAGATGTTTATCGTGGTATTCTTAACTTAAACGATCAATAATGACGAAGGATTATTTGCAAATTATTGAGATTTGTTGAGTTATTGGGATTTTTGACGTTTGAATTGAAATATAGAGGCATATGGGATGAATTGACTTTGATATATTTTTAAAGTAATTGGTTTTTAAACATAATTTTTTTGGGCATATTCACGATAGCTAATTCTTATAAATTAAGAAATAAATCTCATTTTGTCTATGTTCAATGTAAAACGTTTATAAGTATCATTTTCCAATAGTCATAGAAATTTTGGTTACAAAATTCATAAAAAATCTTAAAAACTAAAATAAAAAAAATAGGAATAAAAAGAATGTTAAGAAAAAAAATAAACCAACAACGCGATCTTTTTCATTTCCATAAGCAGAACAAAAAAAAGAATTACGGCTTCCACCTTCCAACATTCATTTACCACTGATCATCGCGTCACAGTAGCATTCGAGAAAAAAAAAATCCTTCAAAATTCATAGATCAAGTTCAATGTCTCTCTTACTCTCTAGATTACTCTTTTCCAATTCCTCTCATTCTTTCCATGCACATGTATATTTTTTTCTTTTTTCACTTCACGTGCATGACATTGCAAATGTATTACCTTGAACAAGTTCATGAGTTTTTTTTTTTCTTTCTCATTCGCGCGTGGAGATGAAAATTATGCAATAAGCATACTACATTCCATTCATAGTAAGAGATTTCTTCTCTCATTTCGTTTTTTACTTCACATCATCTTCGTTACTCACCGAGAGCTTGCTTTTATTAATCTCCGGCTGAGCGTTACTACGGTCTGTATAGAGAACAATTTCAGCTGTCGATTTTCAGAAGCCTAAGTAGAAAAGAATGAATGAGATAATACACTAAAGATTTACTTCTTTTCATATTTTATTTTTTATTGCAATCATTAACACATTTCATTAGAAATCAGCGTGTATCAATCTACATTGAGCAAAAAAAGTGCACTTTGCACATGAGCAACAATGTTGGAGAGAAAGAATAATTATCTCAATAGTTTTATTTCTTCATTTCTCTAACATAAAATTTTTTATATTATACGAAGTCATTTTATGCATTGTGGGTTACAAATTTATTGCAATACATGTTCATATTTGATTTATTCTTCGACCTGCACATGGGTTATTTGAGTCAATAATTAAAAATATAAGAAATGTTGTACGGCTGGATGCATCCATTTTTAGGCACATGGGAAGGCTTAATAGCAGAACGTTACAATACCAATTGCTCATTTGCGGTTATCATGCAGATTGCAAGAAGTAAATTTAAAATTTGAAAGTATAACTAAAACGCATTTTTTGTTGCATAAGCATCTAAAATATTTCAAACTTAGATCAATTTTATCAGTTTTTTTTAAACAAATGGTTTCTAAAACAATTAATTTGAAAGTACTGTGACTGCATAAGATAAGTAAGACCCTTTACTCCTCCAAGAAATATTGGCGCGTTGATTTCAACGTTCCAATATCACTTATCTCAGGCTTTAAAATGTGAGGATATTTGATAACCTACAGCTCAAAGGAAGTCTGTGGTCGCCTTTGCAGTGCATATGATTCGCTAAAGGACATGTGAAAAATTTCTCATGTCAAGTCTCGAACCCATGGTCGTAGAGTCGGTGTTGCAATAATTAGGTACTAAAGTACTAAACCATTCCGCCACCGAGCCACTTCGACTCATAACTGTGACTGCACGATAAATGAATATTATAAGTTCATGAAGTTTCAGAAACCAGCGAATGAAACCTCTAATATCTAACTCATAATATATAAAATATAAAATAGAATAAAACTGCAACAAGACTGAATAGAACAAGAAGAAATGAAAGTATCATACATACTTAATTAAAAAGTAATCTGCGAAAGGCATTCACATGTCAAAATATCGAGTCACAAGTACAGAAAATAATCGCGTCCGCTGTTTGGTGCATTTCTGTGTGGTTGTGGGCTTAACATCTCATATGGACATGAGAATTGGGCCAACTTAGTGTTCTTAATTGTTAAATTTATTTCTTGTCTTACGCTTTAGTAAAATGAAATGAATTAAGAAAATGAGAAATAAAACCTTTTAGACATTTGGCATAATTTTCTTTCCATTCTTCTTCTTATTTACTTCATCTCGTTGTTGCTATATTTATATATTTTTCTTTAATTTTTTTTTACAATATCTTATAAAGTTAATCTTGAAGAGCAAAAAAACTACTATTATTGTCTTAAAAGTTTAACATTTCCGCATAATGGTCAGTTTACTATTCAAATTTGTATAAGAAATGAAAATAATAATACTTAAATAAAAAAGTATACATAGAGATTATTTAGCTTGGGAGAACAAACTTGCGCTCGCTTGATGATGATCATCGCTATTTTTTGAAGAAGTTGAGGCATCAACAATGGAGCTTATTGAAGAGAAGCAAATTCAGGCAGTGGAAAATGCGTCATTATAGAATTTAACAATATCATAATTGCCCTATTATGAATCTCTAGTTTTCTTTACATTCTCCTTTATGCAATATTTATAAATGAATAATATTCAAAGAGGGCAAGACATTGAAATCTTACAGATGGGCATGTTATGTGCGAGAGAGAGCTCACTAAATATTATAAGAATGCATTTATATGCAAAATAGAACTCTTTGATTGCATAATGCTAATAATATGAGATGAAGCAAATTATAGAGTATTGGTGCATATATGAGATATCGGAAGAAAAGGAATAAATTTCTCAAGGGATGTGCGGTACGGTGTATTTGCTTTTTCCATTGCTTCATATGCAAAATATTGAAATTTATGTACAAAAATTTCATCAAAGCTTTATATCCCTTCACACAGAGAGTTTATTGACTCGGTCTAAGAATCTCCCTCGTTTACTATTTGCCATAGACTCAATCTTATTACTTATTACCGTACGCGTTCTAAATTCCTTCTGCGAATTGCATTATTGTTGCTTAAAAAAATTATTATTGCATTTATTTTTTTGATAACATTGTTTTATTCATTTTTTCTAGAGAATTATTTTTTTCTTTACTTCATATTCTTTGCTCTCGTTCCTCATACCAATATGTGTGCATACATATAAATTCGATAAGTATCGCATGTTGAATAGGAAAATTGTTAAAGAATTCCAAAATTATTCTTCCTTCTTTTTTAACCAAGAGGTTTATTTTTCTGTTTAATTTAATTGGAATATTGCAATAAGAGCAGTTGTAATTCTTAATCTAGTGCAGTAAAAAAGAAAGAAAAGAGAAGCAAATCAATCTATGTCTATCAAAAAATTGTATTTAAATGCATAAATTTTCAATATGTGTGTAGTTACATGCATATTTCTCACGAAATAATAATCAAAGAAGTATTTTAGGGAAATCGATGAGCTTTAGTTCTAGTTTGTTGATGTCACGTTAGCTGTTTCTTCTTTTCAATTGAAAGTCAATCAATGTTTTAGTGCTCGCGCTAAGCATTTGCGTGCTATTTATAATGAAATGTGGTTGAAGAAATTTGTACAGAGATTTGTGGTTTTGTGACGCAGTTTGAGGGAAGACGTTTGAAGAGGTGATAGGCTAACTGATTGTGGTTTGGTACTTGGAGAGGTTAGTGATCTCTAATTGGTGGTAATTTGACATTTCCTGATAATGAAAATAGATTTATTATTATAATTGAAGTATTAAATTTTTTTTTTGCTAGTAAAAATTTCATTTGAATCAAAAAAACGGTAAATATTCTGATGTGCAAATAAATCAGATTTGTCTCCACATAATTTTTCTATGCAGAAGATAAATAATACAAAGTAAATTTCCTTTAATCTATGGCTTCTCTGCATTCATAAATCTAAGCTTGATAAGATTTTAAATGTTAAAACATACATTGATAAATAAAACAGCTTGCTTAGACAGGAAAAATTTTAAAGTCAGACAGAACGACAACTCATCACACAGTCCACTTCTCTTCAAGCAAACAAGATTAACAAAACGGTCGCAAAGAGTCATTGCATTTCAGAAATGGAAAAATTAATTTACTTACTGACAAAACAAATTGACGTTTGTAAATGTCCAATAAACCCAATTTGAGAATTATTCAAGCGATATATATGTACAAACATAAAAAAAAAAATATTCAACTATTATGCAGGCGCGCACAAAATGTGGAAGAGTCTACACACATTCGATATTGGAAGACGAATAAATGTAAGAAAGATATCAGATTATTAACAATGGACAATGGATAAATATATGAACTTTATGTGCATTAATAACATGTTTGCATTTTAATTGAAAGGTTACGAGTTTACGTGAGGTATATGATCGTTAAAGGAGGTCTCTCTTCCACACACGGTCATGTTTATTATGCTTCTCATTGATTTTTTTTTTACTTCGTTTTGTGTTTTGTTTGTTAAAAGCGTTTTCATGTACCAATCTTTAATAATAATATAAATACCAATGAGAAATTAAATTTGAATAATTTTCAATTGAATTCTCAAACGGCAAACGATAATTCATAAAAAAAAGAATATTTCCATATTGTTTTCTCCACCGGCTGCTTTAAATTGTCATTTTACCTCAAATGAAAATTGTTTGATCATAAATCTTATGCGCGCATGATTTTCTAATGATTTTTATGTTTATGGGTTTTGCTTAACATTGAAGTTTATTGGTTATTTTAATTTATGTGAACTAGAAAAAATACTTTGACTTTTTGGGTACACGGTATTGAAAGCTTTTTAAGTTTTATATTATTGACAGTCGGCAACGGGTTGCTATCGAATGAATTTCTTAGTAGATTCTGACTGTGACCGAGGAATGAAAATTAGATTCAATTTTCAAGTTGCATAACATGTATTTTTAAAACTGTCTATATTCTCCTTAAATGCTTATTTCGCTACAATTTGATATTAGAATAAAATATACTTTAAAAAAGCATCTTTTCAGAGTTAATGCTCCCGCCCATATTTTTTTTTCCTTAAAAATGAATCTTTTGATTTCAAATGAGTGTTGTTCATTATTCTAACAAAATTTAAACACGTTAGAAAATTCTCACGACCTTCTCAAATAAATCTATTAAAATTTTTAAAAATAAATATGTCTGAAATCACAACTATCCCACATTTTGCCTAGAGAACCGTTTTGTCATCTAACGGATTCTTGCAAAAATCACAAAAAAAAATCTTTCAACAATCAATAATAGAAATTTCCTTGTTTATTTTCTCGTAACCACAAATTGGTCAATAAATATACAATAGTTTTGGAAAATCTTTAAGAACCTTCATAGAATACTAAATTGCTTGATAAGTCCAAGGCATAAATCATTGCATCAAACTGCTCATTCATCTGTATTGAACAATTGATTACAAAACATTCTTAATCAAATAAAAGAAAAAAAAATACTATTATATTTCATAATAATTCCATTGCTAATTTATAATTTCATCATTTCAACTCCAATAATAGCAAGGAGAAAAAAACAAGGAAGAAGAAGTCATCGTCTATTGTGTAAGAATTAGATTTAAAAATGAGAAAAAAAAAATATTATTAGAGTTCATGTTTTATTTGATTGATGTTAACTGCTTGCTGTTTAAATATGTACATTTCCTTCTACAAATCCACATTATACCGATTGCGATTCCGATTTTCTCATTTATTCAACATTTCACTCGTGTTGCTTACTCTCTCATCTTTTCACTATGGGTCGTCTTCCTTGCATGCTTCTTTTATTTTTCATTCACAATAGCAGTGAATAAGAAGACATTACACAAAAAAAGGTATGAAATAAAAAACAGAGTGTACGCGATAATAAAAAGATGTTTGATTAATTATTTAATTAAATCAACATACGAAGCTGCCTTTATGCTGCTAAAGAATAAAATGTGGAAAAAAGAGTATGAAAATGATTGTTTTTGCAACAAGTTTTTGCCTTATTCACGTATTTCATGTTGTAAGAAGGAAATTCATTCTGTGTCTTAAAGACCATTGAAATTATTGAGTTGATCGGAATCAAAATTTTATGAGCTCTGAAATTTTCTGATTAGGAAAAAATAAATTTTAGTAAAAGTTTGCATTCAAAATTACGCTTCAAAAATATTTATTAAATTTTAACCACGAACAATTCAGCTAATAAAAGATCGATTCATTTAACTCTTTCCAGCACACATTAACAGGACACTCTGGAAAGGTTATGGCGGCAAAATTTGTCGGCGAATCACAAAAAATTGTAACAGGTTCACACGATCGGACTCTTAAAATTTGGGATCTTAGAAGTAAAGCATGCATAGAGACAAAATTTGCTGGATCAAGTTGTAATGATCTCGTGACGACAGATTCATCGACAATAGTAAGTGGACATTTTGATAAGAAAATACGCTTTTGGGATACAAGAAGTTCTGATAGCTCAACGAATGATATTCAGCTGCAGGGAAAAGTGACATCACTTGATCTTTCGAAAGGTAAGAAATAAATTATATAATTTAAGGTAATCATCATTACAATTTATTCTGTCATATTGCGCTCTCTTTTCTACGTGAAAAAATAAATAAAAAAATTAAATCTAGATTGTCACTATCTTGCGGCATGTGTACGTGATGATACAATTAAAATAATTGATTTACGCAACAATCATATACTAGCGTCATTAAGTCATGATAGTTTTAAGGTTGGATGTGATTTCGCACGCATTGCATTTAATCCAGATAGTAGTCATATTGCTGCTGGTTCGGCCGATGGTTCTGTATACTTATGGAATGTTAATGGCAAATTAGTGTCAATTTTGAAGGACCACACGTAAGTATTTAGTAGTAATTGTCATTTTGTTGTTGAAGATATTTTTCAAAAAAAATTCTTATATTTTTCATTAATTAAGCGTCTCGATACAAGCAGTAAGCTTCCATCCGTTCAGCTCTGTTCTGGCATCTGTAGATCGTGCGAAAAAGTGTACAATATGGACACACGTTTAAGTTGAGATTTTTTTTACAATATTTTAGCATTTTTATATAAAAAATATATTCGTTCATATTTAAAAAAAAATGTTTTTCTCTTCATTTTTTTGCATTCTCATCGTAATGATGAGTAATGACGACAACAGTGTATATTGAATAAAAAAGAACGTAAATGTTGTAATTTTGTTCGATTCTCGAAAGAAATTGAAACTGCTTAATTGATTGTATACAAGGTAATTGTTTAATAACATCACGATGAAAATAAATTGAAAATGTTGTAAAGAAATTATAAATAAAAGATGAAGAATGGTGTTTTAATTGTTTGAAAAATAAAATAATGTAGGATGTTTTTAGGATGTGAGTCTCTTTTGTTGTTACACATAAAGTCTCTATAACAATTGATTTTTGAATTCTCTTTCAATTTGCAATACTTAATATGAATTTTGATAAACTTAAAATTTTTGCAAATCTCCAATTTATTTTCACAAGCTTTTGAAAGTTTCATCTTGAGAATTTTTTAAAGTTATGATAGTAATTTAATAAAATTTCACAAGAATTCACAGTAACTGAATTAATAATGAACACAGGAAGTACCACTGGGGATTAATTTCACATCATTTAATTGAAATCGATCAATATCAAGTTCATATTCCCATAAGACTACTCATTCACAGCTCTATTCAATTGTGCATCCACATACCAATTCCCTTCGAGAAAAAGCATCTCATTACATACTCAAAATCTCATAAAAGAAAAGTCATTAAAATTAATTAACAAAAAAATTTTAACAGGAAAAAGGCAAGACATGAAAAATGAAAGCATCTCATTGAGAGATATTGTCGCTCATTAGCACACTGACTTAATGATCCAAATTATGCAAATAAATTATTTTTAATTCAAAAACGAACCGGCTACTGTCGCGGTTTAATTTTCAGTCACTTACTTGATTTCTTCTTCTTACTTTATGCTACTTCATTAATAATGTCGAATATTGTCGAACAATTAAGGTTAATTGAATGTTTTTTGTTGTACAATTTCTTCTTCTTCTGTTTTTGTGCGTTACGCACGTTTTGTGGAAAATTTCTCGAAAATTATCAGTTAAGATCCAATATTGCTTGCATTTCTTCTTTTATTTCATTTCTATTGAGCATAAAACATTTTAATGAGAAATTGAAAATTTCCTCTTGTGACTCAAAAAAGAAAAAAAAAAAAATGTGGGAAAAAAATCAGAAATTTATTAGTTAAAAAAAGACCAATTAAGCAAACATGCTTGTGCCAAAAATGGGAAGCGATTTTAATCTTTGCAATTTCCACAAATAAATTCTGAACATTCTTGATGAAAATTTATTTCGCAAGCTGAATAAACTGAGGAATGTGTGTGAATTTTTTGAAGAACTGCTAGCTTAAATTTTATTGCTATGAGGGTTTGTTTGTGAATGATACCATTTTAGTTAGAAATAGAAGTAAGTTAAAATAATATTCCTCCAAATTTCAAGTAATATCTGTACGATCCCCAAAAAAGTTCTGAGAATGTCCCATTGTGTTCATATAGCCGAAAAGTTATGCTTAAAAATCTTCACAGCTTCATTTATTTCCATTCTGCATATTCTACATTCCATTAAATGTTTTATTTTTTGGCACAATTAGATTGTCTTTCTTTATATTGTGTCTGCTGAGACTTGTCCATTTAGAACCGGAAAGAGTTCATTTTACAGTAAGAATTAAAAATATTTTGATCATCTCATTGTCTTTGTATTTCAATTAATTTTTGTTTTGTTTCTAGCTATTCTTGTTCCTGCCTGTACTCGAGCTTTACGAGATTTTAAGCGATTGCGGTAATTCTTGAAATTTTAATTGTATTTTTTTTTTGTGTCTTTGCAATAGACCAAAGAAGATAGAAAGATACATTAGAAACATAAATGGACATGATCATCTAAACGAAAACAATTTCTTTGCTCATCTTTAAATGCCTTTTATGCAACTTTTCCCACACGAATGATTTAAATTCAAATTAATTCATTGCGCGATGCTCAAAGCAATGAAAATTTTCAAATTTTTTTCATCGGGTTAATTCTTTATGTGCTGATGTTCTACTGAATGAAGGCTGACTATAGTGTTGGTTTTCAAAAGAATTTATTCAAATGATATTTTTTTTACAATAAACTTGCATTAAAACAAAATTGAACATTCAAAAATTTCACAAGATGGTCAGACCTTGTGCTTCTGTTTTGTTCTGTTTAACACCAACTGAAATTCTATTGCATTCACATTTTTTATTCTTTTTATATAAGCTTATCAAGTTGACGATAATTATCTCATTGGAATCTTCATAGTTGTTCGTTCCATTCACAAATTTACATCACTTCTAAGTGCCACTAGAGATTCTTCACTTCTCCTATTCTCAATTTGAGAGGAGATTGAAAATCTATTAAAACATCTTTTTATGCTTTTTTAAATATTTACAGTAAATTCACAAAACTGCATTTAAATCATTTAAAAATGTTTTTGAGAAACGGATGGGAAGATTTGAAGCCTAAATTCTGTACAATATTTATCACATCTTATTACCTTACTAACTGACTACATTTATGTCTAAATAACCGTTAATAAATTCCTCTTCTGTGTGTATACAAGCTGATGAGATTAAATCACCGACAAATGACTGGAATGACTTTAAATCAGTTCTTGTTGAGCTGCTCATCTCATTTTAATTCACTTTGATTTATTTTTTGTGAAGTAAACATGAAAATTAAATTTTATTGCATAATAAGTTTAAGAGTTATGAAAAGAATGAGTGGTTTTTTATGAACTCTATTGTGTTTGAATCTGTAGATTCGAAATAAACAAAGATCTTGATTTCTAAATATGATACAAAAATCAATACATTTGGTCACAGCGCTTGAAAAAGTGGAACGGAATCTCAAGATAATAAAACCAAATAAAGGAAAGGAACCACATAATTATGATCAATAAATTGCATCATTGAACAACAGTCAAACTGTTATTTTGGGCATTTAAATGTCATCTTTTTTTGTATTCGAATTTCAATAGAATTCACCAGATAATCTTTCTATTAAAAAGATTAACAAAATTGATTAAAAAAAAAAGTTGAGGCAACAAGAAGAAAACGTGGAAGTCGTAAGTAGTAAGCAGAAGAAATTAAATATTGACTAAAAAAATATTTTTAATCGCCAATTTCTTCCTTCTTATTTCAATTAAATCATTTGTCGTTCAACTACCGTTCGAAAAAAAATGTGTTAAAAAATATAATTAAGAAGAATCTAAGCAGCATGCATGAATGTGTCTATCGCCATGTATGTAAGTGACTTAACAAGCAAACGTAACACAATCATGGTCATTAATCCATGTTTTTGGTAATAAATTTTAACGACACTCACGATTCTGCCTTTTTTTTCTTCAATCTCTTACTTCAAATATCTTTCTTGTTAGTACGGTCTTAATGGTTGAATAAGAAGAGTCGTAAAAGACGCGTAAAATCGGCATAGAAATGATCTAAAGCAG
This sequence comes from Chironomus striatipennis, assembly GCA_026123125.1. Taxonomy (NCBI): domain Eukaryota; kingdom Metazoa; phylum Arthropoda; class Insecta; order Diptera; family Chironomidae; genus Chironomus; species Chironomus striatipennis. The sequence continues at coordinate 21,235,715 of CM047394.1, read as the reverse complement.
GCAGAAAAACTGTCGATGAAAGAAGAAAATTTCACACACAAAAAATAATAAAAACGTTTTTTTTCGGAAGTTTTCTTCATTCTTATTCAATTTAACACCGCTTTTGGCATTAACCTGTTTCATAATCAGAAAACGATTATATTATTTATTGTTGGTGAATTTTTCGCAGTAGTCACGATCAATTAAAAGAAAACTGTTGTGAAGCGTGATGTGTGGAAGTAGATGTGTGAATTGGATGGTAGAACTTGACTTGACTGACCTACATTTTATTTCTCATCTCTCGCTTTGTAGACGAGCAATGATTTCGAATTTATTATATATTTTAAAGACATACATACAATATAGTACAGCATAGACTTTAAAATCGCATTTAACATAAAAATATTTTTTTGATTTATCGTTTTGTGAATTTTTTTCGTTCTGCTTTTTACTTACTGCTTCTTTTAAAATGGCATGAGTGCGATTCAATTTATTTTTCTATGAATTCATGTATGTCAGATATGATGAAATAATGATAATTTACTTGTCTACCTACTCTCGTGTCTTTTTAAACTGTTAGGATCTTAATTTATTTATATTATTGAAGATTCTTCAACATATTAAGCAAGACATAATTTTTTAATTGTCATACATAAGAAATTTTATGCCAGTTTTTTAAAATTTGGAAATTTTAAAGATTTGATCAAAAAATTTTATTTCCCAACTTCATCTTCCCTCATATGCAAATTCAGCTTTAAATTCTTATGAGAAACAAAGAAGAAAGTAAAACTTGACATACAAGCAGTAAGTAAGGTGATAAATGAATGATTTGTTGCCATCTTTTGTCGTGAATTTTTGTCCCATTATTAAACTGAAGCGAAAAGAAAAATCTTTTTTTTTTTCTTTTGTATTCATTTTCAGCACAAATTAGCGATGCTGATGTGAAATTAACATTCCACAAAACTTTATGTGTTATTTGCCAACATCATTGTTTGTTCCATATTGTGTCTCACATGTTGTAAGAATTGCACAGCAAGGAAAGATTTTTTTTTTCTCTCTCAATCGGTAGTGCCGTGTCGGCTTTTATGACTTCTTTTAGTTAATTTTTAACGAATTTACATTATGAATAATGAAGTCATTTTTCATGCTGACATTTCAGGTGGAATGAAATGATTTTTTCATTCTTTTACTCAACATGCTTCAATGGATAATGGATATTGACTATGAAGTTATTTATAAAGATTTAAAATTGCCAAGTTTAGTAAGTCAAACAAATAATTATTGTTGTTGAGGATTTAATTAAGGTTTTAGAAAGTTTTTTGTAATGAATTCTTTAACATGCTGCCAACTTCTTTATTATTAAGGTCCATTTATGGATGCTCATGAATTCTCACAAGTTAAAAATTAAAAAATTTAAAATGTTGCATATTAATGTAGGATATTGGTAAAATATTTGTGTCAAACAGACAAGCATACTAGTTGAAACAGTTTAGCTGTAAATAACTTTATTAAGCATCAAATTCCATGCATTCACATCCGAAATTTTTTAACAATCTTCAATCTACAAAAGCTTCAATTCAATTGAATAAAAATTATCAATTCTTCTTCTGCTGCAAGACATGAACTCTCTTGTTTCCGGAAGTGATTGGTAAAAAGTTAATTAGATAGATGAGAAGTTTTGAGTTATTGACTTCATTGATTTCCCGTTACTGTTGTTCGTACAAATGGAAAAATGATATAATATTAAGTCTTTTCATAATCTATTAACTTCTCTTCCACATAATAATTATCTTGAAGCTTTGTGATGTTTGTAGGCAGTGCAGTTCTACAGAACATGAGAATTTATGTGAGTTTAGCTACGATTAATAACAATTATTAAAATAAAATCTTAAATTTTTTTCTGTTGTAAAATTTTTAAATTTGGTACCACAAGTTAAATTTTGAACATAATTTTGTATCGACACTAAAAACGCAACTCTGATCTTTCAATCCTCTTTAGTAAGTTAAAATTATAGATTATTGAATTTTAGCAAAAAAACAAATGAATCTAAAGAAATGATGAAATTGTAAAATAGACGAAAATTAAGCGACCTTTCAAGAATTTGTTGACAGTTATATTTGAGGCTCATGAACCCAACAGAAAAGTTTTTGATCATAGTTTTATTGACATCCAATAACCAGAAATTTTAAAAATTAGTTTAAAGCAAGTTCAAAGGTAACTTTATATAGAAAGAATAGCTAAAAGTTAGCTGAGAACTAGCTTTTAACTAACTTTGAAATTTTCTGGTTATTAAGAAATGTTTTAAAATTTAATATGTTTACAAACATTAACAAAAGAAACCTACATGACGCATATTTAAAGTGACAAGATTGATCCATTTTCTAGATTGTAAAAGTCTTTCCTTCCGCAAAAAATTGCAAAAAAATTTCAAATCTACATAAACGTTTTTCAAGGTTTATAAAATTAAACACCGTCTAATATTTTCAGAACTTTCTACTCCATTTCCACAGCAATTTCATTATTTTACAAAAATTCCAAAAAGCTTAATTGAAACTTACTCTAATAGTCATTTAACAATACAATACAGAGCTCATTACCTTCACTTATTGCCTCACTATAATAGCAGGTAGCAAATAGCAGCAGTGCAAAAATAAATGACATTACTTTTCACTCATTTCCTCATACACTCACTCGGATTGTGTGTAACAGATCGCTTTGATTCAATGAAAGTGTCGAAAAAAATTGTTTCACCCCATTGACCCATTTCTCACCATAATGCATTGCAATGCTTGTTAGTTCGTCTCATATGTATCTCATTCGACTTTATTTTTCTTCTTTTTTTACTCTTTTTAAGATTATAAATAAATATATGTTACGATTTTTCTTTTATTTTTCTAATATAGAAAATATTTCTTCATCTTCTTTGCGATGACTTCTGTTGCTCTCGATCAGAAGCATCTTCAAAGAAATTAAATTGACAGACTGAAACGTAAATGGTCCATTGAAATTATATTGTCAGATTTTCAAATTTCAGCTTCCGTAATTGAAATTTTTCAAGGATTTATCCCTTCAAGGATCCCAATTTGCCGAGTTTTAATTTAGTAAAAAAAAAAAAAAACAGGAAGAATTGAATCAAAATAATCTCAAGGACACATTTCATCGCATGCATGGTCCGATAAAGGCCACCGCTTATGTGAGAAATGTAAGCAAAACATACAAACTCTGTCAGCATTAACTTATTTTTTGCACGACATTAAATCTTATTTCAGAAGCATCACAATTTATGTAGCAATATCTTTACAATTAATTCTGAATAGACCGCAAATATCGCTAAATTGAAATATGTGCTAAAAATGGCGATGACATTGTGATGTTATAAAATAAAAGGTAGCAAAACAATTTTCTTTTTCATCTCTTGTTTTTTTTTCAATTTCTATTGTCAATTGTCGATTGTTGTTAAAATCATTTTAATACGACGATTTACCTGCTATTGTCACTAGCTTGTTGCCATCTATTCTATTTTCTCTATTAAGCGGTAAGTTGTCAATTGTTTTGCTCCAGATTCTTTTTTTTTCTTCATTTATTTTACTTCTTTCATGCATGCATGCATGCATGCATAGAACGATATAGTTAGTTATACAAGTGATACTGTTGCTTTTTCACATCGACAACACTTTAAAGCTATTTTATACTTAAAGAAATTCTCCAGTTTTGTTATATATGAAGTGTCTTTTTAAGAAGCTTAATTGAATCGCGTGAAAATCGCTCATTTTTTACCTCAAACGATGTTCATTGTGCATATAAAAATACTTTTATATGGTTATTGATATGTTGATAAAGTTGCTCTCAAACGCATTTCTTATTCGGTGAGCATTAACGACTAGCATTATTGATGTCATCATTTATTATTATCTGGTTAGATATGCTGTACTTATGGTGTTAAATATGTCTTGCCGATTCATCATTTTCTTTTTAGTTATTTGCAATTTCGAGCCTTTAAATTTACTTCAAGGGCAAAGGAAACAAATTGCCAGCTACATGTCATTCAAACTCACGCCTCAAAACAATTGCAATTACATGCATAAACTCATATAATTGAAACAGAAAGTTTTTCTCGTCTGAATTATTTACTTTAAATATCCATTTAAAGACTCACGTCAGTCTTAATGCATTTCATTTACAGTTAAAAAAGAGGCGACACAAGATATCCCATTTGACCTATTACCTCAAATATTTTCCATTTTCATTCTCTATTTAGTAAATAAATTAATAGTTACTTCAATTAGTCACGATAACATAGAAAAAAATCATCATATATGGATATCGTAATTGCATTTAAAAAACATTAATTAAAAACACTTTAAGGCATCATCCATATCAAGACAAAATCACGGTAGAATTTTCTATCTACTCACTATTTTTTTTTTTCACTCATCAAATTGTCTTAAGTTCCATTTAATGAAAGACTCCCAAGAGTTGTGTACATTTTACGCAGCTTGAAATCTTAACATTAAAGGCAATACAGCGCATCATCAACAAGATGAAGAGAAATTGTTTTAACATTTAGTAAGTAAATTAATTTTTACATTTTTTTATTACCATGGAAATATTTTTGCAGCTCCTCTACTGTCTTTCAGAAAATATTTATGATGAGTGTTGTGGATTCATAATGATGATTATTATTAATTATCCTCCTTCTTATTCAGAGCTTTTTGATCGAGAATAATTGAAAATGCAAATCATTTTGAGTATGTTAAGTTGGTAAGTAAACTGTCAAGAGTGTCTCCTTTTTGGTTTTTTGTTATCTAAAAAGCTCTTATTCATCCAGGACTGGATTTCAAGCAATCGATAACCAATTGTAAAATCAAGACTAGTCATCCAAATTTATCAAGCATCACATATTGAAAAAAGCGCTTTATTGAAATCTTCCATAATAATTTCATACATGTTCACATATTTTCATATAAATCCATTAAACAGGCCACTGTGATGTGTGATGATATCTATGCGAGCATCCATGTTCTCCAGATGTTATTACGGTCTAAAAAATACATGAATCTTACATACTCGCATAGTAAATAAATTGAGGCAAAAAGGAATGGGATGGGATTTATGTTAGAAATTTCGACATTGTACATGAAAATCATTTTCAATCATTCATTCATTCATTAAATGCAGTTAACTGTAACTCTTAAATATGTTAGTTCGGCCTTCAATGACTATCAACTTTTTTTTTCTTCTTCCCATTTTCTTTGCATTGCTTCCTTTCAAAAACATAGTTCTCATATTTTCAGCTAAATGACTGATGTTCTGACAAATTTGACCCTCTTTTGTTTAAGTTCATTTTGGCTACTCACTGGCCATTACATATAGGCATTACATAATTTACTCATTGAATGTTAATAATAAATTTGTAGTTATAGTAGACTTTTATTCATTCACAATGGACGTACAGAAATAAATGATTCTCATCTTAGTTGATTAATAATATTGTTGATTTTTATTGGCGGTTTTGATCAAACCTTTTTTGTTGAAGTTTCTGCCAATACTTCACAGCATGGAATGATGGGAATAATTTTGACTTTTGGTTGTTAACGAGAGTACGGATTTGTTAATAGAGCTGAGTTTTGGTTTGAAAAAATCAAAATGAATTTTGATTATAATTTATCAATGAAGGAATTTATTTCTAGGGATCGTAAAAGCAGTAATTTTAGTGAACCTGCAAATTATCTTATAACAGCAAATGTTCTAAAGCTGTTAATCCAAATTAAGCCATATGAATCAATACTTCATATATTAAATAAATTTCTTCACTTTCAAGCCTCCAACCAAAGAACACGACAAACAAGAACTATCATCCTACATCATATTCCATAAAAGTCTAGCAATTTCAGCAACAGGAATATATACGCTTATTAAATAAATTATAATAATGATTTTTTAGTGCAACACCAAGGAATCTGGATAGAAGGTCTTACGTTAAACCGAAAAATATTTGAATTTTTTTGCAAAGGTTCAAATGTTTTGTTTTCAATTTTTCGAAATTATTTTTTTTAGAAAATTCAATATTTTATCTCTTTTGAGACTGGATCATCACTAAATCTGTAATTAGTTGGCACTACTAAATCATAATGCTTCGTTTAAATAAGATCCAGTATATTTGTTCATAAAAATAAGCAACAAAAATTGTGATTTAAAATTTTCTTCTCAAAATGTAAACAAGTTTGTTTGTGTTAGTATGTGTTTGCAAAAAATCGGAAGATAAAATTTTTATTCTTAATTTATGGTTTAATTAAAGAAATACTTAAAGATTTAAGCGTATTAAGCTTAGTTATATTGAATTTAATACATTTAAATTTAATTGAAGCTCTAATTACATGAAAATGCGAAAAAATTTAACGGCAAAAAATATTTCGAATTCAGTTCGAAAGTCTTCGAACAAAAAAAAAAAGATTGAAAATTCGAACTCGAATTTTCAATCCTCTATCCAGATACCTTGGGTGCAACATTATTGTTAAGTTAATGCGAATTTAATAAAATTATTGTCGACATGCATTCATCCGTAGCAAATTTCAAATTGAACAACAGCAACATGAGGGATCAATAAATTATTTTTTTGCGAGTGCTACTTTTATTGATCATAGACTACAGCCATCATCTTCAGTCAATAACTACTTAATGGTTGTTATACATTAAGGTTCATAATATAATTGATGATTATTGAATAAGACACGATTATCGAACATGAAAATTATTTAACATCGTTTATCTTTAAAGCACGAGACTTTATGTGTGTGTCTTTGGTCATCAGCAGCTTAGTTTCTGTTGCTTTTTTTTATTGCAGATGATCACGTTTCTCAAGTCATATTGAGATTAAATTAATTTATAATTGGAAATACTGCCACTATATGGCTTTATTTATTCCAATGGATTCTTATCTTTATAAATGATGAAGTTTTATATTGTAATTGATATCATTTTGCAGGTTTTATTGGCATTCATTTGTGCTTAAAAACACGGAATGCATGTAAATTATGTGAGAAATTTTTTATCTGCCTAATATATGTTTCTTCCTAAAGAAGTTGAACCTAAAGCACATAATTTAAAAAGTTATAAAATTTATTTTAAAATTTTTCTTTAAATCTGACAATGTTAAATAATTTCTATCTGGTAACAAAATGAATTTTTTTGTTAAAAAGAAACTTTAAAATCCATTAAAACAGTTCAAAATATTAATTCCATTAATTTTGTTAAAGTAGATTAAATTGCGATTTCCACAAGTCACAAATATCTTTTTTAAATCAAACAAAAAAAAATCCATTGAATTAAAGTTAAATTAAGTCTGATGCGAAAAACATCTCATAAAACAATTTCCAAAAGATTATCATAAATTTCAGTTAATAATCAAATAAGTCAAATCATTAAACGATAAATTTTTGCAGCACAGAAATGAAATTTAATCTTTCAATTGTTGAAATTTTCTTTCTTTAAATATTTTCCCATACATATTAACATTTTTGCTAGATATTAACCATCATTTTCGATTAAACACTGCACTACCCATGTAACCAAATGGAAGATCGACGTATTCCCTAAGAATCTTCCATGGATGATACGTATGTATAATACATGTATCGTCCTAAGGCAAGGAAGATATTGTCGCATAGCAATGGAACAAAATATGGAAGATCGAGTTTTTCATTGATGTATTATAAATTTTTACATAAAAAATTTAGCTGAATGCTCTTGTGAAGTATATGAGAAAATCAAATTTAGAACAAAATTTCTAATTTTTCTTGAGATTCAAACTTATGCGTTCCTTCAGTTATCCTTGAATGTAATATTTTTGTTACTTAAATGTATCAAAATTTTGTATGGAAATTATGGATAGTACATTCGGTTTTCCATTGATGTCAAAGGAAAATGGATGGAACATTTTGGTTTCATGGGTACAATCAATTAGTTTAAAAAAATTAGCATCAATTTAAGCGAATAATTGCAATAATTTACACAAATGTCTTTTAAAATAGAGGCGCGTTTCTTTCAATTTGCAATAAGGTTAATTGAATTAAATTTATCATTATTTAAAGCATTAGAGTGCGAGAGATCATTTCTGTCATTTATGAATGGCATTTTGAGGTGTTAAAAGATAAGAAAGTTTCTTTCTTTTTTTCTAAAAAAAATTTAATTTACTTAAAGAAAAATTTCTCTCTGATGACTTTAGCTGTTAATTTTAAGCAATTAAGCATCGTTTAAAGCAGAGGAAAATATCTTTAGATTTTGTATTTGAGAGAGAATAAAGCGAAAAAGAAGGCAGTAATTTTTGTAATATTGCACATTATGAAATGCGATAACGACTTTCACGGGTGCAACTATAGGTGTAGTTTAATTACATGCGATAAATTAAATGAATAAAAAACGACTAGAGGAAAGGTTGCAGCACTCAGAAATTTGAGATGGATGAATCATTTTAGAAAAAGTGGCGCATTTCTTGCTGTTTGAGAAGTTATTGCAGTTGTGTAAAAAAATGAAATTGAGGCTAAGAACTCATGAATTTTGTCAGTCAAGATTAAAAAGTAAGCTCTCAAGCATCAGAAATTTTAACTTCAAAAATAAATTTTGACTATAAAGTTCTACTTGATTTCAAGGTTTTTTTTTAAATTCCATTTTGTTAATAGGTATTTTAAAAAAATATAATTTTCGTCCAAACATCAAACCCAAAGTGACAATAAAATCCTTTCCATTTACCTTAAACTCCAGTTTTAAATAAAATCCTAATCACATTTATTTCTTCAACTTCTGCCACCATCTGTACTGTAATTTCTATCATCTTTTTTGTGCAAACGCGCATACAGTTAAGAGACTTAAGCCCATTTCCACTTTAGAGGCATTTTTCAATTATTAAATTGACGCATGATTCTTTCTCTATTTTCTTTTTTTGTGTACACATATTGAGTTTATTCGTTGAAAGATTTTTATCAAATATCAAAAAAAGAGAAGAGACTGAAGAATGTTTTGTAGACATAAGAATGAAGCGTGTGAAAGCATACAAACGGAACCCAACAGCATGCAATTATCAAATCAGTGGTTCAACTTATAACTCTTTTCATTTCTATTTATAACATCCACAAAAGAAGCTCCTTCCTGGCCAATAAAAGAAATTAAACATAGCCAATATAAAAAGATGATTTCTTCTTAATCTTATAAAGAACACACAATACAGTAAACCAACATAACATAGCGCATCAAACATCATCATCGCATTCGCATTCGAAGATGATTGAAGAAGATGAAGTGGTAGAAATAAGAATTTAATTTCATTTTATTAATTTATTAATCTCTAAATTTTCATCTCTCATATTTATGTATTATATTATGTTAGCCATCAAATGTAAGCAATTGTAAATGTGATGCAAGACAACGGAACTTTCTATTCAGCCATCGATAACTGAACAATGTGTGTATGGATTGTATTGAAGATGAAAAAAATCCAAATAAAATGTTCTAATTTAATTGAAGTCTCTCTTACGATCAATGGCATTTTTATGTTATGATTTTATGTCCCGAGTTGATTAATGTTATGTAAAAAATTTTGATTGTGTTATAATTGATTCAAGAATTTTTAAGGTCAATAAAATTTATAAAGGATCTGAAATGCAGATTTTTATGGGTTAAAAAAAAGTAGATTCGAACAGTGCATATCAAGAACTAATGCCCGTTTCCTATAACTAAATTGCTCGGGTACACTTTATATTACGTTAAAATTTATTTCCAAGTATTTTATTGTGTAATTATTGAGTGTAAAGCTCCTTCATCTTTTTAATAGTTTAAGTTCCATCCACATGCTATAAAAAGAAGATTGACTTGAAAATGTTATTCAATGAATGCATGACTCGATCATACAATTAATATAACAAACAAATAATTGCTAATTTTATGCCACTAATTGTATAATTTGTCATAGAATTGAAATATAACGGGTTAAGGAATGCTTACAATTTATGGATGGAAATTGTGTAGAACATAAGTAAATGTAAGTTATAGGAAAACTAATTAAAAGCTTGACATGTGAAAGAACTATTTAAACTTTTATTGGATTATTATTATGGACGATGTCTTTTATAAATCTAATTATACGTTACATCTACTGTAAATTCTTGAAATTGTATAATAATATTTATAATTGGATTATGAGAGATGCTTTTAGTACAAATAATAATTCATTTACTTACTATTACGTAGTCAGTTATTCATAACTTTACATGAACATTAATTCACAATGCTCATGTTTATCATATGTGAATGTACACTGTGAGAAAAAAAAATTGTTTGCATTTTTTAACAGTTCATTAATGTGGTTTGCTTGATAATTTTGAGTTTCATAAATTTTCAAAGGGATCGTTCTTAAAATAGCAATATTTTTTCAAGAATCAAACCTTAACTAAAATATTGATCATCCTCTCAAACTTTCAAAAAATGCTCAGAAAAATACTTTCAGTGTTTTTTTAAGAAAAAATAACTCCAGGAATTCACAATTTTGTCTGTAACAAACATTTCTTCCTATACCAAGCGGATATCTTTTTTTTTTATCGCTTTTAATTAAAATGTAGAGATCTTGTAAATATAAAGTAGATCTGTTCTTAAAACAGAAGTGGAAAAAAAACAACGGCAAAGCATCATGTTATAAGCCATTCACACAAGTGCTCATGTGGAAATGATCTGTTTAAAGGCAAGAAAGTAATTTTTCGCCATTTGTAGCATGTCAAGAATCTTCACACTCGATATTAATTAAAATCAAAAAGACTAAAAATTATAACTGGATAGAAATGAAATAATAGCAAAAGAATAAAAATGTAGCAAATGAGTCCGCGGGGCATTAAAAGGGAATCATTATCACAAGCAATTACGCTTTATATGCACATGAAAGTCTGCTGCTCTCTCATCTAACAAACTGATAATTAAATGCTATGGATGCATCTATTATGAGAATAAAATATTGAAGTGAATTGAATTAATGTAAATGTCATTTGCGGAAATTTATGCGTACTTAATAAGACCTTCGAATCTTCTTTTATGTTTATGTATGTAAACATATCATGAATGTAAGCTTTCATTATACAAAATGCTTCCTCCATAGCATTTATTCTTCATACTCATTCTATCGCATGTTAAAATGTCGTTGAATTAAATTGTAATAATTTAAGAAGAAAGAATATACATAATAAAAAAAAGAACGTAGTGCTGCGATCAAGTAAATATGTTAAGTGAATGAATTCGATGGCAATTACAAGAGTCGCGTGTTCTTGCTTCAAAATATTGCTATTGAGTTATCAATTATGTGCATGTGTATGAATTAAAGGGAATATTCAATTAAATAATATTTTTTTAATAATAATTATTATGCGATGACTGAAAGGCATTTCGAATAGATTGTACTAGGCACATGTTGTGGAATCTTAAAATTGCAGTTATTTTTTTAGACATTTCTACTGGTTTGTAACTGATTGTAATGTTTAATCTCTTGTGGCTGTTGTATCTTTGGATGGAAAATTGAATTTTTTAAAGGATTTAAAAATTATTGGAATTGATTAAGAGATAGATTAAAATTCTCATATAATTTTAATTTAATGTAAAATAAATCGATCGTTTCTATTTTCGATTAATGACTAAAAAAACATCACCCGATATTAAACAAGGTTAAGAAGGTATCAACAATATCATTATAATTCCATTATCAGGTCTAATAAAATATTTTCTCCTATTAATAGCTTACAAACTACAACATAATGTCATCCAATCAACTTAAGACTCCACAAATTGAAAGTAATTAATTTCCAGCTAATCACATGAAAACAATCAATTGTTTAGAAATTTACAAGAATCTTAAGTCCATTTACGAATAGAAGTACATTGTAGCTAAACAATAAGTCTCAATTGTAGGTAAGCATGATCTTATTGTTTAAAAGATAACAGTCTGTACGTCAAGTTATCAATACATTTCTTAAAAAAATAGGTGAGGCAATTAAGTGACGAAATGTAAAGAATTATTGTTTTTTAATAAGGCGTTAACAGGCACCAATTTAGATTCATTCTTCAATTTGAGAAACATTTTAGCAAATTTTCAATTTTCATTCTTCTTAACATTTTATACTTGAGCTGAGATATTCATTGCAAATTTTACGGCTTTTTATGTACGCTACATTTCACGCTCATTTTTCATGATTCTTTCAATGAATAGAATTTAACGGAATATTGAGTAGATATGAATGAAACACTTTTTAAGTTTTATTGACTTTGTTTTTGAATAAAACAAAAAAAAAAATCGCAACCCGCAAATTGGCTCAACCTCCTCCATCTTCTCGTCATTCTTCTTCGCATCCATAAAAACACTACTGGCATAAAAATTCTCTATTGATTCACCGATGATAGCTTTATAATTAAATCCGACATGAATCCGTTAATTGTTGAGTATAATTCGCATGCCACCACAAATCGTAAATTAAAATATCTGTCGAGCGCAACATGAATGATGTGCTGCATATGCAACATTGTTACAATTTTTCCAGCAACATCTTGTTGGTGTTTTACATTTTTATGAAACAAATGTAAAAACCTGGAAGTACATAGCTTTGGAATTTATTTGGAATTTATAGGAAATGAAGCATTATAGCGCAATCTTTGGAGTGGTTTGGAATTTTTCAAAAATTGTGTCTTGCTTTACTATAAATTGCTATAAATAATATGTTAGGGCTACTTTAGTAAAATCTACAACGCCAAAAATGGACGTTTTTATAAAAAATTTTGTATGGGATTCTAAAAACGCATATGAAGCTTAGCAAAATTTCAGACCCCCATCCCCCTCCTCCCTTTGTATTACGAATTTTACCAGCAATCCCTTACAGTTGCTAGAAAAAAATTGGAGAAAATTTGGATCCTAATTATAAAATGTTTGAATAAAATTTTGATTATGAATTTTTTAGTTCCAGAGAATATTTGTGACAGGATTCTAAAGAGCTGCCTAACATTGATGAAAATCAACGAGAAAAAGCTATCATGAATAATTTTTTTGCACCTAATTAAGAATGTTTCCTTGCAAATAGCAAGTGTGTTTATAATGATTGATTTTACCTGTTTTCAGTTAACCACTTGAATGATATTTGATGTTTTAATGACTCTGAATATAGAAATAGAATGAAAATCTAGAAGAGAAATTATAAGTTTTTGTACAATTTAAGATGCATCATTATTCATGTCATACGTCCAGTATTTCAATATTCAGAATACAATAATAATAAAAATGAAAATAATAATGAAAGCATGTAAAACAGATACTGCATGGTGCATTAGATGCAAAGGAGCACAAACAGTGTGCAATGGTGTCTAATGATTGGCGCTATAATAGAAATGAAAGAAGCTGTTTTGGATTTGAAAGACATGTTTGCTTCTTTCAATTGCATTTTTTTTTTATTTCATTATATTTTTAAATAATAATAATAATAAAGAGAAATTGAAAGAATTTTCTCTTCTTTCTGTCACTATTCATTCGCCACACACAATTAATTGCATATCATATTTAGACATTCTTTATTTCTATGTTATTGCATTTTCATTCATTTTTAATTTCAATTATTTATTTTATTTCTTACTTCTATTCAATTCCATCTCATTCAGTTAGATTTTCTTCATTTTAATCATATAGTTTTTAATGAAATATGCAGAATAAACGACTAAATGTGTAGTTATTAATATTTGTTTCAAATGAAATTAGCCGAGAATTTAAAAGTCGAAAGGCATTCGTAAATACAAATATAAATGATTCGCAGAAAAGATATGCTTGGAATGTGCAAAAAAATATGAAGTGAGAGGAATTTTGCAGTAATTTTATTTTAGTGCTGGTTTAACATTTTTTTTATAAATATTTAAAATCGCACATTTATTTTTCGGAATAAAAAATAAGTCTTAGCAAACTTTGAAGAATATTTAGTCGAAAAGCATTAAATTTAAGTAACTTTGTTTAATTTATTTCATCTTAAAGAAACCAAAAAGGTAAGTTTTTAAAAAATATTCCTTAAAATTCCTAAAATTCTTGATTTCATTCATTAGGCTTGAAAACAAACAAACACTTCATTTGTATTAAAAAAGTATTCCATTTGACACCTTTGTTTGCATGTCTTGATTGTTCATGCGCTTTCTGTGTTTAGTAATTATTATGTTCAGCCCACGACATCCGCCCTCTCGTGCTAAATTAAACGGTTTAATTAAAACACTCTCATTTGAAATTTATGATGGCAAAAGATTTACTTTGTTGGGAATTAATTTCATTCGATACTTAAGATCTTTAAAAGTCTCATTTAATTAGAAATTTATATTGTCTTTGTTGCTTGCTGGCATAGTTTTGATATCCGTATTAAAGCCAGAATTAGGTTTGGATTCATATGATATTTCATGAATGAACGCAGAATTAGTGAACGCTGAATTTTCTCGAAGTTTACAAAATTTTACTCTGAATAACAAGTTTTTACTGCATCCTAAAGGTATAACTTGCAATAAGGAGGAATCATAATTTATACAATTTTTTTTTAAAAAAAAAAATATTGCTCTAAATCTTTAAACCTTCTGAAATAGCAAAGTTTATTGATACCCAAATACACATATCCTCTTATATCAATTACAGTACAATAACTACCCAGATTAATATCCCTAAAAGACTATAATCAATTCTTGAATACTCACTGCATTCGTTCATAATACACATGTATCAACAACACATTAAGGAAGGAAAATTATAGACCATAATTGAAATAGAAAGAAGTCTTAAATAAATGATGTTGTATCGTGTTTGAAGAAATGTTTTTCATCATTCCAATTTCCATTCCATTCTCATTTGTTTTCTATCATATTTCTCATGCCATAGTCGACATATTATAAAAAAGAGAGCATCAAATGAAAATGCGAAACTCGTTTACGTCTTCCTTCTTGATTTGTGCATAAAAACACACTCTTGAAATGTAATTTAACATTCATAATACTCATCAACGGGTCGAAATCATCATCAACGTTTAAATGCCTTTTGAAAAGGAGAAGTAATAATAATAGGAATAAGACGGAGTGATTTACACCAAAGATTTCTGTTTATTTATATACACCATTCATCCAGTTGCCATCAACAACATCATCAAATCAATTTTGAATTCTCATTGCAATAGTTTAATGACTGCGGCATGATATGTGTATTAAAGAATTGAAATTTTATAGCGGCAATTGGAATTAGATGATAGAGTTGGTTAAGTGCAATAATAATGATGATATAGGTAGAAAATATTTTTTGCTCATGAATTGAGCGCATTTTGATTATACATTCTAGAACTTTATTTTGCTAAAGAGGAATGGAGTTTCCAAAAGTTTGTTTCTGTTTACTTCCTCTGCACAAAATTTTTTCAAGTATGTTCATAAAGCAATTAACTTAAATGATCTATACAAAAACACGACTTACATAGAAAGCCACGAACTTCCACGCCGCTTGCTCATAGACATTTGAACTGATAGATTACAGTATATATAATAAAATATAAAATATGAATTGAAATTCCAATCCTGCTAAAATCCTACTAAAGTCTTTTAAAGTCCTGCTCATATATTATACGATTGGGAAATATTTTCACGCTTTCAATCGTTATGCTTTATTCAGGATGTAAAAATTTGTGAGCTTCGCTCAACCAAGTTTGAACTGCGATCAAACTAATTGTTGTTCGAACTTTGCTTGAACATTTTTGATTAGATCACTCCACTTCGCTTCGTTCCGTTCGACTGTCATAGATTACAGGAGTGTCGAACTCCACTTCGCTTCGTTCCGTTCGACTATTGTAGACTACAGGAATGTAAAACTCCACTTCACTTCGTTCCGTTCGACTATCATAGATTACAGAAGTGTCGAACTCCACTTCGCTTCGCTTCGTTCCGTTCGACTATTATAGATTACAGGAATGTCGAACTCCACTTCGCTTCGCTTCGTTCCGTTCGACTATCATAGATTACAGGAATGTCGAACTCCACTTCGCTTCGCTTCGTTCTGTTCGACTATTATAGATTACAGGAGTGTCGAACTCCACTTTGCTTCGCTTCGTTCCGTTCGACTATTATAGATTACAGGAGTGCCGAACTCCACTTCGCTTCGCTTCGTTCCGTTCGACTTTTATAGATTACAGGAATGTCGAACTCCACTTCGCTTCGCTTCGTTCCGTTCGACTGTCATAGATTACAGGAATGTCGAACTCCACTTCGCTTCGCTTCGTTCCGTTCGACTATTATAGATTACAGGAATGTCGAACTCCACTTCGCTTCGCTTCGTTCCGTTCGACTGTCATAGATTACAGGAGTGTCGAACTCCACTTCGCTTCGTTCCGTTCGACTATTGTAGATTACAGGAATGTCAAACTCCACTTCACTTCGTTCCGTTCGACTATCATAGATTACAGAAGTGTCGAACTCCACTTCGCTTCGCTTCGTTCCGTTCGACTATTATAGATTACAGGAATGTCGAACTCCACTTCGCTTCGCTTCGTTCTGTTCGACTATTATAGATTACAGGAATGTCGAACTCCACTTCGCTTCGCTTCGTTCCGTTCGACTATTATAGATTACAGGAATGTCGAACTCCACTTCGCTTCGCTTCGTTCCGTTCGACTGTCATAGATTACAGGAATGTCGAACTCCACTTCGCTTCGCTTCGTTCCGTTCGACTATTATAGATTACAGGAATGTCGAACTCCACTTCGCTTCGCTTCGTTCCGTTCGACTATTATAGATTACAGGAGTGTCGAACTCCACTTCGCTTCGCTTCGTTCCGTTCGACTATTATAGATTACAGGAATGTCGAACTCCACTTCGCTTCGCTTCGTTCCGTTCGACTGTCATAGATTACAGGAATGTCGAACTCCACTTCGCTTCGCTTCGTTCCGTTCGACTATTATAGATTACAGGAATGTCGAACTCCACTTCGCTTCGCTTCGTTCCGTTCGACTATTATAGATTACAGGAATGTCGAACTCCACTTCGCTTCGTTCCCTTCGACTGTCATAGATTACAGGAGTGTCGAACTCCACTTCGCTTCGCTTCGTTCCGTTCGACTATTATAGATTACAGGAATGTCGAACTCCACTTCGCTTCGCTTCGTTCCGTTCGACTATTATAGATTACAGGAATGTCGAACTCCACTTCGCTTCGCTTCGTTCCGTTCGACTATTATAGATTACAGGAATGTCGAACTCCACTTCGCTTCGCTTCGTTCCGTTCGACTGTCATAGATTACAGGAGTGTCGAACTCCACTTCGCTTCGCTTCGTTCCGTTCGACTATTATAGATTACAGGAATGTCGAACTCCACTTCGCTTCGCTTCGTTCCGTTCGACTATTATAGATTACAGGAATGTCGAACTCCACTTCGCTTCGCTTCGTTTCGTTCGACTATTATAGATTACAGGAATGTCGAACTCCACTTCGCTTCGCTTCGTTCCGTTCGACTATTATAGATTACAGGAATGTCGAACTCCACTTCGCTTCGCTTCGTTCCGTTCGACTATTATAGATTACAGGAATGTCGAACTCCACTTCGCTTCGCTTCGTTCCGTTCGACTATTATAGATTACAGGAATGTCGAACTCCACTTCGCTTCGCTTCGTTCCGTTCGACTATTATATATTACAGGAATGTCGAACTCCACTTCGCTTCGCTTCGTTCCGTTCGACTGTCATAGATTACAGGAGTGTCGAACTCCACTTCGCTTCGCTTCGTTCCGTTCGACTATTATAGATTACAGGAATGTCGAACTCCACTTCGCTTCGCTTAGTTCCGTTCGACTATTATAGATTACAGGAATGTCGAACTCCTCTTCGCTTCGCTTCATTCCGTTCGACTATTATAGATTACAGGAATGTCGAACTCCACTCTACTTCGCTTCGTTCCGTTCAAACCTTTCAGTACTATTAAATAAAATCTTCTAACTTTACATTATTAAGTTTCATAAGCATTCATAATCATAAAATGAGATCCAGGGAACATTCATGATCCTTAAATTAGATCCGGTGAGTATCTATGATCATAAAATGAGATCCAGTGAGCATTCATAGTCTTAAGTTGAGATCCAGTAAGCATTCATGATCAAAGAATGAGATCCAGTAAGCATTCATGGTCATATAATAAGATCCAGTGAGCATTCATAGTCTTAAATTGAGATCCAGTGAGCATTCATGATCAAAGAATGAGATCCAGTAGGCATTCATGGTCATATAATAAGATCCAGTGAGCATTCATAGTCTTAAATTGAGATCCAGTGAGCATTCATAGTCTTAAGTTGAGATTCAGTAAGCATTCATGATCAAAGAATGAGATCCAGTAAGCATTCATGGTCATATAATAAGATCCAGTGAGCATTCATAGTCTTAAATTGAGATCCAGTGAGCATTCATTGTCATAAATTGAGATCCAGTGAGCATTTATGATCATAAAATGAGATCCAGCAACTTTTTATGTTAAATAAATGAGATCCAGTAAACATTTTCTCCCTTTTGATTTAATTAAGCATGATCCAGTGACTTTTAAGTCTTACATTGTCTTTAAATTGCTACAAATGATTATTTTCATACAAATTTTACGTACGTAATTTTACGTAACGTAAAGTTTACGTAACGTATGAAAACGTAAACAAAATTTCTTAGATTTTTTGCCAATCTTTATGATGTTATAACTTTTTATAGAAGCATTTTCAGGAAAAATTGCTACTATATTTTTTGTATCTCTTATGTTCAACTTTAATTTTATGATACTTATCATTACCAACAGTTAAAATCCTGGCCTGTATCAAAAATGGCGCAACTGTTGTAAAATTTGCAGTTTTTTGCATTTTTAAGTCACTTAATGGACATAAAGTCCAGATTTTATTCAGCACAATTTTGTTTTTAGGTACGATCTATCAAATCAAATGAAAGAAATTCTTAAAAAATGCTTCCTTAAGAAATTTTCCATACAAAAGTATGGATTTTTAACGGTTTTTTGCGTCTAGTTCCAACACAACGGAAGTGACCGGAACTAAACATGCTTTAGGTGATAGATATTCAAATTACCAATCGAACGAGACCAAAAACGTCATGATTAGTGCTTCCGTTGGCTCACAAAATCAAAAAAAATGAAATTTTGCAACCTGCCCAAATACAATAACTTGCACGCTATGCGTGGAAGTTAATACATAATTTCTAAGAAAATCTGCTAAAATCTACAGCAAATTCTTTCTTCAAACGTGCAGCTTATTGTTGAAGCTGGTGCTCATAATGATTATTATTTAGACTTCTTGAATGTAACATTAATTCAAGGAAAAAGTGCATAGGAAAATGTGACCACACCTCGTATTGTTAATGAAATGATTTATTTCACACACTTCACTCAATGCCTTAAAAATACATAATTTATGCTGATTGTTGTTGATGTTGCCCTGCTGATTAAATAGTAAACTTTTTTATCATATTATTTTCTTTCTTTTTAAAGAAATTTCCATTTCTCGTCATTGACGTTGAGCGTGTGGCGCTTTCAAGCAATTGTAACATCATCATTATGATTCTTGCTCTGAATATCGCTTTACAGTATAGAATAACATAAATAACTTCTCTTTTGTAAGCTAAATTTGAATGAAAATTGAAGTATTAACGGATCATTTTGTCGACTAAACTAAGTATTGATGTTACATTATGGTGAAATTTGGACATTATAATGGAATTTTAAAAATATTACTTCTAATACAGCGATAGCTTTTTAATAAGGAAAATAAAGAAAACACTGCGTTATCTTTAAAAAAATTGGGAGTTGGAATCCTTATGCATCAACTAAAAGATGGAGGAGATCAAGAGATTTTGTCCATTCCTACACAACACTTTCAGATAATATTTTGATCCATTTTTCTAACAAAACCCTAAAATGCGCTTATACTTCTTTAAAAATCTATTTATAGCCCTTCCAAAAACTTTCCTAACTGTCGACAGTTTGAATAAATGCAATATTTATATTTCTCATGAAATTAATATGAATAACTTATGTACTTTTGCCGATGAGGAACAAAGAATGTTGGTTTTTTAATGAAAAATGTATCGCAAGTTCAGGTCAGTTTGTTTTCAAACAAAATGAAAAATGCACATAGAAAAAAATCTGCACACAATATCCACACAATTAGACGGTACAATTGGATGAAATTTTTCATTTCTTTCTCAACGCTCATAATTCACAATTGTTGAATGGATGGAGAAATGAATATGTGTGTGGTTTATTATGATTTGCATAAAGACTCGATTGTCGATGATTCTTTACCATATAGGTAGAATAATGGAAATTTATTACCTTCTACTACTGCCTATACATTTCTCCATGATTAAATATCTCTGACTTCATTCTTTACTCACTTTTTTACCTATGCTGCGCTGTGTGTGCTAGAAAGCATGAAAGGAATAATCGGAATTAGAATTGTATATAAAAATAGAAATGGATTAAATTTAATCAAAACTAGATGAGCATAAATTTATATAATTTCCTGACTTTTTCTTGAGTTTCTTCAATGAATTACAAAACGTTGCATAACAATGCCATTTTCAACGATTGAATAATGAAAACAGGAAGTCGATTGCCAAATTTTAGATAGCTTTATTGAATAAGATCGAATTGAAAAATAATAATTTTTGTTATGTCATGATTAATGCAAAATATTACTAATCGTTCTTTTGTAGTTTAAGTAGGTCAATAGAAATGCTTATTTACAATTAATTTTTCATGCTTTACCTTATTAAGAATTTGAAGATTCTTTTATTGAAAGTCTGCAATTTTTTTGAATTGGAAAAAATATTGATTTTCAATGCTTCTATATTTTGAAATAGGATAAAAATAAAATATTTATTGTAACAATGTATAATATACTTGATATACTGACTCTAATTATTTGCTATAAATCTTTTCGTATTTTTTTATGTTTAAATGATTTATGGCAATTATTATTTTTTTAGCAATTTTTAGCGCATTTTTGAAAACTTGTTTTCAAAAAGGAAGCTCAATCATGCACTTTGATCGGTCGTTCGGTCGTTCGGGTCCCAATTATCTCTTGATCTAGACTTCGTAGCAAGCTCGGAATTGTTTTAATAGCTTCATTGAATGTTTTTATTCCCGCCGTTTATATTGAAAAGTCAAAAAATTCATCGATTTTTTATTTAAAAAAAATATGTAAACAATGCAGGGCAAAGCTATGCTGATGATAAGTTTGAATTTTTTCTAACCGTTAAAAAATTTGAAATTTTTTTGACCGTTATTTCGGATTAAATTTTTTTCTTTTATACACCTTAATTAATTAACATTTAATTTTTTCATACAAAACAAATATAAGTGCGTTTAGAAATTTGAAAAATAATGGATGTGTTCAGAAATTTAAATTTTTCGCTAATGGAAAATTTTGAATTTCAAAAAACCGGTAAATCGTAAAGCTATTATTTGCATTGAACATTATAAAAATCAATTTTAAAGGAATTTTGATCTTTAGTTTTAAACTTATTATTGAAATGCATTATGATTAAAGAAACAGCAATAGAGTTTTAAAACTCGACATTCTTTTCTATTTAATCAATTGCTAATCGCTGCGTCAAAAATGCGCTGAAGTCCCTCGATATAAAACACGAGGACTTTTGTAATTTTTTAGCTTATATGAGCTCATGAATACATGCTGACCTGTCAACTCGAAATAATTACTAACACATATATCATTTCTAAATCATGTTAAATGTTAAAATTTTAGCACCTACATATTTAAATAGACTAGGAAAGAGCATCTACATAATTGACCCATTTTTCAGAATCGTGGTCCTTTAACCTAGATTTAAAGTCAGTCACATTTTTTCATTTCTCCTTCTATACATTTCATACCACCGTAGCGTAAATGGAATAAATTCCACAATTCATAACAATTACTGTTAATACATTCTAATATTTCATATATCCCAAGTGCTTCTAAATCCTCACAATAATTTTCATCATAAAAACATAAAAATTTATGTCCATTAAAATGGTTATAAATAACTGACAATATTGTGGGAAGATTGTGGATTTGCTTTAAGCATTTCTTCCTTACTCGACGACGATCCCCAACAGAGATGTCGTTTACTATTTTTATTATTCGCGCATATTTAAAGTCATAAGAGTAAAAGGTGCATAGAGCCACGACAGTGCTAACGAATAGCTTCTGAATTATATTCATTTATTTTATGATGAATGCAAATTAATTATAAGAGACGGTAAGAGACTGTTAATTGCATGTGGGCATGACACTCTGTTTCATTTGAGAATAGAATCAATCTACTATGATTTATGATTGTACATAGTCTACAACAAATCTCTTATTTATTGCATTTGAAGGTGATAGATGCCACAATCAGATAATCAGGTATTAGATTAAATCAGCGTCAATTGGTGCTGCATATATTAAGCATTTTTTTAAATAGATATTTAGATTGAGTATCACAATAAATAGTAAATGAATTGCTATTTCAATTCAATCTAGTTTTATTTCCATTTCACCTCATTCATATACTCTTCCATGCCTTTTTTTCATTTCATTCATTTTAGTGCATTTGTAAAGTGCTAATCCCTTGGGTGAAATTTTCAATGACTATGCCCTTAGGTAGTCAGCTAAAGATTAAAATCAATTTTCAATTTTAAAGTAGATATTTTTTTTAGATTTGTTATAAAAATAAAATATTCACCTACTTTTAAAAGCAATCATTTATAAATACTTTGTAAAGTTTTATTTGAGATAATATTCGATTTATAGATTTTAGATTGATTTTTAGAAATTAACATAACCTATTACAAATTTTTCTACGATGATCGAAATTGACATTTAATATCAAAATAAAATCACTTTTGAAAAATAAACACCAAATAGATACATAAGTGCAAAATTTCAAAAAAAAAAGTGCTACAAAAACAGTAATTCATCATAATTACGTCAGTAACACTTTCTTTATGACTTTACAAATTGCTTTAGTTCATAAATATCAACAAACATTAGCGAATATTTGATTGACAATACCACCTATTAAAAATGACTAAATTGCGATATTATTTTGAATGCGTGCGTAGATTTATTAAGTATTTAAACAAGCATGGATATGTCGATTATGTTCAACACTTGGAAGTTGTTTTGAAAATTGCTGTAAAAATCGGTCAAGAATTTTTTTCCTTCTTTTTGTTTCATTCCATATTTTTAATCTTATTTTTAAAATTAAATTTTAATCTTCTGACATTAAGGAACAACATTCCAAAGCAACTCAAGTTTCTATTAAAACTCTAATCATATTCCATTTCAACTAAGTTCAATGTAATTTGTTTTTATATCTTTAGATAATTATGCTAGCATGCGTTATAACACCTTATAGAATTCCCATGAATCACTTAAATTTAATTCCACTTCCTTCAACACAAACAACGAAATGTAAAAGTTCATTTCTCTAGCTGATCATCATTAGTATAATATAATTCATATTATTTTGATTTCAATTTTATGCAAAACAGTTGATTTTTATAGAAAAAATAATAAGAGGAAAAAAAGTTAGATAAAATGTCTGTCATTAGTCATTAACATTAGTATCTATGTAAATTATACCTTCAATAGATTATCATCAGCTTCACATATTCATTTCTATTTTTTTCATTATGGTACTCGATTGAGTGAGAAATATTTAAATCTACACACATAATCATATGCATATGCGGTGTGAAATCTCGATTTTCAACACGTCCATTTCCATTTATATGCCTATACCTTACAATTTATATTGTGAGGTCTTAATTACTGAACGTTATTAATTAAAGGAAATAAATTTTCATTGACTTTTGTGTCATTTGATGTGGCGAGTGCAACATTGTCTGACCGGCATATACTCTATTGATCATGCTAAAGCGATATGTTGATGATGACGTGCTGGCGAACGGCATGTAAAATAGACATAACGCATGATGACGGTAATAATGGAATCAATTTTCAAATCACTTTGAGTTAGCTATTTTGTAGCTGTTCCATTCATGTACTTTAGTTTTCCTTTTGTCCAACTTTCTGTGATAAGATAAAGCTATTATTACTAATTATATATGAAATATCTATTGTCTTTCGAAATTATCAGTAATATTTCCAAGGGGCCGTTCATTTAATACGTTCGCTTTTTAGAAAGGATGGAAGGGGGGTCTAAGAATTTGTAACAGATCAAACAAAAGAAAAAAATTTTCATACAAAATCCGTAACAAGGGGTTAGGAGGTCTCAAAAGTAATTTTTTTGCGTAACGTACTAAGTGAATGGCCCTCAACAGAGAATGCGTTCAAAATCACAGCCCTGATCACAGCTAAACTCTTCAACTGTGCTGCTATTAACCAACATTTTTTTGAGAGAATGAAGCATTTAGTGTCAAATTATTAAGTCATTTTTCAATTCAATCTCATTTTCTTCTTTTTTCCTTCCTCTTCATTTTATTGGCTTTTTCATTCTCTTACTATTCGACATATACGAATTTAAACACAATATGTGCAGTTATATTTCGAAAATTAATCGTAATTAAAAGTCTATAGTAATGCCATTGTCATCATTGTAACATGTTTTTTTTTTCGGTATGTTCAGAAACATCTCAATCGTCGACTAAAAAGAAGAAGAAAAGGAATTATTTGTTCTTTTGAAAGAAGTAAAATGGAAGGCCGCGATAAAAGTAGAGTCTGAAGGTATCAGAAGAAGATTAATAGTAAGCAAAGCGATTGAGTAAAATGAAATCAATTATCATAGCAAAAAAGTACACTTCTATTAATCCTTTTCAACGGCATCGCATTGAAGAAAGTAGGGAAGAGAGGTAAGAACAGAAGAAATCTAGCTAAATCGCATTGTAGCATCGCATTCAATTATCTTACATATTCTTCTGTAATTTAACATCATGCGATTAATACTCAAAAAGAACCGCAGGCAAATGAGATGTTTATTTAAGAATCAAGAATAGATTGTTGAATATTAATAACATCACATTATATGGTGAGTGTAGGTATGTTAAGTGCGTTTAAAGAGGGTTGGCTGAATGTTTTATTTTTAAACTGGAAGGGACATCTTATAAGATTTTAAAGATATTTAAGATTGTTTAATAGATACTTGCGGAAATTTCTGCAGACAAAGCTTCTATTCCTAATACAACTTATTCAATTCAACTTTTTATTTCAATAAAAATCAATTTCAACATTGAGAAGATTAGCGATAGATACATATTTTGCAAATACATGTGAAAATTGTAAGTAGTATTTAAAGGGAATTCATGAATGGAAAAAAATAGCAAAGAGAAACATGATAAGATGATGACGAAGATTTAAAGAGAAAATCCAAAGAATACATGAGAAATATACATATTTGCACAATACGGTCAATTTTATCAGAGATTAGAAACTGCCGACTTAAAATTTTTTTACAATTCAAAGAAATTGTGTGACATGATAATTGTCTGCTAAATTTAATGCTACCAAAGCTTTTTAAAACGGTCATTTGATTCCCGTTTTGCTTTCTTACTGTCTACATTTTGCATTACTTATGGCCGATTGATTTGGCAGATTTGTGATAGTTGCAAATTTTTCGTCATTGTATTCACAGTATATGAATGAATGGCTAACATATTTAGCTCATGAAGTGAAAAAAAGTCCGTAAGCAAAATATGAACTAAAAGACTAATGAACAGAACTAATTTCTTAAGCCGCGTGCAGGCTTACTAAAAACTTCTTGAAGGAGATAAAAAAAGGAAATCGTGAATAATCAAATTTACATTTTTTCTGTTCAGCTTTGATTCATTTTGGCACATTCATATGTCGTGCTACAGTTTTGCTGAAAACTTCAAAGAACTGATTCTTTATTTTTTTACTTCATATTTAACGTTTTATGACAGTAACCATATCTTCTAAACGTTAGATTTGAATCAAAAATTTCGAAATTGGTCCGCGTACGACTAAAACGTGACTTTAATTCTTCATCATCTCATATTTTCACATACAATATTTGCATCTAGTTAAGTGAAGTAGAAAACAGCAACATTTATTTATAACAGATTTTTATAACTTTAACCTAGATATTTTTTTGTTCACCGTCCAGGTCGACTCATTGACTCTTCTCTATCCTAAAGGCATCATTCTCTCAATTTCCTATTCCACATTTTCTTACTCTAATGAGCCGAGGATGCAATACTATTATGGTTTTTCTCCTTTTTGCAAAGTGTTGTTATGTGAATGTTAATAAGAATTTTTGTTGTGCTCTTAATATGTGTTCACTTTCTATACTTATGCATTGTTAAGTGATTTACCGGAATTGCCATTTATTTTCATTTCAAACAAGCAACAAGATTAGTGCTGAGCAGTACTGTTTGAGTCCATATGAAAATGCAACGAGATGGAGCATGGAAATAAGAAGAATAAGCAAGTAAGTAAATAAAATATATAAACTCGATGATGATTTTTGATGAGACTGAATGAGCTTTCTCCAATAATGCAATTGAAATGAAATGATCATCATCATCATGCAATTATAGCATCAAAGTCAAGACTTGAAGAAAACAATGAAACCAAACAATTTTTATTCAAACCTATTTAGATTCACTTCCATTTCATACTATTTTTTTATGTCTTTAAAATCCAATTAAGAACAGTAACAGCATAAATGCTACAGAAATATTTTTCATTCTTTTGTTATATTTAGTGCTGAATATTTAGTGCAATTGGAAAATGGCAGGAACTTCAAAGTAATAAGGTGATGATGATGATTATGATGTGCAACTTCTAATGGCCAAATATGCATTAATCTCTTTTAATGAATGCTACTGACATTTAATGGGATTAGAGAATGAATATCCATAAAATGGCATTGAATATGCAAGATGTGGTGTTCTTTACAGTTTCCTCTAATTTCCTTAATTTGTAAAGCAATGTGTGCCGAGCATTTGAACTTTTTATGGTTGACTTGCTCATTCTAATGAGCTCATTTCCAGCACATTTTCATACTATATACATGATCAGCATATGCTTGCAACATAAAACGTAGTGTGAATATTTTAATTTTCATCGACTTACTGACTTTCATGTCTGACTGTCTTCCTACTGCTTATGGAAAAATTCGAAGAATTGAATCACGACAATCAAACATGTCGTAATTGATGTAATTATTCCACAGACAATCAGTAAGTCAACCAATTTGAGGAATGACAATGCATGAAAATTCTGTGTAGATCTTGTTGAAGTCACTGCGGCATTATCATCAATTACATTTTGGAAACGAAATCTTCATTGTGTCTTTGACTTTCTTAAGGAGTCAAGTCAATAAAAATAGACGAAGAAGTAGCTGAATCACTCGAAAGAAGTTACTAACGGAAATTTCCCGGTTAGAAGAATTGATCAATTATTAAAATCAATCATTCGGTCATTGGTTTATTCACTTTCTATCTCGTTTAGAGAACGTTGTTGGAACTATTTGAGAGTCAAAAAATACCTTCATTAAGTTACATGCCTATTTTCATCATCACTTCTACTGCATGTCAACAGATCTAAACAAATAAAGTAACAAACATAAATTAACGTATCACTTGCAAATGTGACAGAATCTCATCATCACTTGATGGACGACGTGATAGCAAGCTGATGATGAAGAGATTCCGATTACCCTTAATGACTTCATTTCACAAAGATTCATTTAATCTAATGGTTATGATGCAGCATTAATTAATTAATATTTCCGACACTCAGACGAGTGACTGAATCGGAATTGCATTAGAACATGTGTCATTAATTCCATTTTAATTTCCATGCTCGCACAAACTCACGTTCATGACACGAATCAGATAAGATAGAAATGCTTTTTTCTGTTGAGTTCCAAAGATAAAAATCTCAGGCAATTAACAAACTGGAAATGTTTAAATGCTGTCGATTCTGTTTATGATCCATTTGAAGTTGGAATGTCGCACAAATATGAGCAATGTCAATCAGATATTCGATACAAAATAAGAGATTTCATCCCAGTAGAATTGAAACTGTAAAAATATTTAAAAATTGCCTTTTAGTTCCGTCATGAACTTGTGGCACAATTTATTGACAAGCACATCAGTCCAATTAAAAAAAGTGACTCAATTGAGCATCAAATTGCATACAAAATAAACTCATAATGTCCTGAATCTGAATCTGTGACTTATTCCATTCATGGAACTGATCAAATCTGATTAAATTGTGAAAGCATAAATCTCGAATCAATAAGTGAGTAAGTAACAAAAAGAGTCATTGTCTCACGTATTTCACCTGAATTCAATTCGTTATGTTCTGAATATTGGATGTGTGTGAGTATACCATGTAAGCCGAAAAAAATGTCCAACAATGTCATCAAGAAGTAAATTATCAAATTAACAAATCGACAATGTCAGTTGCTGAAATTTCGACTTGGTATTTCTTGTGTACATAAAAGTTGTAAGTCTTGTTAACAAATTGAGCTTTTTATCATTTTGTTATGCCTTTTAGCAATTTCTTAATTTATTATTTACATTTTCCAGTTTATTTTCTTGACAAATCGCATTCATGGCAGGAATGAGAAGAACAAGAAATTGAATGATAAACTGAGCTTTCAACATAATTTTTTATTTCTTTTATTTTTAATATTATTCACTTAATAACAATAAAAATTCAATTCATGATTCCCTAAGGAAATAATTATAATATAATAATATGGTACTCTGTGTTTAGAATGATATACGGATTTCATGTTCTCATAGCACTGAATTTTAGAAAAACCGAGGAAAAAGTTAATTAAGAATATTTTTTATATAAAAAATGCTGAATTTGTGATAATTTGTTAATTACAGAGAAATAGAAGAGTCTCTATGTGATAATCTGATGTTATGTTATGCTAGTTACGGTAACGTATTTATTACAATCTAATGCAAATGTGACTTCTAACAGGAAAAAAATTGTTTTATTTTTATCACTGCTGGGAAATTTTTCTTTTTGAATAATAGTTTATGTTTTTACAAAATTGCATGCGAATTATGCCAATCTTAATGCTGTTGTTAAACTTATTAGTACATTTTTTAATGTGTGAATTAATACTTGAAAATTGCATAGACTCAGGGTTTATCAAAGATATGTTGTAGCGTTCCACTTTATTTATAATGGGTTCTGGTTATTGCATCGATGATTAATAAGCCCCAAAATTTGATAGAAGACCTTTTTCTTTTCTACTGTTTATTTATCACAAACATCCAGTAAAGGATAAAAACCTCACTATAAAAAAATACATTTGTTAAAGTACAATTTCATACTAAACTGATTATTGTAACTTACATGATAGTTTTCCAGTAACTTTCACTTGAGGTTTACAGATAAACAAAAATATTATTCGTACTTATATGATTCTAAAAATGAGATTTCATTAGAAACTTATTATCAGGTAACAATTCCTGCAATCTTACATATAAACTTTTTTGGTTATGTATCACCCAAAGTTTCTGTTTTTGACTCAAATTAATTCCTAAAATATTAGATTCTCATCAATATTTATGTTTAGATAATATAATTAAACTTTCTTACAAAGATCTGTAAACTTCCAGTGTCACAATCTTGATTTAATTCTTCTAGAGCTCAAACAAATTTTTCAATGCTTAATCCTGTATGAAATTAATAGATTTTTGATCATAACTTAAACTTTTTATAATTTCTATCTTCTTTTTACCTTATTTTATCACGCATTGATATTAAGCAGTGAATTTAAAGGATTTAATTAACTTAAACAATATTTTCACGTGTGAGACAATTAATTTTTCAAAGACAACTGAGATTTTACCCAAAATTCAAATTTTACAAAAACGTTTATGACAAGTTAACTGAAATTCGAATAATTTTCAAATTTTACAAAACCGTTAAAATTTGATCATCTCGGTTATATAATTTTTAACTACCACAAATTACCCGTCTTCCTAATAAAAAAAATTTCAATTTTTTTTAGAAGACTTCATTTAACCTTAATTACTATCATCAAAATTAACTTTCATTAATTCACTCAATTCTGGTACCATGTCCTTTATGCTCCTTACATCTAAAATTGTTCTGTTGGAAAATACGTCTTCAACTTCATAAGTATTGTGACCCAATCTCCTAACAATTTTGACTGGTTGATAATTTGCTGCCAATTTGCTCATCCAATTATGTGCCCCACTTGACAATGTTCGATACTTTGCTAATACCCAAGATTCAGGCTCAAATTCTCGTCGTTTTGCATGTTTATTATACTCTAACTTTCTAATCTCGTAATTTTTCTTGCTGTTTTCATATGCTAAACGAATTGTTTCTCTGTGGTTCTCATCATTTGCAGGTAGCATATCATCCTCAGTTGGTTCTTTTCCATATACAACAACAATAGGTTTTAATTTTGTCGCATCATGTTTCCTGTTGTTGATCTTACTAATTATCAAATCTACGTACCGATGCCAATTTGAGTGATTATCAGGATGTTTAAGCATGTACAATGTTAGTGCTTCTCCAATAACTCGATTAGCTCTCTCGACCGGATTTTGATGCGGTGCATATGATGCTGTAGGTATCGATGTTATATTTCTCTCAGCCAGAAATCTCTTAAATGCTTCAGACATGAATTGTGAACCTCGGTCATGCTTGATTCGTCTTATATTAGGAAAGAGTGTAAGAACTTTCCGTTCCAAGAAACGAATGGTATTCTTTACATTTGCTTTTGTAATACATGATGCTATCAAGTATCTCGAAAGTGCTTCCTGTGCTACTACGATAAACTTGTAATTATATTGTGTCGAAGTGGGAAACGGTCCTTTGTAATCAATTTGGATTTCAATTCCAACTGCTTCAGGCACTCTAAATTCTGGCATCATACCTTTCGAGATATAGTTTGGTGCTTTCACTTGTGCACATTGTAGGCAGCATTTCAAATGCTTTCTGACATCGTGTTTCATTCCCTTCCAGTGGAAACATTCACGAATTTTATCTAAAGTTTTATCCAATCCGCCATGTAAACAATCTTCATGCGCCCATTCCATCGCCTTAATTCTTTGAGTTGGATGAGGCACTTCTCTCCAATCTTCATTCACTGTATTTCTCATTGCCGATTTGTAAAATAGACGATTTTGCTCACATCTATATTGTTGATTTGCTTCTGGATTTTCAAACACTTTCTTCCTTAATACTTCAAATTTACGAACTTGCAAATCTACATTTTGCAATTCTTCTTCTCCAAGTGGCTCGACAGGATCTGTTATATCATCATACAGCGCATTGATATGATAATGTCTAAAATCGTCTTCGTCAATTTCTTCTGTCTCACTAGTTGCTCTTGATAACGCATCTGCAACGACCATTTGACTTCCTGCTCGATGTACTATTTGATGAGCGTGTGACTGTAATAGTAACGACCATCTCAACAATCTTCCCGATTTTCCTTTATAGTTTAACGTTTGCGTCAACGAGTGATGATCAGTCATTATAATTAATGGCTGCAAATAGACATACGGCTTAAAATGATCTAAAGACTTCAGAACTGCCAAACATTCTCTCTCGTACGCGTGATATTTTTGTTCATCTTTTGTCAATTTATGACTGTAATACGATATCACATATTCTTGACTATTTTCGTCAAGTTGAGCTAAAACTCCACCGATTCCTTTTTGGCTGGCGTCGCATTGAATTATGAATGGTTTATTATAGTCAGGTGCTCTTAATACTGGTTCCGACGTAAGTATCGATTTCACTTTCTTGAATGCGTCCTCCGCCTCTTCCGTCCATTGTACTTTTTGTGCTTTCTTTTTGATGAGTGATGTAATCGGTGCCAGTATTGACGAAAAATCCTTAATAAAATGTGAATACCACGTTACTGTACCCACTAACGATCGTACTTCCTTAACTGTCTTCGGCGTAGGAAGTTTGCTAATTGCTTCAACTTTCATCTCTTCTGGATGCTGACCATGACAATCGAAAACTCTTCCAATAAATTTAATTCTTGTACACGGACCTTCTAACTTCTCTGGATTGACGGTCAATCCATGACTGGTAAGACGCTTAGCCACTGTTTTGATTAAATACAAAAGTTCATCAAAATTCTCAGCTGCAATCACAACATCATCCAGGTAGTGAAAAACTTTTGGTTCTAAATCTTCACCTAATATTGCATTCATAACTCGACTTTGTGTGGCCGCCGAATTCTTCAATCCAAATGGCATACGCTTATATTGAAATGTTCCCTTGCCAGGAATTCCAAATGCCGTCTTCTCTTTTGATTCCTCTGTCAGTTCCGTCTGCATAAAAGCGTCCGTTAAATCAACACTGAAATACAATTTTGCTTGTGGAAATCGACGAAAAATATTGTTCAAGTCTGGTGAAATGTAAGTGTCACGTTTCGTAATTGAATTCAATTGCCTTGCATCTAGACATACTCTTATTTTTCCATTCTTCTTCGGCACAGGTACTATTGGATGTCTCCAGTCTGTATTAGCAGGCTCAACATATCCTAAACTAATACATCGATCGATTTCATTCTTCATTTTCTCTTCTATTTCTGGACTGTATTGATATAGACGTTGACAAATAGGCTTTCGATCTCCTGTATCGATATGATGTTTAATTATCTTTTGACAGCCTACAAATTTGTCGGATGAAAACATAAACTCATTAATGGCCTCTTTTAATTGATTTTGTTGCTGTTCCGTCATCTCAATGTCAACTGAATCTTTAAAGTTGTTATGCAATTCTATTGACGCAATTTGATGATCTTTATACGAAATTCGCATCTTAAATGTGTGAAAAAAATTCATGCCAAGTATTATCTTCTCAACTACTTCCGGGATGATTAACATTTTAATCCAGTGACATTCTTTATGATGATTTACTTGAACTTTCACACGTCCTTCACACTTCATATGTTGTCCATTAGCTGTCATCACATTGTTGTTTCGAATTTTATTGTCCTTAATCAAATTAGTCCATATCTCCTCTGATTTTGATCCCAATACTGAAATCGTAGCTCCTGTATCTAATAGTGCTTTGTATTCTTTATTGTTGATTATTATATTGATGTAAATACGTTGGTTTATTGCACTATTTTCAATCAACAATAAAGTTTGTTTTATTGGAGCATTAAAATAATCCTTCATCGCCTCGCTCCTCCCGACACTGAAGGATTCACATTTCCCGAACACGTAGGACATTCTTTGCTATTCTTTGCCTTCTTGTTGCCACATTTAACACAATGAGGAATCCATGATTTATTGCAACTTCCTTGTAAATGTCCTTTTTCCTCACAATTCCAACAAATTTGCTTTGAGAGCCATTCTTTCTTCTGATCTTTTGTCCATGACTTGCTCATTGCTATCTTACGATTCTCTATAGTTTCATCAATAACAATTATACGATCATCATCTTCCATCGTTGGATCTAATTCAGCTTCATTGTTCCAAAAATCGACTTCATCTATTTCCATGGCTGCTAAATGTTCGACAATATTGACTTTCTCGTTTTTTGATTTGGATTCTTTCGATGAATACATCTTCTGCATGCCTTCGTATTCTTGACACAATTTCTTCAAGTCAGCAATTGTTGTCACGGAAATACATGCTGCTCTTAATTCTGGCTTAAGTGATGATTTCAGGATATACAATTGGTCAGCTTCTGACTTTTCTGGCTTCACTCTACTCATCAACTTTGTAAATCTCAAGAATAATTGTTGAAATGTTTCATCTTGGCCTTGCGTCAAATTTGCGACAGCTTGTTCCGCTTTAATAACACGATTATGATCGCCAAAGTCTTCTAGAAATTGAACTCGAAATTGTGCCCATGTAGCAATTCTTGGACGATGTAATTGCCACCAACTCTGTAACTCTTTTGCCAGTAAAATCTCCATATAACTTAAGAAGAATTCAATTGGCACTTGTAAAGTATTTGCTTGACATTCCCAAATTTCGATTTGATCCAGGGCATCCATTTTTGGCTCATAAACATTCTTGCCAATAATGCTGATAATCGTGGCACTAACTTTGTGTGGTCCAATCAAAGTGTACTCATTTCTAGTATTAAAGTACGGTGATGATGTAGAATGAGCACTTGGATGAAATTGAGGAGTTGCTGGTCCAGTATTTCTACTTTCATTTCTCGATTCTCGCCTGTTATTATTGAAATTTGAGTACGTTGCATTTGGTGCAGGTTGTGGAGGCATTTGATACTGAGGAATAGTATATGGTTGTGGATAAAAAGGTGGAACTACAAATCGTGGTTGTCCAAACATTGGTGTTCCATAATATCCACTAGATGCTGAATAATATGAAGATGAATTCATATTTGGATAACTTCCATTGTTAGCTGTGACTCGGGATGTATTTTGAGCGTTATCTATTCTCTCACAAACTTCAGCATACTTCTCATTAATTCTATCCACAATTGCTTGAATTTGATTCCATTCTTCTTGATCACTTAAAATTGTCCTTCTCAAACAGCAAATGGCAAAATCTAACTGTACACCAATTATACGTGGATCTGCATTAATTCTTTCCAGACGATTAATCTCATCAAATACGTCACTCAAAGTCTGTGCTATTTCTTCAACTGTTGCACGATGATTCATTATAACTGGCGTCAAATCTTGTCCTCTTTGTACCCATCTCTCAAAATCACATCGTAATTGTGCATTAAGTGTGTCTCGATGAGTAATATTTACAGTATCACCTCGTTCACCATTAATCAGTCCTCTTAAATATGCCTCAGTGAAAATCTCAAAATCGGTGAGAAAATGTGTCTGGATCATGAAGTTGTATCTGTGCCTTATGATAACTGGACGTGGCTCACGAATAAATTCAACAGCTGTCATCTTTTAGCTTTGTTTCAGGTTCTTTGGCTTCTTCAAATTACTTTTGATCAATTTTGCTTGAAAAATTTCTTCTTGATCTTTTGATGCAATTTTTTTTTGTACGTTCGGCACCAGCTCGGGTCTCCCAGTCGTGATGATGTTTTGTAGCGTTCCACTTTATTTATAATGGGTTCTGGTTATTGCATCGATGATTAATAAGCCCCAAAATTTGATAGAAGACCTTTTTCTTTTCTACTGTTTATTTATCACAAACATCCAGTAAAGGATAAAAACCTCACTATAAAAAAATACATTTGTTAAAGTACAATTTCATACTAAACTGATTATTGTAACTTACATGATAGTTTTCCAGTAACTTTCACTTGAGGTTTACAGATAAACAAAAATATTATTCGTACTTATATGATTCTAAAAATGAGATTTCATTAGAAACTTATTATCAGGTAACAATTCCTGCAATCTTACATATAAACTTTTTTGGTTATGTATCACCCAAAGTTTCTGTTTTTGACTCAAATTAATTCCTAAAATATTAGATTCTCATCAATATTTATGTTTAGATAATATAATTAAACTTTCTTACAAAGATCTGTAAACTTCCAGTGTCACAATCTTGATTTAATTCTTCTAGAGCTCAAACAAATTTTTCAATGCTTAATCCTGTATGAAATTAATAGATTTTTGATCATAACTTAAACTTTTTATAATTTCTATCTTCTTTTTACCTTATTTTATCACGCATTGATATTAAGCAGTGAATTTAAAGGATTTAATTAACTTAAACAATATTTTCACGTGTGAGACAATTAATTTTTCAAAGACAACTGAGATTTTACCCAAAATTCAAATTTTACAAAAACGTTTATGACAAGTTAACTGAAATTCGAATAATTTTCAAATTTTACAAAACCGTTAAAATTTGATCATCTCGGTTATATAATTTTTAACTACCACAATGTCACTTAAAACTTAAGAGTGTCTAGTTTGTTGTCTGGTCACAGAGTTTTCAAGTTAAGACAATTTTGAATTTCCTCATTTCAGGTTTTAATCCAGGTATGGCGAACGGTTCTTATTTTTCGATTTCGAACTTTTGAAAGGTACCTTATTTTTCCGTTAAAATTTGAATTTTGAATTTCGAAAATAAAGTACACAAATACAAAAAACAAATGAAAATTTTGAAAAAATTGCAATTAATCGATTAAATCGAGGGGAAAACAACATGGTGAGAAAAAAATAATCAATTTCTCACCGATTTCTCACCGCGGTGAAAAATTTTTCACCATTGGTGAGAAATCGGTGAGAAATTTTTTCACCGCGGTGAGAAATCGGTGAAAAATTTTTCACCGCGGTGAAAAATCGTAGAAAAATTTCTCACTTATAGAATTTGACTCAAACTCTTCTTATTTGAGATGAAAAACTCTTCGGAAAAGCCATTTTTCGCCTTGATTTCCTTAGTTGGGATGAAAAACCTCTCGGAAAAGCCATTTTTCGCGATGATTTTCTTATTTGGGATGAAAAACCCCTCAGAAAAGCCATTTTTCGCCTTGATTTCTTAGATGGGATGAAAAATTCCTCGGAAAAGCCATTTTTCGCGATGATTTTCTTAGTTGGGATGAAAAACCCCTCAGAAAAGACATTTTTCGCCTTGATATCCTTATTTGGGATGAAAAACCCATCAGAAAAGTCATTTTTCGCCTTAATTTCCTTATTTGGGATGAAAAACCCCTCGGAAAGGCCATTTTTCGCCTTGATTTCCTTAGTTGGGATGAAAAACCTCTCGGAAAAGCCATTTTTCGCGATGATTTTCTTATTTGGGATGAAAAACCCCTCAGAAAAGCTATTTTTCGCCTTAATTTCCTTATTTGGGATGAAAAACCCCTCGGAAAAGCCATTTTTCGCGATGATTTTCTTATTTGGGATGAAAAATTCCTCGAAAAATTTAGAGATTTCCAATTCAAAAAATTTTTTAACATTAAATTTTAAAATTTGGTAAGAAAAATATTGGTGAGAATTTGGTGAGAAATCGGTGAGAAATTTTTCACCGCGGTGAGAAATCGGTGACAATTTTTTCACAATTTCTCACCAAATTTTTTCTCACCATGTTGTTTTCCCCTCGGATTAAATCATATGTTTGACTGCACCAAATGCATTCAAATATCATTATCAAAACAAACTAAAGTAAATAATAAAACTGATTACTCATTATTAGTTAAAATTGTCGTAAAATTTTGATGAAATTTGTTTCATATTTACATTCGAAAAATGTTTCTTAGTGTTAGTGAACGTTCGGGACTTTACAAAAAAACTTTAAATTTCTGAAAATTTAACGGCAAAAGTTCTGTTCGCCATACCTGGGTTTTAATGTTAATTTTTTTATATCTAGATCAACCATAAATAATTGTCTAACGCCGCTTTTGGAATGTTAATTCAATCTAGTGATTAGGAGCCATTTACTAAGTACGTTACAAAAAAAATGACTTTTTTAAAACCCTCCTCCTTGTTACGATTTTTGTATGAAAAAAAAAAAATGTTTGACATATTACATATTCCTGAACCCCCTCCCCCCAAAAAAGCGAACGTAATAAGTGAACGGCGCCTTATTGAAAATGTTCTTGATGTCAATTCCTTAGAAATTATAATTTTCTGAATTATACACTTTATCAAAGATCACTGTCTATGTCACTTCCCTCCAAGTAATTAAGACAATTTGCAATTTATAGCTTTTTCCTTCCTTTGTATGAATATTGATCACACTTACTTAATTTTTAATAATTTTATAATTATTTTGCTCTTCCTTTAGTTGATGACTCACAGTTAGTTTGTAGGTACAAACAAGCATAATACAATTTGTTATAAATAGAACTTAGAATCATAAATTTCAAGGTCTTTGTTTAAAATTTTAAACTTGCAAATAATTTTTTGAATTAAAATTCTAATTCAAAATTCAATTTCATTTATTCTCAACGTGATCGTTCATTTAAAACCGGAACTATTAAAATCGAATCTCAGTGAATGATAAAACTTCATTAAATATCATTATATTTTTTTATATTTCTTCAAACAACTCCACAAAGATTCCTTATAAAAAACATAACGATCTCATCATTAACAAGCACAAGATCTCCTTAAAGACATTAAAATCCATTTATCACAATCACGCTTATGCACACAAATCACTTCTCGTCTCATTTCTCATTCATTTACATTCGTGTGCTTTTGTGGATACAGACTTTTTTCAATTACGAATAGATTAGAATGAAAATTGAATTTAAGTAGAGAAGGAAACAGCATGAAAGTATTCTTAGTGATCACAAAAGCTCAACAAGAAAAGTGATTTTTTGCTTTTAGCAATTTTTATGGACTGTCATGATAGTCAAGTATGTAGTATTGCAATGATATAAAAAATAATTGAGTTAGAATATTACAACATTGCAAAAAAAGTTACTGAGTTGAATAAACCAAGTGTGCAGTATTAACTGTAATACAGCATCAAAATAATATATATGAAAATTAATTTTCTTTTCAACTGGTGCCATTCTCAATGCCACATCAAATAAATATTAACAATTGTTATTGACTATTAAGTATGATTTTGTTCTTTTTGCATCATCATTATTTGTGGTGAGATTGCCTTTAAGCGCCTCTTTCTTGATGCTTGCTCATTCTTAATCGAATGGAAGGAAAAAAAAGAAATATCGCGCAATGTTCGCATTATGTCCTTTTTTATTCGAAAAGAAAGAATGAATGCAAAATGATTGTGAAGAATTTGAGGCTTTAACGCACAGAGATTCAACTAAAGCTCAAGTTTCTAATAAAATTATCTCAAATGTAAAATTTGTAGCAATTATCTTAATACAAAATCTAAAACAGCATCAATTTAATTTCACGAAAGATTGAAAATCAGCTAAGTTTGA
Organism: Chironomus striatipennis; assembly: GCA_026123125.1. NCBI lineage: Eukaryota > Metazoa > Arthropoda > Insecta > Diptera > Chironomidae > Chironomus > Chironomus striatipennis. The sequence continues at coordinate 21,196,888 of CM047394.1, read as the reverse complement.
CTGCTTAATGGACCAAATAGCCAAAAGGTCAAACATATTATTGAATACATTGGTTTACTGATGAATCATTTGCTTGAAAAATAACACGTCGGTAATTGAAAAGCTGACAGACAAAACATCATTGCAATCTCAACATTTTGTTTCCATAAAATGCGTTTAAACTGTTACTTCAATGATCAAAATGGACATTAAGACGCTGCCTTTATATTCCTTATTTTTCTCTTAAAATGTATAAACTATGTCTATAAAATGGGTGGAGAAATGCGATCAATTACAAAAATGAAATAAAAATGCTTCTGAAGGTATCGGCATTGAGATTGTAATATGAGAATCATTCAATAAATATTAAATGAAATGTGATAATAAAATATAGATATTTTCACTATTAACTAGACGATATAAAAGTTGCTAACTTGCCCATTCATTTCCATTACAATTTCATTTATACCTTTTTATATTCAACTTCGTACAGTAATATTGTGTATATTTTTATTATATTATGCGAGCAATGATGATCATCAATCAATTGCTATGAAATTTTATGATATTAGGGCATTATTTTATTCTTTGGTGTAAGATGAAGAGTTGCCGATACTTTCATATATTTAAAATTGCATTAATATACTAGCTTGGTTTATTGACTACTGGGGATCCTCGATTTGAGTAATTGTTTTGTTCCGGAAAAATTCTACTCAAATCGAAACGTATGAAAAATGACCGTTAAAAAAAGAAAAATTGAATTTTTGTATGGGGGCACTTTAGTTTCTCAAATCGAGTCAACTCAAATCGAGGATCCCCAATATTTTTAAGCTGTGGGAATTTTTGATTTATTTTAGCAAGGTTTTAATAAATTTTAAAAAAAATTATCAGCAAAGCTTAATGTCAAGTAAACAAATCTTATGCCATTCCTCTTAATGTATCTTTTCAAGAATCAAAAAAAGTGAACTAATTAGCTTTTTTTATAAAAAGAATAAAAAAATTCTTGGCTAAGTCGCTTTTTTCTTGTGATTCTAAGTTTTGTGATTCTAAAGCAAAACTCACCTCACTAATTAGGCATAAATATGTATACATTACACATGGTTATTAACGTCCATAAATCATAACTTTTTGTGTTGTCTTCATAAAAAAATTATAAAAAAAGAAGAAAGATATGCTGATCGTGTAAATGGTATAAAGTAAGATATTTTCATTCTTTTATGAAATTAAAATCATAAAACAATTGAAGTGGAAATTTTTTTATTCTTCATCTAAAAATGATTTATTTTATGAGCATCTTTAAACTGAGCTATTAACTGCGTGCCTTTTTATTTCAAAAAGAAATTCCGATGCTTTATTCAAATTCATTCTGTGTGTAAGCATTTCCCTATTACTTAATCGCTTCATATATGTGTATCTTCATACACATATTATTTGTAATGAATGGTAAGCAAATAATTTATGCATAGCAATAATAAAATCATTTCTTTCTTTATTACTTCTGTCTACTGCATTCCTATGTGTGAATATAATTGATTGCTATTGCAACTGCCACTTTACAATTACCTTTTGTACCTTTTACTAGTGCTTCTGCATAACTTTTTTTTATTTAATTCTCTCACTTGTATTATATTCCTTTTAAATTGATTCTCTTCACTCAATTTACTAATATAAAAAATTGCAATTAGTCACAGTGTTTTGCATTGTGCACTGGTAGATAGTATTGTGGATGTATTGATAGGAGATTTAAACAAAAAATAAGGAGAAAATAAAAAGATTTTAATGCAAGGTATGGCAAGAAGCTGATGATGAAGTTATCAATATTTTTTATTCACGATTTTTATGGTTTATTGTCGTTATTAGGTTTTTTCAAAAAGCATTAAGTTATTTTATTGATAATTTGCTGAACTAAAGGCATAAAAAATTGAGTGGGATGTCTTGGAGGGATTTTTCTAACTTATAATTTAAGCATATAATATTAGGTGCTAGAAGAAATGTAGATAATAAATTGATGCTGTCAAATGACATACCTATTTTGTTCATGTTAAAATTTTAATCAGTTTAATATGTTTGGTAAAAAATAAAATCCTATCCCTTGTAAATTATTATAGCTTGCTATGATTCAATATTTCTTTGATAGAGTGAATTTTCATGCGTAAAATAATTAATTTCATGCAAGTAAAGCGCTGCTGCAGCAACATAAACTTAATTTAATATACATGAACATAGGTGCCTTCTTCTTCAGTACATGTACATACTTGCTATACTGCAGATGTTCATGAGAAGAAGAATTTTTTCCACTTCAATCTTCTTATTCTATTGGATTACTACTTCAAGATCTCTTTAATTCAAATAAATGTTTACAATAACACATCGTCGAATCTGCCAAGTTTATTAAATCTTCATTTTATTGCTTTATAACACTTTATGAATTTTAAATACTCATATTTTTTACTGTTGATATTTCAAGTTATAAGAAATGAAAGAAGTAAGTCGAGTGTGAAGTAATGAAAAAAGACCTTTTAATTATATTAACACAAGAGCGCCTCATTTCATTCATAAATTATTCCTCCTTTCATCAACGAATGTTCTGTCTGAGGTATTGATGAAAATATGAGGTATTTGATATACACAGGCGTAGCATGAATAGACTAGAGTAAAAATGATAGGTAGCTGAAACGTATTAGAATATGCTGTCTACTAAGATTTAAGTTCAGCAAAAAATCAATCAATTTTTAGATTGATCAAGTTCAGCACACTTTCAAGGTTTGTTTTATGATTCCCTTGTGTGATTTTTATTATATTTATTTCCATTTATTTATATACCGAAGATTTAAAGTAAAATTAGCTTTAGATTAGTTTTTGTAAGATTCTGACAAAATTTCTACAAGACATTAATTCATAAGCCTGAAATCATAAACTATGACGAGCACAAATTAAAATTAATACAAGATGTCATGAACATTTAAAAAATTACAAATCTACATCCGAGAAGTGAGTTTTCGAATCACTCAAGAGCAAAATTAATTTAAAGCATGCAAATGAAATATGATGAGAACTTGTACACTTGCATGTACAATAAATATTCATTAAAAATGCAATGGATTGATTATGATGCTAAGAGCAAAATATTGTTGTGCCAGACAAACAATGTCAGTTGCAGTCAAATGGTTGAACAGATCTCGATTGATAAATCGATGACACTCGAGGAAATTATAACTCATCTTAAACTGATGCACCTGAAATAATAAAAATATTACCTTTTCGTAATAAATTTCATCATCGATGAATCGATTGAGGCTATTATGTCGATCAAAAAGCAATGATAGCATTTTCATTTTGTCTTAATCATCATATCCCTTGATGATACTTATAAAGACATGCATGAAAATTTATTCATCATCTATTTTTATACCTTTTCGTACTTAAATGATTCTCGTTTGTCTTTCATGAAAAATGTTCATGATATGGTCATAATGTATGTTTATAAGTCTTGTTGTGCTTCATGAAGCTTGACTAGCAAACATTCTAACCGTTTATCATGCGGAGGTTATGAAAGGCTGTAAAATTTATGGCACAGGGCAGGGATCGGGTATATTAAAGTGCGATAAATTCTAGATAAAATTACAATTTGATCAAAGAGAATAAATGGAAGCTTTTAAGAATTTGATAATAATGGCTTAATTTCAAATCAAATTAGGGATATTTTGAAGAAGCTTTAAAAATTCTAATTATTTTGCGAATAAGTAATTTTAATGCCATTTCTATGTAAATCATTCAATAAGTTGTAATAATTTATTTTTTATATTTCCTTAATCGAATGAAAATTACAATCTATTACGTTCTGCAACAATGTCTTTAAATTTCCCGTAATGGTCAGAAAGTCACTTTATTAAAACTGTGCACTATCAATTAATGTCGAGCGAATGTATTCAACCATAACATGATCTACTTAACCTTACTTGATTATAATAATCATAACAGTTGATGATAAATTATCAGAGCATCATGAGTTGATTATAACCATAGATATCATTAATAATCATTAGAATATGTCGATAATTTGCAATATTTATAATGAGTAAATTTATTACTGAATTAGATTGACATTATGTGACACTTACTGAATACACTTGGACATGATTTGATTAATAATTTCTGATAAAATACTGGAATTTTCTGTTAAGGTTTGATCTTTTTAATTTTATGATTACTAAAATAGTTATCATATAATTTTGCATTTTATAACTTTCTAATTCACTATATCTTGAAGGCTTTTAAGTTTTCTGAAAAATTTCTCCAAAATAGTTCTTTTAATGAATGAAGTTATTCATCAATGAATTACACACCCAAAGCAATAGTTTAAATGCAATACTACCATTCGATTTTATCACATTTTTTTCATTCATCCTCCTTTTTCTTTCACCGCAACACAAACGCCCTTTTTTCGCTAATATAATAATAATCTACAAAAAAAATAATAAAAGTCATAAAAGTAAGAAAACATAAGCATATTTTTGTAAAAAGTAATGAAATGAAAGAAAAATAACTATTAAAATGTTTGATGAGTAAATTACATTTCTGAATTCCAATTTTTCTTATTTCCACCTCGTGTACATTTTTGCATCAATTTTCTCATTAAACTCATGATGAATTACAGCATAATAAGTTTTCATTACTTATGATGATGTTTATTGAAGATTCTTCGTTTTTCATTTAAAATAACATAAATAAATGAAATAAAATAAAAGAAATATGCGAGTAGAAGAAAAAAATCTCATTTGCAGGTGTCTATCTATCGTACATTTTATAAGACTCTTTCTCTTATTTTAATACAAAACTGTTATTTTCAAGTACAGCAAATTTACAATTTTTCATTTTCATATGTTATGTTTGTTACCGTCCAAATGAAATGTGCCGCTTATGTACATGAAATGGCAAATTCATTGTCTTAAATGCAACATTTAAAAGGGAAATGTGATATGGTTATTGCTTTTGGTAAACCGAATGGGCTTAACATTGACCATTAATTGCCATTGATCGTTTAATGTGAGCTTTCTTTTTAGCAAAATCAAAGTTGCAGATAGGTTATGATTAACATTTAACAAGCTTGTTCAAAAATGAGCAGAAAGAGAAGCAGAAGGTAGAATTGGAATGGTAATTATCTTGTATGGGGAGAGGGCTGAATGAAATGAAGGTTCATCACAGACCATAAAATTAATTAAAATTAATTATTATAATGCAGCTTTAACGTTAAAATAAAGGATTAATCATCATCTTTTTTTGGTCCTGAAAAAACATTGAATTTGCCAAATTTTGCTGAGTTTTACAAATAAGTATGTAAATCTAAAGGAAAGAAATTTGCTTAATATTTATTTTAGACATGTCTTTAAAAACATTCCATGACCAATAAGCTACTGTTTTATTGGTTTTTCGAGAGAATTATCAGCATGAATGTCCTGTTACTTCAGCGGGGCAAAAATGAATAAAATACTAAAATAAAAGAAAAAGAAAAATTATACAGAACAGATTTGTATGTACAAACATGTATGTGGAATTATGATTTATGAACCACTTTTTTCATATTTTATATGGTAAGTTTTCTGTTTAATAATTCTCTGTTAGACTTCCTATATCAAGGCATGCGCCATTAAACAACTTTGCACTTCATTTCATATCGTCTCCTACGGAAATTGTTCTTATTGTAAATCATAACACGATATGAGTGATCATATTTTTATAAATAGATGCTATTCTAGTTAAAATCATTAGTAGATGAGCCAGATAAAAAAAGAAATATGAAATGTCATAAAAACGGAAGAAGAATTTCTTGCGATAAATTTTTTGATGCTTTTTATGGCTGTGAAAAATGAGATGTTGAAATGAGTCATTTATATGTATTTTAATTTTATTCTTGAGAAATATACTTTAATCTTCACAGATTCTAGTTTCTTGAGCTTTTTCTAATGAACAGGGGCGTAGCCAGAAATTTTTTGAGGGGGGGGGGTTTTGAAATTTTTTTGTATGGAACTAAAAATTTAGGGGGGGTTTTGGCATTTTTTTCTCAAAAATCCCTAGCAAATTGAAGAAATTTTCCAAAAAGAGGGGGGGGGTTAAAACCCCCAAAACCCCCCCGTGGCTACGCCCCTGCTAATGAATAAAAACTTTTAAAAAAGCAAACTGTTCTGAACAGCGACACAATTTGTCTACATTCAAGACCATAATAAACAAAATATAGCTTTCAACATATGAAAAGGTCGTTCACATCACATTTAATGTGTTTAAACCAAAAAGAGCTTCCAATCCAAAAAAAAAAACTATTTCCCATTTAATAATTTTTCATCAGCAAGTTCCAACTTGCTGACATGACATATTGATTTCGACATACAAGCCGTTTCATTCCCTTTTATCTCAAAAAGTTCATCTCCAACATCATTTCCAATTCTTATTCTTCATTGTGAAATAAAACACTTCAGACTTTTTGCGCGATTTCAGCTGATAGATAACACAGGTGGATAGGCGGAAAACTATAGAGCGATATACTTTTGTAAGAGAGAAATGATCATATTTTTAGACGTTCTCTATTCATCATTGTGGCACATACAAAGTATGAGCAACTTTATAGCGTAAAACTGCAAAACCATTAATTGAAATGTTCAAATGTATGTAAGGTTCAGAAGCGCATTTTCAATAATTTTTCGGGATACAGTAGAGTTTTCTGTCTGAAGAAGTAAGGCGAAAAAAATGTGCTTCAAAATATCCAATACCTTAAATTGTCTGACCAAATTTAAACTCATCTAACTTATTCTCAAGAAAAAAGATGCAAAAAACTGCAACGTGACTTAGGCCAACATACATTCGAGATTCGTCCAGAACATACTTTACATGTAAAATGTGCAGTGTAAATGTGAAAATTAGGCCAATATACGGTCCGATTCGAGAGTAAGTGAGTGAGAAAGAAGTGGAAGATGGAAGTGAAATAAAAAATAATATTAAACTCGTTTGTTTCAATTGAAAATGAAATGAAACTGTAGAAAGTTTTTCTTATTATTCTCTGTTTCTTTTATTGCCGATTTGATGAATCACACTGATTGGAATGAACCATGTAAACGATGCGAAAAATGCGATTAATTAGTGTGTATATGGTTGTCACGTGAATTATAAAAGAAGAATTGAGGAAAAAAAAGTTAATGTTTTTGTCTCTCTCTCATGATCATGTTGATGGCTGTTTATTGGTATGTGGAACTAACGGAAAGAAAAAGTAATAAAATCAATTTTTTTATTTCTGCAACAATATTTAATTTGTACTAACGACTTTAACCAAAATTACTTTATTTTTATTTTTGTTCGCATGTGTCTTTCCGCTTTTTTTATTACAAGAAATGAATCCCACAGTTGTCGAATAAACTTACAAAGAAACAGGAGAATAAAGAACGAGGATGAGTATAAAGAAGAGATTAAAGAAATAAATTGAAATGTTAATGAAGATTTCAGAAATTCATTGTGTTTATCACAAAGAAGATTCTTGTGTTTATGTAGACAAAAACATGGCATCGCAAGATAAAAGAAACTTTGATGACTCCTCATGCAATTATAATTAGCTTACTGTAGTTCAATGTGAATTCAAAGGTGTAGAAACTGATGATATGAATTTATTATAAAATTAAATTTTTATTTGAATTTTGCAGGGTCAAATATAGTGCATAGTATTTACGAATTGATGTGCAAGATTCTTCAGTTCCATTTTTAATCCAATAAAATTCAATTAATTCTAATCGTGCATATAATAATTTTGTCGATAGTGTTTTCAAAGATCCTATCATAATAAAATTAAAAATCATTTAAATTGATGAATGCCGATCGAATGCCGATCAGCAAATATCCATAAAACTTCATATTTCATGGACCAGCACAAAAAGTTTTTCACATCATAAATTCCAAGCATTTCTCATAATTTCATCACAAATCAAATAACACAAATAAACGCCCCTTTATTGCCGCGGCAAACCCGAGGCTGATCAATTGCAGAAATCATTAAGAGAATAAAAATTATAGACCTGCTACAATCAATCTATAATTTTCCTGTTACATTGTCATATTGCACGTCCCTTTCTCTTCTATTACAACACTGATTCTATCCTCATTCCTCAATACAAGACTCTATTTATCATCACGTTTCACTTCAAGGTTATATTCGTGTGATATTGACTTTATAGAATAAATTTATTGTAAAACAATAATAATTTATTCAGTCACTGCTTAAAATGGCACTTTGAGTGAGCATTTTTCTCTCTTTGGCGCCTTCTTTGTCATATCATCATTTATTTTTTATGCACTTCTATTTCTAGCTCTTTTTGATGTTTCACATAGATTTGCCCCTATTTGGTTGCTTAATCATTCATATTTTGTTCCTCAACTTCAAAATTGAGACAAAAGTGAAAAGCTATTGTGAAATGAAAAAAATGTTAAAATTGAATCCATACGAAAGTCAATCAATATCTCATTATAATAAAAGCGACAAAAATTATAAGCGAAAGCTGCTGCTGAACACACGACAAAATCGACTGAAATGGATATAATAAAAATCTTATTATTTGAAACATGATATGCACTTGACAGATTCCTTTATTCAATTATAATTAAACATTAAAAAAGATGATGTCGATATCTGATGATTTGCATCTGACAATGTTAGCATATTGACATATTTTACTTGCCAATAAAGTATTCTTTTTAATATTAACGGAAATTGTGCGAATAATAAAATCAAGAGAAAGTAATTTTTAAAAAAAAAAAATGTATGATGAGAGTAGCCCACGCATGAAGCTTGTTTGTTTATCCAAATAATAAAGTGACAGGTTTGTTTGTATTTTTATTGAGATTTATGGCTTCATACCTGTTGACTTTAATAACATTGTTCTTAAGTACTTAGTAGAAGATATTTTAAAATTTAAGTAACTTTTTATTTTCGCGATATTGGTGTCGAATAAATTCAATGAATTATTATTGTGCTGAAGTAGTGAACGGGAAATTGAACCTGACATTGGAAAAAAAATTGTCATTCATAATGAAGCTTTTAAGTTTAAGATTTGTTGAACTCTCGCAAAAAATATTGAAAATGAGGTTGCTAAATAGTTTCGTTAGAGCCTTTAATGTACTTAAATTTATTTTCAAACTTTTTAACCAAATCTGAGGAATTTTAAATTATACTTTTTACATACGTAGCAACATGTTCTATTTTTTCGGATCATGAGACCCGGAAGAAGAAGGTTTCAGTGAAAAAAGTTCACGACATCATTTCAGATAAGCTTGTCTTGTTTCTTCACTTCTAATGCAATTGTCTTATTTTCACAAAGATCTTTTGCATTTTGTGTGCAAAAGAACAAAAGTAAGCAGCAGCAAGTGAATTAGCTCTTATATCTTTCGGTGACCATCGTGAGCATGAAGCACAAAATTTTCCCACACAAATAAAGTGAATAAAAAAAGATTTATTCAAATTAATTCGCTTTAACGTAATTTTTTTTCATCACATAATTGCATTTTTATCCATCCATAGAATTTATCTCTACATTTCAAGAATGAATGTTAATTGCAATTTCTGATAATTTTTTTCTCTCCCTTTCATCATCATGTTGATTAAGATTATATGTATAATTTTTTAGACATCAACTATGTGGTTGACGGCAATTGCATTGGCATTATAGAACAGGTCTTTTGAAAAAAACCATAAGATATGTCTCATGAATATTCAACGACAGTGATTGCATCATGCTGCCTTTTTGTCTTTTTTATTATGTTTTAGCAGCTTACATGCTCATCGACACTTTGATAAAGAAAAAAAAATATATGTGTATAAAAAACAAAGCAGAAGAAACTAGTAATGAAGCGGATCACGCTTCATGTGCATATTCACACCGTTCCAAAACTCTATATCGGGTCAGCAAAGCTTCGCTTTGCATAAGTTTGAAGATAAGGATTCCATCGGGTAAGCAAAGCTTCGCTTTGCATAAGATTGAAAATTAAGCCTCAATCGGGTCAGCAAAGCTTAGCTTTGCATAAGTTTGAAGATAAGGATTCCATCGGGTAAGCAAAGCTTCGCTTTGCATAAGATTGAAAATTAAGCCTCAATCGGGTCAGCAAAGCTTCGCTTTGCATAAGTTTGAAGATTAGGATTCGATCGGGTCAGCAAAGCTTCGCTTTGCATAAGTTTGAAGATTAGGATTCCATCGGGTCAGCAAAGCTTCGCTTTGCATAAGATTGAAGATTAAGCCTCCATCGGGTCAGCAAAGCTTCGCTTTGCATAAGTTTGAAGATTAGGATTCCATCGGGTCAGCAAAGCTTCGCTTTGCATAAGATTGAAAATTAAGCCTCAATCGGGTCAGCAAAGCTTCGCTTTGCATAAGTTTGAAGATTAGGATTCGATCGGGTCAGCAAAGCTTCGCTTTGTATAAGTTTGAAGATTAGGTTTCCATCGGGTCAGCAAAGCTTCGCTTTGCATAAGTTTGAAGATTAGGATTCCATCGGGTCAGCAAAGCTTCGCTTTGCATAAGTTTGAAGATTAGGACTCCATCGGGTCAGCAAAGCTTCGCTTTGCATAAGTTTGAAGATTAGGATTCCATCGGGTCAGCAAAGCTTCGCTTTGCATAAGTTTGAAGATTAGGATTCGATCGGGTCAGCAAAGCTTCGCTTTGCATAAGTTTGAAAATTAAGGTCACTAAAAAAATCGAGAATTTTTACATTTGGACTCAATTTTCAAGCACTAATTGATGTTTTTGGACATGACAACGTATGTAAGACTTTTAGGTCTAATTATAAGCTACAATAATCACAGGTTTTTAGAATTTTTAAGTCCGAATTGTAGGCACAGGAAGGCGAAATGTCCCAAAAATGCCGATTTTTTTAAACTTTTTCGACTTTTTGACCAACTAAACTTGAATTAAAAATATTTTTGGTATTTTTCCATAAAAGTTCTCGCATTTATTGATCAAAAACAGAAAAGTTTACAAAAATCCATCCACACAGTGAACCACACGAATTTTTCCAAAATTTAGGTTTGTGGGAGGTGTACTGGTGGCTAAAATTTTTTTTTTGCATTTTTTCTCAACAAAACTTCATTTTTTATTGATTTTGATCAAAAAAGTTCAATTAACAATTTGTGTGAAATTTTTTAAATGTATTTTGCAATAATCGGCTAAAATATGCTTAAAAAACACACTATTTCGTTAATTTCTCGGAATAGTCTGCATGGATCGGCACCAAAAGATTCACAGCACTTTTGAGTGATAATGCGCACATTTTGAGACATTTTTGACAAAAAAATATTTTTTCGTAGTTGAGTTATGCGACGAACCAACGTGCTTGTAAGCATACACCACCACTATTTGGGGTCGTGTCCGGAGGCATCAAAACCTTTTTCAATGCGGTTTTTTGTATTTTGTAGATAATTTTGAGGCCAAACTTTTCACACCGAACTGTTTATGAAAATTTTGAGTTTTGGCGCCAAAAAACTAAAAAAACGATTTTTCAAGTGTATCGAAATCAATATATTCACAACGTGAAACGGTGTGAATATGAAGAACGACAGCTACGAGAAAATGCACATAAATTTATGTCTATATTCATTAATGTCTTTCATGTTTTATTTCATTAGAATTTTTCAAACACTTTCTTTCATTCTTTTCATTTCTTTTAATTCTCTATCAAATGCACACACAACACCCATGTGAGTTGATTACGATTGATGTGAACATTAAAGCAACTGACAAATTGAGTGAGTAGCCGAATGAATGATTGAATCATTGAAAAAAATAATAAAGAATAGAAGAAAAGAGAGTCGAGATGTAAAGGTATTGTGCATGTAATGTGTTGACAAAGGCGAATTATGGATTTATTGACGGTGATGATGTTAAACTAAACAGTTATAATGTTGTGATTATTGTGTGACTTAATGCAAATTGTTAATGCACTCAAATGCGTAATTTTGTAGAAGCTGTTATGTAATAAAGTGTGATGTAGCTGTGACCCAATATTTTAAGCATTTATCGTAGTTATTTTTGTCATTAGATACTGTATTATTCATCTTGTTTTTTTGAAAAAGCAGTGTGAATTTATTGTTATTGCTTGATGGTAAGCACTAGATGTTAGGCTATTCTTAAAGTATGAGAAAGATTTTTTTTTAAATTTTAAGAAAGTTTTAAATCTACAAGAAGATATTTTCAAATTCTTGCACGTTAATAAAAAATTGTTTCTAAATATTCCACCACCATAAATTTATTTTCAATCTCAAAATATTCTGTCATCAAAAATGAAAAGTTCATCATGACCACAAGAAGAATTTCTTTTCAAAACTGATTTATTTCATCATTTTTAAATTAATTCTAACTGTTCAAGGTGCATTAATAAAGATGGAATATTAAGAATCTTAAATAACTACATTTTCTCCTTATGATCATGATCGTTCAGAGAATTTTTCGTTTCTCTTATAAAAAAATTTCTTAATAGAATATTTTCAGTCAACCTTCTCATTACCTGCATAATAAAACCATTTATTCACCACTTGAATTTAATTACCATTCCAATATTATCATTACAATTTTTTTTCAAGCTAACAACCAAAGTCAAGCACAAAATTGTATTAATTATTACATTTGATTCCACGAAAAATAAAAAATAATATTTTCTTTTGCGAGCAAAAAAATGCCGTTTTTTTGAAGAAGAATCATAAATAATTGCCATATTTTTTCAATTAAACCATTTGTCGCTCAACTACCGTTTTATTGTATGAAGGCAGTCAAAAGGAAGCACAGCAAGAAGCGAACAAGAGAGAAAAATTAAATGTGATGTGATGTGTAACTTAAGTACTAAAAGGTAATACAAGCATGGTCATTAATCCGTGTTTTCGGTAATAAATTTAACGACGCTCACGACTTCTTCGGCTCTCTTTTGTGACAAAATGAGCTTTTCCACACTTTACACAGATGAAATGGCGCGTAAAATCAGCATAAAAGTTATGCTCTGGTAGGAGAATTTTGACAGAATTATTGTTTTAACTTATCAATAATTAATTAGGACTTGATATCAAAAATCTCCATACTTGAGGACTTCAAAACTCATCAAAATAATTAAACAGACATCTTCACAAGGGGCTTCAGCATAAAACACAGAAAGCAAGCAGGAAAAGAAGAATCAAAGATTCTTTTCGAATGACTAAAGTATTAACCTGTTTTAATCAACACAATAGACAAGATTAATAACTCTTTCAATCGTCTTTGATGGCTGTAAATTGAACATTTATGTCACTTATAAGTAAAAGAAATTCCAAATCCCAATAATTCTACTAACCCATAAAAAATTTAATCTAATTTTCTTCTAAAACCATTTTACATTGCGTAATTGTGATCCATTAATTTAATTAAACGCGACCACCGAAGCTGAGTTAAAACACTTAATTCATTAATGTCCGCTATTTGGTGTGACGCTGTTTTTATCGCGTAGACATAGACATTAAAAGAGTGTTTCGCATTCGTTCGACATTTGAAAATAGGAGCAATACATACATTAAGATAAATAGAAGCTCAAGGTGATAAATTATTGCAATATTCCCATTCGTGATCTTTAGCAATTTGCCGACACTAAAAAAATCATTCATTTTTACAAATTCAACAGCAAATAAACACATTATTGTGAGATTTCTATTTATAGAAGCATTCAGTCGACCAGCATGAATCAAATATAAAAAAAATTACAGTTAGGTAAGTGAAAGATTTCAATTATTGAGACTTAAATATCTCTATTACTTTCTTACGTAAGAGTATGGAATCATTCAATAAGCATCAAAATGAACGAGCAATTAGACAGTTCTAAGAAAAAGTTCAAGATTTAGAATGAAAAAAAAAATCTGCCTCTTTGTTGTGCATACTGGAGATTTAATTCTGTCGATTAAAAGATTTGTGCATATTTATTTGAATTTCAGGTACGATAAGAATTCACGTTTTGCCACAAGGGCGAAAGTAATAAAAATTTTCTAGAAAAAAAAAATATTTAAAAAAAAATAGTTTTTCGGTGCTAAACCAACTAAAATGAGCGAAAGTGAGGAAGATATGGAAATTCCGAACACTTCTAAGAAGAAAGGGAAGAGGATACCATTCCCGGGAAGTCCACAAAGAGTTGATTCGAAAAAACCCAGAATCAACGAACAAAAATGTCAACAAGCGAAGTTAAAACAACAACAAAAAAGTCAACAAGCGAACTCATCGCATAAAAATGTAATTCCAATTCAACAAGGAGATGACATAGACACTCCAAGTAAGGCTGCCAAGCCAATATTCACTGCTGCTGCACTCAACGTGGTAAGAACAATATGCCAAAAACTCAACCTTGAGGCTAAACCAACCTACAAAGTAAGCAACAATTCATCGACGCAAATTATCTGTAAATCAGCTGATGACAAAAAAAAAGTGATCCAAGCACTTAAAGATAGCAAAGTGGACCATCATACGTTCTGTGAAAAAACGGAAAAAGCCTTTAGTGCTGTATTAAAAGGCTTTTATGACATCGAGCCAGAGGAGCTTCTCAAAATCTTGAAAAAAGAGAATGTTCCAGCAACCAAAGCAAAAACTCTATTCAAAAATGAGAATTATTCATTATATTTGGTAATTTTTCAGCAACACAGCACCAATTGCAACGTACTAAATCATGCTAATCGTGTAATTGATGACATCTCAGTGAAATGGGAACCTGTCAAAAATAAATCAAATGTGCCTTTACAATGTCATCATTGTCAACGTTGGGGTCACTCAGCTACAGGTTGTGGCTACAAATTCAGATGTGTCAAGTGCCTTAATAACCATGCAATAGGCGAATGTTCGAGAATAACAAGAACTGAAGGATCACCTCAATGTGTCAATTGCAAAGGCGATCATGCAGCTAATCATAAAGAATGTGCGTCATTCAAAGACTTTATGAACAAACAGAGCATTAAAAAGGCTCAACAAACACGTCCAAATCAGCAATTGCAAGATAGATTAGTGCAAAGCAGAGCAGAATTCCCAAATCTTACAAGAGCAAGTCCAGCGAGTCCTGAAATTCCAACAACATCAGCTGCTTCAAACCAGATTAAAAGACCAACATATGCAGAGCAAGTTAAGCAAACTAGTGCTGTTAATAATTCCAATGAGTCATACTCTAAATTCACCCAGCTATCTGAGTTGGCTGGAGAATTAGAAGAAGTGCCAAATATTCAAAAATCCCTCAATCTCCTCAAAAAATTAATTGAGGAACTAAAGAAAGAAACATGTGATAAGAAACGTGTCTATATTATATTACAATATTATTTCGATTTCAAAATTCCAGATCAGCGTGATCTCGATGAATTAGGAATTGTCATGCCCTCTTCATCTCATAATGGGACTTAAAATTCTATTATGGAATGCTCATTCGATCCGAAATAAGATTTTGGAGTTTTCAAATTTCCTAATTAATCATAAAATTGATATTGCATGTATATCAGAAACTTGGCTTGAATCCCATAATAAATTTCATATTTCCAATTATAATGTCTACAGAGCCGATAGAAAAAAGGAGGGGCACTTTTACTTATACGGTCTGACATTCCTCACAATTCCCTGATTAGAACACAGTTCAACTTTGCTGAAGCTGTAACTGTAAACATCCAACTCAACAATAGCTGCGTATACTTCACTTCACTATATATCTCTCCAGCAGCTTCCAGATCCCAATCTGAAGCCTTTTTAGTAAAATACTGAACTTTCCCGGCCAACACCTGATTGCGGGAGACTTCAATTGCAAGCATCAAGCGTGGAACAATTCAGGTAATTCTCATAAGGGAAGAGACTTACTAAACCTCACAAATTTTCATAACTTCAATATTTTATCTCCAAATAGTCCAACACACATACCATATCATGGTGAGCTCACCACAATAGATTTTGCAATTAATAGATCTTCACTATTTATTTCAAGTCTAATCACAGTGAATGAACTCTCTTCAGATCATCTTCCAGTTTGCTTTACAGTCGACTCTCATTCCAATAATATTTCACACACCAACAATGCGATTTTCAATTATTCTAAAGCAAATTGGAAAAGACTATGCTCCTACATAGAGACTCACACAGGTTCCCTAAATCTCAATTTAGTGTCTCAAGAGTCGATTGACAATGCTATATGTGCATTTAATGAAATAATTAAAAGTGGAATTAATAAATTTGTTCCAAAATGCAACACGAATCCACCATTGAGACATAAATTCTCAGCAAATGTACAAAACTTGATTAAGCACAGAAATCACTTCCGTAACTTGTATCAAAGAACACTTCAGAACGCTCATAAGTCTGCTGCTAATCAATTAAATCGTATGATTAAACGCGAATTAGATTTAGAGAGAAAAGCTGAATTCTCTCTTAAACTCGAAAATTTAACATATGAAGATAATTCTCTTTTCAAATATACCAAGTCCTTAAAAAATAGCAAGAAATACATTCCACCAATCCATTCAGGTCAAGACTACGCTTATTCAGATAAGGATAAAGCTGAAGCTCTGGCAACTAAATTCTGCGAAATTCACACTAATTCAGCCTCTATGAACTCAAATTTGGAGCAAATAGTCAAGAACTCAATAGAGCAATTAGAACTGGATCAAATTCCAAGTTTTGAGTACTTTACCAATGAAGAGACAATTTCTGTTATCTCGAATCTAAAAACTCGCAAAGTTGCTGGCTCTGACACAATACCTAATTGTGTCCTAAAAGCCTTACTTAATTCCAATAATTTCATATCAAAACTCACATCATTATTCAATGCATGCGTAAAATATTCTTACTTTCCGACCAACTGGAAACTAGCTAAAATCGTAGCAATACCAAAAACCGCCCCAGCCTCAAGCAATCCCTCAGAATATAGACCAATTTCACTTCTCTCAACGATAGGAAAAGTTTTCGAGAAACTTATCCAAATAAGACTTAATTCGTTTGAAATTGATCATAATATCATTATTAAACAGCAATTCGGATTTAAATCTCGTCACTCAACTACTCAGCAAATACTTAGACTCACCGAAAAAGCGGCCTTGGGCTTCAATACTAACAGGAGCTTGGGAGTCGTTTTACTTGACCTAAAAAAGCCTATGATTCTGTCTGGCACGATGCCTTGATACACAAGTTGATCAAATATAAGTATCCTTTATACTTGATTAAACTTATACAATCATATCTAGCTGGACGTACAGCATTTGTATCGATCAATAACTCAGTCTCTGAGCTATTTAGAATCCTCGCTGGCGTCCCTCAAGGGTCAGTAATCGCTCCTCATTTATTCAACATCTTCATAAATGACATCCCAATCCCAAACAGTGGTGAAATAGCCCTGTTTGCGGATGACACCGCATTCTTCATTGAAGCCCAAAACTATAATTTCAATTATATTAAAAGCTCACTTTTAAAATCACTCCAATCATTTCAAGAATTTTTCAATAATTGGAAAATTGAGCTAAACAATTCAAAAACTGAATTTATCTTATTTACAAAATCCACCATAATGTTAAATAAGTGCCTTTCAGATGTTATCAATTTTAATGGACTCACCTTCAAATGGAAAGCTCATGTTAGATATCTAGGTGTTCACTTAGATAATAAACTTCTTTTCAAACACCACATTAATACGGTTCTATTGAAAGCCAAATCATTGTCATTCAAAACACTCTATTGTCTCATGAGTAGAAAGTCGAGTGTGTCAATAGACTCAAAAATCAGAATCTATAAATCATTAATTCGCCCGGTATTCACTTATGCCTGTCCAATTTTTGTCAACTGTGCTGCATCCCACCTCAATAAGCTTCAAGTATTTCAAAACAAAATGCTACGTCTAATTTTTAATACCAAATGGGATGATTTCATAACTAATGATTCACTCCATCGACGTGCCAACCTCCCAACAGTGAGAGAATTTTTATTAAAATTAACCTCACGATTTTATAACTCCAATAGATCAATAAATAATGAATTAATTTCCAATCTAGGTAATTATGAGTATGACTCCTTGGAATTCAGAGTTAAGCATAAATTACCGAAACCCAGATCGCTATGAGTAATCTCGATAGTCTCATTAGTCAATAGTCTTACTAGTGTTAGTCTTATTAGTTGTAGTCTTATTAGTTATTAGTATATAAGTTAAAAAAATTTTAGGATGTTTTTTTAAAAATTTTTCATCCAAATACTTTCAATTACAATCAAAATCAACAAACAAAATAATATTCAATCTGTATTTAAATTAAAACCGATAAGGTTGGTGTTAAAAATAATCAAATGTACTTCGAACATTAAATCAATAAATAAAAAGAAGAATTATTATAGGTACGATAATACACGATTTGTCACATTTGGGTTATTGAATAGAATAAGAAAATTCAGGATAACAATTTTTCAATTACCTATTCCCGAGTAGCACAGATCGGTTAATCGAGAGGAAAAACAACCGAATCGATCACTAGGGATTGTGTGTACTTCAAACTTTTAAATACAATTTTATTCTGCGCTATAATTTTTTTGAACTAAAAACACAAATTTCCAACTTTTCTATTCATCTACCACATTTTCTTTATTTATATGTAAAGCATTGAATAATACTGGCAATAATCAATTATCATTCATGAGACCAGTGATCAGAATGACTTTTGATCATTTCATTCTTCATTCTTTCACTTCATCTTTTTATGTTATGTTTTGATGTTGTATTCATGCATGAAGCTGGAAGCTGAAATACTTATAAAAGATAATTTTTCAAAAAAATAAAATAAAGTAAAGAAATAATCGAAAACCAAAAGCCACACATCATAAAGAAGCTAGATGAGATAAAACAAAATCTTGTGTGTAAAAACATCATAAAAATCATTATAGAAAAATATAGAATAATGCCAGTAAAACTGGTCTAGAAATTAAAACTAAAATGCAATTAGTCTTGAACTAAAATGACCACACACATGAGAAGTGGAGCTATCTTTTTCATTAATTATTTTTCAATTTATCTTTTTGGATCGATATTTTTAAATTTTTATTGACGTTCATTTGCGGTTTCGTTTACAGTTTTTTTCAGATGCGTTTCTTAAAATGATTATATCTGTCGGACTTATTTAAAAATGATGCTTTCCTGTAATGAGAATCGTGTATAAAATGCCTGTTGTTCGTGTAAAAATCCAAAATGTCCTATTTATTTGTTTTGTTCCTTATTTATTGTATTTTGTATAAATGTTGTATGAATGATATGAATTGGACAAATATTAAAGTAGGTAGGATTCAAACACCTGATGATATAAATGTGATTAGTTAAGGTGTGAATGTATAAAATATGAAAGAAATCTCACTTTTAATGGGCAAATTATAAAATGCGTCCGACAGGTTCAAAGGTTTGATTGGAAAGAAAGAAAATATGTCGGATCGAGGGGCAAACTACTTTAAAACATCGAAATATAGTCGAATAATATTCAAAAAATGATCGTTAATTGAAAATGATAGAAAATTGATCGAAATTTATAAATATTTAAATAAATTGACTAAAAACTTGGCAATTTAGCCAACACTCCGGCAACACAAAAAGAGATGAGTGATGATAAATATCTCTGATGATGACTCGATGTGTCTGACTTCTGATGTGAGTTGTTGAATCTTGATGTGATGTTGTCGATTGTCTGCTGATGTAACTTCTTCAGACTTGTGCCCTTAAATAAAACTTCATATCTAATGAGATAAATAATAGGAACTTATTTTGATTATTATTTTATGATCTTCTTTGATCTAGGACTTTGTTTTGAGATCTTTCTGATCTAATGTTTCTTTTCAATTTGTTTAAAATGTGTCAATGCACAATAAATATTTTTGGAAATTTTGTTGGGAATGTAAATGTATAATTGAATTGATCAATATATAATTGGATGATGATCTGCACTGGATCTTAATAAATGATTCCCACAAATTGAATTTTGAATTTGATGTAATTGAATTATGATTTAAATTATTTGCTATGTACAGAATTCATGTCAATTCAATAATCATGAATGTAAATAATGTAATGTGATCAATTGATGACCTTAAAGATTATTGGTTAATGATTAAATGTAAATTGATTACTTCAAAAAATATTCCATCAACTAATGAATGGATTGATGCAAGTTGAAATTGATTCAAACTAAAATCTATGTATAGGAAGTTGATTCCTCAAAATATTAATGAATAATTGGAAGTTGATTCCTCAAAATATTAATGAATAATTGGAAGTTGATTCCTTAATAAATAATTAATTGGAAGTTGATTCCTTAATGAATGATTAGTTGGAAATTGATTCCTCAGTGGATGTTTGGAAATTGATTCCTCAGTGGATGTTTGAAAATTGATTCCTCAGTGGATGTTTGGAAATTGATTCCTCAGTGGATGTTTGGAAATTGATTCCTCAGTGGATGTTTGGAAATTGATTCCTCAGTGGATGTTTGGAAATTGATTCCTCAGTGGATGTTTGGAAATTGATTCCTCAGTGGATGTTTGGAAATTGAATGAATGATTAGTTGGAAATTGATTCCTCAGTGGATGTTCGGAAATTGATTCCTCAGTGGATGTTTGGAAATTGATTCCTCAAATAATTTATAAATATAAATCTTTGCATGTATCTATGCATAATATATCGTGTTATAACTGCTCGTTGTCTTCTTCGACAACTAAATCACGGATGTTCTGGTTAGAACTCGGAAATCTATTCTCGTTGGAATATGTTGATGAGCTTTGAGCTTCTGAATATGATATGTGTATGTTATCACATATTTTGTGAAATTGATTCACTAAATTTTTCATATTGAATCTAAATAATGATTTAAATGTGTGCCAAATGATTATAAAATTTATGATTATTAATTGGAATGTCGATTGATTATTATGATTGTAATTAATGTGAAAGTCTTTAAGCGAGATTTTATTTCTAGAGATTAAATGAGATGGTGTATTGGGCAATCTAGCCCAATATTTCTCCGGCAATGCGGAAAGATGATGAACTTCCTTCGTTCTATCTTCAATGTTAAGTGTACTTGGATTCTCGATGATGATTTCATCTTTCAATAGATGAATCTGAGATTTCGACTTATTATGTTGTGTGTTATGAGAATGATTATGATGGAATAAACTAGCTGTATGCATATTGTTCATATAATTATTATATGACATCGTATCACCTCTCATGTGACTACTTCTCTGTACTGAATTAATAAAATTACTTAAATTATCAGATTCTTTATTATTTTCATTGTTATTTTCTGAATTGGAACTACTCTGGCTACTTTCATTCATCTTTCTACCTTTTCTGTTATGGCAGAATAAAATATGATGATTCTTATTACAATCTTCTATTTTACATTTAAATTTATGGCATTGCTTGTGTCCTGACTGACCACAGCATATACAAATATTATTAACTTTAGCTAATCTACTTGCTTCTTTTCCATTTATTGACCATAGCTTATTGCATTTAAATGAAGAATGATTTTTAGTCTTATGCAACCAACAAAATGAATGGCTATTAGTAAATGACTTTCGAGAATTGATGGAGCTACATGAATGTGAATAGCTTCGGTTAGAATATTCATCTTCTTGTTGTGTTAAATTGTTGCTGTCATCCTTCCATGGATCAATTTCTTCAGATAAAATCTTGGAATTAATATGTGAGACTTGCTTGGATAAATAATTAGCTATGTCTTTAATTGAAACTTCTTTATTATATTTCTCAAGTTTTGATTTATGTGTATGCCAATCTTTATTTAATGTATCAGGCATCACATTAGCAATATGTGATATTATTTTATCGTCAATTTTATGTTTCTTCTTGCCATATTTCTCAACTACATTACTGTAATTCACAATTTTATTAATGAAATTCAAAATGTCTTTACTACTGCAATTATCATTTAATTTACTCAACTCAATAATCTGTCTAGTTTCTTTATTTATTAAATTAATTGAATGACAAATTCTTTCATCAATAAGTTTCAATGTTTCAAAATACGTAAGTGGATTAAATAAATTAATTCCACCAATATCTAAAATCTCTTTTGATGTAATTGATTTTTGAATTCTTAAAACATTTTCAGCATCACTAAATAATTTGTGTGATTGCTTAAAAAGATCAAAAAATATTGACCACTTCGTGTCAATACAATCAACAATTGGCAATGATTCAAACTTCGACTTCTTGCGATCATGTCGCGTAAACTTATACAAATTAAGTATGGCTTTTGATGTTGAGATACTTTCATCATCATTGTCACTTAAAATTGAACTCTCACTGTATGTCTTAATGCATTTCTTTTTTGACTTTTTATTCTGAATAGGAATACTAGAGCATGAAGAATCTTCTGAACTAATTGATATTGATGAACAAGAGCTAAACTTCTTACGTCTATTATTATTACGAGATTTAGATTTAATTTTATTGTTATTGACTTTTTCTTGCTTACATGTCTTACAAGAAAATGATTTGTTCTTTATTGAAACATAATCTGTTTTATCAATGCAATCTAAATGATAAATTTCCCTACACATCGGGCAAATAATTATACGATCGAGAATATCGAATGATTTCGTGCATACTTTACATACGAAATATGAAAATGGATTTAATTCAATGATCTCAGAGATACCTTCTGGATCTTGTGGCAATTCTGGATGTAAATCATCCATGTTGATGTTGGACATAATTAATTAATTCAATTATATTTTATTTAAAGAAATTGTAAATATGTAATTAAGACTTTAAGTTAATTTATCTCAAAAAAATGGCAACACATTAGGATTAATTTCTAAATTTTTATTCATCTACGTGAATTTATTCAATCAAATTTTAATATGTATGCATAAAGCATCATAAATGTTGACATCAGACGTATCTGTGTCCAAAAAATAATTGTAAATTCGACATACCATGTCCTTTTATGTAGCTTTTTGTTAACTGGATCTTCTCATTTGTTGTGTCTTCATCTTGTCTGTATCATCTTTCGTCTTGATGTCCACAACTTGTCAGATCTTCTTGACAGCAGTTTCATCCAATTGTCTTAATTGTTTATTTCTGTATTTTAATTCACTGACTAAATTTTAACTTAATGTCTTTTGTTAATTATTTTCAATCGTTTATATTTATTTATTTTAATTCGTGAGTGTCTATCTTATTGTCTTTAATTTAATTTAATGTCACTATATACTTTTTGATTTCAATTCACTGCTTTGTATTTGTATTGTCTTTAATGTATTTCAGATTTTGTGTCTAATTAATTTTATTTGAATATATTTTAATTGAATGTCACTTTTTGTTTCAAATGAAATTATTCAAACTTGAGACCCCCTACTGCCTATCGGCTCAAAAATTTTTCAAGTTTCTCATCGGTTTTGAGCGTTTCTCGTCTCGATGAAATTTTAATTTAAATGTCTCAAAAAATTGGACCTAACGGTCTTTAAATTTTTAAAATTTTATATGTTTGTGTTTGTGACTTTTTTTTTTTTTAAATTTTATATTTTGACAATTCTTTCACTTTTGAACTATTATCTTCACTGTAATGATGTTATTTTTACCTTTAGACTATTCTTTGTATGTTTCCATACGGATTTGTTGTCTTTTTATGTCTTCAAACTTTCCACGTGTTGATCACTGGATGTTGCATTTTTGTTCCTGGATGTTCATTTTGTCTTCTCTGTAGACTTCCTCGATTATATTTTAATGAATTGACTGTTCTTTGACCATTTCTGATCATTTGTTTGTCCTTTTAATGTCTCATTTGTGAATTTTTTAATAAATTTTACTTTTTGACAATTTTATTCGCGACTTTTCACTTTAGCTTCTTTTTTGACACTTCTGTTTTTAACTGTTTTTGTCTTATTGTCCAACTATTTAATTTTTACTTAATTTCACTGTTTAGTCTTAACTTAATCGATTTTAATTCGCGGACTATTCACTACTTTTATCATTTGACTTTTGCACACACTTTAATTTAATTGTTTTAAGGTTATGACACTTTTTTGATTGTTTTTGTTCTTTTAATCTTCTTGACTTCAAAGCACTGTAAAAGTGTTTGAATGATGTCGGACTTATTTAAAAATGATGCTTTCCTGTAATGAGAATCGTGTATAAAATGCCTGTTGTTCGTGTAAAAATCCAAAATGTCCTATTTATTTGTTTTGTTCCTTATTTATTGTATTTTGTATAAATGTTGTATGAATGATATGAATTGGACAAATATTAAAGTAGGTAGGATTCAAACACCTGATGATATAAATGTGATTAGTTAAGGTGTGAATGTATAAAATATGAAAGAAATCTCACTTTTAATGGGCAAATTATAAAATGCGTCCGACAGGTTCAAAGGTTTGATTGGAAAGAAAGAAAATATGTCGGATCGAGGGGCAAACTACTTTAAAACATCGAAATATAGTCGAATAATATTCAAAAAATGATCGTTAATTGAAAATGATAGAAAATTGATCGAAATTTATAAATATTTAAATAAATTGACTAAAAACTTGGCAATTTAGCCAACAATATCCGTGAAAGTTCTATTAGATGAAATTAATGGATTTATTTTTCTAAATTTATGACTATCGCTTTTGACTATAATAATATAGGCTTGGTGCTGTTCATGTTCACAGATATTTAGAAAATAAGTAATTAATTCTAAATTTCAATCCTTTTATGTTTTAGTTTTTATCAAAGATGCTATAAAATAAATTTTCAATGCATTTCCTAGAAGTTGCAAATACTTAATGATTTCTTCTAGATTTAATTTTAGTTTCCTTCAAAATATCACCAAGATAAACATACCAGCCAGTAACTAAACAACTCATAAATCGCAATATAAAGATCATAACTGATCTACAAAACTCACATCAAAAACTTACTAGTCAGCACGTTAAACTCTGCTAAATATTCTCCTTTCATAATATCCAATTTATTGTAAAAGAAATAAAAAATGAAATGTCAATCAGATGAATGTTAACAAATAAGTTTCCAATAACTTACCATTAAGAAATAAACTGAAAAATTAGATATCGACTTCTTGTCAGTTTTAGATAGGTCACGACTTTATGTCTGCTTTAAGTCAGTAGTATTTTGTATGATTTAAAATCGACATAAATTGTTTGATTTGGGTCTATAACATCGCGATCTTGAACTTTATTCTTAACGATTTTTGATGTTTGAATTTCTCAAGCAAAAAAGAATAGAAAAAAATTATTGCAAAATAAATTCTTAAGAACAAAACAGTTGAACGAAAGAATTGAGAAATTAGGGCATGCTGGAAATCCATAAAATTTTACGGCTCTTGAAATTACACGATGAATGGAAATAAATTTTATTTGATTAAAGATTTTTATGTCGAAAGGGTCATGCACACTGTTTGTGTTTATTTTTATGGTCTATGATTTAGGAAGTCTACTAGAGATAAGAAGAAATAGACTAGTAATTTTGGCATAGTTAAATTTATAACACTAAAGGTGTTATGGCTAGCTACTGATCAATCTTTCGGGTTTTATGAAGAGGAAAATTTAGATGTTTATGGTAAAATACTGACATAGTTATGATGTTATGTGTGTTATCTATGATGTACCATATGGAGTGATGAAAGTTTATGATTTTTAAATCAAAGATGTAAATTAGTTTAGTATGATAGCCTAAATTCCAATGCAGTATTTTATTGACTAAACGCAATATTTTTAATGTGTCATGAGTTTTTTTTTAAATCTTCTAAAGTTGAAGCAAAATAATAAATTCTAACACAAAGAATCATACAGGAAAAATTAAATAAATAGTTACAACTTTAGTAATCCCAAGAAAATTAATAGATCTTCATCATTAAGCTTCTAATCACAAGTTTTCAGCGTAACTCATGTTCTATCAGAAGCATTAATGTTTCCGCAATAAATCTCTGAAAATCGCCCAGAAGATCAATAAACTACTTTTAATTAATTTACAACATTAATTTTTAATATCTATCATAAAAATTGCACAAATTAATAAGCTTGAAACAATTAAAAGGCTGCAGATTAATGTCGAGTAGTATCAAAGGAATGCGATGAATATCAATGAAGGCTCTTTGAATTCATGTTGAATCGTAAAAGTATTGTAAACTTGATGATACCAAAACACGCGATAAATTATAATAAGAAAAAAAGAAAAGGAAAAAAAATTGAGTAAGGCAAGATGCATGGGAAATATTGAATTGTTCATCCTCAAGCAGCTCAATTTGCATTTTTAATTCAATGAGAATATTTTTTTTTCAAACACAAAAAATATGGTCATGCTCATATTTTATTTACATGATTCACGATTGCACGATAATAGATCAAAAGGAAAATATAAGAAATGTGTGCATATGTTGCATACTGCCATTCGCTCTCGCTATTAATACATTGTTGCAAGGTACGATCACGTTCCAATCTAAAATGATTGTTCATATAGTATGAGAAATAGAAGAGTATAATGACTTCTTATTGTGAACACGAGACCTCACCAATTTTGGTACAACTTTTTGGTATGGAAGAAAGAATAAGAACAAGAAGCTTTTAAATTTAATTTTGACAATTTTTTATCTCATAAATTGCATTTACCGTAATATATCCATATATGCTTTGGTAATTATGAAGAATTTCGAATTTCTTACTCGATATGTCTATCTGTACTGTTAAGAGACTCGGAGGTTTTGATCATCATGTTTACAGGTTTTTAAGTGATTTAATAATGAAGTTGAGGTCATCTGAAGATGAAATTTAGTTGACCAGTGATGATGTTTTGAGTTTATTTAGGGCTCATACTACATCAAGCTATGAAGTTGCTTTTGTATCTATTTTATTCCAATTATGCTTTTGGGGGAAAAATTCCCATCGTGGCTGCAATAAAGAAATAACAAAATTCCTAATCAAAACTCTATCAAGCTTTATTAGTGCACATTTTCATTCCGTTTTATCATCCATTAAAACAAAATTTTCTCATAGATTGCATCATAACTGTCGCTTCTGATTGAAATCAGAGTGCTATAAGTGAACATAACTTAAGTGGAATTAAGTATAAACATGTGCTTAAATCGAGGCAGACAGGCAACGGCAATTTGCTATACTCTTTTCATGTTCAATAAAATGCAATCCATCGATACCTCTATTTCTAACTCTCTTTATTGTTTTATGATTGAACGATACCAAATGTTGTGTGCAGTAAAAGCATGCCGATAGTTCTGAATAGAAACGGGTATGAAAATAAATATTTTTATTGCCAAACATTCTCTTTTATATTTTACATTCTTTTTAATATTTTTTAAAAGTGTGTATGGAATTAACACCATTTAATTCTAGCCATTTAGTAACAATGTGAAATAGAATTAACTCATTTCAAACAACTTAAAATATGTTGAGGAATTAAAACATGTTTTCAGTTATTATTATATGTAGATCAGTTGTACCCCTTAGGAATAACTATTAAATGCCAGTTAAACTATGTAATATGAATTCAACAGATTCTGACAAATTCATCCTAAAAACAAAATTGCAATCTTTCACAAAAGGAAATAAAATTCGAGATTATAATAATAATAAAAGTAAATTTCCCGTCTTGTTCACTTCACGCTTAAAGCCATAAGAAAATTATTCTTCTTTTTATTACAATTTGTATATTTGTTGCTTTAAAAATTAAAATCACAAATGAGACATTGAGTCATAAAATATTGCACTGATGACCCATTTAAGCTTAATTAATCCACCGATTTAACTAGTTTTCTTCCTTCTCTCTCTTATTTTATTATTTCACAAGAACAACTTTAAAACAATTTACTTAGTGAAAGTTATTAACATATTGGAACGAACGATTTGTCTAAATGATGATAAATGTACACATGGTAGTAATGGAATGTTTGCGATTGCAATAGTCGGTATGGAAATTATATTCTCATTGTGTGTCTGAAGATGATTTGTTTAAATGAGGGGGCTTATGCTCTCATGGAAAATTTATGATGTAGATTCTTTTTATTATCTAGCTGATATGAGTGATGGTACAAGATTTAACATAATGTGATTTAAATAGATGTATGTGAGAAGTTTTTAAGATGGATACATGCAATGTTGTGGAAACTGTTCATAACTCATATTTGTAAGTTCAACTAGAATTGACTTGCATATCCGTTTAGAATTCTTTCATTGCTTATTGAGAAGTTCTATGGGCACATATAAAGAAAAAAAAATCAAAGAATCACAAAACAATTCGAAAACTCTTGTTATCTAACAATAAGAACATTTACAAATTTCCCAAATGCCACCATCAGTTAGTTCCAATAAATTGACTTCCAATCGTCATATATCAATCAATCATTATTTTTGAACATGTTTCCTATGCCACGATCATATCCATCATATTCTGATACAGTTAATAGATCGAAATATCAAAAATTCTAACGGAAAATACTTAAGAATATTTATTTTGTAGAATTTAAAAGTCGTGCAGATTAAATATGTCAAATTTAATATGAGCTAAAAAAAGCTAGAGAACAATGATCTTAGAGTTGTTGAACATCTTCTTGTATGAAAAATAAACTCATTAAAAATTAAAATAATTTTTAATTTAGCAGATTGAGGTTCAATGAAGCATATTGAAAATTGTCAAATAAAACTGTTTACACTTTTGCTAAAATAATAATTAAAAGATCAAATTAAGATAATTTAAATGTGTATGGAGAAATTTTGTCAAAAAATTGTGTCAATTTTTAAATGTCCATTGAAGTTCAAGAAACTGTAAGTAAATATCTTTTCAATTTAAAATATACAAATGAATATAATCTGTTATGAATGGATTATAAAACGAAGTCGATATCCAAAATCTTTTAGATTCGTTTTCACTTTTTATTTCGGAATTTTATGAAAATTATAATCATCCATACCAAATACTTAAAGCTTTTGACACTTAAAATTGTTATCTTAAATTGCAAATTTTTATTCAGTTTTCAATATAGTGAAAACTGTTTTAAAATTTAGATAACTATAACTAATAGATTGATGATATGAGAACAAATGAATTTTGACATTTTCTTGTCAAAAACTAATAATTTGAATATCATTAACTTCTGCACAACTGGTTTAAAATCTTATTTTTAATTAATTTCAAACAAATAACTAGCATCTAGCAAATTGTATTTGATTCATTTCATTAGCAACACTGAAGCGTGTCAAACATGTTTCTTGTTCAAACATTTTTCTTTATCTTTAATTTAATTTAAAAACACTAATGATCAGCTTAGTTTATCATAATTGTGCGCTTAGCTATTTAAATTATCAACAAGTATTGCCAATTTCATCTAAAAACATACTTATTAGCCTGAAAATTTCTCATTTCGTATCTCATTTGTACATAAAGGGGCAATAAAAATTTACAACCTGTAATTTTGCACGGTTTTTATTGAAATATATTTTGAATATAAATGAATGTTTATAGTTGGTTTATAGGTAAAAAACAGTATCGGATATTATTTAGAATGAATGAATTGAGCTCATTTCAGAGGATATTAAAATTCGCGATGGCCCCAAGCCATTAATCTAATTTAATATATTTTTATTTTTATCCCATTTTCATTTCTAAATAGTGAGCACAATAATAGAAATGAAAGAACTTCTCAATGCGAATTCTTTCACTTTATTTGTAAATAATTTTCATTCCACATTCGCATTTAGATATCAAGTGCCTTTTGGGAAGTTTCTGAAATGAGAATGAATATTTTTTTTTATTTTATTTATCATCATTCGTTTTAACTGTGCAACCATACATTGTGCTTTCAAAATTGGCGCTCTTCTCTTGTGCAATTTCTCCTATTAAAAGATTAAAATGAAGGAAATTAAAAAGTCAGCGGAATAAAATGCTGTGTAAAATTCTTTTTCCTTTATATTTAAGTTTTTACTCAATATGACGTAATTTCTATGTTTTGCTTTGAGTCACATTGTCTGATATTCTTAAATTACTTTAAAATTTATATTAGCCAATTTACTTAATTATTTTGGGATCTAGATTGATAATTACCTAGTTAAAAGTCATTCAAATTTGATCCATTAATGTTCCAAAAACGAAGAATTAAGTCATGGTAATATTCTTTTAGAGAAGTGAGAAATGTACTAAGAAAATCTCATATACTGCGCATCATACCTTAAATGCATTTTCTTTCAACTTATTCTATTAACCATTTTCTTTTTCTATTAATGAATTAGCCATAAAAATTCTCCTTCTGGCTTCTCTTTATAAAAAAAAAAGTTTTAAAACAACAGAAAAAGAATGAAAAAAAAGTTGAAGGAATCTTTCCAATTTGATCAATTCACAAACAAAACATTAGAGTTGAATGCTTGAGTATTATTACATCCAATATAGAATTTATTGATCGATGATAAGACAAACAACACAAAAGAATGAAGTAGAAAAAAGAGAGAAAAATTTAGAGCATAAAATTTTTAAATTTGTTTAATTTCATACTGGTGGCTTGTTTTTCGTGTGCATAGAATAAACGAAGAGCAAAAGAGAAAAAAATTTGCATATATTCAATGGAAATAAAAGTTAATATTTAGCGTTAGAATTACTGTTATAATGTTTCCATTGCTTTGAGGAAATCTCAAATCTTTATATTATATTATTTTAGACTTAAAGTAAGTGGAGAGCTACAACTTTCATTGATCCAAAAAGTAGCGAAAAGTACTTAAACAGATACGGATATAACCAGAAGAAGTCAAAGATTATGTACAGTTCAATAACAGTCTTCGACAGAGGCAACAAAGAGATCAACTGCGACAGATAATTTCAAAGTTAAATACACAAAGAATTGAAGGAGAAGTAAAAAAATGTATCAGACAGCAAACATCAAACATCAAACTAGCTACTGAGAATTACATTGACCTACTAACTAGACTCAATAATATTGTGTACATAAAATATAGAATATCCAATTCCGATAAGATCTAAGCATTCTTTTTTTTTTGTGCAAATGGAAAAAGAATGTCTGATCGAAATGTTTAGTACTTTACAAATTAAATACTTCTTCGTCTTCTTTCCTATCCATTTTACCCACCATCATTGTCGATGATCATGACCTAATCTATTGATGAATGATTGCAATGTTATAATAAAAATAGCGAATAACAAAATAAAAAAAAATGTGTGTAGCTTTTGCTTGCTGTTCTCCACTGATGTCTGATAATCACTTTCGCTTAGTAAAATATTTTTATGTATAAGAATTATCTATTTAGAGAATCAGCGTATAATTCCGTAATTATTACAGCTATAGATTGTCGATTAATTGCTAAATTAAGGTGATTAGAATATATGTGTATGTGGATATATGTATCTACATGGCATGAATAACTATAGCGGTTGTAGGTAAGCGAAAATAGATTTTATGAGAGCAATTTCATGGCAGAAAATTTATAGTATTTTATTAAAATTAATCTTGACTTTGTCTTCATGTTTGTTGTGCTTAAGGAGATTTTTAAATTAAATTGTATCTTGCGAGATAATTCTTTTAAGATTGTCTCTTTGTGGGTAGAAAGATGCTTTAATGAAACAGGAGCTGGTAGATTTATTGATATTTTTTAACACAAAGATTTATGTTTACCCGATTTAAAGATAATTTAATTTTATGGATGAATTTAATTCCTTCAAGTTTTTAATGTTTAACGGAATAAAAACATCAACGCAGTCTATTCAAGATGCAAAACACAATAACAAGCCTCAAACTTCATAAAACCTCTCCATCATAACTCTTATGAGATCAAAAACAGTTGTCAGTCAAACAAAATCGAAATAACATTTATCAGCTTGCAAGCACTTTCTAGCAGGCTAGTAGTAAAGATCATGTCTAGATTTTTAAGATTTAACAGCTTTTTAAAGTGATCACTCATGTGATGTAGCTTGATATTGCAATGTCGCAGATAAAACAACTTTTTAAAATTATTTTTCAAGGCTTAGTGTCACAGATGAGCTCTACATATTAACATTTATTACTTCAATTATCATATAAATTGCAGTGAGGTGCTTATTAAGATTTTTAATGCTGATTTAAAGGATTTTTATGAATATTTAAGAAAGGTTTAATAGTTCCTTTTGATTTTATAAAAATTATATTTTTGGTGCCTATACAAAGCTATTCAGTAGAAATTTGGTCAACTTATTATATCAATTTATTTTTAAAACTGATCTCCAATCACAATTAAGTTACCAAAACCAATTTTTTGTGAGCCGATATTAATTGCTTTATTATAATAAAACATGAGATAAAAATCATTTTCTGACTAAAAACATACTTTTAAGTATGAAGAAGTAAAACTAATCGATGAAGATTGAAAAACTGAGAATATGAAAGAATTCATGCATTGCATTTGAAGCATACGCTAGTATATAAAAAGCGTGTTGTTTTCATACCTTTTTAAGCGCCTCTCCTTTTTGCATCATTTAAAGATAAAATGCATGTTGATAACGATAATTATTACCAAGCTAATGGAAGTTTACATAAATTTTAATGATTTTTTCTCTCGATCAAACTTCCTTTTCGGGCTTTTTAAGGAATGCTCATCTTATATTTTTTAGATTAGGTTTGTAGCTGTTTGTTGTAAGAAAAAATAAAGTAAGCGCACGGGATCATCATGATGCTAAGCTTGAATAGCTTGTTAGTTAATGTTTTAAGTGAATTTATAATTATGCAATTGCAATAAATTTTACGAGAGTTATTTTTGAATTTCCTCAATATATTAAAGAACATGAATAAAAAAGATTTGAAATTTTTAGGTGAAATAAAAATGCAAAAAGTACATATTTTGATGCGTTGCAAATGAATTAAATATAAAATTTAAAAGTAAGAAATTTAAAAAATCTAAGTTATTTTGAAGCAAGGCGTGGAAACTATGAAAATATCTGGGATAAGTGGGGATAACTGGGATATTTGGGATAATTTGGGATAATTGGGATATTTCATGTATTTCTGGGATAATATGGGATATTTGGGATAATATGGGATAATTGGGATATTTGGGATATTTTGGGATAAACGGGGATATTTAACGTTAAACAACTTAATCTTTAAAAATTCTTAAGTCTCCTTCCTCGTGCATGATATAAAAGTCGGTTTGAATAAAATTTTTGTGAAATATTTCAAAAAATTCAAAAAAAAAACAATTTTTCCTTAAAAAAAAAAGTCCTTTTCCCAAATTTTGTGATTGGTGTATTGAGAAATAAAACACTTTGACGATAATATGTGTTAATGGTAAAATCCCTTAAAAATTCCATTTTTCAGAGTTGAATTGGTAAAAAAAAAGTTTTTAGAAGTTTTTTAAGCAAATTTTCCAAGGGTGGACACGATTTCATCTTGATGAAAAATTTCTTCATCCTATTGTTAAGATGAAATGGGATGAAAATGATGAAATTTTCTTAGTTGGGATGAAAAACAATTCGGAAAAGCCATTTTTCACATCGATTTTCTTAGTTAAGATGAAATACCTCTCAGAAAAGCGATTTTTCGCTTCGATTTTTTTAGTTGGGATGAAATACACCTTGGAAAAGCCATTTTTCTCGTTTATTTTCTTAGTTGAGATGAAAAATTCCTCGGAAAAGCGATTTTTCACGTTGATTTTTTTAGTTAGGATGAAAAACCCCTCAGAAAAGCGATTTTTCGCCTCGATTTTATTAGTTGGGATGAAAAACCCCTCAGAAAAGCGATTTTTCGCGTTGATTTTCTTAGTTGGGATGAAAAACGTCAATTTTCTTAGTTGGGATGAAAAACCCCTCAGAAAGTGTGGCTGAAGTACCACGGCACGTCATGTCCAAATGTTCTGAAACTTTGCCAGAATTAAGTCCATATTACGTCTAATTGCGTCTAGCAAAAATTTAATTTCGTCCTACTTCCTGTATCTGGATACGGCAAGTCAAAGTTTTGGGCACTTTTGCCTTCGTACTTCAGGATTTAAAACGGCATGATTTCTTAAAACTAATTTTATGTGACATATTATATATTAAAATTGATCTACTAATTACGTCCAATTGCGTCCCGCAAAAATTTTTTTGGAACCAATGTCCCTAACGGAAGTTATGGCTACTCAAAGTTTTGCTTGTGGACCAAAAAATTTTTTACCTTGAAACTGATGATTTGGTCAAGTTATATATCAAATCACATCTCCTTTTTCTCAGGAACTCAAATATAAAAGAATTATTTACGACTATGCTGACATTTCAGACTTATGGCAGTTCAATTTTTGTTGTCGTACCTGAATATGAAAAAGTTTCATATTTTTTTTAGTGTCAAGTTATATATCTAAACATATCTACTTTTCTCAAGGATTATAAATATGGAATCATTTTTTGAATTTGACCATTCACGACTGACTTATGTCACTTTAAAGCTATGGATCATTATGCAACCATCTTGGAAAATTCACTTATCTAAATGATGATTTTTATTTTTTTAAGCATCACGATTTTAATAAACTTTTTTGAAAATAATATTAAGCGTTAAATAACGAAGGCAAATAAATAATTAGTTTATTAATTTTTGGTCAGAAAAATTTGTGAAAAGTGAAATAAAGAGTGAAAATCGATGAAAAATCACTTATCTAAATGATGATTTTTATTTTTTTTAAGCATCACGATTTTAATAAACTTTTTTGAAAATAATATTAAGCGTTAAATAACGAAGGCAAATAAATAATTAGTTTATTAATTTTTGGTCAGAAAAATTTGTGAAAAGTGAAATAAAGAGTGAAAATCGATGAAAAATCACTTATCTAAATGATGATTTTTATTTTTTTTTAAGCATCACGATTTTAATAAACTTTTTTGAAAATAATATTAAGCGTTAAATAACGAAGGCAAATTAATAATTAGTTTATTAATTTTTGGTCAAAAAAATTTGTGAAAATCATCAGTTTCTAGGTAGAAAATTTTTTGGTCCACAAGCAAAACTTTGAGTAGCCATAACTTCCGTTAGGGACATTGGTTCCAAAAAATTTTTGCGGGACGCAATTGGACGTAATTAGTAGATCAATTTTAATATATAATATGTCACATAAAATTAGTTTTAAGAAATCATGCCGTTTTAAATCCTGAAATACGAAGGCAAAAGTGCCCAAAACTTTGACTTGCCGTACCCAGATACAGGAAGTAGGACGAAATTAAATTTTTGCTGGACGCAATTGGACGTAATATGGACTTAATTCTGGCAAAGTTTCAGAACATTTGGACATAACATGCCGTGGTACTTCAGCCACACCCTCAGAAAAGCGATTTTTCGCGTTGATTTTCATATTTGGGATGAAAAACCCCTCAGAAAAGCGATTTTTCAAGTTGATTTTCTTAGTTGGTTTAAAAAACCCTTCAGAAAAGCCATTTTTCACATCGATTTTCTTAGTTGGTATGAAAAACCCATCGGAAAAGCGATTTTTCGACTCGATACTATTAGTTGGGATGTGAAAAAGCGATTTCCAACCATTTCGCACAGTTTTTCAAAAGTTTTTTATGCTTTCGTTAAAAAACTTTTTGTTGGGATAAGTTGGGATAAATTGGGATTAATTGGGATAATATGGGATAATATGGGATAATTGGGATATTTCATGCAAATTTGGGATAATATGGGATATTTGGGATAAATTGGGATATTTGGGGATAATTCGGGATAATATCGATATTTTCATAGTTTCCACGCCTTGTTTTGAAGCGCTTTAATTAAACGTTTTTTACGAAATTATTGAATAAATGAAAATACAAATTTGGATGTAATGAAATTTTTAAATTTTTAGTAATTTAAAATTTTTAATAAAAATAAAATTTTTCTTTCGTCCATGAAGTCAATTGAATCTTCAATTTAATATTTTGCTCGAAAAAGTTGCACCAAGAATCTTTTTTTTGCCTTCCGACATCGTCCCGTAAGTAGAAAAATAAGAATCGTGAGATTCTCTTCATAGAAGAAAGAAGTAAGTGCAAAAATTAAAAGAACTACGGAGTAACCATTAAATCCATCTTTAGTGTTGTCAAGCAGAATAGAAACTGAGGAGGAAGAGATTAGACATTGGTAGTTGAAGCGACTGTTTCTCATTTTTTATGAGCTATTCATTGTTTGTTTGTATATGTTCATGCTGATGAGAGAATGAATGAAAATCTTGAAATATATGATGATTGAAACTCTCTAGCTGAACATCTTGTCGTGAATGCTCATCTTCTCATCAACATGTTGTTATTATATGAAAACTGAGTATAACATAAAATTAATTAACAAAAGCTGTCAAAACTAAAAGAATTAAAAGCAGCTTAAAGTCCATAAGACATAAGAGAGCGATTTTTGTATCCCCAAAACAGCTCATGGTGCTACATAAATAAAAGTTTTATTTAAAGAATAAAGAATGTGAAAACAAAGAGATTGGGTTGAAAAAAAAAAGATGGGAACTGGGTCGCACTAATA
Organism: Chironomus striatipennis; assembly: GCA_026123125.1. Taxonomy (NCBI): domain Eukaryota; kingdom Metazoa; phylum Arthropoda; class Insecta; order Diptera; family Chironomidae; genus Chironomus; species Chironomus striatipennis. Next base: position 21,160,428 of record CM047394.1, on the reverse strand, counting down.
TCATTTTTCTATCTTTTTTTGCTGACTTGTGTCTTGCTGTTGCCTGCTCACAACAATTAATGGTAATTAAAAAGCTAAAAAGAGAAGAAAATACGAATTTATGAAAATTAATCTTTTTAATTTAATATTTTTGTTTCAAAAAGAAATGCGAACTGCACAGTAGAGGAGAAAGAAACTTCCGCATAAAATACTTAAAGAAACGTGTGTGCGACTTTCTCATGCTATTGTATACTCATGTCTTCTTGCTTTAACATAATCTCATAGAAAAGAATATTAAAAATGTGCGTCATTATGTGCTTTTTGATAGCATAATTGTCCTTTCTAATTGTATTTAAATCATTGGTACTGGTGACTGGAGATATAGGTTGAGCTGATGATGACCTTTGTTTGTGGTCTTTTGAAAAATCTTCAAATTTTCTTAGAAAATAATTTTTAGTAGTTAGAGATTTTAGAAATTTATTGTACATGTGTAAAATTATCAATGCATAAGTAGTCACCTTAATCTGTATCAAAAAAAAAATCTGAATTATTAACTGAACATATAACAGGCAACATCAGCAGCATTAGATGAAGTTTATTGACTTACCAGTTATTACGACCGCATTGTAAATCGTCATATTCAAACTAGTACATAGATTTGTGTGTGCGCATTCCGCTTGATGCCACCATGATAACATTGTTTGCATTTTTATTTTGAATTTTCATAATGGCAACAAAAAAAAGCAAGCAAATGAAGAACAAGAACGAGAAAGCAGAAGAATAAAAGTTTAATATTGTCGTAATTTTTCTAATGCAATTTATAGAGTTGGGGTTTTTATGATGCTTCATAGACGATAATCATCATTTTAGTTATGTTATACGGAGAAGAATAGAAAATAAAATTAAATTTTTGCCATATTTTTTTTATGTCAATTGATTTGCATTTGTGTGAGATTCATTTTTTTATTATTTTGCATTAATTTATTTAATTATGTGCACCGTTTTCTCACTTTCTTTTAATGACTGTTTACGAGACTTTTTTTGTAATTATATCTTTAATTGATGTAAATTGGACTTGCATGTTATTATCATGTTTCATCATTATCGAAGAATTCTGTTAATTTAACTCTATTAAAAATGCACAAATTTTTATTAAGTTGTTGACAATTTTAATCTATGTTAATATTCTTGAATGAGGTAAGCTTCAAACTCAAACATGATAATTTTAATAATCTGCCAATTTCTTCTAATAATTTATCAATTTAAAAACTGGTAAAGATTCCACAATATTTATGACAAATTGCGTCATAAACTTCTTTTTTTAACGCTTAATTGACTCTTGGAATAAATGAACAGAAAACTTATTATTAATTTATTTTGAAGTTAAATTGAAATATTTATACAACAAGTTTTTATTAATTTTGACAAATAGTTAGCAATAAGTAGCTTTAAAGGAGTTAAATTGATTGCAATAACACTTTGTAAGGAAAACATCATTATTCAAAATGGAACTGCTTCTCATTTGTTTTGCTCCTTGTTGTCCGTTTTAAAATTATAATTTAAATTTGCAGCTACTCTGTTCTGTATGCAATCAATTATTAAAAATTCTGAATAATTGTATTTATGTACTCCAATTTATTTCGTAACTACATAAATTCCAAATAAATCTATTTATACATTTCTTATCACAGCCAGACACCGCATTCAAAGCTCCCCAATAATCAAGGTCAAAACGTTTGCAAAATAATTTATTATTTGAAAGTCTTTGCATGGTCAGGAATGTAACACACACGACTGTAGAGATGAAATAAATAAAAATTTTCCCTTTTTTCACATCATCCATAAATGGTAATAAAAAGCTCAAAATGTTTGAATATCGATAAATTTTCCGCTATATTAATACAGAAAATTTATTCACTTCACGTCCGCATATTCTTTCTCATTTAAATAATTTCACATGTGAAAAATTTTTATAGCGGCAACTGCAATGATAAATCAAGTCGATGAGAGAGGAAAAAAAAAAAGTTGCACACAAAAAATAGAAAAGCACGACCTCACCGACCGCCGACAGTGAATAGTTCTGTACATTCCACATCATTTTGTTACGATTATTATTTGCTTTCGTTGCAAAAAAATATTTATTTAATCCACATCTAATAAATGAATGAGGATCGAGCGTGTCCATTGTATGTGATGTTTTTATTTTTGAGGCCACTTTTGTTAGGAAAAGAGTTGCATTCCATAAAGATGCAATCAACAATTGCATCGACAAAAAAAATATGCGTTTTTGTCATTAATCGTCTTTGTAAAAATAAAAAGAAATGGAAAGAAAAGAATCTCGGTTATCTCGATGTCTTTCATCTATCGATCGATGCTCACTCAATGTCAACTTTCTCTGCATATATGCCTTAATCGATTTTGTGCAATTGTAAATGAGTTTGACTCGGAAATCGAGAGATTTCTTAAGACATAAAATAGTTTTGCAGTGGAGATTACGAGCTTGAGCTTATTAGGAATCGGCAGTAATGAAATCATTGGGAAATTCATTCAGATGCGCATATTAAGAACAGTGAAAGTAATGATGCAGACGAATGTCATTTAATAGATGACTTTATGTGCATGATGTTAATTCAAGTATTTCAGTGGATTAAAACTAAACTGCAGACTTGGCCAAAGACATTTTGGCATGAAGTTAAATTGGGTAATGAGATTTTTTGTCTCAAAAATTGAATATTTTATTAGAATCAAATATGCATCATCAGTTACTAAAAAATTCTTATTTCCGGCAAATATCCAAAACTACTAACAAGCTACATCTGCTTCCACAAAAGTGAAGAACAAAAAATTCCTCAGTATGTTTTTTAGTCTTTATTTTATTTCTCTTAAATGGCTAAGTAAGGAAGTTGAATTAGAAATAGCTCATGCTGGAAATAGAGTCTCAACGAATCTATTCTAACACAATTTATGATCCCGAATGCGAAAATGCATAAACTTAGCAATATTATTATTTCCCTTACCATTTGACAGTTTGAAATGGAAATTTATGTCTTTATTATCGCACAACAAAACGAAATGAAAAATAAACGGAGACAAAAAAATATTGCAATGGCATTGAAATAATATGAGAAAAAATAAGCGCGACAAACAGTTCAAAGGTAAAAGTCGTGATAAGAGCTCAATGTGAACACTCGAAAACATAAACTTCAATTAAACGAAATGTAGAAAAAGAGCAAAATGCAAAAAAATGTCGTGCATTTCATCTATTTACTTCCATTATGTGACTGCATATCTTAATACTATTACGTCTTTTAATCTCATCAAGATATATAGATGTGTTCATACAAAGTATACTCGACCATACTTGACCATACGCTTTTTTTCTGTTTGTAAACAAACAAATGAAAAAATTTTATGAAAAAAATTTTTAAATTAAATTTTGATTTTTGACTTAAATTTGTTCACTGGATCTTATTTTTGTGTTTACAATAGCAACATTATATTGTAAATTATCATTTCTAATGCTTTTTGACCATGAAAACAAAATTAAAAGTCCAATAATTTGAGGAACAAAATTTTACAAATTTCTTTCGTTGTGTTAGTGTTTACAAAAAATTTGAGAAATTTAAATTTTTATCCGTTAAAAACGGTAACATTTTTGAATGAACACATCTGTATATCTTGAATCTCATATATATTATTTGAAATAAAAGAAGAAAACCAAACATTTCATTTAAATTAAATCTGGTGAGAATAAATCAATTGACAATTATTGTGAAGTGTCATTTAATAGGGCAAAGCGTGTGTGAATTAGGTTAATTTTAATGTCTTCATTCTTTTTTTTTTTAACTTCTGTCAAGCCAATATATATATATGTGTTCATATAGAAAAGTGACCGTTATTTTTTTCAAATTTTTGAAAAAGTTTACTAACACTATCAAATTTTCAATACAAAAAACTGAGCAACTCAACTGAGCTATGGTCGTCGCATGGTCGTCGCTCAGTTGTATGAACACATATATATATATTGTGTCAAGCATTCTGAAATTATAGTTAAAATGTTTAAACTTAAATTATATGATATGTTTAATAATGAGAGTGAGTATATTTAAATACATTTGAATAAAAAATTGCTTATTCTAATTTTTTAATGAGAGTTTTACAAGCTCAATGAATTCATGAATGAAAAAAATTAATTTTTGTTTATAAACATTTCTGACTATTTTTTAGTGCATTTTTGATATTTTAAGACTTTGTGAGAAAAGATTTTTATTCAATTAGTGTATCTAGTCATGATCAAATAATCTGGGTATCATCATCTAGTAATGATACGTTTTTAAGCTTTTCAAAACTGATTTTTGAAATTTACCAATTAAACTGAATTTTTTAAAAATTTTACGCAACACTTTCATTTGTTTCCGAATATTATTAATATTATTTCCAAGATAACTCATTTCTCGAATTATAGGAAGTAACCGTATCAAAAAGATAATTTATTTCCTCTTTCTGTATTAAGTGCTTCCGGAAGATACTTTTATTTATCTATTGATAAGATTTGAGTTTAGGCGTTATCTAGTTCCAATTGATTGGTGGAAGAAATTCACGTCATTTTAATAAACTGATAAGAAATAAGCTTTGAAAAGTATTTATCAAGCCGTTTAGCTCATGAGTGCCTTTATCATTTAAAAGTGAATTTTGTATAAATAAAGAGAAACAAATTTTATACTCAACAGTTTTCAGAAATAAATAAATGTGTGAAGTTTAAAAAGTCTAATAATAATTAAATGGAAAATTTTGAAGAAGAAAATGATGAAAAAACTTTTTACTTTTTTGTTGAAAATGAGTTTGTTTGCCGGCCAAATGTAAACTTAATAGGCAACACACATGGTGATGAAGTTTATTCATCCTATGCAACTACAATAAATCTAATAAACTTTTCAACAAATGGATATAAAAGTCAAGAACCCAAAGTGAACAAAATATATTCAAGTTTTTCAGACACTGGATTTACAAAGAATCAAATGTTTAAATTGTATCAAAAAGCTGAGGAATACATTGAATTAAATTTTACATTGTGTGAGAGAAACAGTAAAATTTTTATTGGATGTGTTCGTGATGATAACGATTCTCATCAATATTGTTTTCAAGAGTATCTTGAATTTAATCATAGAACTGACCCGTATCATGACATTTTCAATATATTGAAAAACGTATACACAAAAGAAAGTCTAAAAATTAATAATTTAGAATTCAACTATTCTGATTTAGTATGGTTTTTGGATTATTTACGATTTTGCAATCCATCTCTGCATAATTCATTACCAGAAGTGGGATATTTTAATCTTAACTTAAAAAAATTTTCAACAGAAGAAAAACTTAGAAAAATTTGGATTCCTGATATAAAATCAGCTAAACTTGAAAAGTTCATATCACCTTTAAGATATTTATTTGGATTAAATTACTATGAAAAACTTTTTTGTGAATCTAAACTTTTTCCAAGTTTAGGCTTTACATGGCTGCTGGAATTTATTTTACTACTCAAACGAATCTTAAATTTTATTGATAATGAAATCATTGACGAAACAACAATCAACTCATACTGTGAACTTTATAAAGAAATCAGAAAATATAGCTTTATGAACAAAAAGATTCGATGTTTAAACTCATTGAAGGAAACTATGAAGACGAATATCAAATTTTACAAAGAATTTAAAGTGCCTTTCAAGCCGAAATGGTTTAGTACACAAGGAATTGAAGCTGAAAAGGGACATTTGAGATATAAAGCAAGAAATTCCTTGCCTACTGAGGATGACTGCAAGGATTGGTTTCATAAAACAATGTGTGAAGGAATCAACTCAAGTTTAAATTTAATGGGATATTCAGAGTTTGGAGAATATCATTTGCAATTTGATCCTCTTCCAGAAGGCTCAACTATTCTGTTTTAAATGATATTTTGCGAAAAAAAATTTACTTAAGCTGTGATAGTTATTATATAAAATTTTTATTAAAACATCAACAAATTACTAAGGAGTCGTTTACTTATTACTTCCAATTTTTAGGAGGGAGGGGTCTGCGGCTGCGAGAAAGTTTTAAACAATAAAATTTCTTTTGTATGAAAATTTTATGACAGAGTAGACCACCTCTAAAAAATCCAAATACAATAAATTAAGTGCATTTAAAATAAACGTTTTAACTTTTTTTTTTTTTTTAAAAAAAAAAAGCAACAAATTTCGTTTTCATGATTCCAAAACATAGAAGCATCTATGAAAGTACAACATCATTAACTGCCCTTAAAAAATACAGAAAATGAAAAGTGAAAAATATTTCATAACTTTTATCACAATTTTATGTAAATTTAATTTATTTCAAACAATAAAAGTACTCTCTTGACACAGATATCTGTCATGTTAAAGTCAATTTTACCTTCTAAAGAATGTCCAAACGAAATAAGTAAGAAGAAAGTTAAATAAAATTTATTTATCTCATTATAGAAATAGCAGAAATTGTTGTGTTTTTTCACACTTCTCCTTGCAATTTTCCTCTCAATTCATTACAGCCAAATACAATTTACTTAACACTTATCACATCTATGCTTGAATCTACACAGCATAAATAAATAAAAAGGGAACTAAGTACATATGGCAAATGAGACTTGAAATGAAATGGAAAACAATATCGAAGTATAAATTTGCAATAGATCTTATCGCGATGCATACAGAGTCCCGCAGATATCTTGTGATGCATCTAGTGCTGCGCCAACATATCTCCATATCAATGCCTTACAGCTTATAAAGTATGAAAATGAATATACTGCAGTTCTGTTATGGGAAGTAGTAAATGAAATGTGGAGATGACAAGTAAGTTGTTGCAAAAGGAATGAAGCGCTGATTTTTTTGATTCGTCCTGTTTAATTGTAATTTATAAATTTTAATCTTAATTTCAGGATTATAACATCGTAAGTTATTTCATGACAACATTTCATTAATAAACTAAAAACATTCAGAACATGTCCAAAGTGAGGTACATTCATTTTTCAGAATAACACTAAACATTAAAAGATAATATATTTCTTCCAATATTTATATTGTCAGAATTAGTTATAAGAAATGTAAACATAAATCAGCGATTTTGTGATTATGGGGATTATTGTATTGAATTTATAATAATGTATAAAGCAGTATCGAGAGATTGTTTCAATAGATTCATTTATTAGCTCTGCAACAAGTACGTCCATACAATATCATGCATACATGAAGAGACTAATAGGAAAGGGTGGGTACTCATATGATAATATTTTACTATCTCTGCGCAACATTTTATCAATATCGGAATGAAAAATGAGGAAGAAGAACAGAAAAATGTGGTTTACAGCAAGCATACAATAAATTTAACCTGAAGTCTCAAATAAATGATTATTTGTTATGAGCCTTAATTGAGGTGAATTACGTTTATTTAATTTGATTACGCCCTTTGCAATTCTATAGTTTATACGCGCACTGCTTGTCTTCACATCAGTATTTTGCATAATTTCTAAAAAAAAATCTTTAAACATTTATGAGAAGGTTTAATTTATATAAAGATAGATCTAATTTTGTAATAAAATTAAGGTATATTTTTAACGAAATACAGTCAGACATTTACAAACTTTGAATATTAAAAAAATTTTTTTTGCTAACTCTGCACAAGTCTTTTGAAAAATATCTATTTATACTCAACGCTAATAATATTCTTCCAAAAAACAACATCAAATTCCTTAATGAAAACATCAAGTGGGAAACTGAAGCCAAATATTTAGGAATGATCATCGACAAGAGAGTGACATTGAAGCAACATGTAGACTATGTGACCAACAGAGCACACAACGCACTACGACAGCTTTATCCCCTCATCAGCAGAAATTCACATCTCGACGTACGAAACAAACTCCTCATCTACAAATTAGCAATCAGACCCATCTTCACATACGGCTGTCCAGCCTTTGAAAGCATCGCAAAAACTCACATTCAACAACTTCAAGTACTACAAAACAAATTTCTTAGAATACTTCTCAACAAATCAAGATATGATAAGATCGTCGATCTACATAACGAAGCAAAAATTCCAACCATCAAAGATTACGTCGGAAAGTTGCAAGCAAACTTCACCGTTCGACTTGCATCGCGAAACACCGACTAAACAATCATCAATGAAAGCAAAATGATTCAATTAAAGCAAAATTAGGATAATAAAGACCATTAAAGTGTCTGACACCCTAAAAATTACAGCTCAACATGTATCTTAACTTTGTACATAATTATATTCTAAATTTAATAAATAAAGTTTAATTTTTTTTTTAAAAAAAAAAAAAAGCTAATAATATTCACTGATTCTAGCGCACATGTCAGTGATAGAAAAACCAAGAAAAACCATATAAACGTGAAAAAGTAATTTAGTAATTACTAAGGTGCATGCACTTCGTGCTTCCTCAAAACGTCTAAAATAATGTTTTTTCAATCTTCATTGCTCTATTTTTTTCCTTCCTGTTCATCTCTTCACTCTTTTCTAAGACACCGAATAGCATGGAGATGGATGTAAAGATTTTAAATTTAAATACATAAAACTGCCCATTCATGCTCACTTCGACTATTACTACGATCGCAAAATATGTACTTATGCTATAGCAGATGCGCATATACGGCAATAGATAATTAGAATTTCTTCAATTATTATCATGCTTGTTTTTGCCGTTAGCGTGTTTCTTATCTATTCAGGAACATTTGAAAATTACAACAAACAAATACTCAAGATTGATAATCATTTTTAACAAATTTTGCAAATGCAGTTAAATTAAAGTGTTAGTTTAACTTCTTACTTATTATTGACTAAATTATGCTAAATTATTAAAAGTTTATGTAAATATGCAAAAATGTTAAATAATCATATCTTGCATAACATGACAATTTCTGACCTTAAACCTTAATTGTGTTCTGTTCATTTATAAAAAAAGTACTTTTTTAACTTACTTACCTCTGTTATCATTCAAAGTGTTAAAATAAATGTTTTTTATGTCCAAACATGCATAAATACGCAAATCAAACGACGATTCGATAAATTATCAGCACAAATGTCGGCAGATGCAATACGTAGAACGAAGACAGTTACAAGATGATAAGGAAAAGAGAGAGGAAAAAAAACTGAAAGAACTTGAGAGATTCTCACTTGTTAGTGAAAAGATGTGAGTGAAAAGATTTATGTTGACTTTTTATGTTGCCTGCTTTCCTGTAATTTCTTGCGTTTCAAGGAAGGTTGTACCTCAATACTAATTTCGTGATATCGGTGATAATTCTAAAATAAATTTTATATGTTATCCTTCCTTGTTACGCATGATTACAAATTTTCTAGTACAAACGAAGTCATTTCGGAGTTTATACTAGCTTCAACTGTGTTATAAACACATAAAAGTGGAGGAAAATAAAACAAAAAATTATTCCAATTTTTAACGCATTTTCCTCACATCATGGTACACTAGTTTTGATCTAAGTAAACTTTTTTAAATGAATGAGAGGAGTTTAAAATTTATGCACTTTTAATTTGACTAAGAAATTCTATTGTTCTCGACCTCAACCCGCCCCCCTTGAACGTCATTTATGAACGACCCCTTTTAGTGTTTGTTAAATACATTAAGTTACAAAATATTTTACAAAGTTTTAAAAGTTTATTAACTAAATCTTTGTGTCACAATACATTGTTTGAAATGCACTGGCTTAGAGATTGTCTTAATATTTAATAGATTTTTTCTCATCAGTTTTTTCGATCGATTCGTTTGTTACAGTGTTTTAATTAGTTGGAACTGAATGTGGGTCATAAATTGGAGGCTGACAAAAAATTGGATTATAAGGTCCAGGAGAGTATGCGTTTGGAGGATATGAAGGAGAAGCTGGTGGGTATAGAGGAACAGTTTGATTAGGAATATACCCATGTAACCAAAATATTCCATTTATTTTCCTTTGACATCAATGGAAAATCGAATGTACTATCCATAATTTCCATACAAAATTTTGATACATATATGTAACAAAAATATTACATTCAAGGATAACTGAAGTGATGCATAAGTTCGAATCTCAAGAAAAATTATAAATTTTATTCTAAATTTGATTTTCTCATATACTTCACAAGAGAATTCAGTTAAATTTTGTATGGAAAAATTTATAGTACATCAATGGAAAACTCGATCTTCCATATTTTGTTCCATTGCTATGCGACAATATTTTCCTTAAGACGATACATGTATTATACATACGTATCATCCATGGAAGATTCTTAGGGAATACGTTGATCTTCCATTTGGTTACATGGGTAATAAGCAGTTTGCAGCTGATAGTTTTGAGGTATTTGTTGTTGTACGACAACCTGTGGGGCATAAACATGTCCTGCATAAAAATCAGATCCATTTTCCATAAACACATAAAATGAATAAACACAAGCTATCAAATAGGCACTTATTCCTATTGGAATTGCAGAAATGAAAAGAACGAGGAAAAGAGCTTCACCAATAAAAGGTAATGTGAATAATAGAACGATTGTAATTAAAACTAAACTGATTGTCTGAATTATGATGAATGGTCTCAAAAGATTTGGTTTTTTCTACAAAACAAAATGTTTAAGAATTAGTTTAAAAAAAAACTTTTTAGAGAGGAATGGAAATGTATCAGCTTTCAATGTGTGGTAACAGACCAAACACTTCAAAAATGTTTTTTCTGTGATGTAAATTATAGTTCCTTACAATATTAAAAACTATCCACATTAATAATACCATTATTTACTGACACACCTTCCTTATTTGGTATGTAATTAAAATACTCACAGAGGACACGCCCTTGAAAAATATTATGCATGCGATAATATTTGCAATACAAATTAAGATGTTCAAAAATTTCACCCCTACAAAAATAGATGTTTTTATTTGCCTTTATTTAACATAATAAACTGTATATAAATCTCACATTCTAGGCTATCAATAGCTCCATAATTTCTGCTATAGCTTCTTTCGAAATCATATGCATTGCCATAATATTGATAGTATCTACTACTTCCTAAACTTCCAATAGTTTGTAAAAATTCGATTGTGGAAACAAGTAAGCATAGTCCGACGTATATACAACTACCAATTTTTAAATCACAACAGCAACAACAGTTTCTAAAAATTGGTTCCTTCATTTTTTAACGTTTTTTTCCTAAAATCTACTATGCCACATGAACTCTTCAAAATAACTAAAAACATCCAAAACAAATATCGTAAAAATTGTATACACATGTTTCGGCTATTCAAGGTCGTGCGAAGAATTCGTTCTATTTAAAAATCGTGTGTAAAAAGAAAATTTTGCGTTCACTCGCATAAGAAAACATAGTAATTCAAATGAATGAAATATTTTTTTTTCGAAACATAGAAAACAGAATTTTTTATATAATATTTCCTATATAAGATATGTACTTATATTTTTATAATGTTCTATTTTAACTTATATACTTATTTTCAACATATTCAACTTTTTTCATGATGTTTCAATCAGGGATTCAATCTTTTAAAAAAATTTATTTGATCATTAATCTCAAACTTATCTTAAATAACAATAAGGGTAGTTATTTAAAAACCCAGTCAATATCAATATTTAGCCTTGATTAAAAGGATAATTAAGATCAAATGGCCTTTGTCTAACTTTCCAACCTATTCCTGATGAATTTCTTCCATTTTCTCTCCAAAAAATGGGTTTTGTATGATTTTGCACTGCATTTCTTGTGTAATTAAATTCTGAAGCTACACTTCTTTTGTCTTTCAAAACATTATCATTAAATGGAGTTGTGATTGCAAATGCAATTAGTGAAAGAAGAACGATTGTTTTAAACATTTTAACTGAGTAAAGTATATTCCTATACTGAAAATAAACGGTTTTTTTTTTTTTTTTTTTTTTGTTGAGTTATTATCTCAATTTTTGAAAGAATAAGTGATGCTCACATTTAATTCTTTCGCTACTACCAGAGAGAGTCAATAACTTAGATTGCATATACATACTCTTTTTGATAACCTTAATAATATTTTGACATTTATTCACAAGAAAGAAAAATGAATCACAAAAAATTGACAAAATTAAGCTCAATATGAATTAATTAATGATTACGTTTGACGTTTAGAAGTTTCAAAAAATTCGTTAATTTTTTAAATTAGCCATAATAACCACCGGGGTATTGACCTGGATATTGGCCGCCATAACCACCACCTGGATATTGTCCTGGATATTGACCTCCATAGCCTGGTCTATATCCACCTTGATAACCTCCATAACCTTTGAATTTTCAGAGAAATAAAATTTGTTTAAAGTTTGAAATTTGGTTACGCTCACAAACTAGATATGAAAAACTTACCTCCACCTGGATAGTAACCTCCTGGTCTATGGTGTCCATGATGTCCATGATGACCAAAACCTCCAAATCTTTCATCTACACCATCAGCTTTTGGTTCTTCAGGAAGGGCATTTTGAGCAGTTGCTTCCTGGTCTGGAGCTGGGAATGCAACAGCACAAACAACAAATAATGCAAAAATAATAAAAATTTTCATCTTTTCGGCTTTACTAAATCACTTCTCAATTAAAACTGAAATTATTTTTTGAAAATTCAATGATTATACGTGACTATTTATGAACTTGTTTATGTCTTGTTGATAAGAATATTGTTCCAAATCATTTTACGGAAATGCGGTCATTATCAGCTTCATACTCATCTTTATTTTCGTATTTATTTTTGAAATGAATAACGAGCTAAAATAATCTGGAGAAATTGAGAATATTTCGTAAACATATTTGATAGTGCCATTAAAATTATTTTAATATGTTGTGACAAAAAAGTATTTCCCCAAATTCTTTTTTCAAGAGAATTTTTTTTTATGATTTGGACGACATTATCTATTTTTTTTGTCTAGATTTTTTTTGTCTCAATGCAACAATTGAGAAAGCAGCTCCTTAGACAGCTTTGTTATAGCCTCTCGAACAAAATTCATTACTATTTATCTCATTCAGTGATCATTATCCCTACTGATTCCAAAAATTTTCAGTGTACATTCATCCAAAATTTGATAAAAGAAATACGATCATACACATGGCATCTTGTTGCTGTCAGATTAGCAGCATTATAATAGATCGAAATCAATTTATTTTCATCTATTCAATGCTCATTTTCTTATCTCTTATTTTAAAAACCTAAAAAAAAGTAACAAGAAAAGCATTTTTCTGTGATTGTTTTCATTACCCTCAATTATCAGATGGGCTTTATTCTCAATGTTCAACTCGACTCGAGATGATAAAAAGACGAGAAATATTTTTTTAACTTTTCATTCATGCCTGAAAAATGAATTGAAAACTACGATGGGTAAAATTTTACTCTTCGCTTTTTAAATTACTTAATTAGTTTGCTGCTTATTTACTTGGCACTAGAACTAGATACTCAGCTTGCTTTATGGAATGTTTGTGATATGTTCATTATTCTTAGTCACTAATTTGTTTATTGTTTAACATCTTTGTCGATAGCTAATTCAATGAGAGTGAATTGATAAAAGTTATTTAATTTGACATAAGATTTATTTTTCAATAGTATGTCTTTAATTAATCTATCCTTCTAATGGCTTATGAACACTCTGTGTTTTTAAAAAATAAATTTCATTAACGCAGAATAATCTTAATAGCACTTTTTTGAGATATTGAGTTTGAGTTTGAGATGCAATTGAATCAAAAGATCAAATTTTTCCGAGAAAAAATAAAACTAAGAAACTACAATAAAAATGTATGAGCTTAAATATTTGTTTTACTTATTTTTATGATGTTTATGAGGAGAAATTTAAAAGAAAAATATTTATAATTTTTTTTGGCTAGCAAAAACAATTTTCTTAATTATTTATAAACAATAAAAATGCGACAAACTTTAATTTAAAATATTTTTACATTTTTAATTTATTTGACCGTGAAATTTTATGCTGATTCAGCAACAAAATTCTTATAAAAAGTTTAAAAACAGTCTGAAAGTTCTTGTAATCGTCAGTATTTAACAAGCAGCGAATAAGAAAAGTTAATTCGAAAAAAATCAAAATGTTGAGGATTTTAACATTCTTTGTTCTTTATGTAGTTAGTTCTTATGCTGCACCTCAATACTATCAAAGTTACTCACCAAGTAGCCAGCCATGTGCATGTGCTAATCCAAATCTGGCGGCACCTGAGCCAGCAAACCCAACTTTAAGTGCTCAAGCTCAACCAAGATTCGATTTAGATGACTTATTTGATGTCAGTATAGAGCACCATCATCATCATCATCGACCACATCACCATCACAGACCTTACGGAGGCTATTCTGGAGAATACTTTGATGATTATTATCCATATCGTGGTGGTTATGGAGGCTACAGAGGAGGATATAGAGGTGGATATCGAGGAGGTTACAAAAGAGATGGTGGTAATGCAAAGGAAGCTCAACAAACTGGATATAATCAACAAGCAAGTGGACAGTATAATTATCAAAGTGCATACCAGCAAAGATATCAAGTAACTGATCCAACAGTATATAGTGCACCTTACAAGAAATAAATTTAAATTAATTCTTTTAATTTGAAAAATCAATTTAAAATGTTTCAAATTAATAAAAATAAAAACAAATTTTGTTTTAATTAATTTAAATCACAAACTTTAATTGAAGCACAAAAATAGTAATATTTTCAGTGCAGTGCCAGTGTCAGCATTATTATTGATTTAAATATCTCTGTTTCAATTTTAAGTACATTTGGTTAAAAAATTCTTTTTGAATACTCATGTCGACCAATTCATAGAATAATAATCAGTTTATCGCATGAATAACTTTTTTATTTAAAATTCACAACTTTCAGATGTTTCATACAAAACTTACTTTTGAAATCAAACATGAAAATTTTGCATTGGATAATCTCGAATTTGACACAACTTCGATAATATTACTTTCTACAGTATTTAAGCAAAATTCCCAAGAAATCATGTTTTTTCACATTTCCTCCTTATTAATTTACTCAATGCAATGTAAAACATTCTTCATTAGACCCTTATTTAGCATTTAATCTTCATGTTGTAGAACACAATACCATAAGTTATATAGTTATGCACTGGTTCATAAAACATGAAATGATTCAAAAACATAGCAAAAAAAAAAGAAAACAAAAGAATTTCAAAATAATAAGTTAAATCTTTCCATAGCAACAAGAAAAGTAGCTACAATAAAAATAGAAAGAATAGAAATTATGAAAAGAATTATGATAAAATGCATTGTTACATAAGAAATCTTGAATTCTTCCATTTTTGTTGCTTCTGCTGCTGTTGCGTTTTCTCAAAAAAAGCAATAGCACTAAATAATACAATGCCATTTGCTGCTACTTCCAATTCTGTTTTCTTTCTTATCATCTTTCCTTTGTCTTGTTTTCTTTCCAGCAATCTCAACATGCAGTGAGTGTCTCTCACTAGTTGAGTGAGGTAATAATAAATTGATTATAATTGAAGTAGAAAAAAAAGCATTTCTCTTATGTATGATGATTGTTATCGCATAAATTTTTATTATTATTAAGAAATGACGATGTTGAATATTGTTAGACATAAAGATAAAAGCAAGAGGAAGGCTTTCTTAGTGCATTCAATGCTTTCAAGTCATTGCTTTCTAAATCTCATTTTGTCTTGTTAGGATTTGTTCTTATGCTAGCTTCATGGACTACAAATTGTATTTATTTGGATTTATTTGTTAAAATTGGTTAAATTCAAAATTTCACATACAGGGGGTCTTCGATTTGAAAAGTTGTTTTATTCCCAAAATTTTCTATTCAAATCGAAAAATGACCGTTAAAACTGAAAATATGAATTTTTTATGAGAAATTTTTGGCTATACAAATAAAATCTGTTCAAATCGAGGACCCCCTGTAATTTTCTGCTAATTTTGTCAACCTATAGGCATTTTAATATTTTTGAAAAAGTTCTCAAAAATTATTTTTTCTTAAAAAAAAAAAGAAATTTAAAATTACTTATGTGATACTTAAAATAAGTTTGAATATATCTTCGTGAGAATAATTAAATATCAATCGGCTTACATGAAAGTAAAGTTTAAATGACAATTAATTCTAAATCAAACATTAGTAACTGCGCTGCAGCTAATATAACAAAATCCGCATCATCTTCTTACCATCATAATCATTTATGTGAACTCCACGCATAATGGAAAATAAGAAGCAAATAACATAAAAAAAGAAAAGGTAAAAAAAAATTATTTAAACAATGACAAGTTCAAGCTGAGCCGATTACAGCACTGTTTACAAGTAAGTAAGTACCAAACGATAAAAGTTTCACATTGAACATATTACAATATTATGCTCAATATTACATAAGCAGTAAGTACGGATAGACTAGAAAGATGAGAAAAGAATTTATGTTATGGACATGTAATTTATTAATTTTAAGAAAAAAGCTTTCCTGCTTTCGTTCTATCTACGCTATATGAATAGTCACATATGTATGCCTGGTGGCTAAATCAACAGAACGTAATTCTCTTTATATGGATTATTATTATGTGATTCTTATAACTGATAACAATATTTTTTTATTCTTCTTTAATTCTATTAGTATATTATAAGCTTCATATTGGCTTTAAGCAAGAATTGTCGTCGTTACTTTAATTCGTTAGATCGTCGTCATAAACAATAGGCATCGTTAGTTGGAAGCTCCGATGTAAACTGATTTTTTTCATCTTTTTGCAAGCATTAGAAGAGTTCGTGAATTTATTTTTAAAATTTGAACCGTTTTTCTAAAAATCAGAATTGTAAAATTTACATCAGAATATTAAAATTTGAAATTTAAGCAAAATTTTAAAATTTTAAGAAAATCTCAAAATTTTAAAATTTACCAAAATTTCAAAATTTTAAAATTTTAACAAAATTTCAAAATTTTAACAAAATTTCAAAATTTTAAAATTTTAACAAAATTTCAAAACTTCAAAATTTTAACAAAATTTTAAAATTTTGAATTGGAGTATATATTAACTCTTAGCTATAAAGCTTTTTTAATGTTTGCTCTTAGGTAATCTATAATTCCTAAAATTAGAATAATTATCTTCTTCAGCAATAAGTAAAATATTAATAAAATATTTTTCTCTCTTTTTTGAATAAGAAAAGCATTTGAATAGAAATAAAATGAATGAAACACAAACCACGCAATTGAAACTTTAATACATTTGAGTATAAATAGTTTAATTAAATTTTATATACATTTTTTAAGTTTTCGTGTGTCACTGGATGGAAAACGCAAAACATTTTTATTTTGAATTCTAACATTCCTATGGATGCTATGACATGTTTTCTCCCCTTCTTCCTTGAAAGTGTCAGAACAGTAATATTTTATTGAATTAACGATGTGTAGGCATATGAATGGATGGAGATGAAGAATTTTATATTTTTAAAAAATTGCATAAAAAGAAAAAATGAGATTAGTTTATGGTCACAAAGTTCATTTATGTTGATACGTTTTTAGTAACGGTTTTTTGGAATTTGAAAATTTATGTGAGCTTTTAACGAACTTTTTTTTTGAGCTTTTAATTCAAAATTTTTTTAAAATTAACTTTACTGTTTTTTCCTCCCGATTCAAATTTCTTACATAGTAAAATTGTTGTGTGGAAAGGTTAATTAATAATTTATTGGTTTCTTGAGAACATTTCAATTTCCTTAAAACTCTAACTTTCTCATTTCTTCCATTTCGAACAAAACCTGACTTTTTGCACAATTAAAAATCTTCAAAGAATTTTAAATCACATTTTTAGCGCATTTTTGGAAACTTGTTTTCAAAAAGGAAGCTCAATCATACACTTTGTTCGGTCGGCAGCAAATTTTGAAAAACTATCTTTTGATCTAGACATCGTAGAGAGCTCCGGTTTGTTTTATTAGCTTCGTTTCATCGAGTTATTGGCGGCAAATGTATTTAAAAGTCCCAAATTTGTGTTTAAACACCTTAATTAATTAATTTTTAATTTCACAAAGAAAAATAATCAACACATGACTGCAACTTCACGTCATAGAAATTTCAAATATTTTTTAACCGTTGACATTTGAAAATTTTTTGACCGTTATTTTTTACGAAAAGTTTTTTGTTCAGTTTTGCAAGTTATTAGTTTGTGCATAATGAAAACACACTTTTCATGCACAATGAATGTGAGGAAATTGAAACTGAAGTGTTTTAGATTGTTGTTGTAACATTTTTGTAAAATTATCGTTATTTTTATGTAGAATTTTGCAAGATCTGTCCTGAAAGTTGATATACTTTCAATTCGTAGCTCGATTACTGATCGCCGCGCCAAAAATGCGCTGAAGTCCCTCGATATGAAACACGAGGACTTTTGTAATTTTTTCCCTTTTTATTGCTTTGTCATCAGTCAGAAGATCAACACAAAAGGAAGTCAAGAATTTTTATTATTTTGAATGGAAGTTTTTTTCAATTAAATTCTCATAAAATTTTTAATAAAAATAAGATTATCCATATTTACAAGTGGAAAGAATTTCTTCTTCAGGTTTTGCTTCTTCATTCTTTCACAGTCTTTTTGTAAAGAAATATTTTTAAAAATTCATAAGAAAGAAAAACTTTTTTCCCCTCAGATATGAGCGAATGAATATATCACTTATGCAAAATCATGGCATTCAAATTTTACTTTTTACTGGTTTTCATTTTGTCCCAGTCAGAAAAATGAAAAAAACTCTAGTTCATGAATTTATTTTAGATAATTTATATAAAATTTCTAATTGGGTATTTCTCATAAAATTCATTTTTTTCTTGTAAGTCTCCTTTTTTCCTTATTTCTATCCTCATAATGCATGTCGGGGATGAAAAGGGAAATTCCTTAAAATTTTCATTCCTTTAATAAATAATGAATACAGAATGTAGCATAAAGAATAAAAAATACAAGAACTCAAAAGAAGAAAAATTTTCTCTTTTTACAAAAGCAAAACACGTGAAATAAATTTGTGAAATGAATTATTTATTTTCAATATAAAATGCACTCACATTGCCTTTCTTCCTTCTCGAAGTCATTTCCTGGCACACTCGTAAAAAACACTCACTTTTTTAATGTCTACATGTATATATTTTTTAAATTAATTCTTTTGTTAATATTGTTTTTCTTTTATCCATTTAACAACAACATGAGTGCATGCTGGAAATAATTATCAAGTTTGCTTCATCAAAAGTGAATTAAACGTGTACGTACAACAGAAAGCGATAAAAAACTGCTGCACATTGCAATATTGAGCTTGATGCATAAAAAAAAAGTTTTTTTTTCATTTACCAATTAAAAGCACATCTGTTGTACAGAAAAAGGAGTGAAATTCAATTGAACTCTCTTCTACTTGTTCATCCATGGAATGTTGTACTCAATATGCAAGTATGAGATCGTGTGAAAATATAAACACCAAGAAGAAAATGGATGAATTAATTGAACCTTTTTTTTGCTATTGCACTTATATGCAGATTTTTGCTCTTATGGTGAAATTGTTCAGTTTAATTAATTAATTTGAAGACAGTGCCTTAAATTTGTCTAAATGGATTTACTCTAAAATTTAAATTGTCACTATATGAGCTAATTTGGTTAGATTTACAGCTTTTCTCGTCAAATCATCACTAGGGACCCCAAATAATATTATGTAAGAGAAAGAGACTAAATCGATGGATAAAAACTGCTGAGCACATTCAATACTAAAATTAAAATCTAGTGGAGCATGAAATCGAAAATATCTGTTGCACGTATACACATCTAGATCATCACTATTGATATATCGATAAATACGGAGAGCAATGCAGGATGGAATATGGAAAAAAAGTAAAATTAAATTCCTTCTGGAAGAACAAAAAGAACTGAACAGGAAAAAGCAATTTTATGTGAATGGAATGTGTGAATGAAAGGAATGCATAATGTAATTAAGTATTGTCTTCTCTCATTTACTATACTGCACTTTTTAGCGCATTTTCCTCTTGGGAAAAGGACGCTATTGTCCGCACTTTGTCCGTCTGTCCGTCTGTCCGTCCGTCCGTCCGTCTGTCTGTCTGTCTGTCATCGCATCTCCTCCTCAGGGTTAAGCTTTTTTGATGCGGTTTTTGGCTTAAAATGTTTGTAGTATGTCTGGCTAGAGCTGGCGAAAAAATCAGCATGAATGGTCACTTCCTCTGCTGGAACCAGCGTAAAAAGTGTCAAAATGCCATTTCTTTGTATGTGTTAGTGTGGTCAAATGCACTAAAATGTTGACTTTTTAAAAACTCAGCCTTCCTCGGTTCAAATCCCACCGATGACAATTTTTTTTTTTTGCTTTTTTTGATACTTTTTTGATTTCTTATGACATATAATATTGAATGATGTCATATTTTTCCATTTTCACAATTTTCCCGAGTTTTTCCGACGATTTTTGCTAAAATTTTCAATATTTTAATACAATTTTCATAGATAATTACTTTTTTATATTTTTTTTTTTGATATTTTAGTTGTTTAGTTTTCTATTTTCATGAATTTTTCATAGTTTTTCCGGAAAATTTTGTAAAAATTATAAAAACTTATATTTATATAAAAAAGTTCATTAATATTTACACTCTTTTTATATAATTAAATTGTCACAAGAAGAATTCATAAAAATGAGCGGCAGTGGCGCAAGTGGTAGAGCGCACGTCTAATACCGTGGAGGTCATAGGTTCGATCCTAGCCTCTGGCAAGTTATTTTTTTCCTTTTTTTATTTTTTTATTTCTTATGACATTTATTATTTATTTATGTCAAAATTTTTCATTTTCACGAATTTTCCAAGTTTTTCCAAGCGTTTTTTTTTAAATTTTATAATATTTTCATATATTTTTCTGAAAAAATATTTTTTTTATTTTAAAAAAATTTCTATCAATATAAATAATTAAATTGTCACGTTAACATTTTATGAAAAAGGGCATCAGTGGCCAAAGTGGTAGAGTGCGCGACTCCTACCATAAAAGTCATGGGTTCAAACCTAGCCCGTGACTAAAATACTTTTTTTTGCTTTTTTTTTAATTCTATATTGTATAATGTTTTTCATTCATTTTTTTAGTCAATTTTAAATTTTTGGGTAAATAAAGAATGATTATAGTTAAATATTTGGCTTTGGACTTTTGGGGTTTTAATTCTTTGTGCATTTACTGATCGCGGAAAATGCGCTTTCGTCGGTCACGAGTGACCACGTTGATACTAGTTTCACTTTTCAATTAAATTTCTACTCTTTCTATATTCTATACTGCATTTTGAGAGCCATTAAAAGCTTTCAATAAGGCATAAAATCATTAAATGCATCTGATCCTCAAGTGCTTTTAAATTTAATTTTAATTGCGAGCGCAGCTGACAAATTGAGATAGAATCTGTATTTTAGATTAGAGATTGATAGTATTTTAAATTTATGCGAACATATAGGTCATGATTTGTACTTGAATTGTACTTCAAAAAAATACAATAGAAACTATTTTCAGCTTAATGATTCAAGAATTTTCAAATAATGAAAAGAAAAAATAATTTTGCAACAAAAAACACAAAAAGATTCAGTTCAATTCAAATATATTCACCATAATCCATCACCTTTTCTCCTTTTATTCCTTCCAAGAAGAGACAGAAAAGTTTTACGTAAAAGTAATTTAACTGGGAAATGAAAAACTTATCAAATATTTTCCGATCAAAAGTCATTTCATTCAATGTTACCCATCAATTGATCAAAAAAGTTTTCCATAAACTTAAATAGTATTATTTAAGTTAGGTTTCATCATCATCATCATCATAACTTTGCAGATCTATAAGATCCATAGTTTCGCAAATGCGATGCTCAGCTGATGATTTTAACGAGTAAGGGTTCGCTACACCACTGTACTCACGGACCTACAGTTTATAGTGGGATCCGAACCACTTCCTTTGATGACATTTTAGCTGTTATTGTCTGTAGCCTACAAAGGAAGGCTGTGAGTCACGTTTTTCGGTAATATGAGATTCGCGAAACAACAAGTGAAATACTTAATGCTAGTGTTCCGATTTCTGATACGTTCTGCACAGAATGGAAACCTTAGTCATCAAGTGTTTTTATTTCACCTGCCGAGACTCGAAACCATGACCGCTGCATTGGCATTGCAATATTCAATATAAGTTAGGTTTACGTCCAGTAAATTTACCCTTAAAATGAGGAACTAAAATAAGAAAACTTTTTGTCCGAGAGGCTGAAAAATTATTTATGGTTAACAAAAAAAAGGGATAATGGGAGCCAGAAATAAATAGGAAAAGTTTTTCCATTATCATGTCATCTGAACTATTTACTATACTCAATCTTTCACCGTTAACCTCGTATTTTCATCACATAGATTTATAATAGGATAGACATCATCATATGTTATAGAACTACAATTTAGTTATATTATGAACAACATTTGCCATGCTACATCATGATAATGTCATGAAAAAGAGAAGCGGAAATGCCACCGTCTCGTCATCATTATTTGACAAGATTTATGAATCCTTTGGGTAAAGTTGGCATCCTCCCCAGATTATCATGTCCATCATTATTCTCGTTTTTTTCATGCAATCTTCCCTATTCGTGTACATTATTCAATCATAATAACGGCATCAACATGAAAATTGAGATCGACATGGATGAGGGTGGAACGTCAAAAAGGGGAGTAGTAAGTAAAAAAAATTACAGAGTTTAAAAAAATTTTCATTTTCTCTTTTCTTTATCGCATGAAAAAATGCAAATTGCTCAATAAGCGTGTGATGAACATCCAATTTTATCATCATTGTACTACAATCTCTTATTTCTCTTATTTGCTGATGCATACATCTTTTAAGCTTGTTTTCAGATTTTAATTTGGATTGAGTATATTAACTTTTTGGTTAGTCTTGGATTAAATATTTGTAAAATATTTGAAAATAATAAATTCCTAAGAATTTCAGTAAAATTAATTATTCAAATTTTATTTATAAATTAAAAAATCCCTGATTTGTTTCATATCTTTCTACAATTGATTTCTATATCTTAGTCAATTCTGACATATCGTATCATCGACAGTATTTTTCAGTATCCATGGAATATATGATGTTATCCGTGTATTAACTGATGGATATGGTGTACCACAACCTATTCCATAGCTAATCAACCCAACAACATGCTGTCGCCCTTTCATGATTAAAATCAATGGACCGCCGCTGTCTGAAACACAACTATCTTTATTCTGTGCATATGTACACATTTTACTAGCATTTATTTCCGAGTCTTTGCATTTGTCGACTGGTAATATTTGTAATAAAACTTTCTGTAGAATTTTTGCTTGTTCCTGACTGAAGAAATTGAGATAACCAAATCCAATGGCATACACGTAATTTGTATCAAATGCTCTGAAAATGAAAATGATTGTTTGAAGTTTTCTATTTTTAAATTTCATGTGGCATGTTCTGGTTGATGAATGTCATAATGAAAATTTTTGAAAACAAGGGATGCAAAATTTCAAGATTTAAAATGAACTTATAATTTGACTTTAATCAGAATTTGGGAATCTTCATAAGATACTAGAAGATCTTAATATAATAAATAATGTCTAATTCTAGAAAGGTATAAAGCTCAGTTCTACATGAAGTTAAGTAGTTATATTTTGAACCTCATTTATGAATAGTCTAAAAGGCCATTGACCTTCATTTTCATAAGTTCATTTCCATTGCAACTCTACTTTCGTCATTTGTTCATTCCATTCTATTCATATAGAATGATATCAACACCAAAAACTCATATCATTCCATTTCAACAAACTCACTTACTCATGGTCAAAATTGAATGGTAGACATGCAGGACCAACAGCAAGATTGAATGCAATAGGCTTTTTAAATTTTATCAATGCAATGTCATAGTCTTGTGTAAATGAATCTACTGAATAACCTTCATGCTGCATGTACCCTTCCAATTCATATAATTCTGTATAAATGGTTTCATTTGTTGTACTCAAATCATGTTCTCCGACATACACAGCAATGTTTGTTAAATTAGAATATTCCGGTTCATTGAAACAATGAGCACCAGTCAACCCATATTTTTCGCTTATTATGACACCACCACAGAATACTTTATTAAGGGATATGGCAACAAGTGCAATCATTGATGGGAATTCATGCATTTGTGCATTTTCTCCATTGTAAATTCGCGCCTACAAAAAGAACAAAAGAACATTAATGGCATTGAGTTGTGAGATAGACACATACAAAAATGTAAAAATTGAACATTTGAAATGTCAATTGCACAAGAAATTGATTAAATATACGCACTCGTCTGGACCAACCGCACTCACATTTGGATTTGACTCTCCATGCTGTGCACGTAAATGTTTCATCCTCAAGATCACGTTTTGAAACATAAGCCATAACTAAGCGATTCATAACACTTCGTCGCCTGATGATTCTTATTGTTCCATTTTTATTGCAAAAATTGTGTGCATGATTTAAGCTTGATATTCCATCAACCGACACAAAAAAACGTTTTGTACGACAAAATGTGGAATCCAGTTGATCAAATTTAAGCTCACAAGTTACTTTTACGATATAATTCGGTGGTGCAGCAATGATGTAACGACATGATGACACATTCTTAACATTCAAGGTCGTATGAGATGAAATTGTTATGTTTTCATCTGTGTCAAGACTGTAGCTCTCATCGCAGCCCTCAAACAAACTCCATGAAGAATGAGGTATGATTAGAAGGCTAAGAGCATACACTTGAACTATTTTCGACACGATATCACTTTTCATTTTGTGTATAAAAAATTATATTATTTTTTTTTTAATAAAGTACACTATGAACTATGACTAACTCTCTTCACTATCTACTTGAGACTGGATGAGATAAATTCATTTTGTATTGAGATATCATTCGTTTGATCAATTTACTCTAAATGACGTCTGTTTATTGCCTTAGTGACGAGAAAATAGTTATTGGTTCATTCCATGTGTTTTCTATCAAATTGTTTTCGTGTACTGCGTCAGAGGATTTTTATTGAATATTTCTGAGAACAAAATTTTGCTGGCAGGACTGTTTTCTGACGAATTTTACGAGTTGTTTATTGATAAAATTTTTATCATAAAATTTTTAAAAATAAATATATTGTCAAATATTTTAATCACCTGATACTTTGCTTATACCATCATCTCCTTACAGTAAATAACATTCTCTCCAACGTCAGTGCTCACATTATTTGCATTATAACAAAAGCGTCACATAAAAATAGTTTCTGTCGGCAGCAAGCACATTTGTTGTTTCTATCTACAATGCTTAATATACTAGTTGATTGTGTTCACAGGTGTGAAAAAAGCATTTTCTTAATTTATTGAAAGCAATTCAGAACGAAATGATCATTCTGAGGTTATTCAATGAAATGAGGCAGTTGGAAGTTATTGTTTTCAGAGTAATGAAAACGATGTGGAATTCAAGAAGATGAAATGTTTTCAAGGTCCTGTTGACTTATTTTGCTGATATTGGTTGATTCATAATTCACCTTAGATGACATTGAACTTAAAGTTCTAAAACTAAAACAACTTTTGATACATTTAAATTCTATTCTTGTATTCAAATATTTTATGGAAAAATTTTGCTCGGCATAATTCAACTCCAAAAAAAATTTAGTATTACTCAAGTTCACATCTAATTTTAAACGAAACAAGCAGTTCGTTTTGATTTTGAAAATTGAACATATTCCCGTAATGTTTAAAGCCGATTAAAGAAAATTTATTTTCAGTTTACACAACAAATTTAAATGTTTTTAAAACAAGCGTCGTACTTTCTAATAAAAAGCCTTCAGGCAACCCAACATTTCTGGTTTTTCTTCTTCATTTTCAATTTCCTAAAAGGAAAATTGAATTTGTCAGTGGGTTTACTTATAGAAAGTGTCGTTCTTAAAGGTGAGAAAATAAAGTCACATCGCTCAGTTCTATTTTGATCATATTGCCATCAACATCCTCCAATTTTTAATCGGTTGACTCCCTCTATAGACACAGCTTGAATGCGTCTGTCGTCTGTTACTTTAATCGGATATGAAATAATCGACGATTAGCCTTCTCATCATCGTCATCGTCTACAATTGCCTCTCTCTTATTCGCTTGTTAAATAATTTGAGCAAAAAATTTTCGATATTAACGAAATTTCCTTCCAACATTCATTGCTTGTTGAGAGACTGAGTGAAAAAAAAATTTAATTTTCAATCAACGCTATTCATTCACAACATCCGACTTAATATCCTGTTGAAGACATGTTGAATGTCTGACGATGATGATGACAACGAAAATGTCGCTTAAACTGCTTTGCTTCTTTGACACCATCGCAATGATTTTTTTTTCATCCTTTTTCTTGTTTTCATTTTAGGTAGTTGGAATTTTTATGCAAATTATTAAGCGGATTTTTTGAGGATTGACATGATTCGCTTTGGCTTGATAGGTGACAGACGACAGAGAATAGGTGTTTTTTCAAACATTAGAACTTACTGGGAAAGGTTGGAAGTAAATTTCATACACATGCATGATGAGTTTAAATAGGTTAGCACATTCAATTGCCAATGATTGAGTTAACAAAAAATAATTCTAAGCTTTCCTAAGGATTAAAAGGAGCACAGATTTTATACTTAAAAAAAACCAAAAGGCTCTATATTGCAAATGTCAGTTAAACTCAAACAATAAGAATTCAAAAATAAATTTATGCGTCATTGTGGCACATATTATCACAAGATTTCAGTAAACTCAACTTTTTACATACTTGATTTTTTTACGTTAACATTACTTCCTGAGAATATTTTAGCTACGGCGGTTGTCTTTGTTATTATTAGTCACAACTTCTGCTTCTACTTGCGTATGATGAGGGTGAATGTTTATGTACACAATTTCGCAGGTGCTGCTTCTACTTTTTCTACATATATTTAAATATTATCACCCGTTTTTTGAAGGAACCACGTTTCTTTGTAAATATACATAAATGCTTATGAAGCGAAGAGAAAAACGTAAGGTAGCAAGAGCATGAAAACAAGAAGAATTATCGACACAAATCTGTTTGTGCGAGTTAGCGGTAAGATTTTCATTTCTTGTATAATCTAAATAATGTCATCTCATTTTTTTACTTCTTCATACGACTACACACAATATTCACTTCTATAGCTTGAAATTTCCTTCCATTTACGCAACACCCGGAAATTGTTTTCTGAAAATCACGTTCAACTAACTCTCACGTAGTTTTACGCAATCATTGAATTTTCGGATATGGATGGGTTTTCATATAATGTTAATAGATGATGTCGCTTAAAATGTTTACCGCAAGACTGGTAACCGAATATAAATTTTATACAATACCACAAAAATGTAAATTTATATAGGATTATCATGAATATAGTTTGTGACTTTTATTTGATTTGTTTGGCTGAACTTGTGCTGACAATTTATGATATTTTTTATTAAAAATTTTTTTAATCATGAATTTATTATTAATATTGTTTGTTTTTGGAATGTAAATTTTTGGAATGTTTATCATTTTTGGATTGGAAAATTTGAATACCTATATAAGTTTTGAAATTAATTTTTATGATTTAAGATTTCAATTTTATTATAAATTTGAAAAGATATTGGTAAAAAGATTAATATGTAAATTTGTAGCAGATGCAATAAACTTTTTTTTTTCTAAATTCAAAATTAAGCTTTAATTCATTAATTTATCCATACTGCAAAAAAAAAATTGCGAATAAATCTCAATTCATGTTTTCAAAGCAGACGATCTGATACAATACAAGAAAATTAATTAAAATTTATCACTGTTTATTCAGTCGTTAATCCATTTACTAAGTCCTTTCATTTTATATTCATAATAATAAAAGTCGATTAAAGTGTCATTAAAACTCATCCAAGCATATCTAAAAAGTAGAGATTAAAAGTAAATCCATTTTTAAATTAAAAATCTTTCCATTTTTGTATCCCATCCGTTTGTTATCTGTCCCTTGCCTTTTATACTTGTTACTTGATACATTTGCAATAAAAATCATAAAAAATGTTCTTTCATTTCCAGCTACTTCTTCGTCTTATTTCCTTTTTCACTCTCAGAGGAACGGTCTTGTGTACAATGACAAAATTTATGTTCATTTCTCTTTAAGGATTACGAAAAGTTGTGGCATTTCTTAAGAATGAAAGATGAACGAACCCCTTTTTGCGCTCTTTCAATTTTACCAAATTTTATTGGCAATTATCTATGTGTTTAATCCTTATGATGATTGTTGCAGAAACTTAGAAATAAAATTGTATGAAATTCAAGATTCTTTTAAATTTTATTTCAATTTATGCAATGCAACAATTTAGACAAAAGTTAACAGAATGGTGTCTGTGAAGTTGGCTGGAACGGGTTCTTCAAATGAGCTGAAACTTTGCCAGAATTACGTCCATATTACGTTGATTTTCGTCCCATAATTAAATATTTTCGTACCCTCAACTGGAACTGGATATAGCGCAGAATGCAATATAAAAAACTGTCTTAAATGTTACTAACTCATCAATGCTACATGTGAAAATTAAAAATTAAACTAGTTATGAAGCGGATCACGCTTCATGGAGATATTCACACCGTTTCCAAATGACACTGATTAATTTGAAAACATCTTTTCTGTGTTATTACTACTGTAGTACTGATAAAAACAGAAGATTAGAGCAAAAATTTCAGAATGCAGAGTACAGATTAACACTTGAGATACAATAATATCTGCTATTTTTTACTTCCGCTTCGCTCCAGTTGCTGCTCCGCGGTCAGTCTATTCTGTAGATCAGAGCTACATATATGTTGATCTTTTTGTTAGATCAGACTTTATCATAGATTACAGTCTCGATAGTTTTGCAACTTCCGCTTCGCTCCAGTTGCTGCTCCGCGGTCAATCTATTCAATAGTTCAGACTTTCATGTATCATGTTCATGATTATCTTTGTTAAATAAGACTTTACCATACATTACAGTCTCGATAGTTTTGCAACTTCCGCTTCGCTCCAGTTGCTGCTTCGCGGTCAGTAAATTCAATAGATCAGACTTTTATGTATGATTATCTTTGTTAGATAAGACTTTATCATAAGATTACAGCTTCGATAGTTTTGCAACTTCCGCTTCGCTCCAGTTGCTGCTCCGCGGTCAATCTATTCAATAGTTCAGACTTTCATGTATCATGTTCATGATTATCTTTGATAGATAAAAAATGTATAAAAAACTGTTTAAAAACACGCTTTTTGAAAATGACCAAAAAACTTTGTTAAAATTGTTTTAAAAAGGAGTAAGTAAAATAATATCACGCTTTTAAAATAAAATATAACTAAAATAAAAAATAAAATTTCATTGACTAACTAAAAAGTGTCTAAAATATTTTTCTAAAATATTTTATGTAGTACAAGAACACAATGACTGTAAAAGCGTAAGGCGTTCAAAAGAGGTCATCAAAATCAAAGGGTCGCCTAGACAATTACGCCCACTTCGCTTCGCTTCGTTCCGTTCGACTTTTATAGATTACAGGGGTGTCGAACTCCACTTCGCTTCGCTTCGTTCCGTTCGACTTTTATAAATTACAGTAGTGTCGAACTTCACTTCGCTTCGCTTCGTTCCGTTCGACTTTTATAGATTACAGGAGGGGCGAACTCCACTTCGCTTCGCTTCATTCCGTTCGACTTTTATAGATTACAGGGTGTCGAACTCCTCTTCGCTTCGTTCCGTTCGACTTTTATAGATTTCAGGAGTGTCGAACTCCACTTCGCTTCTCTTCGTTCCGTTCGACTTTTATAGATTACAGGGGTGTCGAACTCCACTTCGCATAGTTCCGTTCGACTTTTATAGATTACAGTAGTGTCGAACTCCACTTCGCTTCGCTTCGTTCCGTTCGAATTTTATAGATTACAGGAGTGTCGAACTCCACTTCGCTTCGCTTCGTTCCGTTCGACTATTATAGATTACAGGAGTGTCGAACTCCACTTCGCTTCGCTTCGTTCCGTTCGACTATTATAGATCACAGGAGTGTCGACCTCCACTTCGCTTCGCTTCGTTCCGTTCGACTTTTATAGATTACAGGGGTGTCGAACTCCACTTCGCTTCGCTTCGTTCCGTTCGACTTTTATATATTACAGGAGTGTCGAACTCCACTTCGCTTCGCTTCGTTCCGTTCGACTTTTATAGATTACAGGAGTGTCGAACTCCACTTCGCTTCGCTTCGTTCCGTTCGACTATTATAGATTACAGGGTGTCGAACTCCACTTCGCTTCGCTTCGTTCCGTTCGACTATTATAGATTACAGGAGTGTCGAACTCCACTTCGCTTCGCTTCGTTCCGTTCGAATTTTATAGATTACAGGAGTGTCGAACTCCACTTCGCTTCGCTTCGTTCCGTTCGACTGTTATAGATTACAGGAGTGTCGAACTCCACTTCGCTTCGCTTCGTTCCGTTCGACTTTTATAGATTACAGGAGTGTCGAACTCCACTTCGCTTCGCTTCGTTCCGTTCGACTATTATAGATTACAGGGTGTCGCACTCCACTTCGCTTCGCTTCGTTCCGTTCGACTATTATAGATTACAGTAGTGTCGAACTCCACTTCGCTTTGCTTCGTTCCGTTCGAATTTTATAGATTACAGGAGTGTCGAACTCCACTTCGCTTCGCTTCGTTCCGTTCGACTTTTATAGATCACAGGAGTGTCGACCTCCACTTCGCTTCGCTTCGTTCCGTTCGACTTTTATAGATTACAGGGGTGTCGAACTCCACTTCGCATCGTTCCGTTCAACTATTATAGATCACAGGAATGTCACTTTTATAGATTACAGGGGTGTCGAACTCCACTTCGCTTCGCTTCGTTCCGTTCGACTATTATAGATTACAGGAGTGTCGAACTCCACTTCGCTTCGCTTCGTTCCGTTCGACTATTATAGATTACAGGAGTGTCGAACTCCACTTCGCTTCGCTTCGTTCCGTTCGAATTTTATAGATTATAGGAGTGTCGAACTCCACTTTGCTTCTCTTCGTTTCGTTCGACTCTTAGAACCCTTGAATTCCACATATTTCTCATGTTAAAGCATCGAAAATATAATATCAATGCTTAACACCTTTCAATTTTACATATTTTCTATGTTAAAGCATAAAAAATTTAATATCAATGCTTAAAACCTTTTAAATTTATGAATTTTCCATGTTAAAGTATTGAAATTCTATCATCAACATTTATAGCTCAGCATAATTCATTTTCGCTTGATAAAACAATTATATATTACTAGTGTAACGGTGATCACTCGTGACCGATTAAATCACATTTTTCGCGTTTAGTAAACCGACCAAAACCAAAGATTACAAAATCCTAAATTAGTAAATCGTCGGATTCAACATGCATTTATGCCCTTAAAATGAGATCCAGTAAGCATTCAAGGTCAATTGATGAGATCCACTGAGCATTCATGGCCATAAAGTAAGATCCAGTAAGCATTCATGGCCATAAAGTGAGATCCAGTAAGCATTTATGGCCATAAAGTGAGATCCAGTAAGCATTTATGGCCATAAAGTGAGATCCAGTAAGCATTCATGGCCATAAAATGAGATCTAGTAAGCATTCATGGCCATAAAGTGAGATCCAGTAATGATTCATGGCCATAAAATGAGATCCAGTAAGCATTTATGGCCTTAAAGTGAGATCAAGTAAGCATTCATGGCCATAAAGTGAGATTCAGTAAGCATTCATGGCCATAAAATGAGATCCAGTAAGCATTCATGGCCATAAAGTGAGATCCAGTAATGATTCATGGCCATAAAATGAGATCCAGTAAGCATTTATGGCCATAAAGTGAGATTCAGTAAGCATTCATGGCCATAAAATGAGATCCAGTAGCTTTCATGGCCATAAAGTGAGATCCAGTACGCATTTATGGCCATAAAATAAGATCCAATGAGCATTCATGGCCATCAAATGAGATCCAGTAAGCATTTATGGCCATAAAGTGAGATCCAGCAAGCATTTATGGCCAAAAAGTGAGATCCAGTAAGCATTCATGGCCATAAAGTGAGATCCAGTAAGCATTTATGGCCATAAAATGAGATCAAGTAAGCATTCATGGCCATAAAGTAAGATCCAGTAAGCATTCATGACCATAAAGTGAGATCCAGAAAGCATTCATGGCCATAAAGTGAGATCCAGTAAGCATTCATGGCCATAAAGTCAATTCCAGTAAGCATAAAATGAGATCCAGTAACTATTTATGGCCATAAAAAGAGATTCAGTAACTATTTGTAGCCATTTAATCAATTATTAATAAAATTTCTTGAAATTTTCATACAAAAATGTCTTTACGTAAAAAAAATACGTATACGTAAAGAAAAATTTACGTTACGTAAAATTCTACGTTTTTCGGAAAAGTGTTATGCAATAATCGGCTATAATTTTTCAGTTTTTCGTTGATTTCTCCGGAACCGCTGCATGAATCATTACCAAAAGTTTCGTGGCACCATCGGAGCCCAATACACACATTTTGGTCCATATTTGAAGTCCTAACTCGCTTCCGTTTTCCCGGAATTTGGCCGACTATAGTCCAAGCAGTGCTAACACCATCAGTTTTTCGCAATTTTCTCGAAAACAATGCAACCAATTTTCACGGGGTTTGCGGCATTTTGTAGAGAATTCCAAGGCCTAACTTTTATGTAATTAGGGTATAAAGCGTAAAAATGCTTAATTTAAGAGAAAAACGCAAAAAACGGTTTTTGAGAGTGTAGTAAAAGCAATATATTCACGCCGTGAAACGGTGTGAATATGAAAATTCAGTAGTTTAATTTCTAACAATTTTTTTCTACGAGATTTAAGAAATCTTTTTGTATCATTTTACGTTAATGTTACGCTATTTAGAAGAAACTTCTCATGAAGAAAAATTTGTAAAATTTTGGGGTAAATTTGGAGTTTTTCGGTTGACCTACGCTTTTAATTTTTGTTGATTTTAGAAATTAATCTTATTACGAAAACTACTCCCTTGAGCATTCAGTATTATACTTGTGTGTGTGATTCCTCCTTCATCTTCAACCCCTTTTTCGATTTTCTTCTTCCTTTCCTCAAATTGTCTTGCTTGATTGCTGCTGTGTGAAAAAGAAATTCTCTCTTCTTATTCTTCAAATTTTCTGTCTGAGAAAATCTTTTAAATTAGATTTTATGGAAGATTGTGGTGTGTGTATTTTAAAAAGGATAAAAGTGCTCGTTATTAGACCTTATCTGGAAATTACTCGAAAATAAAATGATTATTTTTGTTCTTTAAAGTTATTGCTAAAATTTTTTGGGATGGTTTTAAACGAATTTAGATGGTTTCTTCTAAATAAAAATTTTAATCTCTACTAAAATCTGAATTTTTTTAAAAAAATTAATATCTATAATTAAATGCAGATTCAAAAATCCTCCAAATAATTATGTGGAATTAAAAATTTTGTTCATACATACAAATTTTGGCCTTTGACAAGACAATACAAGAACATATCTCAAACACTAAAAAAATTCCAAAATCAGTGCTAAAATTGTGTTGCAAATCCTTATACAAGTTCGACTCAAATTACGTAACACATTGCTAACTAAACTTCCTATTAGAGAGAGCTAGGAAATTGGGAAAGCGTATGGAAAAAAGGGATCATTTGCTTCTATTATTGTTATTAGCATCATTACCATTTACTGCTGCTTATAGAAAATACGTAACAATTTCAGTCATCCTTAATAAAAAAGGGGCGCTTTGAACATTTTTTAAAAGAAACATAAAAGAGAGAAAAAATCAAAATAAATCTCAAAGAATTTCCTATACTTGACATATTTTAAAAGGCTCAAGTTTATGAAATAAAATTTTTCCCATAAATTGCAACATAAACTTTTCCATATTTTTTTTTTCTTTTTTCGAAAAAAAATATGAAGAAATTTTTTTACAACCCCAAGATTTTCTTTCTCTTTTTTCTCAGCTCACTCTTCGAACGGAACCTTTGATCTCTTCTCTTAAATTTGGGCGATTCTTCAGATGACATTTTTGAAAAATCATTCGAAGAATCGAAATTTCTCTAAAAATTTCCACTGTCAATCATTGATGTATTAAGGCTAAAACTACATTATTTAGCTTATTACATCAATTTAGAGTGCCTAATTATTAAGAATTTTTAATTTTTTCACAATTACTTTGTGACAAAAAATTGAATTTTGATCTGAAGAATCCAAAATTAAAGAAAACTAAAGATCTTTTAAATGCAATTATATTGTTAAGAAATAATTTTCTGAATTATCTATCGAAATATGCTTGCAGCTCACCTCAAAATTACACCATTTAAAAGATATTTTAATTTTTCTTCAAATTTTTTGTGTCACAAAGTAATTTTTAAGCTTTTATTTTACAAATCCGCAGGAAAAATACACAGCAAAAATTATTGAAATCAATGAATTTAGGGTTTAAATCAACATATTATTAATAAATTAATATTTATTAAGGAAAACAAAATAATAATTGATCATTTTAAATCCAATTTCATCATCAAAATAAAGTTATTTTAAAGAAATCGATGGAATTATTTTTGTATCTAAAATACGATTGACTTTGGATTTTAAAAGCTCATTTTCAAAAATTCAACCGATCTGGAGAATCGCCCATTTATATTATGCAAATTCGTATATAGACATGTATATAAAGTGCTTGTTGGAAATGGCCCGCATGATTAATGAAGTCATTTATGGAACTTTTTTCTCTTCTTTATTTCCACAAATTTTTTTATGAGAATAACTCATATGAAAATTGTGTCGTTAGGTTGTTGTAACAGAAGTAAAGAGAAGAAAATATTCAAATCACATTTTGCCACTTTACGAATTCAACGTTTAGCTTTTTTTTGAAGACACTTTATGTGTGTGATTCGTACATGCTTGTGGCAAAAAGCACATTTATAAATACATACATAAAAAATTTATGATAAATGTGAATAAAATAATTTTGTTTAGAAATAAAAATCATTTGGCGCATTTTTGAATCCTCGATTTGAATTAAATCTTACATTACTTTTAACTAAATCTTCTGAATATTCGATTTATTTATGATTCAAGAATATTTCGGAATATCTGTAGAACACATTCAATCACATTAATCAGTATCAACAACATATTTCTGTTATAGGCAAGAAGACAAACCATCAATTTTCTTCCACACACTTCAGTCTATATGTCAATAAAAATCACACTAAAGCAAAAAGCATGATACTTGGAAGGAAGAATGAGCATAAAAGTGTAATTTGTATGATGGATGAATATCACAGTTAAACAGAAGGTTGAAAGGTTAGTCGAAAAATCGTATGACACAGAACATCATAAAAATGCAATTTGCCTTTATTCCTCTTCTCACTTCCTTAGCACATACACTTCCACCTACATTTTTTTATTGACTTAGATATGCAAAAAAAATGTACTGAATAAATAGCTTTTGCACTAAAAAGTGAGACATGACAACGAAAATGCTTTAAAATATTTTTTTTGTGGATATCGTGGCTTTTATGGCATACGCGCTCGTCGAACATACGAAAAATCTCATCATCATCAACAATAGTAGCATCATTTCTTTTTGTTTTATGTTCGAGAAGGAATTTCTCTGCTCTTTGCTTTTTTCTGGCAATGTTAGTACATGAAAATATGTTATATTCTGGAATGGAAATAGCAACAGCAAAAATTTGATGTTTTGAGGTTTCGTCATTTAAAAAATCTTTTTTTTTCGTTTTTGGTTTTTTTAAATGTACCAAAATGATGAGGCGTTTTCTAAAATAAAAGAAATTGATGTATTTTTAACATTTTGTCTTATTATAATGCATAAAATTGCGCTCATATCCATACCATACAGTTTTACCCTAACTGGTCTATAATTTTCCATTAAAAATGAGTCTTATGTACCCATAAAAACAGATTTTGTGCGAAAAATTAAAACCAAAAAAAAAATCTTTTTCCCATCCCAAAACACAATTTCTCCATGATTTTATTGCTTTTATCTACAGCAATATTTGGTTTTGTATTTTTCATATTTAACATTCAGAGATGCTTTCTGTATACACTCACAGCACGAATGAGAATGTAGAATATTATGTAACTCGAGGGTTTGCTGATGAATAAAATTAATGAAATGAAGATTGTAATTAAAATGGGAAGATTATTATTTTGAGGATTGAGTGATTTTTTCGAATTTATTTTCAGTTTGGAGTAGTTAAGTGTACTTAAAGTTACGAGAAAATGGAAAAGTCTGAAGGATGTTTGGTGTAGTTTTTGACTGTTTCTATGGTTGTTAATAAAATACGGGTGGGTGTTACAAGAAATTCTGTAGTGTCGTTACACCCAACTTGGTTTATTTAATTTTAACAAAATTTGCTGCTTAATTAGAAGTTGGAAAGAGAAATAAAATGACAGTAATAAGATTTTGGTTTTCCTTCGAAATGAATTTTAAGATTTGTGTTTTTTGTTTTATTTTAGTGTTTTGTGTGTTTGAACATTATTACCTAAATGTTGTTAAAATGAATAAATCTGAGACAAAATCGGTTTAATTCTTATTAAATTTCTGTGATAAGCTAAAGTTTTTAAAATTTATGCTTGCAATTTATTTCTTAACTAAGGGTATTTCATAATTTTATTGATTTGAATAAACTTCGTTAATAATTTATAGCATTATTGTTTATTTGTTTGTTAAACGAGTTCTTTATTAATTTGTCGTATTGCGCTCTGCAAAACAAATAACAATATGCATAATAATTTACACCGTATGTGTGTCACGTGAATCTTATAATTTGCATTCAACTTTGAAAAACGTGCTAAAGAAAGCAAAAAAATTGAACTTATTGATCACAGTTTTCATCAACATAAAATTTCACATGGCAAATAAAAATTATCTAAAAACCAAAAAAGCATTTAGAAATGAACATTTATGTAAAATCTTTTTGTGTTTATTAAAATAAGTTTCCCTCTTTTCTATTGTATATTATAAATATAAATTAATCCCAATGATTGACCTGACAACTTACATGCATGACAAAGGAACAGAATCAATTAACTTAAACGGGTAACTCAAAAGAATATTTAATACCCTTCATTCAATTAATTGCTGTTCATTTTTAATTGTGTTATCAAAGAGCAAACAACAAATGGCACTTCGAGAATCATCAAACGAGAGTGTTGTGTATGAAAATGGAATTTTATACGAGAATGAAGCAGAAGCAGAGGATTGTGGATTTAAAAAAACACCGAGAAAAATTGCGGCAAAGAGAACATTTGAATACAAGTGGTTTAATATGTTCACGATAAGTCTTCTGCATGTTCAAGCAGTTTATGGTGCATATTTAGCACTAACAGGACATGCGAAGTGGCAAACATTATTTTTCGGTACTTGAAATAATTAAAATTCATATGTTAAAAAGGAAA
The DNA here is from genome assembly GCA_026123125.1 of Chironomus striatipennis. Lineage (NCBI taxonomy): Eukaryota > Metazoa > Arthropoda > Insecta > Diptera > Chironomidae > Chironomus > Chironomus striatipennis. The sequence goes on along the minus strand of CM047394.1, from coordinate 21,122,951 downwards.
ATGAATTAATTTTACCTTCCAAAAGTTAGCGATAAGCAGGAAATTTGCAGGCGATAAAAATGCAGAAAATTTGCAGGAAAAATGCAGGCGATAAAAAATTTCACTTACAAAAAACTTGTACAGGAAATTTGCAGATAATTTGCAGTCGATTTGCAACTAAATATCAAAACATTAAACTTGTATGCAATATTTGCAGTAAATTTGCAGGGCTCAAAGAATTTGCGGCAAATTTGCTGGACTGAAAGAGCAAAACTATTTACAGCAAATTTGCAGGATTCAAAGAGTAAAGAGATTTACAGCAAATTTGCAGGACTGAAAGAGCAAAACTATTTACAGCAAATTTGCAGGATTCACACAGTAAAGAGATTTACAGCGAATTTGCAGGATTCAAAGAGCAAAACTATTTACAGAAAATTTGCAGGATTCAAAGAGTAAAGAGATTTACAGCGAATTTGCAGGATTCAAAGAGCAAAACTATTTACAGCAAATTTGCAGGATTCAAAGAGCAAAACTATTTACAGCAAATTTGCAGGATTCACACAGTAAAGAGATTTACAGCGAATTTGCAGGATTCAAAGAGCAAAACTATTTACAGAAAATTTGCAGGATTCAAAGAGCAAAACTATTTATAGCAAATTTGCAGGATTCAAAGAGTAAAGAGATTTACAGCGAATTTGCAGGGTTAAAAGAATAAAGAGATATACAGCAAATTTGCAGGATTCAAAGAGTAAAGAGATTTACAGCGAATTTGCAGGATTCAAAGAGCAAAACTATTTACAGCAAATTTGCAGGATTCAAAGAGTAAAGAGATTTACAGCAAATTTGCAGGACTGAAAGAGCAAAACTATTTACAGCAAATTTGCAGGATTCAAAGAGCAAAACTATTTACAGCAAATTTGCAGGACTGAAAGAGTAAAGAGATGTGCAGGAAATTTGCAGCAAAGACTTTTGAGAACCAAAGACATTTGCAGTTAATTTGCAGGAACGAAATATCAATTACGTTTTGCTTTTCTTGGTTCCTTAAAGTATTTCCTGCAAATTTCCTGTATATCTCTTTACTCTTTGAATCCTGCAAATTTTCTGAAAATAGTTTTGCTCTTTGAATCCTGCAAATTTGCTGTAAATCTCTTTACTCTTTCAGTCCTGCAAATTTGCTGTAAATCTCTTTACTGTGTGAATCCTGCAAATTTTCTGTAAATAGTTTTGCTCTTTCAGTCCAGCAAATTTGCCGCAAATTCTTTGAGCCCTGCAAATTTACTGCAAATATTGCATACAAGTTTAATGTTTTGATATTTAGCTGCAAATCGACTGCAAATTATCTGCAAATTTCCTGTACAAGTTTTTTGTAAGTGAAATTTTTTATCGCCTGCATTTTTCCTGCAAATTTTCTGCATTTTTATCGCCTGCAAATTTCCTGCTTATCGCTAACTTTTGGAAGGTTTAATTTTAATCAGTGTGGGAGGCATTCATAGTTGAATGTTGAATGTTAAAACGCTTCTTTAAATTCTATATTTTGCAACTTTTGTGTGTGTAATTAAAAGTGCTTAAATTAAACTATAACAAATTTTAGATTTTTAAATCTCATCAGGTTCCAAATTTATTAAAATGTGCAACATCTATATAGAAATCCTTTTTAAAAATTCTACCGTACAGTAAATTGCAAAAGGCTAACAATAAAAAATATATTTCTCATTATTTTAACAGCTTATGCATTGTACATAGCTAGTGGTTTGGGTATAACAGCAGGCGCTCATCGTCTATGGTGTCATCGTGCCTTTAAAGCAAAATGGCCACTAAAATTAACATTGCTGATTTTCAATACAATTGCATTTCAAAATTCACTTTATCACTGGTGCCGAGACCATCGTGTTCATCATAAATTTACTGACACAGATGCAGATCCGTACAATGCAACAAGAGGTTTCTTTTTTTCACATTGTGGATGGTTGCTGATAAATAAGCATCCACACGTTATTGAAGCTGGAAAAAGAGTTGACTTTACGGACTTGGAGAATGACGGTTATATAAAGTTTCAACGAAAGCATGGTGTTTGGATGTTTGCATTATTCTGCTTCATTCTACCAACTTACATTCCATACTATTTTTGGAATGAAAGCTTATTAAATGCTTGGCTGATATCAACGTGTCTACGATATGCTGCTGTACTGAATATCACATGGTGTGTCAATAGTCTTGCACACATTTGGGGTCATAAACCTTATGACAAGTAAGTAGCTTATTAACCACAATGACTATTTATTCATATTATAAATTTACCTATTAAAATTCAAATTAGGTCAATATTAGCATCACAAAATGTTTTCGTTTCAATAATAGCACTTGGAGAAGGTGAACTGATATAATTAATGCTATAATTGAACTTAATGTACAGAAAACAAATCTTAATATTTAATATTGTAGGTTGGCATAATTACCATCATATTTTCCCATGGGACTATAAGGTAATAAAATTAAATGAAGGGTGTCATAAATCAGACATAATAATGTCTTTAATTTCACAGACGGCAGAACTTGGCAATTATCGATTAAATTTAACAACAATGTTTATTGATTTTATGGCAAAAATTGGATGGGCGTATGATTTGAAGACTGTCAATAAAGAAACTATTGACACGAGAAGAAAGAGAACGGGTGATGGCACTCAAACAAGCATTTGGGGATGGGCTGATCCCGATCAAAGTAAAAGCGATAAGAAAATGGCAAAGATTATTTTTAGAAACTATAATTAAGATTTTAATTTTTTCTATCTTTTAATATCACATAAATATTTTGAAAACTAACATTTTTCTGCATTTTACCCTATCACATTTCATGTCTCAATAAACATTTACTATAAATTGGAAGAGATTATCTTAAATTTATTTTTTACAAAGCATTCAATGTATGAGTAGTATGTAATGTCATTATCTTAGAACTTCTTGATTCAATTTCGGTTAATAATTTTTTTGGATGTAGTGTAATAGTTTTTTTAATTTCAGACATAATAAAAGCCAATGTTTGGCGCTTTTTTGAAAAAAAAAAAATTAGAGACAGATAAATTTCGCATTTACGAAATAGTTGCAAAATTTTGGCTTTTTGTGGCAATAGATGCGAAAATTCCAAAAAATAGATGCGAAATTTATCTGTCTCTATGTATGAGTTTTATTGCAGTAGTTTTTTAGCGAAAGTTATTCAAACTATGTATAAACGTGTCTAGTTATTTGTACAACGTGTCTACATATGTGCAAATAAAATTATTGATGAAAGAAATACGAAAAAAATAACCTTGAATTATTTTGAGTGAAAACCAGTTTTTTATATTTGATGTTTTAAGTAAATCTAGTCAATGAATAAAACATTGAACTTAATTTAGTTCATTGACTTTTAATTTTAATGTTTATGAAGTGCTTCAAATTTTGCAGATTTTTTTTTTTTAATATATATCCTTTATTCTATTCCTAATAAAAATTTAAAATTATATTCTATATTTCTTAATTACTGTTGTAATACTTTGAATCTTAATAACATTATCAAAATTTTGCATATTTTCTAAATCTCTTTTTTCATCGGGATGCATGTCTGCATCTCCATAGCCCCATAAAGTGTTATCTTTCGAATCCATTTTAGACAAAACATGACTTCCATCTCCAGTTCTCGCCACTCTTCTAGCAATCATATGTGGTGGTGCAAATTTTCTGTCATATATCAATCCAATAGCAGCCATAACATCAATATAAAAATTTGTCAACGATGCTAAATGTGAAATTTCAAAAAGTTCGTTGCTCCGATAGTCAAAAGGAAATGCATGATGAAAATTGTGGTATCCTTCACCAAGTGTAATTATATTGTAGAGGACATTATCGATTGCTGAGAATGATTTGTCATACGGTTTTCTTCCGTTCATGTGGAGGAGGCTGTTTCCTACAAATTGCTGAAATATGTTTAGTCCATATCTAAACATGTTCATTCCAAATCCAATTAAAATTGATTCGTTCCAGAAATAATGTGGAATGATAACAGGAAGTCCTAGTGTTATTGTTGTATAGAGCAATGGGTAATATCTAAAATAAATTAAAGTTATATTCAGTGCATTCTAAAGTAATTAATCCTTACTTAAATTGGAAGACTAAATCACTATCAGCCATCAGATCATCCATATAAATTCTATTCATCTCTGCTTTGCATTCAGGTGTTCGTCTTATTAAAAGCCATCCAACAAATGAAAAGAAAAATCCACGATTTATGTTCGTTGGATCTCGATCAGTATCAGAAAATTTATGATGAGTTCGATGAATCCTACACCAGCTATGCAAAGATTTCTAAAATAAAAACCGGATCATTTTTTGTTATGGTATGGAAATTAATGTCTACTATTTATTTACCAATCCTGATATTTGCTGACAGATGATCATAAATATTTTCATTCCACGACTTGTTTTGTAGGAACGATGGCAAAAGTAGCGATGAGCTCCAGGCCCAATTCCAATTCCACCCAACAAAAACATAATGATCGCTGAAAAAATTTAAAATGTTAAGCTCTGTAATTTAAAAAATGCAATGACAAAAAATTATAAACACAATTCCATTTAGGCTTAAATTCTTTTATTTTATTTCTCTTCAAAACGCTATCAATAACGGTCACTTTTGGGGGGTTTTGCTTTATTTTTCTATTAAATTTCTCAACACAAATTAAACTGATCATTTAACTAAGTTTAAAATTTTCTTAAAATTGTTCTAGAATTTCTTATAATCTTACTTTCTCTTAGAAAGCTTTTTATATCAATGACTTATTTTTGAGAGTCCAAAAACATTAAAAATATTGATAACGATTGAGGTTGTAAGAGGTCAACAAATATGTGTGATCTTTGTATTTAGAACGTGTTCTAATGATGATGAAAAAATCATTGGGAACAAAAATGAATTGAAATTTTAAATGATGACACTAAAATTAGTGAAAAAATTTCACCAAAATAATTTTTAAATCAAACATAACTTCAATTACTTTTAACATTGAATATTTCAGCTAAATTTAAATGTCAATACTTACTCCACACGTAAGTTGCTCGGGTAATATTTTCAAACACTATGCAATAAAATCCTATTAATATACCGGTAACAATAAATGAAGCTAACAACACCATAGGCCAAACAATTTTAATCTCATATTTTCTTTCTATTACATCTTTTACTTCCATCTCAATTTTATTTCCTTTCTGGTCAACGAATAAAATAAGACTGATCATCTAATATTTTAATTTTGAGAAATTTTTTTAAAGAGTGTGCAAAAATGCTCTTAAACTAGTCATTCATCTTAAAATTTCTCAATAATTGCTTGTACGTCAAAATTTGACCTTGAGTTTTTTTGGTAAAATTAATCATTGTAAAATGGCAAGTGCCTTAGGATTTTTGAATGATTAAACATATTTTATGTGATCGTTCACTTATTACGTGCTGTTATTAAAGAAGAGAGGGACTTATATTTTGATATTTACTATGCTTTAGTATGAAAATGTGGCTTTCTATAGATTTTTCTATAAGGAGATAGATGGAGAGTGCCCTCTTACAATAATATAGTCGCTGTAAGACGATATAATTTTTCTATCAATCTTGCATACATTCTTGTGAACTATTTTTTCTTCAATTATTATATCAAATTCTTAACTGTCTCATACTGACTAAATCTTCTAGTACTAAACCTCATATCAATTTTTTTTTACAGGGAAAACTCCCAAACATTGTAATCTCAAGTAGATACTGCTCAATTATCGCTTTTAATTCATATCAACCTTAATGATAAATTATCAATTGATTATTTTTTTTTTTCAAACATAAAATGAGTTTTAAGAAATTTAAACTCTTCACTTTAATTTGAGTTTTACGAAAGGAAAGATGAAGTTAGTAATTTTGGCAGCTCTTGTTGCTCTTGCAGCAGCTAATGATCAAGTTGATTGGTCACAAGTCAGACCAATTTATCAACTCCTTAACGATTTTGTAGAGGAAAGCAGACCCGCTGTACCAAGAGAAAGAAGAATTGTAAATGGAGAGAAAGCCGAACCTCATCAATTTCCTTATCAGGTAGAGATAAATTGAATTATTTTAGAACTGCTTAAATTTACTAAAATAAAAAAAAAATAAAAAAAAAACAGGTCGCATTGTTGATGAACTCAGCTACAGGAACAGGTTTATGCGGTGGTTCAGTTATCAGTAAATATGCAGTTTTAACTGCTGCTCATTGTACAGTTACTGGAGTTCAAAACTTCTTGATCATTGCTGGAGCTTACAATCGTAATCGTGTGGAAGATACTCAACAACGTCGTACTGTACCTGCAAGTGATTTTGTTCAGCATCCAAACTATGGTCCACTTCGTTTAATCAATGATATTGCTGTCCTTAGATTCACTGCACCATACACATTCAATGAATACGTGCAACCTGTTGCTTTGGCAAGTGATGACAGTAACAGACATGTTGGAGCAAGAGTACATGTTTCTGGTAAGTGATAACAATTCAATTTTTTTTAATTACTTTGAATTTTTTATCAATTTTATTAACAGGTTTTGGACGCATCAGTGACAGCAACCAACACACATCAGAGTATGTTTTGTTCACAGTTAAGACAGTCATTACAAACGCAGTCTGTGCTCAATCATTCCCACTTATAGTTCAAAACTCAACCATTTGTGCAGTTGGATCACCAGATATTAACAACTCAGTCTGCAATGGAGACTCAGGCGGTCCACTTACAATTCGTGACAATGGCTCACTTCAAGTCGGTGTTGTTTCATTCGGAAGTCCACAAGGTTGTGAACGCGGTTTCCCTGATGGATATGCTCGTGTTTCAACCTTCTATTCCTGGATTCATTCTGTTGCTCAATTCTAAAGTGGTTTTTGATTGGATCAATAAATTTTAAGTTGTATTAGTGTTTGTTTCCAATAAAAAGATTAAACTAATAAACTAATAAAACTGTTACCATTTTTCTTTATCAAGCACAATTAAGATAAGTGTTTTCAATGTTCATATAAATTAAAAAAAAAAATACTTTCAGAATATTTCAGACTGTCGAATAATCATAATGAACTTTACAGTTCTTCTCTGTTTATTTTTCATTGCTTTGAAATTAAAGTATTTTGCTTTGAATCAAATGATGACCTGTACCGAGATTTCTTATCGGTTTTCCCAAAAATTTCTTCAGGAGCAAGAAGAATTATGAACAGAATTCTAGCAGCACCTCATCAGTTTCCTTATCAGGTGATCATATTGATTGTGGGAAATTTTTAATGCTTGTATTGGAAATACCTAAAAGTGATTCAATCTTATCAGAACGATCGATAAAAAAATAATTGGATATGTTTTCAAGTGAGGCTTGAGACAATTCAATACTTCAACATGTAAGGTAATCTAATCACTAACTTCCTTAAAGATGACAAACGTTTTTTTCTTAAAACCGACTTTTTAAATTCTGCTTTTATTAATGCAATTAAAAATAGACCTTCCAAAAATTGTTTAATTGACATACATTTAACCATAGGTAGCAATACTTGCTCACACTCCAACAATCGCACACTTATGTGGCGGATCTATTATCTCACAGCATGCAGTTCTAACAGCTGCTCATTGCCTTTATAATAGAACAACATCCTTTCTAGCAATTGAAAATGCCTGTAACCGCAATCAAATAGAATCCAATCAACCCCGAGCGACAATCATGTGTCTCATGGCAGCCATAATGCAGCCATAAGACGCTGCCATTTGACATCTGCCTTGAGTGGCGGCAGTTGTTAAGTGCCATATGGCTGCATTATCGCCTTGATGGCAGCACATGATGTCGATTTTACCGCTTCCAAGGCTGCCTTGGAGCTGCCATCACCACAAAACTGCCTTGCCTTCTGAACGCCTTGTTGGTGGCATGATGGCGCCTTCATGGCAGGTTTGGTGGCAGCAAAAACTGGTATAAAATTGCTATAATTTTCTTCCTTCAAATTTCTAATGACCGTTTTTCAATTTTATATCTTACATTAATGTATGGAAAAACATGGGAAATAAACTTAAGTCATGTTAAGACTTAAGTTCTGAGTCGAGCAAAAACTAATTAAAGTTTTGTGTCACTTAAGATATTTATTTAAAATATCTTGAAATTGTATGAAAATAAAATTTGACTTATAATAGTGATTTCTGCTAACGTTTGTGAAGTATATCACGGTCACGAAAAAGTTGATGGCAGTCATAAGGCAGTCATATGGCAGCCACCAAAATTCGAAAAATCATGTGTTTTTATGGCAATCACATGGCAGCCAAATGGCGATGCAGCTCATGGCAGTGCCTCGTAACTGCCTATTATATGGCAAGGCAGTGTGATGGCTGCCATGTGGCTGCCATTGCCACAGATTGTCGCTCGGGAACAACGTCGACATGTTGATTTAAATGACTTCATGCCACATCCCGATTACAATTCAAATCGTCTGCTTGCTAAATGATGTTGCTGTAATTCGATTTCCAGAATCCTTTATATTTAACGAGTTTGTACAGTCTATTGAGTTAGCGTCAAATGATAATGAAAGATATGAAATTGCATCTGTTGCTGTATCTGGTTTCGGTATTTATGATTCAAATTTTCGTGAATCTGATATTGTAAGGTATGCAGAGAAAACTGTTTTATCAAATGTTGACTGCCTGAGAGCTGAGAGATTATTACCAGCTTTACTGTTTGTGTTGTCTCTAAAGTTAGAATTGATAGTTTTATAAGTAATATTTAATACATCAATAATTAAGTTTGCATAGGAATTTATTATTTACAGGTATGCATTGGAGATTCAGGCGAGTAAATTCTGAAAATTTTACAGAAATTGGAATTATTAAGAAAATTTATAACTAAAATGTCCTTAGAGACAGTCCACTAGTAATTCAACAAAATGATACATCATTGTTGATGGGAGTTGCATCATTTCTTATACATTCTGAAGCAGGACGTAGTTTAAATAAATTCAAATCAGCATGTGAAGAAACATTTCATCTAAATCCAAACATTCTAGAAGCAATAAAGGAATCCTATTGACTCTATAATTATGTACAGAACAATGAATCCTTATGTCACATGCCCTTTGAAGTGAAAAATGATGACGAAGGATCTTTTACGCTTTCTTTGTTCTAAAATTCTCCAATTCTTCTTTGCGTTATCTTTTCATCTTAACATGCAGAGATGAGTTAATTTTACTTTAATCAAAACATTCATTGCAATAGAATCCAAATATGTAAAATATTTTAAATAAATTTTAAAACTTTTAAGAATTTTTTTAAAAAAATTATCAACATTTAGTTACCAAACAATTCAACAAACATAATAAACATTTGATCAACTCTGAGTTTCATCATCACCTAATATAAATTCATATCCACTTCAACATACTGTGAGATATGAATGACAAAATTTTTCTAATCATATCTCTTTAAAATATTCTCTATCTAAATCTAAAGGTATAGAAAAGGAAGAATTGAAAAAGAAAATAAAAGGGATGAACAGATGAATAAAAGGTGGAAAAACCTTTTTTGTGCTGCTTTTTATTCCATTTCAAATGATCAAAAAAAAAATCTTATTCTATTTTTATATCAGAAATGATGACGATGACGATAAACATTATTATGAAGACGCACAAATGTGAATGAAGTGCTTGATTCAAACACGTATAAAGTATTTGACATTGCGTATGAGCAAGCAAATTGCGAAAGGATCGAATGGAATTTCATTAATGCATTTATTGAGGATATGAGAACACATAATCCTCAATATCTAAAGGTATTTGTGATTCTATGCTGCTCAGCAAACCTGAAAAAAATCATCTCATGCTTCTTTAAATTATTGAAATGAAGAATTGGGCACAACCTCAAAAATCTTATTTAAGACAAAAACAAACAAGTGTGGAACTTTTAATTTCCCAAACTTTTCTACATCCATTTTAATTTTCAAACATAATAATTTATTTCAACATTCAAAATCAATAAATCGAAAAATTTGCTCCATAAAATTTCTCAAAAGTCAATAATCAAGCAACACTTAATGTTTCATATTACTCAACATTATTACCACAAATATAGTCAATAAGCAGTCAATTCACGCACATTTTTCGCCAAAAACATAAATTTTAATGTTCAATAACGGAAGTCCATAACATTTGTGTTAGCAATAAATACCTTTTAGCATCCATTACAGTTTCAACTTGTCCAAACATTAAACTTCTTTCTCCTCATCATTCTACCTATTGAATCTTAATTGCTTTTTCACACTGCCTCATTTTCCAATAAATATCCTTAGGATATAACCACTGGAAAATTTATAAAATGAAATATCAATATATTTCATCAATATATTTATATGTCTTCATACAACTGAGCATCGACCAAACGCCGACCATAGTTGAGTTGCTAAGTTTTTTGTACTGAAAATTTGATAGTGTTAGTGAATTTTTCAAAAATTTGAAAAAAAATAACGGCCACTTTTCTCAAGATATTGTGATATTTCTCATATATAAATATTGTGAAATATGAAACCATGTTGAAACGTTTCAAAAAAGAAAAGAATGGAGTTAAGCTTAGAGTTCAAAATTTGCAAATCTAAAACTTTCTAAATTATGAAAGTTTCTACAGAAATTTAACCTTCTAATAATTCATACTTCATCTTTAATGTTGTAATATTGTCAACTTTAACTTTTCCAAAATTGATTTTATGGAAAAGTTTTTAAATTAACTAAAAGCCTTTAATCTACTAAGTAAATTCAACTTTGTGAATAAATGAACCATACCAGATGATGGAAACAAAAAACTCTTTACCTTGAATTTATTCATATCTTCTCCACCATTTACAGACTACTCCTTACTTTTTGATAAAACTAGAAGCACCAAATTGACACTAATTAACAAGCATTTTATGAAGAACTCTTTATACTTGAGTCTTAATTTTACTTTGGATTTCATTTCAAGTTCGCTTCAAGCTGTAAACATATTTACCTAAAAACAATCTATTTTTGGTTCAACAAACCTTTTTTGGAAGCAATAGAAAAACATCACTCCAACATAATCGACTAGACAACTTGATGTCAAGGATATTGAAATACTCTGAATATTTTCATCAATTTAATAATCCTTTAAAATATTTATTGCTAACCAAACAGAACCCATTTTAATATTTTGAGAAATATTTTGATAAGCATCTAATCACTTTAATTACTACTCATTAAATAAACTTCATTTACATAGAATCTTCTAAAATCCTCAATTTTCCATAAATATTTAGACCAAAAATATTCTCTACGACAAAGCCATTCAACCCAACTTCGACAAATAAAATCTCAGCCTCAATATACCGCAATATAAACAATTTTAATGCCTTGTGGCTTCTTTCCTTTGTCCTCTTTCTTCATCTTCCAAATACATTCATTCAATATTGAGGATTTAAAATTCAGCATATGCCGAATTTTATGTTCTGATTTTTGTTGTTGCTATAAAAACTTATCTATAGGAGAGATGAAAAGATTTTCGAAATATTCTTAATCCATTTTTCTTTAAATAACACCACCCCAGATTTCAAATTTCATTAATTTTATTTTTTTTTTTCTTGTATCTTATAAATCTAAAACTTTCTAAAAATCCTCAATGATAAATTATATTATATTAAAAAGAATTAAATCTATTTTATGGAAGTAAAAGTTTTTCATTTTATGTTTGGTTCTTTGTGGCTAAAACTAATTATTAAGTTAGATCTTATAAAATTTTATTGGCAGATTATGGAGAGAAAAGTTCAATTTTTATCATCTTCGTTCAATGTTCTTCATCATTTAGTATCAAATTTGAGTCTGAACTCGCATTTTCTATTACTTGATGATGCGAAATAAAACTTCTCATAAATGGAGCAAAGTTCTTTGGATTAATATGAATTGATTTTTTAAAACCAAATATGAAGCTCAAAATAAATGCATTAATACAAGTCAAAACAACGGATGATGGAAGAAAGTAATATGATGAGATGTAATTGAATTGTAACTTATCATTCTCAATTAATTTCATATGAGTTTCCGTTGAATTTGACATGAGTTTCCTTTCCGAAAAATCAATTTCTGCCATCATCACATAATAAATCATCATAAAAAGAGCAATAACAGAGCCATAAAATGTTGCACGTCTTCCTATCCATGGTATCATTATACCGATAATAAGAATTCCAAGCGTACTTCCGATGAACGTGAAAGGTATGCTTATAGTCAGCTCCAACAATGAAGATGTTGAGTTTTCCAATAATGGAATGAGAAGAATTGATAAAATGCTCACAATAATTGCTGTCAACCTCATTATTGTGACATCCATTGTCTTAGTATCAATAAGAAAAACTTTTCTTACATTTTCATTAACAATTCCTCTTATCGTCCTTAATTCACACGACACGTAATTGTATGTTGAAAGGAAAATTATTGAAATGAAAATTCCTGTCACAGCTGGTGCTTGATTGAAATTTTTCATCAATAATTGTGTCAGTAATTCATTATTCATGATGTTATTGGAATTTTGGAATGCTGCATACGTAAGCATGCCAAGGAATGTGCATAGAATTGTGATGATTAAAGTTCCAATCAAGTAAATTATCATACTTGTTTTAAACTCTTCCTTTTCTTTAAGTTTTATCCATTTTTTGATTGAATTCCCATCAGTGTTAAGGGATGTGAACCAGAAAAAGCCACCGGTCATAAGACTCCATATTGTTTCTCGAATACGTGGACTTAAATGAAGGCTGTTGAAACATATAATTTTCAAGTCTATTATTAAAGAAAAATATCCTCAACTTTTAAACTTACTCTGGCAATTTGACCTTTCCATTCATATAGTTCAATTTCCAAATAACCGAAAAGCCACCAAAGTTAATTACTCCTTTGATTAAAATCAATCCAATAAAACCACAAGTCATTAGAATTGAGATTACATTTGTCCATGTGTTGGTTTTGACTCCTCTATTGCATGTAATGAATATTATGTTATAAAGTGTAAGAAGAATTAAGGCAAGAATGAAGAAATTTACATCCATTAAAACAGATAGCATTAGAGTCAGAGTGTAAATTGACTGGAAATAGAATAAATTAATATTTATAGAGAAAATTACAATTTTTACACTTACCAATGATATTAGAAAGATATGATAGATAATTGAAGTCACTGAGCTAAAAATTCTTATTTTGATATCATCAAAGCGTTGCTCTAAGTACTGAAGAGTAAGAAATAAATAATTAATGAGATATTAAATAGAATCAATTATTTTTGTTGAATATTGTTCAACCATGAAAATTAATTGGCTAAATTGAGATTGTGAAGTATTTGAATGACTCATTATTTTTCATAAATTATTTTTTTGAATTTTTGATGTTATGGCAATCATATTGATGTAAATTTCTTTAAATATCTTATTTGAATTTTAAAGAAATAAGCAGCAAATCCTTATGCGGAGACACTAAAAAGGTTGGTCACCACTGGTTTAAATTATTAAATTAGCATCTACATCAAATTTTCAATCATTTAACGAAAAATTCGTAAGTAATTGAGTTCTAAATCAGATAGCCATTTCTTCAGAAATACCGATTGTTTAGCAACAATAGCTGTATCTATGAGCTTTTCTTTTTAAAGAAAATCAATTAGGCAACAATTTTAAAAGAATTTGACTCAGTAACAATTTTGGATGAAAATATTTTCATCTTTCTTGCAAATTTGCTCTCAAAATTATTTAGAAAGATAACAAAATTGACCCGAATGTTTGTAAACTTTGATTAGAAAGAATCCAACAGAAATAAACTTCACTTATTGCTTTTTTGTTTTACTGTTGCTATTTTCAACACTTGTTTGAAAAGTAATATTAAACTAACATTACAAGTTTATAGATAAGAATATTTGACATAAAATATAACTAACCCCGAACCTACAAAGAAGGTAATCATGACTGCCATCACTCAATTTTGTGATGCTATGGTCACTCACATACATTTGAGTGAGTACGCTACTTTACGCCTCGCGATTACAATCACTGATGGCCATCACTATGGTCCTCACTGATGACCTAAAGTTTTCAAATTGAAAGCTTTTTTAGGGCATCACTGATGACCATCAGTGATTGCCATCAAATGATGGTAATCATTAAAAGCTTTTATGAGTACGCTACTTTACGCCTCACGATTACAATCACTGATCGCCATCACTATGGTCCTCACTGATGACCATAATTTTTGAATTTTTTAGGTCATCACATGATTACAGTCATGATGGTTATCACTGATTGCCATTACTGACTACAGTTGGTGACTTACATTACTAACTACCATCACTGATCGTAGTCGTGATTACCATCACTGAGTACCAAAATTTTTCATCAAAAAAAAAAAATATTTTTTTAATCTTTAACTTTTTATTATTATTATTATTTTTTTGGCTTAGAGGATGTTTTGTTGGTGTCTGTAATGATAGAGAATTAATTATTATTAATATTAGTAGTGGTTAGTAGTGTTAGAACATTTTTTTAATTTACCGATTTTGATGAGATTCGAACCTTCGCCTCCAGATCCTGTTTTGATGAAACCGCACTCTTATCCTCTAAGCCAATAACTGTAATGAAAAGATATTTGTTGTGCGGCGTTTTGACATATTTAAATTTCAAATTTTTTGAAAATCAAGTTTAACCTACTTTTTATGGTTCTAATGAGTATACTTATTATAATATTACATACTTTAATAAATGCACTTTGGTATATACTCAGTGATTGTAATCATTACTGCCATCACTGAATGCCATCATGGTGATGACAACAGTGATGGAAGTCACTACTGTACTTACTAAAACTTAGAAAATGTTCAATTCACGGTGGACTGAAAATCGATCATTGTTCAACCTAATTTTGATACTTTTGTAGTTTTTAGTCTTGGACTTGGGATATTCAAAAATGAAGTTAAAAGCTTGGTTAAAAGTTTTTTAATCCATATAGGCACTAGTTAGGACCCAGAATGTGTTTTTGTTACTAATTATTATTATTTTCAAAAAAACTCCCGTGCCTCATTATGTGCATGAAATATGACAAACTTTTTTTATTCATTCAAAACATACTCTAACTTTCGTATAATAATACAGAAAATATCAAAGGGGTCGCAATGTTAAAAATTCGCCAACTTGGATTAAAATTTGACTGGCAACAAAAATTTTTGATTTTAAAAAAATTTGTATGGAAAGTTAGAAAGTGTGCCATGAAACAAAATTAAATTTGATTTTTCAAAGGTTTTAAACAATATTTTTTGGAAATAAAGCCATTTCTGTGATCAGACTTATTCTAACTGTCGTTTAAAAGCTTAAAATTGTAGATAAAAGGAACAAAAAATCATTACAACTTTTTTGATTTCTTCACGTCATGGCACACTTTCTCACTTTCCATACAAAATTTTTTTGAAGTCAAAAATTTTTGTTGTCAGTCAAATTTTCATCTAAGTTGGCGAATTTTTAACATTGCGACCCCTTTGGAAAATATGAAAAATTTTTATTTTTGTTGTCAAAATCTCAAAAAATTGCCATTTTTTAACATTTTTGCCTCTAGCTCTTACAGGTTGGTCTTTAAAAAATCTAAAACATTGTGGTTGTTGTAGCTTATAATTAGACCAACAAAAACATACCAAAAATTTTCGATTTCTTCATTGTTTCTGGGTTTGTTGCCCTATATGACCTACTAGATGGACCCATATAAATGATATAGTACAATACACATCCAACGAGGTATAAATCATGATATATGGTCAAAATATGACTGAGTTATGGCCAAAAAAATGAAAGATGTTCAAATTTTTGAAGTTTGACGATTTTTAACTAACATTTTCGCTCTTATTTCGTCAAAATTTTAAGTATATGTAACAAATTTGGTATCGTTGGAAAGATGCATACTTTAGCAATTCGATAAAATAAAAATCTTTTGAGTTTTGAAATTTTTCAGTAGACCCAAAAACTTCAGTAGAGGATGTATTGATCAAATTAAAAAAAAGTTTGTGAAATGCCATCCACACAGTAAGACTGAGGAATTTTTTGAAATCTACATACTAACACCCAAAACACATTTTAAGTTCTCCTGAGGGGCTATTAGAGTTATATGCCGAAAGTTATATGTTTTTATAATCCCTAAGACCAGGGCTACAAACCATCAAAGTCTCATCAGTTATTTCCAAAAAATCCCTTTTTGGGCCCATTGTAATGAGTTTATTGAGTTCCTTTAGTCATTATAATCATGAAGGTAATCATGAGTACATTCAGTGATTGCCTCTAGTGAGTTCCTTTAGTAATTGTAGTTATGAAGGTAATTATGAGTACATTTAGTGATTGCCTTCAGTGAGTTCCTTCAGTCATTGTAATCATGAAGGTAATTATGAGTACATTCGGTGATTACCTTTAGTGAGTTCCTTTAGTAATTGTAGTTATGAAGGTAATTATGAGTACATTCAGTGATTGCCTTCAGTGAGTTCCTTTAGTAATTGTAGTTATGAAGGTAATCATGAGTACATTCAGTGATTGCCTTCAGTGAGTTCCTTTAGTAATTGTAGTTATGAAGGTAATCATGAGTACATTCAGTGATTGCCTTTAGTGAGTTCCTTTAGTAATTGTAGTTATGAAGGTAATTATGAGTACATTCAGTAATTGCCTTCAGTGAGTTCCTTTAGTAATTGTAGTTATGAAGGTAATCATGAGTACATTCAGTGATTGCCTTCAGTGAGTTCCTTTATTCATTGTAATCATGTAGATAATCATGAGTAAAGTCACTACTGAACTCACTGATGGCGATCACTGATAGTACTCATGATTACCTTCATGATTGTAATTAATCTTGGAACTCACTGATGGCAATCACTGAATATACTCATGACTACCTTCATGATTACCATCAAATTTAAAGTTTCTTGGAACTCACTGATGGCAATCACTGAATATACTCATGATTACCTTCATGATTACCATCAAATTTAAAGTTTCTTGGTACTCACTGATGGCGGTCACTGATTATACTCATGATTACCTTCATGATTGTAATTAATTTTGGAACTCACTGATGGCAATCACTGAATATACTCATGATTACCTTCATGATTACCATCAAATTTAAAGTTTCTTGGAACTCACTGATGGCGATCACTGATTATACTCATGATTACCTTCATGATTGTAATTAATCTTGGAACTCACTGATGGCAATCACTGAATATACTCATGATTACCTTCATGATTACCATCAAATTTAAAGTTTCTTGGAACTCACTGATGGCGATCACTGATTGTACTCATGATTACCTTCATGATTGTAATTAATCTTGGAACTCACTGATGGCAATCACTGAATATACTCATGATTACCTTCATGATTACCATCAAATTTAAAGTTTCTTGGAACTCACTGATGGCGATCACTGATTGTACTCATGATTACCTTCATGATTGTAATTAATCTTGGAACTCACTGATGGCAATCACTGAATATACTCATGACTACCTTCATGATTACCATCAAATTTAAAGTTTCTTGGAACTCACTGATGGCGATCACTGATTATACTCATGATTACCTTCATAACTACCATCAGTATAGTAACTCATTGATGGCAATCACTGATTACAATCATGACTGTCTTCATGACTACTATTACTGTTTGTCATTACTGAAGGCATTCACTGATTGTGTTCGTGATTATCCTCATAACTGTCATCAGTATAGTAACTCATTGATGGTAATCACTGATTATAGTTGTGATTATCATTATAACTGCCATTACTGTTTGTCATCATTGAAGGCATTCACTGATGATAGTCATGATTATCATTATGATTGCAGTTACAAAAAAATAATAATTTTTGAAAATTAAAATTTTTTTAAGTTTTAGTGAGTATAGTAGTGATGACCAAAGTGATTACCATCATTGCTATACTCACTGTGATGGTAATCAGTGAGTACCTAAGTGATCGCCATCACTTTGGTCATCACTCAAATGACTGCCATCACTGTTTGTTCGGGAACCTCACTTAACGTCGAAACTTCACTTTCTTGAAAAACAGGTATTAAAATGAAATTCATAAAAATTGTCATAAAAGTTGATCCAACAAAGAAGAAAATGAGAAATTGAATTCCATTCTCATAAGCATCGTTGCATATTCCCAATAAAATCATCCCAGATGAATATTTCATAATATTTGATAGTGCAACTACAAAAAAAAATCTTCTTGTTTGCTTGAGGGATGTATCAAAAAATTGTAAACAGAACCCACCTGAGAAGTAATCTTCATCTTTCTCCTTCACATCCCATTCACTGTTGCTCCCAGACTGATTTTTATTGACATTATTGTTTACTCTTGTATTGAGGTAGATCGTAAGAATAAAGCAAATTGCAACTATAACCACAAAAGCTGCATAATCCATAAATCCTAAAGTATATTCAAAGTTTATCATCTCACTTTTATGATGAAATTTTTTTCTGCGCACAACATATACATCAAATATCTAGTATAAAACTAAACTGTATAAAATTATGGATACGATGGAATATAAGTAGAGATTTTAAGAGCAATAAGAGTATAAATTAGGAGCCCTTAGAATAATTTTTCGTACGTGAAAACTTAAATTTCTGACAAAAATTAAAGAGTAAATTTTATTTTCAATATCAAACTAATAAAAAATCATAAAATAATCCAAAATAGAACAGAACAAGGAAGAAATATTTTCGAAATTTGCAAGAAATAACGCAAGGGCTTATCTTATTTTCTTTAACGTGCTAGACGTCTGTCACATCACATTATGATAAGATAATGTGAATTTGTAAACAAAAGAGAATGACTAAAGAAGTATCTTAATGTCATATAAAAGCACGTGTACGTGATAGGGGTGTCAAGTACAAATCCCAAGTACTTGGGTATTTGGGGTATTTTGCAAGGACTTGGGGGACCCCAAGTACTTGGGTTTTTATCCCAAGTACTTGTACAAATCCAATAATTTAATAATTTTCAGCAATTTTTCAGCTATTTAAGATAAATTTTTAATTATTTTTTTGAAAAATTGAATTTTTAACAGATTATCGTCTTTTTTACATGCAGAAAACTTAAAATGGAGCTAATTCAGTTAAAATTTTTAAATAATGAACTTTTTTATTAAAATTTCGAATTTTTGATGTACATGGACAATTTCAATTTTAATTTACATTTAAAAGAGTTCAATGACTTGAAAATAAAACATTAGGAATTAAAATTTCCTTCCTCAACTATAAAATGTCAATAAAAAGAACCAAATATAGTATTTTTTCACCTTTAGGGTCATTTTTTAGTTCTATTTTAAGGACTTGGGATTTGTACAAGTACTTGGGGTATTTAGGACTTGGGTATTTGGGACTTGTACAAGTCCTGATACCCCCAAGTAATTGACACCCCTAGTACGTGACTCATGAAAATTCTTAAAGAAAAAATTGAAGAAGAAACTTTTTTAATTATAGCATCTCATTGAATGC
Source organism: Chironomus striatipennis (assembly GCA_026123125.1). Classification (NCBI taxonomy): domain Eukaryota; kingdom Metazoa; phylum Arthropoda; class Insecta; order Diptera; family Chironomidae; genus Chironomus; species Chironomus striatipennis. The sequence continues at coordinate 21,103,417 of CM047394.1, read as the reverse complement.
TTATTGATTGGAAAAGTATTATTAAATAGTTTTCTGAAAAAGGTTAAAGGAGTATAAAAACTCAATTTTGATAGTAACGATAAAAATCAAGAAAAAGCATGTCTTAAAAAATTTTTTGTTCATTTTTTGCTTTAAAACTTAAAATTTAAGACAATGTAAATTGAAGAACGAAATAATACAGAAGTTTCGCCTGAATGTGACAGTTGATAGATATCACAACATTAAATATCACGCGGCTCTTACGAAATATGAGAAATGAAGGATGAGATGGGACATTGTAAAAAAAGGCAACATTGGGAATGAGATTTCCAATTAAAAGAAGGCAATAAAAAATAGTCTGAGCAGTGAAGCATGGAGTAAAAAAAAATTATCAACGGAAATGAACGAAAGGAAAAATCTGAGACTGACATTCAATCTAAGTGGCAATTTTCAATTCAGAAGATTAAATTACAAAAAATTATTTCTCATGCCTCAAATCCTCCTTTGAATTATTATCGAGTCCATTCTTTGTTAATCAATACTGACATCGATGAAAAAAAGGGAAAAAGGGACACAAAAGGAAATTTTTCTTGCTTCTGATTCAAATATAAAAAAATTTAATTAAAAAAGTTGAGAAAAAGAAGGAAATCGATGAATAATAATTGTTTAAAGCATCCCATTCCTTACTGCTCAACACTTCTTGCTTCAAGTCAACTTGCTTTCTAAAATGAGTATTTTTTTTTAATTTTATGGCTTCATTTCCTTCTCAACTTCCGGCATTCAACTCGATTTTATGAGCTTTTCTTTATTGAAAAAAGATAAAAAAAAAATGAAATTCTAAAGGAAGGCAATAGGGGAAACATAAAAGTCGTGATGATGATCGACATTGAAGTGAATGGGAAGAAAAAAGTCAAAAACGCTTTGAACTTATCAAGTCAACTGAAAATGAACAAATTTTCTTTTTGCTGACAGAGGAAGCAAAAAAGAGCTTCGACATGATTTTTATGACATTTTTTTACAGCATGAAACTGCATAAAGCAAGTGTCTTTATTTACTGACTTTTTCCTCTTCATCAAGTTATGCTTTTTATGTCGGATGCTACAAAAATTTTTTTGATGCTGTTCATTTTTTGTCAATCATTGAAATTGGATTTTTTTCAACTTACTTTGCATGCAAATTAATTAAAAACTTTTACGAGGAAAAAAATTCATCAAAATGCAACAAATAAATTTTTTATATAAATTAATAAAATGTCAAGAGTTTGAGTGAAATTGATGCTTATTTTTTTTTTTTGTTTATAAATTATGTATTCCTTTTTGACAATGTCAACATTTTATGAAGCAAAATCTGACTGATGATAAACAATTTAAAACTTTTTAATTTTCAATAATTAACATTAAATTTAATTTTAATTAAAATAATTTCCGATTGACTTCTCAAATTTCATTATTTTGTATCAATTTTAAATGTTGAATCATTACCATTATGAGGCATTATCGGAATATGAAAAGTAGAGAAAATTAAACGAAATGATTTTTAAATTAATTTTCAATGAGAAAATTTTATTATTCAAATGAAGAGTTTTTCAGTATTGATGATAATCAGTTCGGATTGAGAGCAAAATAACAATAAAAAGCTTCTGAAACTGCTGTATGTGTTTATTCAGATTTTTGAAGTCTGTTTCCTTTTTTGCATGAAAATGAAGGAAAAAAGAAATTGATATTACGGAATCATGCACATTTTTCTTAAAATCCGCGTTGCCATGATTTTTAAAAATATCTCAAAAAAAAAGAATCAGAAGACTTACCAAGAGATTAAATGGATTTTTATTTATTTATTTATTTATTTTGCTTTCATTTTCCACCCACATAATATGTGCCCAAAAAACATTGGTGCCGTTACAGTCACTGCTGCTTCTGACAGAGATGAAAAAGAAAGAAAAATGTTAAAATTACGACAATAAAATAATAAAAAAGATTTTCTTCAATTTACATAAAAAAAATTAATAAAAAAGAAATTTTGAATCTTTCTTTTTTCTCGACCGAGTTTTAAAGAAAATCTCAGAAAATTGAAAGCGTGGAATAAAATGAAGATTCACATTATTATAAAATTAGGATTTATTTGCTACACTCTCTGAATCTTCATCTTCTTGGGTTGCTGCTGTTGTAATATTAAATTGAAAGCTTAATTTTTTTAAGACTTTCTAATGCTAGCTTTTATTACACATCTACAAAATAGCAATTTTCAGAAGCTTAGCAAATTTAATGAAAACAAGAAAAAAAATCAAAAATCAGTTCCGAGGAAAAAAGTAATGATGCCAAAAGAGGATTGCTGAATTTGATTTTGATTACAGATTAACATTCATTAAACGTTCATTTGATGACATGAATGAAAATTATCGAGAAGAAATGTGCTGTATGTGTGTGAGTGCGAGTGACATAAGCACAGTTAGTGTCCATTTAAACAACTAAAACCATTACTAACATTATTTTTGTTAAGTGTCGTGAGGAGATGATGTGATTCAAACATTATTCGGAAATGAGCATTTTGTTACTAATTAATATGTAAAAATCGTAAAAATTTTCAGGGTACCAAAAATAGAGCCATTTGAGCCTTATAGAGGAGGAGGAGGTCTGAGGCTATGTGACATTTTTAAATTATGAAATTTTTTGAATTAACACTTTGTGACAGAGGGAGGTGGGGGTCTAAAAATCCAAGTTTTTGATGGACGTCATAAGTGAACGGTTCCTAATATCTATTGTCTTTTCTAAATACCAAATGAATCCCAAAATATGAAAATTAGTACAAAGAATAATGAAAAAAATAATACACTCCTACATGAATGTATAAAAATCCATCATAAAATGCGCTTTATTCAAACAATCACATTTGCTTTTAAACATTATTTTTTATATTCTCTTAACCTCAAACGACTTGATAAATGCTCTAACGTGATAAGAACGCACAATGAATGAGAAACAAGAATATTTTTTCTGTTTTATTTATCTTTCTTACCCTAAGAAGAATTATGGCTTTCTTATGGAGCCTCAAGTTCATTTACAGTGACATAAAATGTTTCTCCTATGTTCATTTTCAAAAAAAAGAAAAAATCTTTATTCGTGCTGCTTCAGTTGCTCATCCAAAAAGCCTTTTCCTAAATGAACATCTTTATCCCCATTTCTACAAATTTTGAGGGATGAAAATCTCTTTTCTTTTCTTCTCTTTAATTTACGCATCAGCAATCAAATGATTATTTCGTAGTCTTTTCCAATTGCAGAAAAAAAAAGTTTTTCGATCAAGAAGAGCCAAAAAAATACAAAAAGAAAGAAAAAGTTTTCATTTGAACAAAAAACCGTAATCAAAAAGTTGATTAACTGGAAAAAGCTTCCGTTTTGTGAAAGTCTTGTGAATAGGCCAAACTCCTTCATTCGTATGTGTATTTGTGAAGATTTGAACGTGCTTTCAAGAGGAAGAAGAATGAGGAAAACAAGAAGTTAAGAGAAGAAGTAAAGTCTTTACGAAGAGTAAAATGATTTCTTCTTTTCTTTTTTTTATGATGACCATTAATTAAGATCATAAATTTTCCTATTTCCTCTTCTTGATTTGCTAAAGATGTGCATAGATGAAAAAGTCAAGGGATGAGAACATTGAATATTTTAATTTTTTTAATTTTAACAAAGGGAATTGTCTTTGCCTTCCATAAGAAATTTTAATCCCAAACAATAGGTCCAATAGAATAATTTTGAATTTTATTTAACATCCATGAATTGAAAAACACTTGACTCAAAGAAGAATAAAGCAATCCCGCAAAAGATACAGAAAACTAAATTTTTTATAGAGCAATATTTGAAATATAAATTACAAAAGAAGAAGAATCAAGATAGAAATGGAATAGAAAAATCATAAGATGTGTTGGAAACTTGGTGTTGTCATGATATGATGTACCAATTATAACTGTTCATATCGTACATCTCATAAATGTTGTGCACTGTGGTTTTTATGAGGTTAACAATGTACATAAAAAGCAATGTGCAGATGAATAAAAAGTGCATTTGTAGATGACTATGTGGTATTGAAAGATAACATTAAGAGAAATTGTTCTTCATAATTGAGCATTAAAGTGACTTAATAGAACTTTAAATCGTTTTTTAAAAGTTGTTTATTCAGCAGCTAAAAATAGATTATTCCTGATTATTCCTAACAATTTTCCAACTATTGAAGCTGAAATTCAGTCGTCAAGCACAAATATGTTTGAAAACGGTGAAGTTTTTCTAGATAACTGAACACCTACATAGGGAATTTCTGCTTCGTTCACAAAAATAAAAAATTCATTGTTTTCTGCGGAATAGAATTATTTCTGAATGAATGGATATTTAGCCTTTAGGTGAAAATGCTTGATTCAAAAGAAGTTTATAGAAATGGTATGTACACGTATTACGGACATCAGCAAAAATGTTTTAGACTTTTTTTTGGAACTGATGAAAAAATATTTTAGTGATATTTTGTTTAAAGAATTGAATCATCAAATATCATTCAAAAAACTAATTGTTACGTAATCCAAAAACATAAAGCTTCCAGCAAAAAATTGTTACCATCATTGTTGAAAATATCTGATGTGTGCGATTCAAACATTGTGTCCGTTACAGTTTCCAAATAAAAGTGCAAAAATGACATTTTTGTCTGTCTGTCATGCGAAATTCGAAGTTTAATACCCCTTGTTCGAAAATTCGAAAAAATTCAGCATTATCGTGTGGAATTTATCAAAGTAAATGATTGAATTCATGATTTAGGACTACAATGTTGTAAAATAAGTGATAAGAATCTAAAAAAGTTATCAAATTCAAGAAATAGCGTAACGTATTTTTTTGAATTTTCAATTTCCGAACAAACATATTTGAATACCCCTAGACTTTCAATAAGTCTGTCGAACATGAATCGCGCACATCATTGTTGAAAATATATTCTAAATCCAATGAAGCATTTTTAGACTCCAATATAATTTCTATACAAACTATAAATAATTTATGGATTACTTTGGAATTTCCACAATTGACAAATATCTAAATTTATTTTAGCAAACGTCACCAAAAAGAAGCTTTTATGGTTCTGTTATCTAAATCTCAATATTGCTATCTTTCTCAAAATACTTTTTCACGAAGCAAATCATTTATTTTTCATCTTCGCTCACAATTTTATCAAACCCACATTCAATGATATAGTATGTTATTACTGTTCATGCAGCGTTGTAGCGATAAAATTTCTTCATCTTCCTGTTTTACTCATTCAAATGATTGTAATTATAGCTGAATTGAATCTAATTAAATTTAATGGATGGGTGCTTTCTCCATACGAGCTTCCTCTTTATGTATAACATGTCCGTTTCTTTCATGTTTCACACAAACTATAAGAGTGAATCTCATTTTCTTTTCATTACATCCGTTATGTGATAAAATGAATAAGCAACATAGATTTTACTCTATAAATAGATATAGACGGTGTCATATTCATGACTGTGAATGAAAATGCTCAGTTTATGGAGTGAGTTAAGCATCCTTAAAGTTTTCCTCACTTTTACGTGCTTCTCTTTATGCTACAGGTTTCTGCATTACTGTACATGCGATGAACTCATTTTTAAGTTATTTCAATGAACTCATATTGCTGACATAAATCACAGCTTTTAGATAAACTTTAAGCTTCTCTTTTGCATTTTGAGCAACAACAGTCTCAAAACCAAGAGATAGGCAATGCGGGAGTGGAAATGAAACAGAAAATGCTTACGTTAAACTTTTCCACACAGTAATTGAATTTAAGCGAATAAAAAAATAAAATAAAGAAGTAAAAAGTTCTCGCATATATTTTTGCCTTAAATTTTTTTCTTTCTGCTTGCGCTCGACATTATGCAAATTTTTTTAAAGCGCTTGTTGTGCTAGAATTCCTTCTCATATTTTTTCAAAGGAAAGTTATCTTCTTTTATTCCCCTTCTTTGCTTGTTAGATACCTCACGTGTGGATTTTTATATGCTTTTACTTTTTTGCTATTTTCTCCATAATAACAAAAATAAATAGAATTTTGTGTACGAGAAAGGATCGCAACATGGGATGGTTAATTGAAAGTGATTAGAAAATGCTTTTAAAAAAATTCTTGTAAAAGTCATGAGATGATGTTCTTTATGTAGCATTTGACGTGAAATGTGCAGTTCTTTCAGTCCTCATGAAAAGTCAATGGTAAAAATATAGAAGTTTAATTAAGAGGGTGTTGAATGAGAATAATGCATTTGGGATGCTTAAGATATAAATTTGTGTTAAGAGTTGATTCTAAATTTAAGTTTTGAAAAAACAATTAAGAAAAAATTATCTGTATAATTCATTAAGTTTTTGCACTTCATGTTCATCAGAAACCCAAAAATAAAATTAAAAGGAACCCGACTAATGCAATCAACATCCCACACTTAAAGCTAAGGATGTTATTTTATTCAAATAAAGATTTAGAGATGTGATTGCATTAAAATACCTACATCAGATAATTTTCTTCTAAACTGCTTTTCCTCAATTAAATGGTAACCGAAAGAGGAAAAAAGGAAAAGTAAAGGTCCTTTAATTACTAATATGGACCATAATAAAAATAAAAATAATAATAATTTTCTTCTTCTTTTTGATAAAAATATTTTTTTTTTAATGCAACAGACACCCACACCTTGTTTCGTTATAAAAGTAAAGCTCATACACCTTCATACGTAAAAAAACACCATTCTTGCATTCTAATATTTATCATTTTATGCATACATATTAAAAAAATACTGAAAGAATGAAGAAGCCTAGAAAAGAATATTTTACATAAGTAACGAACCTTACTATGTCTAGCAATATGCTCGTGTACATGCATATGGCATCTTTGTTTTTATAAAAACCACTTATAGCTGTATGAAGAGTCAAAAAGTTAGAAAAAATTAAGAAAATTTAAATATTGAAGAAAGTTGTAACTGAGAGATGGAATGGGATGTCATGAAAAGTTGGCAAACTCTAAATAAGGGGTTTAAAAAAATACTTAAGTACCTAATATGTTTGAATTCTTTTTTAAAAATTAAATTGAATAATTTTTTTTTTTAAAAATTTGGATCTAAAACATAAATAATTTTAAAAATAAAACAGAGCTAAAGATCCAAGCTAAAGATAAAATTTTTGAAGACTTTCTATATTAAGCAACTGTATTTTTAGCGCATTTTTGAAAACTTGTTTTCAAAAAGGAAGCTCAATCATGCACTTTTATCGGTCGTTCGGGTCCCAATTATCTCTTGATCTAGACTTCGTAGCAAGCTCGGAATTGTTTTAATAGCTTCATTGAATGTTTTTATTCCCGCCGTTTGTATTGAAAAGTCAAAAAACACTCATTAAATAGCTTAATTCATCGATTTTATATTTCAAAAAAAATATGTAAACAATGCAGGGCAAAGCTATGCTGATGAGAAATTTGAATTTTTTCTAACCGTTAAAAAATTTGAATTTTTTTTTAACGTTATTTCGGATTGATTTTTTTCTCAGAATTTTATTCTAAGGCGATTCCATGAGTTTTATTAGCTTCGTTTCATCGAGTTATTGGCGGCAAATGTATTTAAAAGTCCTATATTTGTGTTTAAACACCTTAACTAATTAACTTTTAATTTTTTCATACAAAACAAATATAAGTGTGTTTAGAAATTTGAAAAATAATGGATGTGTTCAGAAATTTAAATTTTTCGCTAACGGAAAATTTTGAATTTCAAAAAACCGTTAAATCGTAAAGCTATTTTTTACATTGAACATTATAAAAATCAATTTTAAAGGAGTTTTGATCTTTAGTTTTAAACTTATTGTTGAAATGCATTATGATTAAAGAAACAGCAATAGAGTTTTAAAACTCGACAATCTTTTCTATTTAATCAATTGCTAATCGCTGCGTCAAAAATGCGCTGAAGTCCCTCGATATAAAACACGAGGACTTTTGTAATTTTTTTTTTAATCTGCTTCGATCATCAATGGAATGCCAAAATTCGTTGTTTTTAAAACTTATGCTAATTGTTTGCATTGAAACTGAGTTTTCCCTTTCTACATATCCTCAAATTTATCCACAACCCAATTTCTATTTTATGTTTTCCATTTTTAATTTTCTGCCTTCGTCTATTCATTTTATGGAGCAATTAAATTGTGGCAAAACAAACATAGAACAAACTTTGTGTTTGAAGCTTAAAACAATGTTTTTATTTTCTCTCTTTTTTCGTTCTTCTTATTTTAATTCTGGATTTTTTTCTACTCTTTTATTTTTTGTTTAAACTCCCCATATGCTTCACACCCTGAAAGATGTTTCAAGTGATTAAATACAATATAAATTTTTTAATGTACTTAAACATGTTTGTGGATGACTGTTTGTGTATCTTTTTTGTTGTTGTTTGGTATGAAATAAGTTTTCATTTTGTTGGTTTTTGTTTATTCTTTTTGGATGAAGTTTTTTGGATTTTTAAAATGTGTCAATTTTTTTTTCTAAAATATAAAGAAATTCAAATATTTTTGACGTTTTTATGAATTTTAAGCCACTATTAAAATCAATCATTATGAAAAAACAATCCAGTAGAAACTGACATTTCATGAGAAAAACCTGCCAAAATTTTCTCAAGAGCCTCACATACACCATACGGCATATTACATACACAAATGTGACAAAAGTCGTTTAAATCTTTCAATCAAGTGTCAGAAAAATTTGTTTTTTATTTTCCAACATTTTTTTTCTGTTTTGTTTCTCGCTTAAATATGAAAAAAAAGAACATAACAAGCTTAAATTTATAGGATGTTCATCGTGAGTATCTTGAAAATTTTCCATGTCAAATAGAATGAAACGAACATGAATGTGTTCATGTCAATTTTAAATTATTCATTTTTGATATGAAAACTTTTATGAAATTTAATCTTTGTGGGAAATTTTCAAGAAAAAATATTTTGCAGTGGAATTTAAATTTAAAAAAAACTAGTAATGAAGCGGATAACGCTTCATGTGCATATTCACACCGTTCCAAAACTCTGTATCGGGTCAGCAAAGCTTCGCTTTGCATAAGTTTGAAGATTAGGATTCCATCGGGTTAGCAAAGCTTCGCTTTGCATAAGATTGAAAATTAGGACTCAATCGGGTCAGCAAAGCTTCGCTTTTCATAAGATTGAAGATTAAGTCTAAATCGGGTCAGCAAAGCTTCGCTTTGCATAAGATTGCAGATTAAGACTCCATCGGGTCAGCAAAGCTTCGCTTTGCATAAGATTGAAGGTTAAGACTCCATCGGGTCAGCAAAGCTTCGCTTTGCATAAGATTGATGATTAAGTCTCAATCGGGTCAGCAAAGCTTCGCTTTGCATAAGTTTGAAGATTAGGATTCCATCGGGTCAGCAAAGCTTCGCTTTGCATAAGATTGCAGATTAAGACTCCATCGGGTCAGCAAAGCTTCGCTTTGTATAAGATTGAAGATTAGGACTCGATCGGGTCAGCAAAGCTTCGCTTTGCATAAGATTGATGATTAGGATTCGATCGGGTCAGCAAAGCTTCGCTTTGCATAAGATTGATGATTAAGTCTCAATCGGGTCAGCAAAGCTTCGCTTTGCATAAGATTGAAAATTAGGACTCAATCGGGTCAGCAAAGCTTCACTTTGCATAAGATTGCAGATCAAGGCTAGATCGGGTCAGCAAAGCTTCGCTTTGCATAAGTTTGAAGATTAGGATTCCATCGGGTCAGCAAAGCTTCGCTTTGCATAAGATTAATAATCAAGCCTTCATCGGGTCAGCAAAGCTTGACTTTGCATAAGATTGCAGATTAAGACTCGATCGGGTCAGCAAAGCTTCGCTTTGCATAAGATTGCAGATTAAGGCTAGATCGGGTCAGCAAAGCTTCGCTTTGCATAAGTTTGAAGATTAGGATTCCATCGGGTCAGCAAAGCTTCGCTTTGCATAAGATTGAAAATTAGGACTCAATCGGGTCAGCAAAGCTTCGCTTTGCATAAGATTGAAAATTAGGACTCAATCGGGTCAGCAAAGCTTCGCTTTGCATAAGTTTGAAGATTAGGATTCCATCGAGTCAGCAAAGCTTCGCTTTGCATATGATTGACAATTAAGTTTCCTAAAAAAATCGAAAAATTTCACATTCGGACTCAATTTTCAAGCACTAATTGATGTTTTTGGACATGACAAGGTATGTACGACTTTTAGATCTAATTATAAGCTACAATAATCACAAGTTTTTAGAATTTTTAATTCTGAGTTGTAGGGACAGGAGGGCAAAATGTCCAAAAATGCCGATTTTTTGAACTTTTTCGAGATTTTGACTGACTAAAATAGGTTTAAAAATATTTTTGGTATTTTTCCATAAAAGTTCTCGCAGTTGTTGATCAAAAACAGAAAATTTTACAAAAATCCATCCATACAGTGAACCACACGAATTTTTCCAAAATTTAGGTTTGTGGGGGGTGTACTGGTGACTAACAAAGTTTTTTTGTATTTTTTCTCAACAAAACTTCATTTTTTTATTGATTCTGATCAAAAAAGTTTAATTCGCAATTTGTGTGAAATTTTTTAAATGTATTTTGCAATAATCGGCTAAAATATGCTTAAAAAACACACTATTTCGTTAGTTTCTCAGATCCATCTACATAAATCGGCACCAACGTGTGAGGTGCACATTTGAGTGATAATGCGCACATTTTGAGACATTTTTGACATAAAATGGTTTTTTCGTATTTGAGTTCTGCGAGGAACAAACTTGCTTGTAAGCATACACCACCACTATTTGGGGTCGTGTCCGGAGGCATCAAAACCTTTTTCAATGCGGTTTTTTGTATTTTGTAGATAATTTTGAGGCCGAACTTTTCACACCGAACAGTTTATGAAAATTTTGAGTTTTGGCGCCAAAAAACTAAAAAAACGATTTTTCAAGTGTATCGAAATCAATATATTCACAACGTGAAACGGTGTGAATATGAATAGAGCAAGTGAAACAAAATTTTAATAAAACTATCTACATGAAAAATTAATTAAAATTTATTTGAAATTTAATTTAAAAATTGATTTATTACCCAATAATTTCCAACAATCTTCATCCAAAAACTCATAAAAACAAACTAATCAAAAGCAACTTGAATCTTTTCAATAGATTTCAATCAATTAGTAACACAAAAAGTTTAATTAAATTGCTAGCAATTTGTAGACAAGAAAACTTTTTCAAGTTTCTGACAAGAAATTAACTAAACTTCATTTTATTACTTCTCCTCAATTGTGTGGTAAATAAATTTAAAACTCATCCATTCATGTATCAAGCATCATAAAGCACTTAAAATATATAAAATTCATGACAACAGATGAGAAAATTTTAAACTTTCTTGTCATAAAATTGAACAGAATTTTCTCGGTATTCAAGACTAGTTCATGTATAAATTTTGACTTGGGAGTCAAAAAATTGAGTAGATTAGCTCAAGGCACAGACACTCATCAGAAAATTGTAAAATTGTACAATTTTTTCCAATTTTTTAAAAATTGTAAAAATTGCAAAAAATTGTACAATTTTATAATTTTTGTATGGAGAAAATTGCAAAAATTGTACAATTTTTACAATTTTCTTATGAGTGTCTGAGCCTTGGATTAGCTCTAATTCAATCTGAAATACTATCGAATTTTCAAAATCCTTTATGACTAGGTCAACTTATAAATCAAGATCATTACTTCAGATTAAAGTCTCTTCCCATTCACAAGCATCAATTTACTCATGAATATATTAACAAAACATCCAGCACAGCACGTAAAAAATTAAACATGATTAAATTTTATGATTAACCCCTTATAAAACTGTTCATAAGTGTATTAGGTTTGCGTATGGGAACAACAATATTCAAAATAGAAAGTCGTAAATGTGAATTTGTTTGCGTAATAAACTCATAACAATTTTCAGGATTTGTTTAAATTGCCATTACGAAACATACCATAGATGCCAGTACAAATACATTGATTTAGATCTAAATAGCTCAATAACAGTTAAATGCATGAGGCTTAATATTTATTGGAAAATAATAATTCTTATCGTTTAATAAATGTTATAATGCTCAATTCTCAATCTCTATTATATGCTTTTTGCCATCTACATCATGTAGAATTTTAGTCATTAATTTTGACATTATCACATGAGAATGAATCTCTATATCGTGTTCTGTGTACGTTTATGTCTATAACTTTTCTGCTTGTGTCTTTGTCTCATCTACTCGGGAGTTTTCTGATAATTGTACTCATTCTATTGTGTCAGCACCTCATTTCACCAACCACCTCACATGTGTCTATTCACAAAACTGTAATAAACGCTTTTTATTCTCTTTCTCTTATATCTTTTATGTTGTCGACATTTTATCACTTTTATTATCTTTTTTCACTAGATTCTCACTAACTTTAGTCTTTCTTCTTTTGTTCTTCTTACACTTTTTGTGTATGTGTTTATATGTCTTGTATGTTGTTAAAGTTTTTCTGCCTTTTCTTCCTTTTATTTTCAACATATTTTTGTTGTTATTTCTCTTAATAATTTTTCTTCTTTTTTTACTCGAGACAACAAAGTTTTCTTCTGGTAGCATCAGCAATTTTTATTTCATTATATTATCACATATACGTATGTCTTATTGTGGTTAACTGAATTTACTAGTAGAAAATGTTGTGAAACATGAAAGGAATGGGGGATGTTGCTTCGAATGTTCTGTAAATGAAAGATAATTTCCCCATAACTGTAGCTTTTTAAAGAGTTTATTGGAGTTTATAAATTTTTTGATCTCAACTTTTTTTTTTGTTTTTGATTTAAAATATTGGATAAGGTGAAGTGTGCGGGATTATAAAAGTATTTCAACTTAATTGTTATACAAGAGGTGTAATAATCTCTATCGGGTTTAAAAAGTTTAAAAACTCTTGAAAACTTGTAAATATAAATCTAAAATCCAGTCAAATAACTGAGTATATTAATTATATGACTACACCCACATGAGATTAAAAGGCACGACTTCCTAGGATCAACACAATATAACTGATACGATATCAACACACATATATAAAAAGACGCTTATCTCTCGTCCTTCCTTTCATTTTTTTACTGTTAATTAGAGAATGATGGAGGAATGTTTATGGCTTGTTATCAGCAAATAAATGTCAGCAAATGAATATATGCTGAGGGAGAGAGAAAGATGGAAAGATAGAAGAAAATGTGAATTAACATGAATTGTGTTTTATTGTTTAATGCGCGCATATGTGACTACTTACATCTATCCACAGATGCCTATTTACGAACTTACTATTGTTCATTTATTTCGTTCAGAGAAAGCAAAAAAAAAATTTGGACTGAAAATGACGATGACAATATTACAGATAAGCTGTGTCATGCAGTCAAACATGACTATATAATACATAGTCTCTCTGTATGTGCTCGCTTTTGTTCCTACTTATTTTTCGATCTAGCACAGTGCTTTGGAAAAATTATTGTGATAAAATCTTAATGAGTCTATAAATATATGGCATGTAATATAAACAGAAAAAATTGCGAACCTTATCCTCAAAATATGTTCATTTTTCTTTCATAAAAGCACAGAGAACTGCTCATGTTTATTAGATGACATAAAATAAATTGCCATTTTTTTCTCCATTGCTTCTCGACGAGAAAACAAAAATTATTTTATCCAAATGCCAATTAAATGCGACAAAAGGAAGAAATGAAAAATTCATAAACATTTTTATATTGCTTCTCTGTATATGCTCGTTGTTGCTGCTGTTTGAGATAAAAATTGAAACTGCAATTTACAACACCAAAAAAGGACATTAATGTATTCATTGAATTCAATTCTCTCCACTTTTTATTATTTTTCGGTGATGTAATGGTAGTGGATGGGCATGAAAAAAAGTTATGATTGTTCCAATACTCAATATTTTCTAAAGAATGCTTGATATTTCAATGATTATAAGCTGAAGCCACAAAACTTAACCACAAAAAATCTTCCCCACAATTCCAACAATCTCTATGAATTTTTACTCCCAGCAACTTCATATTCATGACTTTAAAACACCAAAAATCATTCTCACTGCCCTACTCTAAACACAACACTTTTCTTCTCTTTTGAATCCCACAAAACCACAAAAAGATTCCCTTTTTTTCAAAATAAATAAATTATTCAATAGAAAAAAAAATTTTCCTTACTCATTCAGTCACTCTGCCGAACCAGGTAGCATTCAATATAGCATATCGTTACATGGCTGTGAAAAGAAATGCGGAAACTATTGAAATTCACGACACGAAAATAAAATGCAACTTTGTTGTTGGATGTTAAGGTAGCAAGTAGCGAAAAAATGGCAATGGTTAGAGACATATTAAATATTTAAAATTTAAATATTGTATACATTTCGTGTGGCACAGAATAAACATTTCCTTCCTTTCATTAAATTCATTCATTTCTTCTACTTTACTATACTAAACATACATATGAATTGGTATGCACATATGTGCTCACAATGCTTCTTCTGTTGCTGTTACCTCATATTATTTGAAATTGAAAATAAAAGCGGAAAAAAGAAGAAAATTCCCTTCAATGTATTGAATTATTAATGGATTTTTTTTGCTGCTGTATGAAATTGTAGAAATCACATACGTTGATCTCAAGTATGTCTGGTTGTGTTGTTAAAATAGTTGGAGCAAAAAGGGAAGTTTTGCATCTTTTCATGACGATGAACATTTTCCTGCAGTAATAAAATGATTTTATAAATGGATTATTAGTTTATTCTATTGAAAGGTTTCACTCAGTTAAGAACGGATGTTGTTCTGTTTTATTTTTATTGATACTGATTCATGACTTTCATACTTAAAGAAGGGTCTTTTATTGGGACCTATCATTAAGTTTTAGTATTTTAAGATAAAATATTTATTGAATGTTATGAATAAAAAATTTAGAATCTATTGAGATTCTTTCTTTTCTAATTGAGAACCAAATTTCGACTTCAACCAAATCACCAGAAAATCCACCCACCTGTGCAAATCCTTCAATTAAAATCTCTTTAAAAATCACATTTTCATCTCTTTTCGTGACATGCAATCAGCCTACTTGAAAACGCAATACCATCATTCATTCGTTACTTCACTCACATATGTCTGTTCGTGGAAGCCTGAAAATGTCATGTGAATGATTATCGTAAAGGCAACAACAAAAGACTTCTTAACAGGTATTTCATATTATGCGCACATGCCTTTTCATAGGAAGCATAACAAAGCAACAAAAGATTGAAATCAATTTGTGTACACAGATGTATGTGTACGGATATTCATGTCGATATGAAGAGGATGAAAAAGAAAAGCTGAGAGGAAAAGTGAATAGAAATTGGAAGATTTACATTAAAGGCACATTGAATGCCCATAGCAGCACAACAAATATCTTTCGAATATTTATGCTTGTTTTGTAGAATGTGAGAAGGAATCTCCCTTTTTTCTTACTTCAATGCCATGAAGTTCTTTTAAACGAGAAGTTTGTTTATGGATTTGTTTTGTCTGCATTTCTAATATGTAAATCAAGTTGGAGATTGTGGCAGAGAAAAGCTTGAAATCGATACTGCTAAATAATTGGTGCCAATTATGGTAATACTGAGAGTCAGGAACAAGATCAACTTGAGTTAATAATTGCTTTATTTTAGGAACTTTTTAATTAGATTTAAAAACTGAAATTAAAGAAATGCGTTCTTAGTTCCTCAAAACCCATAAATCCGTCTCCATTCACATATTACACATTTCTGAATGAAAAGGAGATGATATTGAAAAGTGCAATGAAATGTCAGAAAAATAAATTTTTATGTACAAATACAAGCACAAGAAAATGATCATTTATCATCGTCACAAAAGTAAAAATACAGAAAATTTATACCAAAAAAAAGTGATGGTGGAAGTGGGAGAGAAGAAATTAATGGGAAAATTGAATCTTTCATTGACATTGATTCCTTCCTTTTGTACATTTCTTACTCCATCCTTACACTTTACTCCAACAACAATCAAATGATGTCCATTCGACAATGGATTTATTTTTTCTTCGTCTTGTATTGTTATAAGTCAAAGAAATCTGTTTTCCTCATTCAATACACATATATGTATGTATACAGTCAAGTACAAAGATAGTAAGAAAAAGAAAAAATATTGTCCATCATCATCGCTTTGATTTTTCTCTTTTTTCGTATTTTTCCTCGTTTGAAACTTCTTACAAGGGAATTTTTCATGTCATGTCTATGGCAGAGCAAAATTTATCCTCTATCTTGCACTACACATAGCATTAATTTTTACTTACATGTATGTGAAATGAATGGAAAAAAATATCCTCATCTCATAATCTTATGGTCCCCGATGACATGGAGATACCGCAATTTTTTTCACTTTTACTTCATGCTGCAAAGAAGTAGCTTTGTAAATCAGAATTTATAAATGGAAAAAGAAGAGAAAAATTATTTTTTGTTTTCATTCTTTTGCTTTTATCTCTGATTTTCAGATGATGCAGACAAGCATGGGGTTTAGAGATGTGGATTTTTGAAGTGTTAAAGCGCATGGGGTCTTTGAAGTGGTAATAAAAGTGTGGTTTGCTGATATTTCTTATTTTTTACGGAATATCGGATTTATTGATTAAAAAAAATTTAAAATGGATTATACTAGCTTGAATACTTTCTAAGAATGGAACTAAAAACTAAGAATTCTAAGGGGCCGTTCACTTATTACGTAACGCTCTGAGGGGGGGGGGATGGAGAGTTTGTTACGGTCTTTTGTTCTCGCACCTGATTCTTTTGTTAAAAACGTTACGGAGGGGGGGGGGGGGGTAAAAACCCGAATTTTTGCGTTACATAATAAGTGAACGGCTCCTAAGTGCTTTAATTTATAATTTAACTAACTAATCTCAATTTTAATTTCCAATAATATCCTTATTAATTCTATAAATTTTCTTGAACAGCATATTTAAATGTCTTTGAAATAAATTCATTTACAATTTGGGGACAAAACATCAGTAAATATTGTCTATTCCATTGTCTTACAACGCTAAGCAGGCAATGAGCTGATTGTGTGCATGTAACTGATATGCTTTCCTAAAGATCTTTGCTCCCCCTTATTGGAGTATTTTTATAAAACAAAATATATGTTATAAAAATAATGACGACACAATGATGAAATTAGACTAACGACAGTAATTTTGTAAATGATGTTATACTGCACTCCCTTTTCTATGCCTTACGATGATGTATACTCGTTGATATGACATTAGGTATATGCTGTCTTCCCCTCTCATCATTATTAGAATATTTTTCCTTGTTCTTCTGTATATTACATTACTTAAGTATGATGAAAAGAAACAGATTTGGCTTATTTTAATAAAATTCGTATAAAGATACGAGTTTTGGGAATTAGGAAATTCGTAGGTGGGGGAAGTGAAAAAATTCTTTTGAGGTGTGGAATTTTATTTCTTTATTAAAATAATATATAATTCTACATGAATCCATGGATTAATTCATTCATGAGGAAGAATTCTTTTTCAAATTATGTTATAATGGTATGAATATACATGAGATTTAGATCTTAATGTAACTGAATTACAATTGAAATCAGTTCTGTTAGAAAGATTTTGTTTGAATCGTGTGAAATTGGCAACTAAAACTCAATGCTTAATTAGTCAATAGAATTCAAAAAAAATTGTCACAAATTCCAGTATTCTTATTAAAAAATCTCCCAAAATCATCTCAAAGGATGCATCATCTTCAGAATTTATTCTCTTCTTTCACCCTCCTCCTTTCTTTCTGCAAAATCTCTGCCATTAGATAATTCCAAGAAGTAACTACATTAGAATATAATCTTCTGATTGAAATAATGATAGCGGAAGCGTAATTTGACTGTGCAGAAAAAGAAAATTATTTAGATTGAAAATGGATGTATTTGGAAATTCGATTAATTTGATTCTTTAGAATAGAATCATTTTGGAATAGCAATAAAGATAAAAGTTGCTTGGTTAGTAATTTGGGAGATTAAAGTAATTTGATAAAAAAAATGGATTGTTTACAACATAAACTTAGAGTGTTGATATTCCAGTGACTTTTAATTTATATATTAGGGAAATATCAGATATTAGGTATGTCGCAAACTAAATTTTAAATTAAGTTTTTAAAATTGAAAGAAAAACAATTCATGAATAAGTTTCAAATAAAAAAAAATATTTGAATTAAATCCCTGAAAACTCAAACATATAGTCAGCATACCTCAGTAAAAATTCATTAAAATATTTTTTTAGTTTTTCACTCTAAAAAAATTTTCTTCATTTGATTATCAAAGCATATATTTATTCGAATGGGTAGGCATAGTAAAAAAATTATCATCCTTATTACTAAAGGATTTCAAGACCCAAAATAAATTAATTTGAAATTTATTTAGGTGAGTATCTGAAAAAAAAGAAGTTGAAAATATTTTTTAGTCCCGAATTTTCTGCCTGATTAAACAAAATTTGCTCGATTATTTCTATAAGTTGTGGTTAACTCAAGACTCATCCTCAATTTTCATGTCATAGTGTTATGAATTCCCCTAAAGCGCTTAACCGCAAGAGGCTTAATATTTTGTTTAATTTTATCACAAAATTTTAAATTACGTCTACAGAATACTGTATACATCAAAAAAAAAATCCTGTAATTCCTTCATTAAATTTTAAATTTTATGTGTCTATATTTCCCTATTTTTAAACTCCCACATGGCACATATGTTTGTGTATGAAAATTATTTAAAGCAATAAAGCAATTTTATTTATTTAGTAAAGAGCTTACAACCCCCATCCATCCAAGCTATAGACTGATAACTTTTTCTATATTTTTCTGATTATGTATTAATCACTTTAGGGGAACATAAACAGGGCATTGTCATAGCAAACGAAAAAAAAGATATAAGCGAGATGAAGGTGTCAAGGTTAAAATGCTGTACGATTTTATGTACGATTCGAGAGGCAAATTGTACATAACAACTGACAGTGGAATTGGTGTGAAAAACAGCAGAGAGAAAGAAAAAAAAAAGAAAATTTCAATATACATAATAATATGTAACGCAGAGGCACTGTCTGGGAATTCAAAAAGTGCATCACAAAACTCGTCAAAATAATTCCAGTCGCGCATGTCAATTGACCCCTTTTGTAGACATTTTCCAACAATCTCTCCACAAACAAATGTTCATTCATAAAAAATGTTGTGTGATTCTCAGTTGATATAATAAGCATTCCATCAGACTATATGGACCCAGTCGTTGACGAGATTCGGTACGGTGAAGATGCACACAAAATTTTGAAAGAAAAAAACAATTTTTTGTGACACAGGAGTATAAAAAAAATTGTGCAATAACAAAAGAGGAAGGAAAAGTCATATGAAAATCAAGGAACAAAGGACAAAAGACCGGACATAAATTCCTCATATGATATTATTCAGGAATGATGCAAAGTGAATGTGAAGTGGAAAATTAAATTATTATCATACATCAAAAAAATATGTTCACAAAACGACAAAAGAATGATGATAGTGATGATGATGATACCACTTGAAACTACAACTCAATTTATTGATCTTATATAATAAAAAGAAGATGAAAAAGTCTTCTAAGTGAAATCAAGACGAGAACTGCTTGTGGGAATTTTTTTTATAACACACGGACGAATAATTTGTATTTATGACAATGCCGTGTAGAAAAATAAATAAATAATAAATAGTGCAGAAAATATAGTGTTGCTAGAAAAATATTGCATAAATTTCCATTATTTTGTTTTGTTTTCCTTGCGGATAAGCAAGGAAGAAAAGATTTTAAGCAGGAAAAATTTTTGTTGAATTTTTACAATCCACTAAATTTGTACCCCAGAAACAATGGAGAAATAAGATATACGGGGTGCAAAAAAAAGAAACAAATAAAAGTATATAAAATATCTCTGTGTATATATCTTGTGCCGTGTGTTTTTTGAGTGCAGATAAAAGATAAATTTCACATAATTTATGTGCATAATGTGAATAAAGAAAAATAAATAAAGAGAGCAAAAACCGGGAGGAGCAAAGTAAAGCACACAGCATAAAAAAAGTAGTGAAACAATAAAAATTGCATGAACGAAGAAAAATTTGTGACTGCCATGATTTATAGCGGATTAATACTGTCACAATCATCAATTTATCTAAAATTGAATTAAGATATAGACACGACGACGACGCTTCAAAGGAAATCATTGCTGAAGGTACATGCTTTTCTCATACCCTATGTTATAAGAAATAAACTCATTTTTAGGGTATATCAATCGCAAGTTTGATCTGAAAATTGAAATTGATGCAGAGTTGTTATTGTGAAATCAACTAAAATTTTAGACAAGCTATTCAAAATTATTTTGAATACAATTATGAGCAATTATTATTTAAAAAATATTAGATTTGATAGTCTTCAAATAAAGTTTTGGTCCAATAAATTCTTAAAATCTTTGAATTTTTGTATCATTTAAGAATGATCTTTCAATATGAATTAATTTTATTGCTAGCTTCAGAACAGAGTTGATACAAAGGTGCCTTTGCTCAGGCATTGCCTTTGATCTAGCAAAACCTTTGCCTTTGCAAAGGCACAGTAAAGGCAAAGGCACGAAAACATTGCCTTTGCAAAGGCAATGCCTTTGCCTTTGAGTTTGCCTAGCTTTGCACTTGATATTTTTGAATTTGAAAATTTTTAACTTTTATCAATTTTTGGAACTTTTTGTTAATTTTTTTTTTACAAAAGCAAAGATTCAAAGGCACCACGACAAAGTTCTGCCTTTGCAAAAGCAAAACAAAGGCAAAGGCAATTTTTTCTGCCTTTGACAAAGGCAAAGGTAGGTGCCTTTGATTTCAATTTGTTTACGCCTAGGCAAACCTTTTTGAAGGCACATGCTAGGTATCAACTCTGCTTCAGAACACATGTGTATTGATAATGTGATAAAAAAACCTCCGAATTCATTCATAACAACTCTGAATAGGAAGAGGAAAAGAACTGAAAACTTTTCACTTTTTTTTTCGACATCATCAATTCAATTTCAAAACAAATACGAGATGAAAAGATATAGATCTACAGCAAACATTGAATCTGAAATATTTTTCGTTTGCAGAGCAAAACTCATCGTTAGCAAGCGATATCATGATTGAAACGAAATTTTGCTTCAAACTTATAGAGGAAAAGAATTTTTATGCTTTTACAACGAGCTTTCGAATGAATAAATCGTAAAGATTCTGCTTTATTCTATTTTTCCTCTTATCCTATTTTTACGGTCACTTAACAATTTTAGAGCCTTCTTTTTTTTACACATCCTACACAATATTTATTTATATTGAATAAAGAATAAGAAAATATTAACATTTTAAGGCATGAAATCAAGGTTGGACCACTTTAGAATGAATAAATTTAGAAAATATGAAAAAAAAAATTCACAAAAGTTTGATAATTTTGTTTTTCTTGGAAGGAAGTTTTCTTTTGATTTCTTACTCAGACGTCGCGTAGTGAAGGAGAAAAGTTATTTTGAAATATTTATGAAATGTTTATACCCCTGATTGATACATAAAAAAATGAAGAAAATCAAAAGTTTCTACATGAATAATTTAAGAAATTTTTTTTAAAAGCTTTTATACCGACATGAAGTTAAAGTTGAGCAATTTTTTATTGAACAAAAATTAATTTTTTTAATCAAAATTTTTGTAGATTTTGTTCATGATTTTCTAAATTAAAATAATGCAAAAAAAATGAAGTTTTCTTTAAAATTCAGTTAAACCTTAACAGGGGCGTAGCCAGGAGGGGGGTTTTTGCTACTTTTTGACGTTTTTTTTTCGGTTCGGATCTGAAAAATTCAATAATATCTAGTATAAACTAATATCTAGTATAAAAAAAATAGGGGAGTTTTGACCCCCAAACCCCCCCCCCCCCTGGCTACGCCCCTTAGACTTCAAACAATCACAACAAAATCAGTCATTTCAAAACTCTTTTTCAATTTTCTATCAACCTTATTCAATCATCTGATTATTTCCTCTCATACAAAATCATGCATAGAAATATCATCAGAATAATTTTCTGTCAAGCATGAGTGTATGAAAATATGTACAGATATGGAAATCGAATCATAAATTATTGAATTAAATAAGCATCAAGTCTTACTTCATTGAGCAAATATTCATGCATTCATTCAAACGAACTAAGGAACTAATACAAAAATATCTACATAGTTTTCAATGTAGTAAAATAAATAAAAATGAGATTCGAGATTCAATTCCCAACTTACAGAAAGAAGTCTTATTCATGGCAAAAAACAGCTTGAGTTGAAAATCCTTGCCTAATAAAATAACTTGAATTTGAAAAAAGAAAAAGTTATGGAAATTTTATGACACACAAAAAAGCGCAATAAATGAAAGCTTATCCAGTGCATAGTATAGGCTATAGTCATATATGTATCTATTCACATATAAGGAAGGAAACTATTCATACATATAAAATATTCAAAATACGAGTGTTATGAATAAATTTCCATACTTCTCATTGTGTAACTTTTTCCTATTCAAACCCACCCAAAAAAAAAGAAAAAAATCAACCGGCAAGAGTAGTTGTTGCTTTTGTCTTCCTCATCATACCACAGACATTATCCTTTTTTGTCATTTTAACAACACCACTCATTCTCTATCCAAATAAGTGAGTGAATGAATGAATGAGTGAGTGCCTTGTGTGCCCAATGGAGAATGAATGAATAATAAATCCCAACTCATACATATATGTATATATCATCGTCTATATATTACATAGCGAAAACTATAAACAATCCATAAAAGGATTAATGGGCATGAACGATATAGCAGAAGCTGTATCAGTCGTCAGAGTCAAAAAGTTCATGATGATACATCTTCTCGTTCCATAAAGTTTATCCACATATTATCGAATGTGAATGTTGTTGCATGTTGTATACAAAACTATCCACTCAATATATGTTAATGCTTTAGAGTTATAAAATGAACCCATGTTAAATACGATTACATGTCCAGTCAGCCAACTATCGAATAGTTATTGTAGTTGAAAAAATCATTCATTCATAAACATGGAAAGGCACATTGATGTATTTCTATTTTTACGCACTGTCACATCTTTTTTTCCTTCCTTTACATTTGCCTTTTCTCACTTTTTATGGGACTAGCTTTTAGCTTTGAAATGCAGTGAAGTGGTCATTTTGGAATTTTGATTTTAGTGTGGGTGGAGGTTACGGGTACATTTGAGGCAATTTATTAATTATTAATGAGAAGTCTAAAAAGAAATTTTTATGAAATTTTTAAACATATTCTTGAGGCTTATGAAAAACATTTGGTCTCAAAAAATCGTCTTCACACTTCGATTCTTTTCACACAAGAGTCATCCACACTAGCTTTTTTATACCGATCGTTAGATTGAATTAGAAGAATGTGAAATTAGTTGTAAACTAGTATAACGGTGGTCACTCGTGACCGACGAAAGCGCATTTTCCGCGATCAGTAAATACACAAAGAATTAAAAACCCAAAAATACAAAGCCAGATATTTTACTATAACCATTCCTTATTTACCCAAAATTTAAAATTGACTAAAACAAAAATCGATGAAAAACATTATGCAACATAGAACTAAAAAAAAGCAAAAAGTATTTGGTCTCAAATTTTTAAAAAAATTTTCGGAAAAACTTGGAAAATTCGTGAAAATGGAAAATTATGACATAAATAAATATTAAATGTCATAAGAAATCAAAAAAGTAAAAAAATAACTTGTCAGGAACTAGGATCGAACCTATGACACGGTATTAGTCGTGCGCTCTACCACTTACGCCACTGCTGTTCATTTACTTGGAATATCAATATGACAATTTCATTATTTATATTGATGAGTTTTTCTTTATGTAAATGTAAGTTTTTATAATTTTCACAAAATTTTCCGGGAAAACTATGAAAAATCCATGAAAATAGAAAATTAAACAATTAAAATATCAAAAAATAAGAAAAAAGTAATAATCTATGAAAATTGTATGAAAATATTGTAAATTTTAACAAAAATCCTCGGAAAAACTCGGGAAAATTGTGGAAATGGAAAATTATGACATAATTCAACATTATATGTCATTAGAAATCAAAAAAGTATCAAAAAAAGCAAAAAAAGAATATTGTCATCTGTGGGATTCGAACCGAGGACAGCTAAGGTTTTGAAAAGTCAACATTTTAGTGCATTCGACCACACTAACACATACAAAGAAATGTCATTTTTGGTACTTTTTACGCTGGTTCCAGCAGAGGAAGTGACCATTCGTGCTGATTTTTTCGCCAGCTCTAGCCAGACTTACTACACACATTTTAAGCCAAAAACCGCATCGAAAAAGCTTAAACCTGAGGAGGAGATAGCTCCACAGACGGACGGACAGACAGACAGACAGACAGACGGACAAAGTGCGGATAATAGCGTCCTTTTCCCAAGAGGAAAATGCGCTAAAAAAGGACAATAGAGAGGATGCTGAAGTATTTCTATTCTATCTTTATATATTTTTTTCTTCCGTGATAAAATAAGTATAAGACATAGAAAAGGGACAATCTTGTCCCAAATGCAAAGTATACTTATTGAAACTATCTCTTGTTAGCATCTCTATCCGATGGGAAAAATTTTATGCTCCAATGAGCTGTATATTGCTCTCGCTTCTTCCTCATTCAATGATCTATAATATAAGATGTATGTATGTATGCATGGGAATGTATGTGTATAGTAAAATAGTTCCTTCATTCGTTCTCCACATGACTCGATTTTTTCTTTGCTTCCTTTTTTATGTGCTATCCTTAGATAGAAATATTTTTTACATGAGTCGATAGTTTCACACGAATATTAACTTTTTATTCCACTTCACTCTCAAGCATGAGCTGCCACACATAAGATTTTGTTTACAAAGCAACATTTGAACATGAAAGAATTTTTTTTCTTTTTTTCGTTTTCCTCATTTTCTTGTCAATCTGAAAAACTTCACACAAAGTGATGCTTAGACTATTCATGTGAAGAAATTTAATCGAGAGATTTCAAAAGCTCATTTTTAGTTATAAGGAAATTCTTTTTTTTTTCTCAAATCTCTGCAGTCTTTCAGATCTTCTTTTCTTCTCATATTTGTCGTCATTTTCCTCACATTTATAAATTTTTTATGATTTTAGTGAATTTGCAATTTAATCAATGCTTTAACATTCAAAGAACTGCAGCTTTTGGAGATTCATGCATTTAAAAATTTAAACTTTTAATTCAAATTTCCTTTCTTATTTTCATACAACCAGCTAGCTAACTAAAGTCTAAAGTAATAAAATTGATGATTTTTTCAATGATAAATCTTCCCTACCCCTCAGTATGCAATCATTTTAAAAAAAACATTTATGAACATGTCTATCAAGATTACTTGAATAAACCTCTTAATTCTTGATATGCAGTCACAAAAACATTCCAAAATGACAACCAAATTTCCCTCAAAAAAGTTGCATCAAAAACTTTATCCATTTTAATATTCATAAATTTATAAATATGAGACATATATGAAAGAACTTTGAAGGGGAAAAAAATCCTAGACAAAGCTTAGAGAGAAAAAAAAAAGATCCAAAAAGAAGGATTATGTCATAACCAATTTTTCTATTCTGTATATGATGAACTGTATTATGAGATGAGATAAATTTTGGTTTCCTTAACATAAGAGAACCAAGAAAAAAAAAATCATAAACTTTTTCATAGTCAGATGATAATCGGAAATTCTTTCCTCTTCTTTCCTCTCCGTTGTTTGTTGTGTCTTACCAGATGGGAGTTAAGTTGTTGTGCGGAAAAAGAAGAACTTTTACGTAGTTTTTGCATTATAAAAATAATTAAACATTAGTTTATATAAAAGTTTTTAGATATTGCTGCAAAATATAGATCAAAAGTTATTATGCAGCATAAAAACTACAATGAATAATCACAATCCCAAAAAATTCATCAAAATGATCTCTTTCATAGCAATACAGGAAAAACTCATTTCCCATACCTTTCAAAACTATAAAGTCCATTCTAATAAACCTAAAAATGTTGTTCATCTTTATTGCAATCCATAAAACCCTAACAAAAAAAATATCCATAAACAGTTTAGCAACAAGAGACTCGGAAAAGCTCGTAAAGAAATTTTGTTTGGTAAAAAATTAGTTCCTTTTCATCATAAAAGATGAAATCACAACTATTTGAGCAACAAAATAAGCTTTGTTAAATTTCCAACAACTTTATTTCATTTCATTGACTATAAAACAGATGTCATATATGCTTGATTTAGAGCATGTTTCCTTTCTTCTAGATTAACTAGTCATTAACTGAAAATGAGCAATAAATAATGCCAAAATCCATGCTTTCCTTTCCTTTTCATATAAGAACTATTTCAACAAAGTCTCAATACTAAATATTATATGAAATGTTGATCTCAATAAAATATTGCCCGTACCTCTTCTTCTCATATGAATATGTATTTATATGTGCTCTAAACTTATACATCTATAAAAAGAAGGGTTTTATGGCATTATGCTCCATTTCATAAAAATTATTATGTTGAAAACTAATACAGCGCTGAGTGCTAAGAAGAAAAAAGGCATAAGAATAATCAGGGGTGTTCAGCATATACTTTCAATATCAATATGGCAAACATAGACAAAATCAATTTATCAATAAAAATAATTCAAATTAAATTTATGACC
The DNA here is from genome assembly GCA_026123125.1 of Chironomus striatipennis. Classification (NCBI taxonomy): domain Eukaryota; kingdom Metazoa; phylum Arthropoda; class Insecta; order Diptera; family Chironomidae; genus Chironomus; species Chironomus striatipennis. The sequence goes on along the minus strand of CM047394.1, from coordinate 21,076,656 downwards.
ATCCTAAATTCCAACTCTGTAAACAAAGAAAAGAAGCAAAGGAAAAAATATTAAAAGCATTTCTGGCATTTTATGATGACATAAATTTTTTTCCGTCTAACTTTTTTATATTTTATATTGTATACTCATAGAATTTATGAATATGACTTTCCCTAATATGCTCTTAGGATTAAAAACAGAGATAGAGGAAGCAAAAAAAATTTTTTTTGATGTTGTTTGCCATCAAACCACTTTGCAGAAAGTTGGGGAAAAAATGTATTAATGATCTCGATGTTGGAAGGGTCACTTTTTCTACCATTGAGGTTGGCTCCCATACCGAAAATAAACCAAATATATAAATATATAAAAATATCGAAAAAAAAGGAGGAAAAGAAAGTAAATGAAGGAATGGACAAGAAGAGAAAAAAAAGGTCCATAAATTTAAATTAAATTCTCAAAATGTAGTCATCAGACACTTTTGGAGAGTCTTTAATGCGACAGTAAATTTTCACTATATTTTCGTATTCAATGAATTTTACGTTAGAAATAAAATAAAGATTTTCAAGTCATTTTTTTCATTTTTATGTTCTTTCTTTTATTACTACAAAATTGTTTAATCGAATGGTGCTAATGATGTTTAATCATCTTGAAATGTATTCTTGATTAAACATTTTCTGAAGAAATGGCTATAAAATTTCAGGAGATTTCTAAATTTTATTAACTCTTAAAAAATCAGAAGTGTAAATATTTTAAAGCGTCCTTAATCCTGAATAAAAGCTAATGTGATGGGACATCAAACAATGATTTTAAATTCGATTATAAAAGATATATCTTGTAAATTAACTTGGATCCATGACCCTTCATGACCTAGATCTATTGACTTTTCTAGTCATTAACTGATTATATTCAATCCTTCAAAATTCGTCGATTAAGTGTTCTTAATTTTGAATATTAAGTAATAAAATTAGAAATCTGTTTCAGATTACAAATCATTATAGTTTAAGCTTTCTTGACATACTAAACTTAATCAGCTATAAATAAAACTTCAATCGTCAAGTTCAAAAATCTCTTAATATCCAAAGACGAAGACAAATTGCTCACCTTATAACTCATACCAGGTACTTTATTTCAAGTATTTTTATCTTCAACGCTGTCGTCATAGCTTCAGTTGAGCTTCAGTTTGAATTGCAAATTTTTGCTGTGCTTTATGCAAATATTCAAAAGCATTTAAAATTCAAATTTTTAGTGCAAAATTAAGTTGATTTTTCAAACACATACATGATAGCATTTTATAATATTGACATTTAGACATGGGTAGATTCCCTCACTCATGATAATAGCTTATCTGACTTATTAGATCATGAAGATTATTTTCAAGTTGAACTGAGCTTATTCCAAGATATAATATTTAAAAAATAAAAATTACAAGCTAAGGTTTGATTTAAATTTTTTAAAAAAGGTGCCTGTTAAAAGCTTTAAAGTTAGGTTTTTTTTTTAAATTGTTTCGAAACTTACTTTTATAATTTAAGATTGAAAAGTTCACCTTTTTGCGTGAAATCAAATTTTGAAAGGTCAACGAGCATTAAATAAATTTTCATCATTTATTTATGTTGCTTGGCATTTGACGTTATGGATATAGCATTGTTAGCTATATTTTATGAACTTTTTGGGTAGAAACAAAGTATTTTTTAAAGAGACAAAAATATTTGCCATTTTTTTTTTAATTATAATTAGTAGGTTTTTACACCAAAATTATAGATATGTATGCATCTTCATTTTATATTCAAGTTCAATTATGACGTTATTAATAAGAAGGAATTTTTAACAAAAATTTGTACTTAAAAACCGCTTCGGGATTGATATGAATTTCTAAAGAAAGCTGAAGAATTTTGTAAGATTAAGCTGCTCAGAGATATTTGACATCTTAAAATAAAAAATCTCTGAATTCTGTGGAAACATAAAAATTTATAAAAGTGCTTTATATTCTAAAAGCGTTTCAAATCTGTTGCTAAACGTTTGTCGGATTTATATCATTTTCCTGGAAAATATGATCGAATCAGATAAAAAGACAGTAATATACTTCTATGACATTTATTCTTTTTCTGCTTATTTAAGTCAAAAAATGTTGAAATTTAATATTTTTGTTAAAAAATTTTATTTTTATAATTCTTAATGTGATATGTTTAACTACATTAAGAGTGGTTGCGACTAAAATTAATAACGGATATTTCAAAGTTTTTTTCAGAAATGAATGATTTTGATTGATTCTTAACTTGGAAATTTAAATATATGAATTTTTAAAGCATACAGCTTAAAAACTAATTTACTTTTGGGAAGAAAGTTCAAAGTCAATAATTGGCAATGCCATCATAAGGTTCAAGTGATACATTTCCAAACACAAGGAAATATGTGTATTAATATTTCATTGAATATCTAATAAAACATTTTGAAACCAAAAATTGAAAATGTGCAAAAGGGGACTGATTTGAATGAATATAGGATGAATATGAAGTGGAAATTGCACAATTGAATCATTGAATGAATAAAATATGAATGAAAAGAAAGACACAGAAGCAATTGTTGTTCATATTCTTTGTTGTTCAAATACTCTTCAACAGTGATGAATGTGCTTAAAATTTTCATAAATCACAATCAATTCGAGCAACACAAAGTGACTGCTTATTTTTGCTTATTCAGGAAGAAGGCCTTTTAGAAAATTTTCAATTGAACAAGCAATGTGAAAGGAAGACAGATTAAATTTGCATTTACTTTTCACCATTCATCAGTGTATACAGTTCTTTCTTTTGTGTCTTGAGATACTTACATAATTCCCTGTGTGCATTTATGTCTTATTTTCTGATGTTCTTTTCATGCTATGCTTCTTATTTTTAGCAAAAAATTTGGAAAACGAATTGTTTTGCAATTCGAGGTAAGACTTTTAAAATTCATTAAATCTAAATTTTGAACGTGTAGCAATTTTTGGTTTTTTAAGAACCTAAAAGATTTTCATTTTAATTTATGAATAAAAAAAATCATTAATTTTTTACAAAAATGCTTCTTTTGCATTTAAATTACGTGACTTTTAAACTTCAATTTCTGAACAAAAGCACACAAAACATAGCAAAGAAAGCAAAAAAAATACTCAGAAATCATCTTTGCGTAACAAAGCCAATTAAATTGTTCTCGTTCAAATCACGAGATAGTACAATTGAAAATTTCTTTCCTACTGTTCATATCTCTCTTTTACACTGACTATCTTCTTTACTTTGCCTTTCATCTTCCGAAACAAGCATCAGCAGTTAAATAATATTCAGTTTCTCTTTCTTTTCGTTATTGTATATTTTTGCCATTTTTACAATTTTTATTATAATGCTCACTTTTTTTTTTGCTTATCCACCCTCAAATTTCTCTCATCTCCCTCTTTTATTTTTATGTAACTCAGCTTCCGACAAAATAATCTCTTATTCGCACTCATAATTTTGTTGTTGTTGGTGTTGATATTGTTAAGCATGTAAAAAGGAATGAAACGAAGAAGGCAAATTACGAATTATAAAAAATTTTCTTTCTCTTTTCTTGTCTTCATGCTCATCGCCATCTACTGATGCTTTTACCGTAAATATAATTTGAATAATAGATCAAAGGAAGAGGGAATTAGAGATTTTAGGAAGGAGGAGGAAGAAAAATACATCAAATAGGAAATTCAGAAAATCATAATTATTTTATCGCTACGAAAGGAATTCTCTTTGTTTTTGGAAAAATTTTGGCAGAATTTCATACTTTGAGGGGTTTATTGATTGTATGTGAATTACATATTTTTGGAATGTACTTAATGAACTTTGAATAAGATTTGCCAATAAATTTGAACATAATTTTCTTACTCAAACTTGTAATTAATTTTGAAGGAAATTTTTTCACGCAATAATATAAATCCTAACAAAATCTTTACAAGGACCCATCCATCCAATAAGAATAAAAAACTTTCTTATGTCATTAAAGAATTTTACTTTCCGCCTACCTACTTTTTAGCAAACATAAACATTTCATTGCTTAAAGACTCAATTTCATCTCATTCTGATATCACTGATTTAACCATATTAATCGTTCATAATAAAGAAGTTTTATGACAGCCGTCGACATCAACTGCTGAGTTATAATTTTTATCATCACAAACATTTTTTTTCCTCCTTTTTCAGATCCATCTCGAATACTTTTATTCGTTTCTCTTTCCATTTGTGATTATTTCTTCTTCTGTTTCGTTCGTTTAATAGCTCACTGTGACTCGACAGTGACATACAATTAAATGGTTAAAAAATCGTATTAAAAATATGGTAAAGCGGATTCTACGAGGATCTATGCGATGTGAAAAGTTGTGATAAATATATTTATATTTATGACGTGCAATGATGAGAAAATGAGGGACAACAAGATATAATTAATTGGTCAAGAGTCGCGCACTTGATATTTTAATTGAATTTTATTTCAAATTGTAACTGATTTGAGCATTAAAACATTTAATTATTATTTTTGGGGGGATATGGAATTTAGAAATATTTCTATTTAAAACTGCAAAGACAGTCCCTAATAATTTAAACCGAAACATCCCCAAACTCCCATAAAACAATACTCCAAGGACAAAATGCAGGCAATTAATTTCAATTTCATTTCATCTTGCGTTCATGAAAAACACACAATAATTATATTTTCATCGTCGCACAAAAATCGTCTCTCTCGCATTGGCGAGTTGTCGTCTCAAGAGCCAAGTTAGAGAAGAGTAGACTTCATTAAAACCTCATTATAGCAATTTTTATACAATAAAAAAAAGTTTTAAATAAAAGAAGAAAGCAAAAAAATATATTTTTCATCCTCTCCATCCACAAGCACGGAAAGAAAATAAATTTTTTTCATGTTTTTTTTTCTCCTTATTTTGCTCCTCCACCTACAATATCACAGCCGGCTGTGATCATCATCGGAAGCATCTTCGTGTCTTAGAAAGTTCTCATCTCATCTTATTTTCATTACTTAGACGCGAATATATTTTATTCTGTTAGTATTTTTAATACTTTAAGACTTTTTCACAGGTATCTTCTTGCCCAGAAAATGTTTGTTGTTGTTGTTGTTTTTAGCTTCTTTTAAGGAAAATGTAACTTTAACTGTTATGGGTTTTTCTTCTGTAATTTCATGATGTTATGTCTTATGGGTGTTTTATGGTTTCTGCTTTAATTTTGATCTTAAAGCACAGTGTTCGATGTTAGGGGTGTCGTAGGGTGTTCTTTCATTTTCAAACTATTTTTCAGTGTTTTATGCACAAGAAATCCTCAATTCTCTTCTGCCTTTAAATTCTCAGAATGATTTTCTAACTCAATGATGCTTAATTTTTAAATACTAGGGATCCTCGATTTGAGTTGACTCAATTTGAGTTGTTTCGATTTGAGTAACTAAAGTGTCCCCAATTAATAAAAAAATTCAAATTTTCTTTTTTTAACGGTCATTTTTCATACGTTTCGATTTGAGTAAATTCGATTTGAGTAGAATTTTTCCGGAAGCAAACAATTACTCAAATCGAGGATTCCCAGTATAAAGCAAAAATAAAATTTCTATTAAATAGTAAAATATAAAAAGCGCTTCTATTTCATCACTACCCATAAACTTACTTTTTGTTCTATCACTTTCTTAAAGTTTATTTCATTCATGTCACTAGCAACAAAAAACGCGAGAAGAAAGTAGATAAAAAGTTATGTTGGCAGCTTCATCTGATGAAAAGTAACAATGGGATGTACTTGTAAATTTTTGAATGAGGACAATAGGATGCATTAATTTAATGAAATTTCTAAGAACAACTTCAACAACAATCTCAAAAAACGTAAAATTTCTAAAGCTGAAGAAGCAATCAAATTTTCTTTTTTTCGAGTTTTTTTTTCAATTTAAAAGAAAAGTTTTCATAAAAATTACTTTTTTCCTGCTCTTATTTCCGGTTTAATGTTTTGTAATTTTTCTTTACATTTTTTTCCGCTTGTGTTCTTAAAGTTATTGAAAACTTTAATATGGATTCATGAAAATTTTAAGGTTTTCCCATTTTTCCACTCGAAAAAGTTTTTGAGAACCATAAACAATGAATTGGAGTTGTTCTCTTGGGGAAAAATTGGGAGTTATTAATCGAGGTTCAATAATTTATGAAAGATGTTGTTTTTATAGCAGAAACTCGAATTCCCTTTGGAATTTTAGGTCATTTATTTTGTTATTTGAGATTTTTATACGGAAGATTGAAAATAAAGAAATTTAATTAGTAACGTTGACTAGTGAAAATACAAATCCAAAGATGCTTAAAAACTCAATCATACTTATTTCATTTCAAGTAAAATTATTACAATACATCCAAAAATACAATCACAATTCGCAGTAATTTATGTTATTCATAGCAACTCATTACGCACAATACATACATCTTAAGAAAAGTGACAAAATATCACCAGAAAAATTCTCTTTCATGCGTAAATTTATATTCTTCAATGTATCACAAATGCCATTGTTTCATAGTAAAAAAGTGAACACTCATATGGGCCTTATTAGATGTACGGAAAAAATAGCAAACATCATCATTTATAATGTTTTTTTTTCATTGCACAGTCTGTATGATGAGAGTAAGGATCCATCAACAAACGGATCAACATCAACTTTGTATGAATCCTTATAAATCATTTCCTCGCGTATTCTCAAAGGAAATAAAGGCATATTACTGAACATTACACATTCTCTAACATTTATTTGTGAGAGTGTGTATAAAAAATATTTTTTTTGGTACGGGTATGGAAAAATATGAAGGTATACAGAATCCCATAAATATTTCATATTTTTTTCTCATTTCTGTTCTATTTCACTTTATATATTCGAGATTGCGAGTATGTATGTAGATGTAAAAGAATGCAAATTGTCTAAAATGTCTGGTATTTTTTCTGTCATATTTGTTTGCTCATTTTTTACCTTCATGTGCCATCGACAGCAACCAAAAGTTATCCATACGTATATAAATTTTTATGTATATTCACGAAGATTAAAGCTAACCCGAGGAGAGGGAGGGAATGGAATGAAATAAATAAAAGAATTTTTTGCGTACAAAGTGACTTTTTTTATGTATACTCATAAAAATAGTACCATACATTTAGCATGCATTCAATGTTTTCTATACGGTAAATGTATGCAAAACTGCCTCAAGATACATAGCAAATATTTTCATTTTGGGATTTCTTGGTTTGAAGTAACATAATATTTTTTTTTTGTGCCGTTTATGGTTCGTATTTTAAAATATTTATGCAATTTTTACAGTTCCAAAACAAATACAAAATAAAAGACTGTTTTTTTTAAAAATATCAACCCTTGTTTTGAACCTTTTGAATATTATGCTGAGAATGGAAATTTTTTCCAATTTTTGGAAAACTACAATTTTTTAAAAATTTTAATTCAAAACTGTCTTAAAAACAAAACCCAGACCATCAAACTAGATAAAAAAAGAAGAAATAAACAGCATTTTGTAGAGATTTTTATGATTCCTTACCGCAACATTGTACTTCGAGAAAGGAAATTAAACACAAAGAAAAGGAAAATTTGTGGATTCTTTAGTTTGATGAAAGAAATTCATTATGTTGAATTTCTACACATTTGTTTGTTCATCTGTGGGAGACAAATATCTGAGTTTGGATTATAAATTTAATGAATGATTAAAACGTGCTTTAATTCCTCGAACGTTTTTAACGTAAGATTTATCTATAATAAAATTGATAGCAGTGAAAAATTTTGTAAAAATTTTTTATAATAATCAACAAATAATTGAATTTTTGAGGCCACAAAGGCAAAAAGTCTCAAAAATTGACATTCGAAGAACTCAAGAAAAGAATCTAAATCTTATTACAAAACAAGCAATTAGACATTTTGGCAAATCCACAACAAAACCACATTCAACCTTTCCATTTAAAATCCCCCCAAAAAATTATGTGTATACGTTCTACATTGTTGAAGCCTTAAACATTTCCTCGAGCAATAAATATCACATTATTTATTCAAAATGATTCACATCATATTTTTATTTTATTTTACATTTCTTTTCTTCTTTTTTCATATGATTCTTTTTTTTTTTTGAGTGAGTGAATGGGTAAGTTAGGCTTCTAACAAACAATTTTCATGTGAATAAGAAAATTTCTTTATGTTTCGTTTAAAAGGCATCAGTAGCAGCTTTACAACAACAACAAATAACACATAAAAAAATGTGAAAAAAAATTGTGAAAATAAAGAAAGAAAGCGTGGAAAATTGCAGAATAAAATTGTCTGGAAAAATATTTTTACTGCCTGAATAAATGTTTTTGTATGCACATCAAGTGTGCCTTTAACATGAAAGATTTATTTACTTTAAACCATGATATACATGGTGATTTTCTCCCTCACACTTTTTATTTCTGCATGCATGTATATTTATCCCCTGTCCCATTGTTGTGTGCTGTTTGTTATTGTTATTGTTGTTTTCTTTTTGGGAGCAGACTCTCTCGAAAATGCAATCATAAATAAAGGCATTGACAATATTTATATCGAGTGGAAAAAAAAAGTATAAATGAAAATAAAATAAAAATACAGAATGGCTGATTGAATCGGAAAAGATGGAGTGCGAAGTGAGATGGAACGAAATAGGATAGAAAAATAATAACAAAAGGGGATGAAATTCTTATCAGAAAGAAATCTTAAAGCTTATACTTCAAAGCATAGTTTATTTTATGACAAAGTAATCCCATAAGCTAGAAAAATTCTATAAAGTTTTGAAATGGGGGAATCTGAAGAAAATAAAATAAAAAAAACAGAAACATTTTGATTCATGACTTTTCAAATGTAATAAATTTTCATGAACATTTTTGTTGAATAATGTTTAAGATTTCGGAATTAATGTTCACCGTTGGAAATTATGATAATTTTCTTGAAAGTGAGAAAATTGATGTACTTTTGAATCTCGAGAGGTTGTTGAAATTCCCTTTGATTTATGGACAATGTGCGTTGCTTTTGGAACTGTTGAATTAATTTTGTATTCTAGAAAATTTTTTCGTTTACGTACGAAACTTTTTAAATCAAATCATGCATTGCTCTTCAGGCCATAAAATTTAATATTACTGAAAATTACTCATATTCTGTGAGAATGATTCTGACTTCATAAAAAAAAAATCAAATTTGGATACACTTAATATGATTAAATTTTAAAATCATGATGGAATAAAATTCCATTCATTTTTTGACCTCTTGTTGAGCAACTTTTGACTTTATAATGAAAAAAATTTCAACCTAGCAGTTCGTTCCACCCTCACAGTATGATATTAATGAAATAAAAATTTAATTAAGTGTGTTTTTCATCCTAAATTGGAAACAAATTAAATATTCGTTTATTCAAAGTTGATACATGCATGGTTATAATTGGAATAAAGCACTTCATTAAAATTTTAAATTTATTGGTCTTTTGGAAACTGCTTTGATTTTTTATTCAAATTTTATAAAGAAATTTGCTGACTTTGTATATAGATTATATTAATCCAAGATTCATATCACCCCCACAAGTACAAAAATTCTGATTGCTATTTATCACTCCAGTTCATTTCCTTACATTACTCTTAATATCAATTGCTGCAATAAAAATTAATCACAAACTTTTTAAGAATGTATCCTTCAATTAATTTACAAAATTCCTCTTAATCTACGCACCAAAAAATGCTTATTTCAACAAATTTATCTTGATACCTCAAGTAAAACTTCCATCCCTTGCTATGCAGTTCCCCCCGCATACTCAAATGAATAATATGAGATACTTAAAATTATGGGGGAGCCAGAAGCATTATGCGATTCTTCACATAGCAATAAAATAAAATAAAATAAAATGAAAAGCAAACGGCAGGCAGGCAGCAAGAGTAGCAAAAAAATAATACAACAGCACGAGAAAAACAATTTTCATTGCATGAAATAAAGTGTGAACGTTATCGAGTGTGACCCTTTGAGAGTTGAACAGCAAAGCAATAAAAGCAGGGAGTAAAGGAGAAATGTTTGGTCAGTAAATGCAAAAATGAATAGAAAAGGTAAAATAATATTGTGAGGCAAGAAACAACCCACAACAATTTTCCGATAACCGGAACCATAAATATTTTTACTTCAATAAATTTTCTCATTTCTTATTCTTTTACCTCGAGAAGACATTCATATGGTCATGTGGATCTTTTCTTCTAGATTATACGCCAGCAGTCATGCATGTTTATCATGTACACAACTTTGCCTTTTTCCCTTCTGTGTCCTTTTCAATCTACAGAGCTAACAACATTACAATATCTAAGAAACAATCGAGTTAATGTGCCTTTTACTATTTTTCTTTCCTGTTTATCTCCTTTTCATACGTAAATACTTTCGTAAATATTTTATTTGGAAGAAAGAATTCACAAAAAAATAAAATAAAATAAAGAATTGAAAAAGGTCTTCGAAAAATAATTGTCTTGAGATTTATGTTCATTTCTACGCCTTTGTCCCATCCTTTCACTTTTCCTACGTTGTTTTTTGCTCTATTCAAACATGAAAATACTCCTGACAATTACTAAATATCAGAGTTGTTTTTGTTAATTTTGTATGTTTAGCTTCATATATTTCATTTATTTAGCAAGGGTAAGAAATAAGAAAAAAGGGGAAGCAGGTTGAAAATCCAATTTTTTTTAGGATTTATTTTGCACACTTTTTAGATTCCAACTCTGTCAATTTCTGAGAAGACTACAAAAGTTTCATGTCCTGCCAACCAGACAGAAACAAAGAATAAACAATTTAAATGAAGAGGCTGGATGTGCTACAAATAAGAATCAGCCAAACACAAAAAGAAAACAAAAATTTAAGCACTAATGGAAGACATAAATGAACGACAAAAAGTATTCTGATGTCATCAAATTATTGTTCATGTTTTACCTACATACATTCGTTCACGACCATTACATGTTCATACTGTCAGTCACGGTTGAGTGTCATTCAAATAAGAAGACATCGTACAGGATATGAATTCTAAAATATATTATATATGCGTTCCGTTATAAATAATATTACACAATTTTCATTCTGTAATCAGATTATAATGCTTGATGAAAGTGAACCGTGAACGAAACGTACAAAAAATAGAAGGCATGAGCATTCTTAGAAATGTAAAAGGCACAAAAGAAATGATGAGAAAGAGTGAGCATCTGGGTTTTGTTATGTGAAAGCCTTCAAGCACAGAAAAGCAGAAAATAAGGAAAAGACGAAAAAAAAACTTTGAAACGAGAAGGAAAGAGGAAAGGAGAAAATATAAAAATAAACGAGGAGAAGAGATTCTGCTTTCGTTTATTTCCATGATGTCCCAATAAATTCTCTAATGAAATAGGGCTTTGTGTTCCTTTTGAACACAATAATTCTTCTTTATTGTCAATTTTGTTTACTTTACGTTTCTGTTTTTATAAAAATAAGAATTGTATGTTGGAAAACAAACGAGATGTGAGCGGTGCTAGGGAATATTATCAACAAATTCTTGGAAATATATGTGAAATAACATCTGCCGAGATTTCGCGAAAATTGGATTGAAATTCAGATTAAATTAATTGTTTAACAGAAGTGTGAACGGAGTGTTGCTCCATGTATGATGTTTAAAAGGTGTAACGTTGTTTATAATGAAAATATTATTGGGATACAGAATTTATAATTTTAACCGTAATTGTATTATTGAGGCTAAAAATAAAAGGTTCTCATACATCTCATTCAAATTTACCAACATTTGTCAAATTATGACAATATTTGAAGGAAATTTAATAACATCACCAAAAAATAACCCTTTTCAAATAGACAATAAGTTAAGCATCAAATTCTGCCGTAGGTCTAATTCATAGACAAACAGTCACAATTTTCCAAAAATAAAATGACCCTTTTTAAATTTCTCAGCTAATCAGAAAAGAGTCGCAATAAAGAATTTCATTGGGACACAAAAAAAAAGAAAACAGCAACAAAAATGAAAAAAAGGAAAAAAAAACTTTTCGGGGTTAAAGATTCAACTTACTCAATAACTTGATTATACTGATGTTGATTGTATTTAAAAGGAAGGAAAGAAAATCAGGAAAAAGAAACTTTTTTGATCCTAACTAGAATTAAATTGAAAGAAAATTTATGATCTGCAAAAAAGGGGTTAACAAACTTGTTTGGAGACAGTATTAAAGTATTTCAGAGCAAAAAAAATGAAAGAGTAAATTTCCATCTTGTTCAGCTTCAAGGCAGTCAATTAAATATATATAAATGTAAGCAGTCAATTAAAGTAATTTGATGTGACCATTGTATGAGTGTGAAAGGTTCAACAATGACTACAACAAAAAACACTTTTTTGTTTGCCTCTTATGAGAAATTGTTGCTGGGGACATGAATTAATGAATGAGGAATGAAATTGATGAATGGCATCTAATGGGTCTAAGGATATGAATGAAGTGCTACAGTAAAAAGTAAAATTCAACAAAAAAGGAGGGTTACATTAGGAAGTGGATCATTGTCATTAATGCTTACCCAAAAAATACATTTTTTTTGGACTTAACCATTACTGCCTCCTCTTTTTTTGTGAATCACTTTAACTTCCTTCCTTTCCCATTTTTTTATTATCATTCCCTTTTTATTAATTAAACTATATATCAAGAGAAATAATAGAACTTCTGAGCTTAAAGTATCCATTATTTGACCATACTTACTCAGTTCCTTTCAAGGCGTAAACACTTGGGATTTCTGGGATTAATCCTCAAAAATCCCAGAAAATCCCAAAAAATCCCAGAAAATCCCAAAAAATCCCAAATTCCTTACAAAAATCCCAAAATCCCAAAAATCCCAGAAAAATCCCAAAAAATCCCAGAAAATCCCAAAAAATCCCAGAAAATCCCAAAAAATCCCAGAAAATCCCAAAAAAATTTTGTTTGAAAATGTGAAAGAAAAATATTTTACTCATAACTTTTTCGTGAGTAATCGCATAAAACAATGAAAAAAGGGTTTTTCAATGAATTTTTCATAATAAATTTATCATAAATATAAAAATGAAGGCAAAAAATTTCTTTTCTTAAGTAATTTTCACCCCATATAAGAAAATCAAGGCGAAAAATGGCTTTTCCGTGGAATTTTTCATCCTATCTGAGAAAATCGATGCGAAAAATCGCTTTTCCAAGGGGTTTTTCATCCCAACTAAGAAAATCAAGGCGAAAAATCGCTTCTTTGAGGAGTTTTTCATCCCAACTGAGAAAATCAAGGCGAAAAATGGCTTTTCCGAGGGGTTTTTCATCCCAACTGAGAAAATCAATGCGAAAAATCGCTTTTCCAAGGGATTTTTCATCCCAACTAAGAAAATCAAGGCGAAAAATCGCTTTTCTGAAGGATTTTTCATCTCAAATAAGATAATCAATGCGAAAAATGACTTTTCCGAGGGGTTTTTCATCCCAACTAAGAAAATCAACGCGAAAAATCGCTTTTCCGATGGATTTTTCATCCCAACTAAGAAAATCAACGCGAAAAATCGCTTTTCTGAAGGATTTTTCATCTCAAATAAGATAATCAATGCGAAAAATGGCTTTTCCGAGGGGTTATTCATCCCAACTAAGAAAATCAATGCGAAAAATGGCTTTTCCGAGGGGTTTTTCTTCCCAACTAAGAAAATCAATGCGAAAAATCGCTTTTCCGATGGATTTTTCATCCCAACTAAGAAAATCAAGGCGAAAAATCGCTTTTCTGAAGGATTTTTCATCTCAAATAAGATAATCAATGCGAAAAATGGCTTTTCCGAGGGGTTTTTCATCCCAACTAAGAAAATCAAGGCGAAAAATGGCTTTTCCGAGGGGTTTTTCATCCCAACTAAGAAAATCAATGCGAAAAATCGCTTTTCCAAGGGATTTTTCATCCTATCTGAGAAAATCGATGCGAAAAATCGCTTTTCTGAAGGATTTTTCATCTCAAATAAGATAATCAATGCGAAAAATGGCTTTTCCGAGGGGTTTTTCATCCCAACTAAGAAAATCAACACGAAAAATCGCTTTTCCGAGGGATTTTTCATCCCAACTAAGAAAATCAACGCGAAAAATCGCTTTTCTGAGGGGTTATTCATCCCAACTAAGAAAATCAAGGCGAAAAATGGCTTTTCCGAGGGGTTTTTCATCCCAAATAAGAAAATCAACGCGAAAAATGGCTTTTCCGAGGGGTTTTTCATCCCAAATAAGAAAATCAAGGCGAAAAATCGCTTTTCCGAGGGATTTTTCATTCCAACTAAGAAAATCAACGCGAAAAATCGCTTTTCTGAGGGTTTTTCATCCCAACTAAGAAAATCAAGGCAAAAAATGGCTTTTCCGAGGGGTTATTCATCTCAACTAGGAAAATCAGCGCGAAAAATCGCTTTTCTGGTGAGTTTTCTATCTCAAGTACAAGAATGGATCTGAAAATCTCCTTTCAGAAAGAAGTTTTTTATCACAAATAAGAAAAAATATGAAAGAAGGTCATAAAAATCACTTTTTAAAGGATTTTCAGATGAAAAACAAATCATACTTATTATATCTACATGCTAGTATATGAAAAAAATTTACGAGAATTTTTTGAAAAATATTGAATTTAACAAAAAAAATTAAAATTTAAACAAATTTTAAGAAAATCCCAGAAAATCCCAGAAAATCCCGAAAAATCCCAAAAAATCCCAAAAATCCCAGAAAATCCCAAAAAATCCCAAATTTCCTACAAAAATCCCAAAAATCCCAAAAAATCCCACCAATTTAATAAAGTGTTTACGCCTTGGTTCCTTTTTGGCGAAGGAAAAAAACGAAGCACATGTTTTTGTTTGTAATTTGCCTATTTGGGTATATTTTAAGTCTATTTATTTTAAGTAGTTGGAGAGTAGGCTAAATTCTGCTCAATTTTTGTGAACTTTTAGGAAAATTCAAAAAGGTTCAGGATAATTTTTTTACATATTAAAATTCAGGAATTAAGGAAAAGTGAAAATTTAAATCACAAAAAACAATACAAGTAGGTGTCCATTGCACCAAAAGCTGAAACGACACTTAATCGACAGCTGTGTCAGAACAAAAAAAAATCATGCCACGATATTTACAAAAACATACATAACTGTTGATCTTGAAAATTGTTGTTTATATTCGATATTACAACATGTAATTAAAACTCATATTTACACCAAATTCTGCTTAAAGGCACAAACACTGAATTCAATTGAAAATTTTGCTGATGTTTTTTTATCAAAAAGGTAGTCATGAATTTTTAAAAATTATATTATAAATGAAAAAGCTCAGTCTACTGTCATTTTAAAAATACTTAATTAAGATCTAAAAAAACCAATTTTTCCCACAAATTTCTACAATTTACACCTACACACAATAAACCTTTCAGCTTCTCATCAACGTTGAACCATAACTTTTCATCTTATAAATAAACGGAAAAATGCGTCAATCTCAATTTACTCAGATCAGAACTTTTTGAACTTCTTTCTACTTTTATTGCTGTTTATTCAAATACATTTTGATAACCCCATGATGAACTTTAACTTTCATTTCCACATGTATGTTTAACATATTTTTATATCCAAACTTTTATTTTACCAAACAAATACCAAAAAAACTAATTTTTCCTCTCATTTCTTTCTATTTTTTTTATATGCTAGATATAAAAACACAAAAACAGCATAAAAGCATATATAAAAGGGGCAGCAACGTATCAACATTTTGACATCAAAAAGAGGAGGAGGAGGACGAGAGAAAAAAAATAACAATTGGAAAGAGATAATGGATTAGATAGGAGTAACATAAGCCAAATATCATCACATCCTATAACATTAAAAACCACACAAGTGTGATAAGGAGGGGAAAGGAAAGCCAAAGCAGCAGCCATTTTACCTGTCTCGTATTCCCAAATGATTGAAAAAACCATCAAAACGACAAAAATCATTCAAAAGCATGACATTGATAAATTCATGTTGGCCAAACTCATTTTCACACCTCATCATACTACTCTCAACCATAACAACAATATCCACGAATCATTTATATCAGGATGTACGAAGAGAGACCACCAACAGTCTCTCAGCACCATTGGTGTCGAGAAAGACATTGACAGAAGCAGTGGGAGATCAACGTGCCACAACATTCATTGGTTATGATCATAGGAGAATTGACAATAAACGTTATGACAATTTGTTCGATTTTAAGACTGACGTTAATAATTTATTGTTTCATTCCCATGACATTTTAATGTCGTCGACGCGTAAACGTCGTGATGTCAACAATGATGTGAATGATACTGGAACTAAAAATTTAATATTAAATTTATCAAATGCCAACTTTACAAATCTCAATATTCTCAATGTGAATATCAGCACGAGTAATGTAATAGCATTAAATTTATCAAATAATTTATTGTCGACACTTAATGTGAGCAAATTTTACAATCTAACATCGCTCGACTTGTCGAATAATCGATTCAGTGAGTTTAAAGTGAACGGACATGAGCACTTAAAGGCACTTGATTTAAGTTCAAATCTACTAAAAAACTTTAGTTGTATAAAATGTGAATGTCTTGAGACACTCAATCTCTCACGTAATCTCATCACAACGATCGATGGAGAGTCGTTTGATAATTTAATAAATTTAAACTTTCTTGACTTATCATCGAACGAATTGAGTGTCATAGATCCAAATTTATTTCGAAATAAATCAAATTTAAGTGATGTATTATTGTCATGTAATCGAATCAGTGTCATCAATAAGGATATATTTTTTCAATTGCCAAGTTTAAGACGATTGGATTTATCTCATAATGACATATCTGACGTCGTGAATGACGCATTTAGTGACTTGACAAGCTTACAAATACTCGATTTGTCATTTAATCGGATACATATTGCATCACTGCAAACGATACAAAATATAGCACAACTAGCTCGTCTATCAATTGCTGGTAATGTTATGCTCAAAAATGCCTTACGTGCATTTGCTGTTACATGGAGTATCATGGAATTGGATTACAGTCATGTGGGACTATGTCAAGTACCAGATTCACTGGCACAATCTGTTAGAATATTAAATTTATATGGAAATTTTCTAAATGTAAGTATATCTTCTTTATTTCTTAACATCTTTATGTGTGTGTCTTTTTCTTTCTTACTCGATATCTGCATGATCTCTCTATAGGTTTATTCACTTGTAAAAAAAAATTACAAAAGGATTTTTTTTTTCTTTCTTTCTTGAACTTTAGAAAATATATTTCATGTACAATTTTAAATTGGATTTTGCTCTTACTTTCTCTTTTTCTCTGTGTGCTAGAGAGAATAAAAATCATTTATGTTGGAAAAATTCATTGAAGCGAAAGCAATTTTCCCTCTTGGTACAGACTTTTCCTTTGTTTGGCTTCAATTAATTTTAAATTTAAAATTCATACGGATGAAAAATTTCATTGATAAAGATTAATTAAAAATGGTTTCTTTTTCTTCTTTCTCCCTTTGTAATTAGCCAATTGCCATATGTTTAATTAGTAATTGATTTTGAACATTATTAGGGTCCTTGATTTGGAATTTATTCGAGCATTAGGACATTAATTATCTTGTAATTTAATTAATTAAATTTGAAAATTTACAAAAGATACAAAACAGATAACATAAAATTGTCACATTCTTCATGATTAGATTGACTAAATAGCAACCAATTAAATTTTTCTATATATATGTTAAGTACATATGAAAATATATTTTTTGAGCTTGATTGATTCAAAGTAAACTTACATGCCTGTTATAAATTTTAGTTTCTTTAATCCAAATTAAATTGTTCTTCAATCAAAGACGATTCAATTACGTCATCATACGAATTGTCATTAAAAGCTTCGTTCATAATGTTTATGCTGTCTTCTGTTTCATCATATCCACGAATATCGGAATCGTTGAATGAGTTGAAAACCAAAGAATCACTTATGTTTGCAGGAAATACCAAATTTAGCAATTTCTGTTGAGAATCTGAAGATTTTTCAATAAATTTTTCAACATCAATAATCGAAGATTCAATGATCTCATCAAAAGTAACAATCTCAATATTTTTCGGAATGTTTGACTCAACCATGTTGTGTGATTCCTTTATGTTGTTCTCATTAGTAATTTTGCAAGCCTCATTTCTACCAAAAGTTACCAAAACATCTGTATTTGAGTTGGCAATCTGACTACTCATTGCTGCCGATGATGGTTCTGTTAAAGTTGAGCTTTTGGAATAATTTTAATAGCTAAATAAAATAAGAATATTGAAAAATTAATTACATCCGTGCAAGAATTACAACAAAATAAACTGACTTACTAATATTTTCAATTATTTCCACTTTTATAGCTAATCTTTTGAACTTTAAACTTCCAATCTTTTTTATGCTAAAAGTATAATATGAATGAAATTTTTCCGCTAATATCAATGTTAACTATGATTTTTTAATGAAAAGTTTCAAAATTCGAAACTAAAATCTGCTAGAAATCAAACAATGACGTCATGTACACGCTTATTAAGTATATTTAAAACATTCAAAAATGAGAACAGCATAGCATGAAGCGACTAAAAAATAGTCATAATTACGTATTCCAATGGAAATAATTAAAATTAGGGGTAAAAGCAGCAAGCGATGTTGATGATGATGATGATGATGAGATGAGCAAGGAAAGCAATTTTCATAGTTTCCTTAGCGATGAAGACGAAGAATGGAATTTAAATTATATTCTGTATACATTCAACGCAAACACTGCAAAGAATTTTTGTGCTTGTTTGATGCTTAAGTATAATATTTAACATAACATAAATTTCATGAATTTTCACAAGAAAAAAAGAATATATTCTTAATTAATTCAGTTTATCTTCTCGGTTCCTGCTGACTGTAAATATTTTTTCGTCTTCATATTTTCTTACAAAGTTTTTAGCTGTAGGAAAGCAATAGACATAAAAAGAAATGGTTTTAAATTTTACAGCAATTTTCCATAAAACAAATCTCTTTTTTTATTTCCATTTTTCTTCTTCTTCAACTTTACATCTTACCGGCTGAATTATTTTTCGAATGGGGCAATTTTTCATGGAGATTTATTTTTAAGACTTAAAAGTTTTTTTGTGCTGTACAACTCCAAAAAAAGGCTTAAAAATTCTCCATTTCTAGAGATGGCTATCAATTTTAATGTGGTGCAAGTGTTACTCAACATTAGAAGCAGTAGAATTGAAAAAGCAGCGAAAAATTCAGCTGAGATAGCAATTTTCCGTTATACAATTAAGGCAAGAGTTGAAGTTCTTCTTTGTGCAACTTGAATCCAAGACAAATGGTTGACATGCTGAGTTTCGAGATAGAATAAAATTTATATTCACTCCGTCAATCGAATCAGCAAAAGGGTATGCATGCAAACTAGAAGTCAGGGGTGTAGTCAGAAATTTTTCAAGGGGGGTTTTGAAATTTTTTTGTATGGAACGAAAAACTTAGGGGGGTTTTTGGGATATTTTTTCTCAAAAAACCCTAGCAAATTGAAGAAATTTCCCAAGAAGGAGGGGGGTCAACCCCCTGGCTACACCATTGCTTGAAGTTTTTCAATCTTTGACTTCAATCTTCAGAAATGAATAGAATTTTCAAGTAAAGGGGGGTCCTCGATTCAAACACACTTAATTTAAATTGTTTTAATTTTTCCATACAAAAATTCAAATTTTTATTTTTAATGGTCATTTTTGTATATTTCGATTTGAGTAAATTCAGTTGGAATAGAAATATTTTAGAACTAAACAACTGTTCAAATCGAGGAGTTTAGTTGCAGATAATCTTAAAAAAAGGTTTGAAAATTCTAATTTCTTCGTAAACTTCCCTCAAAATGACGGTGCGCAACAAAATTTCTTGGCTTCTACTCTTATCAAAATTATTATTCAGTTATACATAATTTTATTTGAATTATTCAAATTTCCCCGCTCTTCTTTTTCATTCTTCGTACTTTATGTGGTTGCAGAAGTTTTTATACACAATGAGAAAGTGTAGTGAAAAACTGAGACATTTTCATTTCTGCGAGAATAAATGAATGAGTACAAAAAGGAGATAGATAGCAAATGATAAAGCAAGAATGAAAAGAAAAAACCAGTAGGAATTAAAAAGATAATAAAAAGTTTTCGCTCTTTCTTCCTTCCCAATGTTTATCTTGTAGAAACTGGTAGAAACAAAAAAAAAAACGGAAGAATCGTTTGAAGTTGAAAAGTTTCAATTACATGCCATAATTTTGGAGCGCAGTTTCTGACATATTTTATGAGTTTTATCAGTTAAGAATGTTTGAGAATAATTAACCCTTATTATATCTTACTGGCTTAAGAGTGTTTTCAAGGAAAACTTTTGGCAATGACCATGGAATTTACATAATAATTTGAAGAAGTAATTAAATCTTCTTTGTTGCTGTAATTGTGTTTGAAATTTTGTCATTCTTTAAGAAATCTACAATCAGATTATGTACAGAGCAATTTGCATTTCTTAACTTATTTTTATGCTGAATTTGAAGATTAAAAGCTATCATCCGCAACCTTTATTCGGCATGTTTGTGAAACAGACAACAAAAATAAATAAAATTAAATCCCTCGCTAAAATCAAAACTCAACTCGAAGTCAAATCACTTCCGCAATCACGCATCATCTCAAAATTGCATGCTATAGAGTTTTTTTTTTCATTCAAACTTCTAAAGTTGTGAGATAAAGTACATATAGATAGATAAACTCATTGAGAAATAAAAATGCGAAAATGTGAAGCTGTATGCATGCAAGCAAGCAGAAACTTTTATTTCTTACCATTCCAATCTCGCCCGCATAAAGAAAATAACTTATTCCAATTGTGAAAAGCAAACAAATGAAAAAAAAGTCGATGTTTTTACTACTCTAGAACTTTTCTGCTATTCTTCATCGTGTGCATTTCGAATTTAAGAATTTTCTCTTCCTTGAATATCTTCATAAATAATGGCATAAGATTCCTTCACGACATATACACTCGTAGTGTCTGACTAGTCAGCATAAATTACGACAAAAGAATGATAATACGACAACCTTATTGTGACATGACTGGTGAAATATGCCCGTTCGCATTCTCAAAACTAAACATTTTTTTTTATTTCCATTTCCATCTTCTCGACTTCTCATTGTATTGCACTGAATAAAACTCGCTTCTTCTAGCATAAGGATAAAGAAGAACGTTTTTCTTCTCAAATAAATTTAAAAATAATTTGTGAGGCACTGAATGTAGCAATTGTTTCAGTCGCTATCTTGAGACGAAAGGAAAATAAAGAACACTTTTTCATTCATCCTCAATCACAATGCGGAGAAAAAGCTCGTTGATTTTTATCTATAATCACAATACGATATGCTGAAATTTGTTCTATTATTGCTATACTTGCTTGAATATGCGATTGACATGATCCATCAGTTATGTTAATTTTATTGTAAGCTGCAGTACACGATATTGAATATTCAAAACGATAGAAAATAATTCGAAATGTCTTCTATCTGTTTGATATAATCTTTGTCCTTATTAAAGAAATTCATGCTGGGTGTCACCCTAAGAATAGAAATGAAATCTATTTGGGTATGGATTTCTTACACAACTCAATTTTTTGAATGTGTTGTATGATGAAGCAGTTTGTCGTCAATATTCGAATATCATTAATAAATAATTCAAGGATAAAAATTATTTGAAAACAATTTAGTTTCTAATAATCGTCAAAAAAACTAATATTCGCTTTAAACACTCTTAATTTAATGACTGTGAGAAAAATTACCAAACTTGTGCATGTATTTCATCCCATTTTTCGTTATCTCTTTGCATCAATTGCTATTGCTGTTTTCTTTCAATTATTATTCCAATTTCCATTTCCCATTTTCATGTATATTTTATTATTCTACTTGTATATCTCATCTCTATCTCCATCTCTTTCTATTTCTCATTACAGATAATTGCAAGTGGCGACTTTGAGAGCTATCCATTTTTGCATAAATTAATTTTGTCTCAAAATAATTTGTCATCAATAGAGGAGGATGCATTAGGACGATTAGAGATGTTAACAATATTACATTTAGATCACAATAAATTGACACAAATACCATCGAGTCTTCCATCGAGCTTAATCAAATTATATATGCAAAATAATCGCATTATGGAGCTCAATTCCAATGACTTGATGAATTTGATAAATTTACAAGTGCTGGATTTATCTAATAACAAAATTATTTACATGCCCCAAATAACTCTACCCGCATTATTATTACTGAGTGTGAGAAATTGTGGATTAGAGAGCATTCATCGTTTATTTGTGAAAACTTCACCGAATTTTAGGCATTTACTTATAGATGGAAATCTCATTAAATGCTCACAATTTGTGGAGATTGAACAATGTTATGATGCTGTTGAGGATGACGAGAATTATACATTAACTAATGAATATATCAACGATAATATTGATTACAATCAAAATGATGTGGAGCGTAAAGAAAGACACTTAAATTCCATATCCTATTTTCCTCAGGACGGTGGTTATAGAAAATGTGGTCAATGGAAGGAGAACTCAAATATTCATGGGGAAACAGTGCCAAATTGTTGGAATGAACAGAAATTAATTACCTCATTTACTCGAACAAATGATTCAAGTGACGAACGAGCGGCAGTGAGTATCATAAATAAAGCAAGTGAAAGTAAAACTTTTGAAAAGACATCATCAACCACCAACGCCACCAACATCACATCAAATGACAATAAATTTAGTAACATGACAAAGGAATCTTTGAAAGTTAAAAATGATGGAAATCTATCAAATGAGACAATGACGATAAATAAAACAATAGCGGATATAAGGAATGGAAACGATACGCATTTTTACGAACAACATGAACAACAGCCACAAAATCAACAGAGCAAAACGGAATCGAGTGATAAAATGAAAAATTCAAAAGCAAGTGAGGAGGATGAAGATGAGCTAATGAAAAAGGCAAAATTAGCGCATCCAGTCAACGTAGTGAAAACAAAGATAAAGGCATTAAACAATAATGAAAGCATCAACACTAACAATGGCAATAAAAATTTATCTCTTGTAAGCGTAGATGCGCACAAACAAAAGCCAAACGGAGGATTAAATAATTTAATTCTAATGAAAACTAAACATTTTAAATCGTCGATGGAAAATGGTTCGTTGATCACAAATGGCATACAATTGAGTATGTCGAATGTTGATTATGTACACAACAACAACAATAGAACAACAATAATCAATCGAAATTTAATAGTTGATAATAATAGCAAGAAAAAGGTAGGAAAAACATTCAAGTCCGACGTTGTTGGAGTTCATTCGACAACAACAAATAAAGTAAATGCAATTAAGGATAATGGAATGGAGAATATCCATTATATAGCAGCACCAACAAACAATAATAAAAGTAAATCAATTGATGAAGTAAATCGATTAAATGATAAAAGCAGTGATGGTCCTAGTAGTATTAGTGGCAATAGCAATAAAGGCAAAAGTCGATATGGTCATTATAATGACGATAGTGAAAATCGACCGTCATTAAATCGAGGGAAGGCATTCGAAGACGGTAATAATAACAGCGGAAATGAAAATATCGAAGCAACAGATCATCAGCAACAGCAGCACATTATGAACATAAATCACACAATGAATGGAGAAAAATCGGAACATTGGAGCGATATTCGTGGAAATGAAAATATTTCAAGTCACCCAGGTCTAGTGATTGTACTCGCCTCATCCGTAGGCATTCTATTCACCTTCATTACGGTTTATGTGTATCGATGTAATTTCATAAATTCTTCACGTCGTCGAGTGTGTCGGAGGAATGGCAGTTGTGAGCACATTAACGAGGGTCGAGATGCATTAAATGATAATTTTAATGAAGAAATTCGCTCATTTACAATCGAAACACATAATCAATGTATGGGAAGTGTCAATAATGGTGAAATGACAGCATCATCGACAGTAAATCATTGCGATTTATTGCCCATGGATGTTTTGAACTCAACATTAAACCAGTCACAAGTTGACAGGACCAATATATCAATGCACTTTTGGTGACATCGAAAACATTTTGCTACTGTTCGAAATTTTTTTACTAAACATTTTAATACGAGTGATGGTGGTGATGGTGTGATTCGGAATGATGGCATTGCCAGTCGAATACGAACCAGCAACAGTGCGTATCGATTATTTGAGTGATTTGAATATATATTGCCTGTCGTTTGAATCTTCTGACGATGACACATATCATCATCATCATCATCACCACCATTCCACTCATTTTGTTTCCTCGCTTTTTATGTATTTTTGGATTTTCAGTTCCTCATTCATTCTGCTTTTTTTTCTTTTTTTTTCTCGAGAGATAAAAATGAAGAAATGCGTTAGACGCACGTGAATTCAATGAATAGTAAATAAAAAATATTTTCGTTTCTTGCTTTATCGGATGAATGATTTAAAACTGAGGGATGATGGAAGGAGAATGAGAGATTAAGAAAGTGAGAATTACTCAATTTTTATCTAAGGAAACTTGATTCATGGAAATAGAAAATCAAAAAGCAAAAAATTGTCTGAATGTCTTGAATATTTCAAAAATTTGAACATTTTCGAGGAGAAATGTGTTTTGATGTGATTTAGTCAAGACAATATGCAATAAAAACGCGTCATAACCGTTAATTCATGTTCAATTTCATACTTTTCCCCACCCCACATCAAAACTCCGATACAGATTTTCTTCCTTTCCAATTTGATTTCTCTTTTCATTCTTTCAAATTAACGAGCTAAAGAAATATTTTCTAAAGTAAATGTGAAGAGATGAAAATTTGAAATGACGGAAAAAAATGAAAACTTTTCTTTTTTGCAGCATCATTGATTTTAATACATTTTGGCATAGAATTTTTTATGTTTTTTTTTTTTTTTTTTTTTTTTTGTGGGAGTAGGGTGGAGCTTATAATAAAAATGAAGGGAAAATCGTCTTCATAATTTGGTTTTATTATCAATGAGTAGCTGCATTAAATCAGATTAGAGTTTGATCATTTTTTTCATCAACAAAAAAGCCAATAAAAAAGGAATTTGGGAAACGGAAAAAATTAAGAATGAGGACTTAAAAAAATAAATAAAGTCGTATTAAATTTAAAAGATATAAATCCTTTGTGATTTTTAATTTAGACAAAAAAAAAGAATTTTTTTGAGAAGATTTTATTTGCCTAAATGTTGCCTAAATGTATCAAGGAACACAAAAATGAGATTTTGAATATCAAATTCTGAATTCTTTTTTTAAGGAACTTGAAAAATGAAGATGAAAAATTTTCCATAAAAATAAAATCTTTTGACAGAAAATTTCAAGATTCAATTTCAAAAAGCTTCAAATATTTATTTCTAAGTACAAATTCTTGTCTTTACATGCTTTAAAGTAACTTGAGAAGAATTCCATCAATTAACAAGATTGCTTTACAAAGGTTAATTAGTAGATTACATGTGATTAATTGTATAATCCCAACAGCTAATAATTCAATCTAATTTAATGATAATTTATTTCAAACCTCATTTTTTGGTGAATCAATATCAAATTAATTTTTTTTTTGTGCTTACAAGCTCATGATTGATTGTTTAGATCTGGGTTGGGATAGATAAAATAATTTTATTAAAGTTATTAGGGTAATTAATTTGAGAACTTAATAGAGAAATTTGATTCTTAGAATAATTAATCCTCATGACACTTTTATTGACATGTAATTTGACGATGTTTTGATTGATAAAAATTTAATGAAATTATTCAAATAAATTTTCATTGAATCTTGAAAAATGTTCAAAAATTTTCGAATTTTCTGAAAAAATCTTCAAACCTCATCAAATAACATTCATCTTTAAATTTCTCAATAAACAAAATTTTCATTGAAATTCAACTCCACCTTTAATGTGTCAAAGGCAATAATGGCATAATAAGCTTCTCATAACATTAAAGCACATCAACCCTAATTGTGTCTATAGAAATTAAAAGGAAATGAAAATGATATCGATTTTCCATTAAATAAATTTTTGAACTTTCTCTGTTTTCCGAATTTTATCATTATTATTTCGAGATGTAATTTTAAATTCAAGACATCTGACAATTTATTTATATTTATTACAAAACTCTTGTACTGTTATCAATTTTTTTTCCTGTTCATTTGTTGTGGTTGTATGAATGGAAAATGAATGTCAAAGATTGAAAATGAGGAAGTCATGCGTTGTGGGTGTATCTAAGTTACAAATATAATAAATATAGAATTTGCCTTTAGGGGAATTTACAAAAATTACATTTCGCTCATTTTCAAAAATTCATTTTCAATTTATCTTTTTTCATAATTTGACTGTTGAATTTTTTTTTGTTTTCCTACTCTTATGTGTGCTTTTTCATAACATGAAAAAAAAACTTCAAACAAAAGAAAAGGAATGCAAACGGAAACGCTGAAATCAAATCGTGTATGATTTGAATAATAAAATTTACAACAAAAATGAATTTTGATTACGTAAATATGAAAACACATATTTACTAAAAGAGAGAAATTGTTGGAAGTGACATGAATTCCAAATCTTTCTTTAAACACGATTTTATGATTGAAAATTCAGAATTTAAAGCATTTTGTCTTTAAAAGCTTCTTTTCATGCACATTTCTTCGAATCGAAATTTCATTAAAGAAAATTGATTGACGTCAAAAATTTCTACTTTTAAAAGCCTAAACATAGGTTAAAAGCTTCATTAACTCACAAATTCGCCACCTCCACCGACGAATACACAATAAATAAATTTCTAAACTTTATCATTTTTCATTTCCACAATCTTCATCTTAACAACCCACAATTCTATTCTCTAGCTCCATCTCCCATGTATGTTTGTGTATGCATGTGCGTGTATACTTGTGATGTAAAATAAACAGCAGTAGCAAAAGAAAAAGATGAAATATTCAAAAAAAAAAAAAATACAAGAAAAATAAAAAGAACGTTTATGACATAATTTTTATATTGAATTGGATTTAAAACATCTTGATTGTTTGTTCTTTTTTTTCTCTCCGTCGACATAAACATTGTGAACGAGTATAATGAATACAAATTTAATGAGAATGAAAAAGGAAGAGGAAATAAAAAAAATTTTGTCACAAAGAAAATTGACGAAAAATATTTTTCTAAATTATTAAAAAAAAGAAGAAAATGAAATGAAAAAAGTTAAAAAAAAAAAAAATAAAATAAATTTGTTTTGCTATTCTTTATAAATCAGTAATAACTTCCTCTTTAGAAGTTGAAAATAAAAAAAAAACGATGAAAATATTTTCTAGGTATGGATTCTTAGTAGTACCAAGATACACTTGACTATAAGCTTCCATGTACTTTTTTCTTTTAATAAAAATTAATGAAAAATTTAGCTATATTTGTAACTGTGTAGAGTGATTTTGTGAGAAAATGATGAAAATGCTACTATTAAGAATCCATACCTAGATTCGTAGCTGTGTGATGTAAACTTGCATTTGTATTTAAAAATTTTCCAGAGGTTGACACGTTCATCCAGAACAAAAGAATTTTTCATCCGGATGAAATCGTGTCATTCCCTGGAAAAACTTTTAATGCCAAAAATGAAAGATGCAAAAAAATTAAAAATCAATCAAAAACTCAATTTTTATTGTGCCAATGTAATTTTATTAACTACAAAAGTCAAGTCCACATCACACAATTACGTTTTCTTTTAAAATTGTGAAAAATTAAATGAAGAAATAAAAAAAAACATTATCTAGATAAGATTTGTAGTGACTAAGTGAAAATAAAGAAAAATGTAGAAATTTAAGCAAAAGGTGAAATCTACCTAGAATAAAAATTGCCAATAGAAGATAGGATTTTATTTCCAATAACATTTTTTTCTGATACAATTTGTAAATATAGCTCAATATAAGAAATGAAGAAAAAGACGAAAAATCTTTTTTGAATGAAAAATAAAAATGAAAGAAAAAAAAAAAGTAGAAAAAAAAGAAGAAAATCACGAAAGGCCAATTTTATTTCTCCACATCATGCTGTCCATCCCTCAACAAAAGAAAAGAGAAACTTTTCACGTCTCACATGAAAATGGGATTTCAATTCTTAGCTTTCAATATCCGGTTTTCATTATCTGATTAAAAAAGTTTCTCTCTTTTTATTCCTTTTGATGATTTCATTTTCAGGTATAACAATTTTATTTCAGATTGACCATTCGCATGTACCACCCACATACTTTTGAACAACCTGTTTATTCCATAATATTGATTGTGAATTTTTTTCGTTAAATGATGTTTAAAGCGCATTTTTTTAATTCCCAACTTTTTTAGAAACAATATTTTTTCCATTAATAAAATTCATAAATTCAAAAGGCAGATAAAGCAAGTACAATCAAATGACTAAAATCTCAAAACGATTCACAATTATCGACACAATATCCAACTAACCATGCTGAATATATTTGAAAAAACTTCTTACTGTTGATTACATTTTCTTCATCCAAACTCAATCTGTATTTACACAAATAAAATCAGCAAATATATCTTCTAACATGAGGAAATCGTAAACATACGAAGCCGCAATTATTTGGGTCGTTAAGTTCGAAAGTGCCTGAATTTGAAGGTTTTTGTGTGATAAAGTTTAATTGAAATCCACATATATAAAAAAATAAATTTCCTTCTAAGAAATGTAAAAACCATCCACAGCAGTTACTAAGCTGTAGTAAAGAAATATATATTGAAAAAAAGAGCTGCTTGAGGTCGCAATCGCACATAGAAATAGAAAGGGAGCAAAAAAATTGAATTGAAAAGATGAAGATACTTGTAAATTAATGAAGCCACATACTGTGTTCACTTGCTGTGAATATGACACCATTTTTCTCACCATTTTTTATGTCAAGATGTCTATGGATGTTCAGCATATAACATCATAAGTAATAGGGAAGCAATTGAAATTTTTATGAGAATCTATTTTATATTAAGCGCAGTTTTTGGAAACAAAAATTTAGTGTGGCTTTTAAATTTCTTATAAATTTTTTTAAAGTAACATTAGAGCCTATTAGAGCATATTTTTAAAGCAATTGACTCATATTTAAAGCACAACAAATTTAAACTTTCAAGGTTTCTTCGTTGCTTTAGAAATCTGTAGATACAATTTGTATATTTTCTTAAAGCAATAAGAATCTTTAATGTAATGCTTCAATAATACGATTTATTTTCCACAAGGTAGGTAAGTCATTATTTTTCTTACATTAATAAAGCTATTTTTTTAAATTTTGGAGCAAAAATAAATTTGCAATTACCTAAATTCTCCACAACTACCTATAAATTAAATTTGAATAAAAAATTTAAATACTGCTTTCATTTTAGACTTCACTTAAACTCCTGATAAAAACCTTGCAATACAAAAAAAATTATTTTTAATTTACATAGCAACAAAAAAGAAATCATTGACATCAAATCATTTCAGCAGACGGGGTCAATCAATTCAACATCAAATCAATAAAGATCATAAAAATAGATTCTATATTATTATCTTCTATTGATTCAAGCATAAAAATAAACACCTTATTCAGTGAATAAATTCATCCATTGAGCAATAAAAAGAATCAATTTCATCGGACAACATGATTACATTCCTACATCATTCTCCAATAAAAATAAGCAAAAAAAATTGTCTCCAACTCAGCTCTTTTTTTATCATACAAAGAAAAATGCCAACAAAGGCTTAGAACTTGGGTGAAAATATAGGAAAGACAAAGAAAAGAATCGCAAATATATGTGTACATAGAAGGCAGGCGAGAAGCAGTCATCTATTAAATTTAATTAGACTCAATTCTGTAATAATTACAATCATTGTACAAGAGAGATAGGAGGAGACGACGTTACAGCATAGCAAGATTGTCAGGTTGGTACTTATATATCGTGTTCTGTGTATGCTCACATATGATACGATAAATTTTCACTGAACTAATCTTGCGCTCATTGTGACATTAACAGCAATATCATTATCATTTTATACCATAGACGAATAAGAAGAATATAATTGAGATTATTTTTAAATTAGTCGATATAAATTTGTCGAGTTTTTGCAGATTTATTGCAAATTGTAGGAACGTGACACTGTCGTAAGCGTGATTTAATAAAAACTTTTCTTTATGCACAAATGCATTTACATCTTTGGATTGGATCGAAATAGATGGAGTTATTTTGTTTCTTCTCTTAATTGCTTTTTGTTCGAGTGAAGTTCTTCAAGTGGAAAATTTTTTTTTCATTCCAAAACTTTTCTTTTCTTGTGTTTTCGTTTGATTTGTTGGAAAGAAAATTTTTCTCATTATAGATTTAAAACATTACCTTTTTTGAAGATTTGATATTAACTTCAGAAAATGATTAATTGCTTTTAATCAGGGGCGTAGCCAGGGGGGAGGGGGTTGGGGGTTTTAACCCCCCCCCCCCCCTCTTTTTGGAAAATTTCTTCAATTTGCTAGGGATTTCTGAGAAAAAATCCCAAAATCCCTAGCTATATGGCCTTGATCGTAAGTATATAATATTTTAATTAATAAAGGATGATAATATTAATTCACAATTATTTATAAATTTTACGATCAGTTCCTAAAATACTTTCAAAAATCACTTTATTCGTGTGTTTTGATTTAAATTATTCAAACACTTTGTCGTAATCAGAGTTTGTAAAACTTTTTGAAAAAATTTCTTTTATTATAAAATTTGTTGATAAGTTAACAATATGAACTATAACTTTTATTTTTCATTAATAAATTATTTCATTTTTATGCCTCATAAAGTTTAATATAATTTCATTTTTGTAAGCTCAGTGAGTAATCATAACTTTCAATGGTACCTACATAATTTCAGCTGTTAAAAGATTTTTGCTAAAAAAAAGTCAAAGTTTGACAACCAAGATGTCCGTAGATATAGTTGACAGCTTTTTTGACAAATCTGACAGATATTTTCAATTTTTTGGATTTTCCATTTCTACAGTCAACAAAGTTCCATATAAACTGCATGATAAAATAAAACTTAAGTTGAAAATTTTTGGATTCTGGTTTTATGTTATTGGATTAAGTTTTGTGATTATATCAAATATGATTCATGACATGATTTATAGAGAAGAACAGAATCATCAAAAAATTGTCTATTTTGTCAACATTCCATTCTCAATACTGAAAATCTACATGATTCGTACATATAGAGATGTCATTTTTGACATTATTGAAGATTTTCGTGGCGTCTATAAAATGGCAATCTTTAGAGAAAGACAATTTAAAGGATTAAAAAAGTACATTAAAATATTCGAAATGATGACAATTGGATTGATGGTCTTCTTTGTCATAAAAATTTTGATTAGCATCTTTCAAAACGGAATCAATGAAAATGCATTACTTATGTGGACACCTATACAAAATGGCATATTAATTAACATTTCTTCTATTTATTTTGGATTTGCGAATCCATTGGCATTATTTGCATCTGAAGTGACAATTTCAATCATTATGACCTTAATCGCTGTATCCTTTGACAATTTAAATGAGAAAATTCTTACAGTCAATGACACCAAGGAATCTGAAAAGGCTCAAATGATAAAGGAACTAATTGAGCATCAATTAAAACTATTTTCAGTGTTTGAAAAATTTCAAAAACATTTTTCGGCAATTTTTTTCATTTTGTTTGTTCAAAGCTCAATCTCATTATGTTTAGCTAGTTTTGAACTTATTTCTCAGAATAGTATTATTGATTTTATAATGAATGGCACATTTCTTGTACTAACTTTGCTTCAAATATTCTCGGCATGCTATTTTGGACAGAAAATCATTGATTCTAGTCAAAAAACTGCGAAAGTTTTATATGAGATCAATTGGTATTGCATGACTGACATGAAACTACGAAAGGTAGTGAAACTTATGATATTGAGGTCACAAAAACAGCAGCAAATAACGGCAAAAGGAATTGCAAAAATCTCTTTGGCAACTTTTACTCATGTAAGTACATATTTGAAACTTTAAGGTTTTGGAAGATTTTAAATTTACAATAATTAGTGATTCTGCTATTGACTTATTTTTTTATTCAAATATGTAGGTTATTAGGTCAGCATATTCATATCTCACATTGATGAGAAGAGTTTACAATAACTAAGCAGAAGCAAAAAATTTATGTAACTTAGAAAATTCTAAGTTAGAATTAAAAACTAACAAATTGTACTTAAATAGAGAAATTTGAATAAAAAGTATGGAAATCTAGTATTTGATTAAAGAAAAAATTAAGCTTCAATAGTTTTATAATTTGACGACATTTAAAATTTAGATGATCCTGAAACTACAAAAATGTTTTTCCTGTATTTTCTAACGCTCTAATTATTAGACTCTAATAAGTTGTAAAATTAGACCTAAAGTTACTAAATTTCTCATTTGGATGATTATATGCCATATAATTGAGTTCTAAAAGGCAATTTTGGACATAATTGATAATGAGAACTATTTCTAATTTAATTAAAAAACTTATCAAACTTAAAATATTTAGACATCCAAATCATAACATATTTAACCGTAAATTCTTAAATGTTAATTTATATAAAAACTTTTAAAGAGACAAAAATAATGTTGAAATTCACATTTTACATAATTTAATTCTTTAGGAGATACAGGCAAAGTTATTTAAAAGAAACAACGACAACTTGAACATTACGATAATTTTCTCATGAAAACTAATTTTATTCTAAACTTTTTTAAGGAACTTAAGGTGAAGAAAATTTCAAATTTTTGTATTTATTATTTAGATTCTTGTGGCATTTTAGTCATGAAAGAATTTGTTTTTTCTGTTTGTGAATTTCTAGCATCATATCATTAGTTTGGTCTTTTCCTTTATCGGAAATGGAAGCTATTACGGTCGACAGTTTGTTTGAAATTCCTGACAAATATTTTAGATTTTTTGGATTCTCAATCTTGAAGCAATTAAATCCTCCAACTAGTTTGCAGAAATTTTCTCGAGGATTAAGGTTTACGTGCTTTTTCATATACCTCACAGGAATTTCTTTCCTAGTGATCACAAATATAATCATTATCCTTCTTAATCCAGCTGAAAGGATTCATCATAAAATTATTTATTGTGTAAATGTTCCAGTTACAATTACTGAAGTATCAACAATATTTTTAAATAGAAAATATATTTCAAGTCTAACTTCTGATTTTCGTGAAATATTCAAAAACTCAATTATTGAAGAACATCAGTATAAGGATCTAAAAATATTTACAAATACATTTAGAACCATTTGTAAAGGAACCATTGTAGTTTTTATAATCCGAATAATAAAAGAAATTTTCACAAATGGAGTTGACGCAATAGGATTAGATTCAATGTGGACACCAATCAGCAATGCAATAGTTGTGAACTCATTTCTGACCTATATTGGAATTATAAATGCGATAATGCTTTTTGCATCAGAAGTGACAATCGAGACAATAATAACTTTGCTATCAATTTCATTTGACCAACTAAATGTCAAAATTCAAATTTTGAAATACGTCGATAAAGACAGGAAGTTGAAGAAATTAAACGAAATAATTCAGCATCAAACGAAGCTTTTCACAATAAGTGAAAAAGTTGAAAGTCGTTTTTCACTGCTATTTTTTGTATTTTTTATCCGCAGTTCAATTGGCATGTGCCTTGCAGGTTTCGAAATAATGACGCTATCAGACATATCGAATATCATTCTTCATACTTTTTTTCTGCTCATCGTTACCACTCAAATGTTTTCAATCTGCTATTTTGGGCAAAAAGTCATTATTTCAAGTCAAAGTGCTGCTCAAGCAGCATATGAGAGTAATTGGTATGAAACAAGAGATATAGAGTACAAAAAAGCTTTACTCTTATTGATTTTAAGATCGCAAAAACAGCAACAACTTACAGCCAAAAAATTTGCTCCACTTTCCTTGGAAACGTTTACTCATGTAAGTGATGTTGTACATGAAATTCTTGATTGAAAATAATTGAGATATTAATTAATCATATTCACACCAAATTTTCAATTTGGGTGAATATATTGCTTTTGAGTAAAACTGAAAACCACATTTTCTAACTTGCTGCTTCAGGATTACAATTTTATCCCATACTGTCTGTGGTGGAAAGTTTGAGCCTGAAAATACCAATCTAGCAGTGAAAACCGCATCTCATTTGGTGCCTTCAGTCAAGAGAAATCGCAAAAAAACGCATTCTGTCATTTAGCAAGTTAGCAAGTTAGCAAGTTAGCAAGTTAGCAAGTTAGCAAGTTAGCAAGTTAGTTTCCGCGATAACTCAATTTTAACGAAACGTTAAGACTTCGGGTTTTTTGCATTTGATTAATATTGGCCCAAGGAAAATCGGTATAGTTTTTGGAGTCATGAGTTGCTTCCTGTGAGGCACAATAGACGAAAATGTGCCATTTTTGACCAAAATATGCAAAAATATTTACATTTTCTTTAATATCTCAGACATAACTTAACCAAATGATTTGAAATTTTCGGTGTTAGATTAAGCATTATTTAAGGTATAATTCACACTATATTGACAAAAAAATTTTCATGCGCAGTGTAACAAAAAAGTTGAAAAATCGAAAAATTTCGAAGCGCCGACGCAGGCTGTACTTTAGTTATAGTGCTAAATGCGCGCTGAACAGATGTAGGGTTTTAAAACGATTAATTATGATGTAATCTATAATCAGTAGATAAAGTTTAATTATTTTTTTTCTCTAATTGAAATCAAAAGAAGTTCTACTGGTGGTGTGAATATACCCATGAAGCGTGATCCGCTTCATTACTAGTTGTTTTTTTTTTGAACCATCTTAGGTTACAAGGTCAGCATACTCTTATTTGGCTTTGATGAGGCATCTTTACAAGTAGAAGTTTATTTATCCAGTATAGAAGTATTTATTTGAGCAAAAACTAAATTTCTACATTTCCTTGTATTGCACTAAAGTTAAAAATAAAATAATACGCTCCTTGATTCTTTTATTCGTATATGTTATTTGCAGGATCTCCAGTTCCAAGATTTAATATTATTTCTATGACAACATGATTCAATAAATTCGACAAAATAAGAGAAGAAATTTTTCAATGAAATTTTCTCCATTTTATATTTCCAAAAAATAGAAATAAATTGAGGAGAATGAACTTCCTGTAAATAACAACTCCAGTAAACAACAGCAACAATGCCTTTACTTCAAAAATCAATTACACCTTTCATTGAAAATTTGTGCAAAAAAGACAGTCCATATGGAATGAAGAATGGACTTACTATTGTAAAAATACGAACAATAGAAAGCAATATTTCTTCATGGTGCCAACGCATACACACTTTGAGGATACAGTAAAAAATAACACATTCATTTCACTTTCTCATCACGTCGTAGCATTTATCAAGTCGTTTTAGTCAAAAATTGTATAAAAATAATGGCCCATCGTTTCCTATACAATAATAATGGACCTTTCTATTATGTCGGTTACGTCTTTCTGCACATGCTTTTTTATATCCCCTCCGATAATTTCCTCATGTCGGTGCATAGACGCTCAATGAATCTTAAACAGATGAACATCAAATCTAAAGCCATTAACAAATTTTGTTGTTTTCATTTACTTTTATTTTCATGTTGCAAGTAAGCCAGTAGCCAGTATGTGGTGATTTGATGGCTCAAAGTTACAGATGGTGATGAAATTGAAAGATTAAGATGGATTTTAGAGGTTGAGATATTTTATGTTGTTGATGGTGATAAAGAAATATCTAGTTTTGGATTATGTCCACGAATTTTACCTAATTTAAAAATAAGTGAACCCAGCAACAGTTTTAACTAATAATAGCTTTTTATATTTTTAAAATTAAAATGACTTAAATAAGCTGCAATTTACTTTAGGTTGAAAATTTGAAAAATTGTGTAAACCTGACAGCAGCAAAATCAATATTTTTTTATTCCAATTCAAATTTTTCCCCCTTATAAATTTCAGCAATTCAAATTCATATTCTCACAGGATTCGATCCTGTTTCAAAATGCCCAATTTAAATAATATGAGCAATCATCATTGGAGAGTCAAATTTCAAAATCAAATCATAATTCCTGCTCATTCATTCATATTTTTCATGAGAATAGTACAATAACCTTTTTTTCTATTCTTACAGCTCTAATTCATACACAACTACATCCATTCACGTAAAAATAGAAAAATAAAGAAAAAGGAGAAAACTTGTTGATCTCAATTGCTTTCGAATTATGAAATCATATGGTGGTGATGCTGATGAAAGGCATATGGTTTATTATTTCTAAGTAATAAAAGAAGTAAACGGAATGGGAAGAAAAATCTTTATTTCATCCATTCAATCGGAAAAATAAAGAAAATTTAATGATTTGTATTATGATTGCAATAAAATGAATTGGAAGATGAAGCAGAAGGAAAAGAACATAGCAGCAGAAACTTCAAATCAAACATTAAATTCAGTCAATAACATTACGCTTGATTTGATATCGAACAATATCGAGGTAGAAATGCTGATACTATGTATTTCTGATACTGACTCACTGTATCCTCAACAAATCGTTTATCGATTTTATTAACAATTCACATCGAATTATCGGTATTGGAGAAAGAATTTTATGTGTTAGGTTGAATAGTTGAAGGCTGTGTCTGTTGATGAATGTGTTGAGCGCATTTCAGTTTACAAACAATGCTTTGTGGCCCTTGATTTTTTTGATACTTTATGTTCCTAAAGCTGCAGCCTTTACTATTTCAAATTTTTGAGCAAAAAGAAGGTTAGCTTTTAAAAGCAATAGCAATAATTTAAATCTACCAAAAAAGACAAAATGATGAAAATTTTTAAAAAAATGATAAAATTTAAAAAAAGAAGTAAGCACGAATCAAATGTATATGTGAAGAAGGAGACAAGAAATGTATGAAATGAACATAAAAAGCATAAAATGTTGCTGTTGTTTTACCTTAACGACATGGTGGAAGAGAATAAGAGACAATGGCTGCATGGGAGGCATGAGATATAATGGAACAACACCATCAATTTGCTATACTATCTATCTGACCTTCCTTGTACTTGCTTATACTGCATGTATATTTTATACAATAAGCTGAATGTACGGCAAAGTACTAAAGGAAAGAAGAGAAAAAAAAAATCAAACATCATCCTTTTTGTGTACTCAATATTCCCAATAGCTGATGATTTTCATTGATGCTCTTATACTTGTGCCAACACAATCGAATTTAACTTACGAATTCCAATGTTGTATCACAAATGAATCAATCCAAATGAAAATGTAATAAGCGCCATCCTCACTTTGAACTAAAATTTCTCGTGTGTATTAATACCATACATATTACATTTGGTATCGTTGGAAAGCTTAATATAGTAGCTATCTACCACTGATAAAATTTTTTTATTTGGACTTATGCTTTTTTTCACAGAACACCTCAAAGCTCGAGAAAACATGCAATTTTCAAACTAAAATTTTGTGTATGTCGTGTGCACAAAATTCATAATTTTTTATTGTGATGATAGCTACTAAGTACCAACTAAAACCCGCCACTTAAATCAATTAGAATTAATCAATTGGTGTCGAGATATGAATTTTTGAAGTTTCGCAAATTTCAAAAAAAATTTTTTTTTGTAAATTTATACTTTGACTCTTTATCTCATTTCTCATGTATATTATCACCATACATATAATGTTTTATATCGTTGTAAAGCTTAAGACAGTAGCTAGCAATATCTGTAACAAATTTTTGATATAAAGCAATTCCGTTCCTTACAGAATGCCTTAAACTTTTACAAAAAATGGGATTTTCAGATAATAATTTTATGAACATCTTGTGAACAAAATTTTTTTGTCTTTATTGTATCATAAACTACCTACAATAAACTAACAAACGCTTTTTAAATCAATTTGTTTTAACAAATTGCAGTTGAGATATGAATTTTTGAAGTTGGATCGATTTTTTCATATTTAAAAAAATAAAAAAATCATAAATTTTTATTTTTAATTTTATTTCTCGAGCCAAACTTCATCATATATAATGATTTTGGTATCGTTGGAAAGCTTAGGACAGTGGCTAGTCATAAATGTAGCAAAAAAATTTTTGGACTTATGCTGTTCCTTACAAAATAGCTCAAATTTTTTTTGAAAAATATAACATTTTTTATTGAAATTTTTTGTAATTTCTGATCATAAAATATTTTTATTTTTAATGTTGTAGAAGCAACTAAATATGAATACACCCATAACATACTTTACACTATATTAAGTTTAGATAAGCAGTCAGAAAATTTGAATTAAAACAGTATATTTTTCAAAAAATTTGAGTCATTTTGTAAGGAACAGCATAAGTCCAAAAATTTTTTTTGCTCCATTCATGACTAGCCACTGTCCTAAGCTTTCCAACGATACCAAAATCATTATATATGATGAAGTTTGGCTCGAGAAATAAAATTAAAAATAAAAATTTATGATTTTTTTATTTTTTTAAATATGAAAAAATCGATCCAACTTCAAAAATTCATATCTCAACTGCAATTTGTTAAAACAAATTGATTTAAAAAGCGTTTGTTAGTTTATTGTAGGTAGTTTATGATACAATAAAGACAAAAAAATTTTGTTCACAAGATGTTCATAAAATTATTATCTGAAAATCCCATTTTTTGTAAAAGTTTAAGGCATTCTGTAAGGAACGGAATTGCTTTATATCAAAAATTTGTTACAGATATTGCTAGCTACTGTCTTAAGCTTTACAACGATATAAAACATTATATGTATGGTGATAATATACATGAGAAATGAGATAAAGAGTCAAAGTATAAATTTACAAAAAAAAATTTTTTTTGAAATTTGCGAAACTTCAAAAATTCATATCTCGACACCAATTGATTAATTCAAATTGATTTAAGTAGCGGGTTTTAGTTTGTACTTAGTAGCTATTATTACAACAAAAAATTATAAATTTTGTGCACACGACATACACAAAATTTTAGTTTGAAAATTGCATGTTTTCTCGAGCTTTGAGGTGTTCTGTGAAAAAAAGCATAAGTCCAAATAAAAAAATTTTATCAGTGGTAGATAGCTACTATATTAAGCTTTCCAACGATACCAAATGTAATATGTATGGTATTAATACACACGAGAAATTTTAGTTCAAAGTGAGGATGGCGCTTATTACATTTTCATTTGGATTGATTCAAATATAACTTTTTATGATTGTTATGTTCTTCTTATCCACACATATAAATTTTTGTCTGTTACTTCCAATGCTCCTTCCTTGTTATCATCATCCGGTAAAAGCAAGTCATGAGAGAATGAGAATAAAAAGAATCTTACTTCTTCCTTTCACATACATAAAAATACACCATCCATTACATGGCAAACACAATAATTTGATAAATTTCTTTGAGGTGGAATTCGGAATTTAATTTTTTTTTTTGTTGCTCCTATTATTACAATTGTAGATGTGCTTACACATTTGCACATTCATCTTTGGAATTCCTTTGAGAGTCTACATTAGCCTACACAAAATGTATCATACTCATAATAGATAGGAACAAGAAAACGGAAACAGAGAGGAAGCATGAATTATGAAAAATGAATCTACGCAGTAAGAATTATGTTGCACACAAAAGAAGCTGTATTATAACTCAAGGAAATAATGACAGCATGAGTTAAAGTTTTCTATTCTTATTCAATTTTTTACTATCATTTATGTCTGATCTTGTATCATTGTGTATAATAGATAGAAAGAATTTGGAGACTAAAATTACAGAAGACATTAAGGATGGAAAGAAAATCCTTTAAAAAGGTTAAACCCCTTTAAAATCTTTTTATTTGATTCTGTAGTAAACTTGAGTATAGAAATGTCTAATTTTTCGGAAATTTGAGTAATTTTCCATGGCCATTTCATTTTTAAAACTCCATTTCGAATCTAATGATTCTTGACATCTGTTGAATTAATAATATTTTAATAATCTTTCGAAATCTCAATCTTGAAATGCAAAATTGGAAAAGAATCTCAACGAACTTAAAACTGATTATCTCCTCTTAAATTATGAGTGCAAGAAACCATTTCAGCATGCTAAGTGACTTTTATTCAAAACATTAATCTCAATTCTTTAGAGATCTTTAATTAAAATTAATGACTTCAGCGAAAGCTCTTCAAGCAAATTTTAGAAACATTCTGAAAATTGAAAGCTCTTCGACTATTTAAATTGTAAATATCAGGACAGACAAAAAAAAATTTTTGTTGAAAGAATTTCAGTTCTTTAAATCGAACCTTTTGGAATATTAAAGAGGTAAAATATGGGCGAAATTTTGCAAACTTTTCTTCATCTGGCTAGAGCTGTCAAAAGGTAAAATTTATTGCGGTTGAACGATTTTCTTGTTTTGATTTATGTTTGCCAATGATTTTGTGTCAATTGGAATTGAAAGTGATTGTTTACAAAGGTTTAAAATCACAATCTTGAAAAAATATATGAATGATATTCAAAGTGATTTTGAGCTTTTTAGAGGGAGAAACCTTTGGCTTATGAAGTCAAAATCAGATCAAAAAGCAAAAAACAATAAAATAAGAATTTTCATGCTCTGTAATGTAAAGTCCAGTAGAAAATGCTTCATCATACTGAAAAATATAACAGCTTCAAAATTCACAATCTAACATACCAAAAACACACAAGCTTCTCCTCTTCAAAATAAACACATAAGCACTTGAGCATTTTGAAAACCCAAACTAATTTAAGCTTCAAGAATCTCACAAAACCACTTCCTCTTCTCTTCACACTTCAGAAATTCATATGAAAAACTTACATCACACACACAAATCTACAGGATCATCATTTAAAGTTTCCATTCACCAGTAACATTCATTTTACATTAAATGTTCATAACTTGAATAAATGTAACTTCCACCAAGTCTATATTGAACTTTTATCGTCTTGTCTCCCAGTAAATGTTTGAAGAAGATATCCAAGTGTCAATATTAATCAAACGACAACACATTTAAGCATTTGCCGGATCAATTTGCATGATTTATTAGATATCATGCAATGTTCTATGCTGCATTTGCAATATTGGACACATTTCATTTTATATACGCTCTTCATGTCCTGATAGTCATCTGCATTGTACGACGTATTAAGTAAATTGATTTTTCACATATTTTTTTTCATTCTATACAATTTGCATATACACCTACACATAATACGAATATGTGAACTAACAGTTTCAATATGTTATGCATTATTTAACATCCAATTACAATGGAAGGCAGTGAGAACGAGAGATGAAAAAAAAAGTTCAATATTTGAGATCAGCTCTTATTGTATTATGTGACAGAAAAGGGGGATTTCAAAATGAGTGAAAAAAAATTATTAAAAATTGGTGTTGAATTATTATGGCAGCTATTGAACATTGTTGGAGATATGTTCAATATTTGGATTGTCAGGTGTTTGTATTTGAAATAAGCTTATGAAAAGCGTGGAAAATTGAGTAACAAAATATGACGATAGACTTGTTATGACATCAAAATTCGAATCAAATTGTTGTTTGAGTAGCACTCAGATGGTTCAATATACAAAAATCTTTAAGCAAAAAAACATTTCCATATCCTCAAAATCCCCTTACTAACAATGATGTATTATATTTTTTTAATTCATTTTATTGTAAAATTCTGTTCGCGGTATGCGGTTTTTAGAGCGATTGCATTTTATAATCGTAATAAATATTTATAAATCATCCCAGCTGATGCAAATTTTTCTCAAAAAGCACTTATGACACTTTCCATTATTCAAAAGCTTTGCATTGATTGAGTACTTAACTTGAATATCTTTTTTTTTGTGGTTTACTTCCTGTTTTAATTCAATGCACAATTTTTCATTCACTAATTGTTGTCAATTTTCAGCACAATTAAATGAATTTCCGTGCTCTTTTTCCTCTGTTGCATAAACTTAATTTTTTTTTTAATTATTCATCTGTACGCAATTTTATCATTTCACATCATTTCACATGATAACATTTTCCATGTTTCATTTTCGATTCGATAAATTTTCATACATGGTACAATACAATATTATTATTATTAAAGAATGAATATCGGAGCAGTTGAAGTTCATATTACTACTGTTAATTAACGACAATGCTTAAATATGTTTTATGCATCTGTGTGAGTGTTATATGTGACTGTATATGCATCCTGATGCCAATAACAAACAATGAAATATAATAAAGTGTAATTTATTTAATGGTCAGTGCATAATATGTTATTTAGCAGCATGTGCGAATTGCAGCATGTACGTGTATTTCCGTAAATATTCGAACGAAATCACATGTATCCACAAATTTTCTCTCAAAATCTATATATTATGAATGAACATGCATGAAAGTGTGTAATGCAAAAAGACAAATTAATTAATTTTCATTCTTTGCCTTTTTTTAGTCTCACTCAAATATGTATGCTTATGCTTATATGTATGTATGTTGCGTAATGTGTATCGGTATTCATTTATTGAGAGCTCAGAAATTTATATTCGACACTTATGTAGATGATATTTATTTTCCAGAAACTAATGGGTGAAGTACGGAGTTGTAATAGTAATAATAATAAAAAATA
Organism: Chironomus striatipennis; assembly: GCA_026123125.1. Taxonomy (NCBI): domain Eukaryota; kingdom Metazoa; phylum Arthropoda; class Insecta; order Diptera; family Chironomidae; genus Chironomus; species Chironomus striatipennis. The sequence goes on along the minus strand of CM047394.1, from coordinate 21,033,982 downwards.
AAGCTACTATTGTAACAAGGGGTGGTTTTATTGTTTTATTGGTGATATTTTGTTGGTTCGATGAAAATGCTGAATTGACAGATTTTGAAAACTTTTCTGATAATCTAGTTTCTATCTTCATACTAAGGATTTTTAGACAAAAAAAATAAAATGAATCCACTTTCCCCTTCTTCTTAATGATTAAAAACTACTTCCAAAAAAATCTAGCATAGTCCTTAAGATTCCATAAAATTTATTTCTATATTATCAGAATTTAAAATTCCTACCATGTTTTAAGGTTAAGCTTATTTAAATACTTTTATGTAAATTTTAATTGCAATTGTTGTACATTTATGGCTTCTTATTATAACTCCCCTATGGCAAAATTTACTTTCTCAAGTTTCCTCCCCAAGAAAACAATATGCTTGTATAATACAATGAAAAAATTCTATCATGCATAGAAAATAACTAGTAAAATAAATAGAGGAAAATAAAGCAATCAATATTGTTTGAAAGAGAGTAAAGTGTACAGTGTGTGAATGGAATGAATGCAATGGCAATGATGAAAAGAACGACAATGAGGGGCAATTTTCACAATAATCCTAAATGAGTTGTTAGCATGAGTGTTTGAGTTTTAATGCTGCATGTGGAGATATTCAGCACATTTTTCATTGTTTAGATTTTTTATACATATTGGGGGTGATTTTTGATGTTCTTTTAGGGAATGTTTTAGTTAAAGTTGGATCAAACCAATATCAGCATATGGAACAAACTGCCTTTACATTTTCAATGGCATCAAAATGCAAAAATTTAGTTTTTTGAATCATCCGCCTACTACATACAAATTGTAAACATAAAAGGAAATAATTTATCGTGCGAGTAAAAAAGATCACAAGAATGACCACCGATTTTTTTTTATCCGGCAGACTTATTCATCCAGTGGCACTGACACTATATTAACTAACATGTTATTTTGTAATTTTCATGAATACTCTGTGTACATATTTTAGTGGCAAATTGTTATGCATAAATTATTTTCTCTCTTTTGTAAACACCAAGGGAGATGAAATTTCCATTAATGTCAAATGTAGGGGAGAAAATAAAAACGAAAAAAAAATCATTCATTACAACAAACATCATCATTGTTTTCCTTTCTACTGGTACCATAATTGAAAATTTATCATCATCACACTCATTTTTACTGACTAGAGACAAATGTCTTAATCTGCACATATCCACAAATTTTGTTCATATCAGTTTATACATTGTTGATGATTACAATAATTTTTCATTATGGTAATTCAGGTGGTAGCTTGAAATTTTCTAAGAATATTTTGAGATTTTTCTTACAGGAATAATGCTAGATAATTTTGAAATTAGGTAATATTTTTGGATTTGAAATAAACTTTGATTAAGTACCTAACTATTTGTATTTAATAAATTAAAAAAATTATGCATATTAATTTATTAATAAAATATTTCATAAAATCTAGGAATCAATAAAAGCTGAAAAGCTTACTTTTTCATTAATTTTTTTAAAATAAATTTCGTCATCTCACAGTGGTCTAAAATGAAAATTTTCCGGCAATCGACCCCATTTTGGAAAAGTTTCACTATAAGTATTGGGGAATGTCTCATTTTAAAGCTGACATAGATACAGAACGATTCCCCAAGTTTCAGCTTTTTTCGTCCATCTGGAGCTACATGGCAGGGCTTCAAAGTTGGCCATAGTGAAAATTCTCAAATTTCATGATATGTCATTCAAACTTAATTTGCGCAAAATCTATACATTGAATTGAAAAACGGTTTTCAGTTCCTAATAGCTTATTACAATACCTTTAAAATGATATATCATAAGATCTGTAAAGTATTGACCAGTTGTGACAGTGCTTGATTGAGTACGAAAAAATAGGCAAAACGTACAATATTTTTCACGGTAGCTGCAAAGTATGTTCTTCAATCGTCTACATAATGGTTGTACGTTTTTCATACAGTTAAATACTCTAGCTTTCCAAAATGGTATCACACTACTGCTCTCGAGTGCTCTTTGAGGCTCCACAGCTGCTCAAAGTTGGGTAAAATTTCAAAAATTTAAAAATTTTATTTAAAAAAAATTACCTAAAAAATCAAGTTTTTGGTAAAACAGTCTCAAGTTTTGTTTTTTATTCTTAATATTGTATATTTAGGCTAAAAATGAACGATTTTTGAAGAAATTTTTGAAAAAAGTCAATTTTGACCACCCCATGCTGGTTATCGACTTGGTCTTTTATGCCTTCACTCAAATAGCTACTGCTCTTACGTGACTTAATATTTTTCAATTCTGTTTTCGGATTATTATAGCTTATTGTTATACCTTTACAGTGATATATAATACTTGGCAGTTATGCTTAGTCTTGGTCATCAAAACGCTTGTTGCCTGTGACCAATAGTGATCGACCCCAAAATTGAAAATCTCAAAAATATGATTTCGAAAAACGAAGCTCAGAAATAAAAATAAAAATTGTTTTTTGGTTTTTTGAGTTGATTTATCATATTTGTAACTGTAAGTTCTCAATAAATGAGATTTAAAAAGTTTTTGGTACCTCAGAGTAGCCTCAAAAAATCTACCCTGGTAGTCTCAGTCAGGTGTACAATTTTTACCTGAGAAACTTTTTTTGAGACTTTTTTCGATTTGTTATTAATTATTGAGCACATTTATGTTGAAATAAATTGATTTTGCAGATTTTGCTGCTTTAAAAAAGCAGCTTTATCTTTTTGATTATTGCATGGCTCTTTTGACATTGTTCAAATAATTTAATATAAAAATTCAAATTTTCTACATGTACACGACAAAAAATCAATTTATTTCAACATAAATGTGCTCAATAATTAATAACAAATCGAAAAAAGTCTCAAAAAAAGTTTCTCAGGTAAAAATTGTACACCTGACTGAGACTACCAGGGTAGATTTTATGAGGCTACTCTGAGGTACCAAAAAATTTTTAAAACTAATTTTTTGAGATTCTACAGTCACAAATATGATAAATCAACTCAAAAAACCAAAAAACAATTTTTATTTTTATTTCTGAGCTTCATTTTTCGAAATCATATTTTTGAGATTTTCAATTTTGGGGTCGATCACTGTAGGTCACGAACAGCAAGCGTTTTGATGACCAAGACTAAGCATAACTGCCAAGTATTATATATCACTGTAAAGGTATAACAATAAGCTATAATAATCCGAAAACAGAATTGAAAAATATTAAGTCACGTAAGAGCAGTAGCTATTTGAGTGAAGGCATAAAAGACCAAGTCGATAACCAGCATGGGGTGGTCAAAATTGACTTTTTTCAAAAATTTCTTCAAAAATCGTTCATTTTTAGCCTAAATATACAATATTAAGAATAAAAAACAAAACTTGAGACTGTTTTACCAAAAACTTGATTTTTTAGGTAATTTTTTTAAATAAAATTTTTAAATTTTTGAAATTTTACCCAACTTTGAGCAGCTGTGGAGCCTCAAAGAGCACTCGAGAGCAGTAGTGTGATACCATTTTGGAAAGCTAGAGTATTTAACTGTATGAAAAACGTACAACCATTATGTAGACGATTGAAGAACATACTTTGCAGCTACCGTGAAAAAATATTGTACGTTTTTTGCCTATTTTTTCGTACTCAATCAAGCACTGTCACAACTGGTCAATACTTTACAGATCTTATGATATATCATTTTAAAGGTATTGTAATAAGCTATTAGGAACTGAAAACCGTTTTTCAATTCAATGTATAGATTTTGCGCAAATTAAGTTTGAATGACATATCATGAAATTTGAGAATTTTCACTATGGCCAACTTTGAAGCCCTGCCATGCAGCTCCAGATGGACGAAAAAAGCTGAAACTTGGGGAATCGTTCTGTATCTATGTCAGCTTTAAAATGAGACATTCCCCAATACTTATAGTGAAACTTTTCCAAAATGGGGTCGATTGCCGGAAAATTTTCATTTTAGACCACTGTGGCATCTGAATAATTACACATAAAAAAATATAAAAGTTTCATCATGAAAAAGCACTAAAAGCTTCAATGAAAATACATTTCCAATTCATAAAATATTTTGATCAATTTTCATATCTAAAAAGATCCATTTTACATGCATTCCACTCGATACTTCAATCAAAAGTATGAAAAAATTTCTATGAATGTTTTCCATGCATAAATAAAAAATTTTATTCACTAGATTTATGTGTGATGAATTCATGCATTAAGCATCATTTTTTAACTCAAAATCGCTCCTTTTTTGTGCCTCATTGTGTTCGATTATTCATTTTGAATGAAACTATTCATCATAGAATTTAATGAAACGTGTGCTTTTTTCACATACATCACGAAATGCTCTCTTTTTATACACCGATATATTTTTTTTTCTCTCAATACACAAAACATTCCCTTTTTCAGTTCCAGCATTGCTTACTATGGTTAGGTAATGTATGCAATTCAACAGACATACCTTCTGATAAAGTTTTCATATATATATTTTCAGTCTGTCTATTGAAAATGGTTGATATATCTACAGTTGTAGTTATTGTTCGAGAGTTAAAGTGCCATAATCGATAAAAATTAGAATTAGCATCCGCTTTTTTGCCATCGATAAAAAAAAAATGTTTTCAACACACAGAGAGATTTTCAAATCTATTCAGTCGCTGAATAAAAGGAAAGAAAAAATCATGGATTTTATGAATTTTGTACTTAAAGCGCAATTTTCAAATTAGGAATCTAAAATTTCTAACAATCACTTCTTCATCACGAAAACCTCCATTATACATACATAGATACAGACATAATGATATAGATGATAGAACATCATATTTCCTCCTTAAAAATTGCATACACTAAAAATAAATAAATTTAATGTGAACATGCAGGTTTTCTATACAGCCAGATATGATGTTCAGGTATACTCTATGCAACAACACAAAAACATATTCCGTTTTGATCGTTTTTTTTCATCCTTGCGAACATTCTGTGTCATGTACTTTGTATAGTCTTTTTCACATTGTACATTCATACACAAGAGGAAGGCGTCTATTTGTCTCGCTATTTAATGGAAAAAAGAATCAGCATGATTCAAGAGTCTATCAATGAGAGTTTACAGGAAAAATTCAAACATAAAATTTGTTCATAGTCGTGGATACGGCAGGTATATGAAATGCTATTCAATTGGATGAAAAGAAAAGAAGCTCTTATCTCTCTTACATATGTAGGAATGTGCTGTTATTTAAAATTTGAAAATATGATTTTTTTTTCTCTCTTTCCCCATCGATGCTGTTTTTCTAGAGAAAAAATAAATCAATTTGTCTACCGTCTATGAATTGAGCTATTGTTGAACATATATGAAGGGATGCAAAACCAATTTTCATATTGAGTAATGATGATAGCAGATAAGTCAAAGGAAATTCATCCTTAGGTATTTTTTGAGTGATGGGATCAATTTGAGAAAAAAAAAAAGATTTTCTTGGGGGATTCTTTTGATGTAAATAATTTGAAAAAATATTATGATATCTAATATAAAGCGGAATTTTAGGGTTGACTGAAGTTGGTATATGAATTTAATATGGGGGTCCTTGATATAAAAATTAATTTTTAAATCAAATTTATTTGATAGAGCATTAGAAAGCATTAAAGTAAATTTTATTTTCTAAAATTTTGAATTCCCTTGGCAATCGTCATTCTTCAGACATGACATCAATTGCCAAAGCATGCATGCATCTTTTTGATGTAAAATTTATAACACATTGACATTGGTATCTCTCTTACATAAGCAACATCCAAGAAAGCGTATCAAACACGATACACACTTTATTTTCAAAAACATTTACCTTTTTGAATTTCTCCCCTGATGACAATATCCTTCTAAGAAATGTCCGAACATTATCATTAATGTTATCAGCATATGTGGAATGAAATGTTTATAAAGTACATAAAAAAGGAAGTCTATTAAATGGCAGTTGCAGATACGAGACAATTTTATTGATAATAATTTTGAAACATGACCCGAATTTTATGATTCAGTAGTTTTTCTTCAAGAAAGTTTTCTTTGTATGTCAGAGTGTTGCTGCTGGTCAGTCTGTGCTAAGGATGCATGGAAGGGATTTTTTTCAAAATTTATTTTTCAGATGTCTTATCGGATTCGAAAATTTTGTTTTTTGTTTCCGGACTCTTTAAATTTAACACCAGTTTATAACCACTAAAGAATGAGCAAATTACAGCAAATTCGCTTTTACATTCCAGAATCAAAATGTATGTCAAACTTGTACCTCCAATTTGTACGCCACATGCAGCAAAAAGCCAAACCAAAAAATAAACTTCTTTCGTGGCAAAAGTTCGATTTTATGTGGAAAATGTTAATTGAACAATTTTTCTATTCTCTTCTATAGCTTGGTTGCTTTTTTTTCCTCTCAATTTGCTTAGTTTTACTAGCCAAGAAGGAAAATATTATCATGGAATTATCAAGAGAATGGAGAAAAATGCATTTTTAAAAAAAGAAGACGAAAAGGATGGAAAAGAGCAGATAAAAAAAGCTCAAATGCAAAAACCAATGAAAATAATTGCTAGACAGTAAAGTTTTAATGAAGCGTTCACATAAAATGTGGTTTCAATTAAATGAGAATGAAACATATTTTTCGAAATACACAGAAAAAAAGCGAAATATTTTATGCATATACAGAGTATTGTCTCGGAATTTTATCGCACTTGAAACATGTGTGTTTGGTGAATGTGGCATATATGAATTAAATGTGATAGGTTTTTTGCAAAAATTTTCCTCGGAGGATGTTTTCAGAGTGGATATGAAAAATTTGTTTAAATTTCAAACACGATGTACGATATTTTCAAAAATTAATATTGGAGACAGTTTAGCAGAGCAGTTATATTCAACCCGTTGTGTAATCTGACTTGAAATTTTGCTTTTTCACGTCAACTTCAACAAAATAAATTTTTTTAATCCAAAATTCAAAAATAATTCAAGTATTTTATTTTTTAAGCATTTCTAAGTCAAATGTTGAATAAACAATCCAATTCCCTCGGTGTGACTACAAACATGTATGTGAATAAAGCGATAATTTCCATAGAAATTGAAAAAAAAAGAATTATGGAATCGCTTAAAGAATAAAAAATTTCCATCACGAGTGTGTGCACATCATGCGATACGCATAATGCTGACAAACGATGAGCAAATTTTCTTTTTCTAAATAAAAATATAAATTATTTTACAGAATAAGGATAACTGCTTCTGATTCTGTTGCTGTCTTAATGTTACGCTTAAATATAACTTCCATCGAAAGTCTCTGTATTATCACATAATGAATTTTCTTGACATTTTTCTCATTTTCTGAAGACGTATACGCATCATTTTAAATTTATTCACTTAAACTCTCAAGAGGATATACACATGCATAAGGATGTATTATGAAAATGAAAGGAAATTTTCATAAGAGTTTTTAGAAAAGGGAGATGTGTAAAATAAAAATTGAAAATATCGTCTCGCATATGAAATTAATAACGTTATATGTTTACATCACATACTGAAAATCAATTTCTCTCACAAAATAGAAGAATGAAAGTTGAAGTAACAGAGAGGCATGGCAATTTTTCCATCAGCGAAAATTAATTTTCAGCGCTACATGGAAAAATATTTACATTCAAAACATTTACGTGAAAGGCAAACGGTAGCGCTTAACACTTTTTTGGAGGAGAATAAAGACTTTTTAGAGATGAAATTTCAGTTATTGAACTTAGTTTGTCTGCAAACTTGTTGGGGATTTTCATAGATTCAGGTTAAATTTTTTTTTTATTAAAATCTTAAATTTCTCCAAATTTCTTTAAAAAGTTTCAATTTTTTTTAAGTTTCAGTTTATTCTAAATCTTCAAATTTTCTGCCTCCTTACCAACTCCTTACTAGAAAAAATTGCATAAGTTTCACACGTTATACATATCTTGGTAATTTCCATCTAAACTCCACTCAATCAAATTATCCATACATATTTTCATTTCAATAATTTCAAAGTATAAATTAAATTTGTCATCATCATCAGCAGTCGCAATAACGCTTACATTACGGTTGACAACGTGAAGATATAGTGGGAAAATTTTGAATGTAAAAGGTAAAGAAAAAGATTTTATAGTCAATTTTCATGATCGAAATTTAAATTTCATTATCATTAATGAAGCAAGTCAATTGATGCCATATCTGTCAATATTATCTACATTCTATTTTCATATAATTTGATTTCAATTTTCCATCCATGCTTTTCAATAAGGTTAAACGAATTGGTGAGGGGTAAAAGTAAGACTAAAATATTCATTAAGCATTCATCACGAGATGTTTCGAAAATTGCTCCTTTTAATATCAACGACTTTCTTCCATCATCAGCAAATTTTGTGCATGGGTTGGAGACTTATTGATTTTTTTTTTTTTTACGAAAATGATAAAAAATATCAAAATCTTTGAATATATGGCCAATATTAAATACTGACTATCAAACCAGCTTCAAATTCAGATCGAAATAATTTTAATTCAAATCTTAAACAAGACTAATCAAGCATTAAATGCTAAACTTTCCCACCCAAGTGAAATTCCTTCTATTAAACATTTTCTACACACATTTTTTTCGTATTCTTTTCATCTCTTGCCAATAGAACATTAGCAAGAGTGTTGAGGTACGCACGACGTAATAAACGAGAAGCGTGAAAATTACAATTAATTGAATATTAATTTATTTCACCCTTTTAATTTTCAATGAATGTTTATGTTTATGACATGAATACTTAGCGTGAAGAATTTTCATTGCGATGGCAGTAATGAAAAATTATGAAATCACGAGAATCCACTGAGAATGATAAATTTGCAATAATGAATGATTAATGTGTTTTGGTTGCGAAGAAGCAGAAGAGAAGTTCAAGTGTTTTGTACTTAAAGGATTAAGGATTTATTTTTCATACCACAATTGCCTTTTCTTACATTTTTACCATTTTTTTATTCGCAAATTTCTCATTCATTTTTAGTTGGTCTTATAATTTTGTGAAATAAAACAATCCTTGCTCTAAAAAGTCAGACAAGAAATAATTTAATGCTAAATATTAGGAAGAAATAGAATGAAATTATAAAATATAAAGCGAATAAGTACTTTAAGAAAATTTAATTAAGCATTGAAACTTTTTGATGAAATTAATACTTTGAACTCAACTATTGTTGTCTATTCTTATTTCATACATTTTCATTAATTGAGTTAATTGAACGTTCTCGATTTTATTTGAAATTTTGAATACTTTTAGGGCTGTAAAATATGGAAATTTAATTTATTTTCAAAATATGTTCATTCAAAAATCTAATATGCCTAATAAAATTTTCCTCTAGCTTCCTGAAGATTCCTTAATTTGTTTGAAGTACTGTTTCCAGATTCAACTTTCAAATGAACTTTTAAACATAAATTATAAAAGTTTGAATTAAATTTCCATTCTCATAACACAGAATTAGTTCTTAAGATAAAAAAAAAAATGTACATCAAAAAATATGAAAAAAATTTCTTTGAAACAATTAAAAACAAATTCTGTTGCCAAAAAAAGAAAACCTCTGAAAAAGTCAGTAGAAAAGGGAAAATGTCTTGTCAACATTCTGTCGTTGTTTACAAAAGATTTTTAATCTTTTGATCTTTAAATTAAATTTCACTTTTTGGTTCGTAGAAACCACGCCTTAAAAATTTTCAGCATCAATAATTTTCAAAAGCTATGTCAATGAGGGAAAAGAATTTTCACGGAAGAAATAAAATGCTTAAAAAATTAAGCACCTGTAAAAAATCCCATTAAGTCGGATCCTTTTAATAATAATGAAAATTTTAGTAGCTGTCTGTTGGAATGGGAAAATTGAATGAATATTAAAATTTCACGTGAATGCTAATAAAATGAGATAAAATCATAAATCCGTACAATTCACTTAGTAAGTTTGTTAGCTGTACAGCATTTTCCATACAGGATTTTATGAAAATTGGCGGAAAATTAATTTAATATTCTTTTGTCATACAAAAAGCCGCAACGGTAGCATCAAGCATTATTCACTGCAAAATCATGACTTTCAGTGTTATAATTTTTTATACAATAATTTTTTAACGAACAACTTCCTTTTCTCATAAACTGCTTCGTACACAAAACAGCAGCAAAACCGAGTAAAGACATTCCAACCTCAGGCTAAACCTGGTTGTTAGCGAATGAGAAGAAAAACAATTTATGTATGAAGCAATACACATTTACATACACACAAAGAGAGGTAGACATACAAATAACACGGAAAACAATACGAGCAGATGAGAGAAGAAAAAAGGAAAAATAAATGTATCATGATAATGACTACAGACTAAAATTTCGGGCAAATAAGCAACAAAAGGCAAAATTTCTCCAACACACAATAGAACACTGTGGATGGAGTTTTGTTTTAGTATGAATTTAATTTAAACAAATAGCTACGAGGTTCAATGCATACATTTATTTCCGTCGTCTAATCTTCATTCTCTATTTCACATAACTAGTTGTGGAGCATTGAAGATACATGCTTCGTTCTTTGAGTTAGATTATAAATTTTCTTGTGAATTAGTGGTTGCTGTTTCTTACATTTTAGGGAATGTTGCTTTACATGGGAATTTTTGGCTATTGAGCTGTTATGTTAGTCATTTGAATGATCAATTTAAAATTTTGAAATTTTTAGGTTAAGATACTTAGAAAATATTGGAAGTATACTCACAACAATTACTTGAACTTTCCTTTACTTTAAGAACTTTAAATCTAAACCCCTATTCCTTTTCCTGTATATTTCTAAAGGAAAACAATAATTATGCAAACTTTGCTATTTGAAATAACACTAGAAACATTAATATTGTGAGCTACCTAGTGAGAAAAATTTTCAAAGCTAAATGCGAGTTCTCATATCATGTCCTTTTGTTTTACCGAAAACATTTCTATTCCATTGAGGAAATGTTATCTTCTCCTTTATAATCACTAAACATACACAAGTATACACACACAGAAAGTGTATGACTATCGTAAAATAAACAATGAACTTCCTTATATCTCATTTTCCTTAGTTTTGGTAATGCCATTATGATGCTGATGCTCTTTTCATAAAGCTCCTGTTTTTTATGTGCTATTGTGCCAAAAAATCTAGAACAAGCAAAATTGTTGAGATTTCCAACAACAACAAAAGTGCTTTCATCAATTTCAGTTTTGATAATAATAATAATTATTGGGTCAGAAAATGAACATGAAACAGCCGTCAAATGTTTATCCTGTCTTTTGTTTCATTCACAATGTATATACACAATTTGATTTTTGTACGAATTTGCTTTCAGGTGCCAAAATAATGCAATTGAACCGTAACAACAATATGAAGAACATTCATGTATTTTTTTCTTTTTAGTATTCATTCAGGGATGATATCTGTTTTTCATGCGTTTTTAGGATAATTAACTACAGATCTAATGCGACATGAAATGTAATTTTGATAGCACAAACCTAAAATTTCTTAAATATCTGTAGACTAACAATCAGATCATGATAACCAGCATGCAGTAAAACCTTGAGTCTTATGATCTTATTTTAGTTTTAAAGAATACATAAAACTTCCAATAAAATTGACTCGATGAGTTGCAATCTCTGAATTTTCCATACTAAATGAATATTTATTCATATCAGCAGTACCTGAATAATGAATCACAGAATATATATGTGAGGATTTTGTATAAAATTCTACATAGAATGCTATTAAAGGTAGAATGTATGACTAAAGTTCTTATTTTAATAGTCGAAAGAGCCAAAAGGTATAATAATATTTATAAATGTTCGTATTTTATACTTACATGAGTGCCAGAATGGTTTAAGACTCCAGACGAATGCAATAATTTTAATGATTATTATGGATTTCCTTCCGACTACTTTAGATTGCTTCTAGTCTTTATTATATAGCCATTTTTGCAGCTTCATGTTGTCTTTCTATCGTTTTACGTAAATTGTCCCATTGAGGTGATTAAATAATAATTGGATTTTTGCCGAAGCACCATTTTCATCAAAGATAACGACATCAGCATTCATTTATTGAAGAAAATTTACCTTTTGCATTCATTAAGACTTAAATGTTATACATCTCACAACAGTAACTGCAATCAGCATGATACATAATATTCTTAAAATCCTTGTTGAAGCTTAAGGTCAAACATGATGCAAGGTGTCATATTTCATTTTATAAATTTTCCAGTGGTCATGTCCTAAGGATATTTATTGGAAAATAAGGCAGTGTGAGAAAGTAATTAAGATTCAATAGGTAGAATGATGAGGAGAAAGAAGTTTAATGTTTGGACAAGTTGAAACTGTAATGGATGCTAAAAGGTATTTATTGCTAACACAAATTTTATGGACTTCCGTTATTGAACATTAAAATTTATGTTTTTGGCGAAAAATGTGCGTGAATTGACTGCTTATTGACTATATTTGTGGTAATAATGTTGAGTAATATGAAACATTAAGTGTTGCTTGATTATTGACTTTTGAGAAATTTTATGGAGCAAATTTTTCGATTTATTGATTTTGAATGTAGAAATAAATTATTATGTTTGAAAATTAAAATGGATGTAGAAAAGTTTGGGAAATTAAAAGTTCCACACTTAGGTATTTGTTTTTGTCTTAAATAAGACTTTTAAGGTTGTGACCAATTCTTTATTTTAATAATTTAAAGAAGCATGAAATGATTTTTTCAGGTTTGTTGAGCAGCATAGAATCACAAATATCTTTAGATATTGAGGATTATGTGTTCTCATATCCTCAATAAATGCATGAATGAAATTCCATTCGATCCTTTCGCAATTTGCTTGCTCATACGCAATATCTAATACTTTATACGTGTTTGAATCAAGCACTTCATTCACATGTGTGCGTCTTCATAATAATCTTCATCGTCATCGTCATCATTTCTGATATAGAAATAGAATAAGATATTTTTTTTTTTGATCATTTGAAATGGAATAAAAAGCAGCACAAAAAAGGTTTTTCCACCTTTTATTCATCTGTTCATCCCTTTTATTTTCTTTTTCAATTCCTTCATTTCCTACGTTCGGATGAAGAAAGAAAGATATTTCAAAGGATACGATTAGAAAGATTCACTCATTCATTTTTCACAGTATGTTAATGTACGGATGAGTTTCTATAAAATGATAGCTGGGCTGACACTAAGAATAAAATTTTTTCAAATGTATTGTCACATTTAGCGCATTTTGATAAATAATTTTATTGAATTTATGAACAATTACGACAGATTCACAAAGGGCCGTTCATTTAGTTACGTTAGGCAAAAAACTACTTTTTTAAAACCACTCCACCCTCCCCCCTTGTTACGTTTTTTATATGAAAATTTTTAACTTTTGTTTGATATGTTACAAAATCGCGAACGTATACTAAGTGAACGGATCCCAGGAGCATAACAATATTTCCATGAATTTAGAACAGACAGACTAACAGAGTTAAATTAGTTGCACATTTCTATCAAATTTAACCCTGACACATGAGAACGAAAAAGCACAAAAGAATTTTTGTCATCATTTTCCATTTAACACAACACTCGACATATGGATCTAAATTTTTTTTCATATACGAATTCAAAGCCCGTATAAATTTCCTTAATTCTTTTATATGCCTTCTTTGACCCTTATAAATACCAGTTTATGCAATAATTTTAAAGTCTTTGAATTTTTATTAAAATTGACGAATTTTAATTTTAAAGAAATGAAAACAATTTTCTTGAGATATTTTATCATAAATCTAAATTTTTCATGCTTTTATACCTTTAATAAATTTAAATTTTGTGAATTTATAGTTTTGTAAAATTGGAGAAGAATGAAGAATCAAAAATTGTTAGCTATTTCGACTTCCCTCTTGTTTATCAGTTGCAAAAAAGAAGAATTTAAAGAATAACTAAAAAGCATGAAACCTTAAAATTCTTGCATTTAATTTATCAATAACAGAATTCTGTAGGAAAAAATATAATTTATTGCCATTCTCATGTTAACATCTTAAATTTTTTATAAACCAATCCACAACGTAAAAAATGGAAATAAGAAAAATAATACGGAAAGAAAGTCCTTGAAAGATATTTGCATTCGACAGGACTTAATATAAAAAAAAAAAAAAAAAATGTACAACAACGGAAAATGTTTGGAGTTTCCTGAAAATATTGAAATTCAATTTATGTGAGGAGCTAATGTTATGCAAATGATAACGAAAAGAAAAAAAAACTTCCCAGATGGAAAATTAGGTACGGGAGATGGATAGAGAAATATTTTTATATCAGCAATTTTCAGCTCAAGATAGAATGGATATTAATGCACACAACCGCAACGATTATATGCTTTTAACCGTCCTCGTCCCACTTTTATACTTTAATACTTAAAAGCGTGCATAATTTTAGATTAAAACCTACTTACATCTGCATACAAATTTTTTCCTTTTTTCTCATTCACCCTTCTTATTTCATTATTTCTTTCAACAATTTCTTTTTTTTTTCAAGAGTACTCTACAAAATATATGTATTGTTAAATAATGATAAATCGTAGCAATCATTATTTATGAAAAACAATATAAAAATGAGTCAATAAACGAAACTCGAATATATAACATGGCGCAGTTGAAAGTTAGTGATTTGGTACTTCCAATCGATGTCAATGCGAGTTCTCTGAGTGAAGAATGGAGAAGATTCAAAAGAGATTTGATCAGTTTCTTTGATTTGGCCGAAATAACCGAAAAAAATGACAAAGTAAAAATTGCTTATTTGACTTTGCTTTGTGGAAATGATGCAGCTGAATTGTTTGATCATTTGGAATTGAATGAAGAAGATGGTAAATGTTTTCAAAAAGTTATAGACAGTTATGAGAAATACTTTTGTCCGAAAACGAGCATTTACATCCATCGTATGAAGTTTCATCAAGCAGTCCAAAGTGATACAGAAACATTCAACCAGTTTGTGTCAAGAGTTCGGAAATTATCAACAGGTTGTGATTTCAAAGAAAAAGAAGATCAAATAAGAGACAGATTGGTCATCGGAATGAAGAATTCAAAAATACAAGAAAAAATAATTTTTGAAAATGAATTTTCATTGCATGCTGTAATTGAAAAAGTACGATTTTATGAATATCAACATAATGAATTAAAGAAAATAAATGCTGAGAATAAGTTGAAGAATAATGGAGAAAACTTTTCAAGAAGCTGTGATTGCATCAAAAAGCCTTCAAAAGTTTGTAAACCTGCAGTCGGCAAAGTCTTTAGAGAAAGTCAGCATGAAAATATTAAAGCAGGATGCAAAAAGGAAGAAAAGGTTGATGCAATGAAAGCTAAGATGAGAATAGAAGAGTTTGAAAATCAATCAAATTCAGTAAGGTATGTTAGTAGTCTTTCATGGTACAAAAGTTTAAAGATTAGTGAGATAAATGTAAAGTTTAAGTTAGATACAGGTGCAGAGATTAATACCATTACTGAAAATATTGTTAAGAAGATAAAAGCTAATATCATTATTTTGCCATCGACAATTGAATTACGTTCTTATTCAGGTGGAATAATTAAGCCCATTGGCAAAGTGATATTACCAATTAGTTTAAATAAGAAAATTTATCATGAAGAATTTGAAATATTGAAAGGCAGTTTTGAGCCAATTTTAGGATTAAAAACATGTGTAAATATGAATTTAGTATCGCGTATAGACGCAGTTAATATTAATAAAAATCTTTATAATCAGAATCAATTAGCAGCATTTAAAGAACATTATAAAGACATTTTTGAAGGATTAGGAAAATTTAGTAAGCCTTTTAAGTTATATTTACATGAGAAAGCTATTCCATTTGCCGCGGCACCTCGTAAAATTCCATTAATGTTGAAGGACAAAGTCCATGGAAAATTGAATGAAATGGAGAAACTAGGTGTAATTTCAAAAGTGAATGAACCGCGTGAATGGATTAATAATATTGTAGTAGTTGAAAAAGGAGACAAAGTTCGAATTTGTATTGATCCGAAGCACTTGAATAATGCTCTAAAGAATTTTCGTTATCCGATCCCGTCGCTAGAAGAATTAAAACAGGATTTGAAAGATGCACAGTATTTCTCTGTTTTAGATCTAAAAGATGGTTTCTGGCATGTAGAATTAGACGAAGATTCGAAGAAGTTGTGTAGTTTTAGTACCCCGTTTGGCATGTATCAGTTTAATCGTCTGCCGTTTGGTATTAAAATTGCTTCGGAAACTTTCCAAAAATACATGTTTGATACTTTTGGTGATTTGAATGGTGTCAAATTTTATATTGATGATATTATTATTTTTGGAAAAGATTTGAAAGAGCATGACTTGAATGTTAAAGCAGTTATGCTAAGAGCCCGAGAAAAAGGCATTAAATTTAATATTAAAAAAGTTCAATTTACTCAGGAATCTGTTAAGTTCTTTGGACACATATTTTCAAAGAATGCAGTTAGTATTGACCCAGATAGAATTGAAACTATTAAAAATATTTCAGTTCCGAATAATAAAAATGATGTTCAGAAGTTTCTAGGTGTAATTAATTATATGCGTAACTTTATTCCACAGTTACCTAAGTTAACGCATAACATTAGAAACTTACTGAAAAAAGATAGTGAGTTTGTTTGGCAAGCTCAACATCAGGAAGAATTTGAAAATCTTAAACTTGTCATTGAAGATTCAGCTTGTTGTGCTTCATTTGATGAGAAATTACCATTAGAGCTTGAAACTGATGCATCTTCGTATGGTTTAGGTGCATGTTTGAGACAAGGTGATAAGATTATTTGTTATGCATCGAGGTGCTTGTCAGACATTGAGAAAGAGTATGGTCAGATAGAAAAGGAATTTTTGGCTCTGTATTTTGGATGTAAGAAATTCCATGATTATGTGTATGGCCGTCGTGTGACTGTCAAGTCAGATCATAAACCTCTTGAGAGTATAATGTTGAAAGATTTGTCGAAGATAGGCTCAAGAAGACTTCAGAGGTTACGTCTTAAGTTGTATAAGTATGACTTACATTTAGATTACAAGCCAGGCAATAAAATTCCGATTGCTGATTACTTGTCACGTTATACAAAAAGTAGTGTCGAGAAAGATTTTGAAGAAAAAGTCATGAAGCAAATGGTTCATACTTTAAGCATAAGTGATGAAAAGTTAGAATTGTATAGTTCAGAAACCAGTAAAGATGCTGAATTGAAGCTTCTTGTTGATTACTACAGTAAAGGTTGGCCGTCTGATAAATCGAAAGTTTCCGATAGTGTTAAGTCTTATTATAAAATCAGAAATGAGATTTATGTTTCTCAAGGAGTTGTTTTCTATGAGGATCGTGTGATTGTTCCACAATCGTTGCGCAAAAAAGTGTTAGAAGATTTACATGAAGGTCATATGGGAATGACAAAAAC
Source organism: Chironomus striatipennis (assembly GCA_026123125.1). Taxonomy (NCBI): domain Eukaryota; kingdom Metazoa; phylum Arthropoda; class Insecta; order Diptera; family Chironomidae; genus Chironomus; species Chironomus striatipennis. The sequence continues at coordinate 21,016,539 of CM047394.1, read as the reverse complement.
ATTAAAATTTGCAAAAGAGTCTGTATATTGGCCATGCATGGCTCAGAGTATAGAGAATCTCATCAGTTCGTGTGAATCTTGCAACACGTATGCAAGGTCGAATCAGAAAGAACCAATTATTCAGCATGAAATTCCTCTAAGAGCTTTTGAAAAAGTAGGTTGTGATGTCCTAGAGTTGAATGGAAAGAATTATCTTGTCTTGATTGATTATTTCTCGAAATGGATATGTTGTAAATATTTATCATCCAAGAATTCAAGTACGATAATTTCAAAGTGGATAGAAATATTTGGTGATCATGGCGTACCTAGAGAAATTATAGCTGATAACATGCCTTTTAACTCGAATGAATGTAGAACTTTTGCGAATGAATGGGATATAGTAATCACAACTTCAAGTCCGCATTATCCACAGTCAAATGGATTAGCTGAAAAAGCTGTAGGAATTGTTAAAAACATGATGAAAAAGACGAAAAATGCTGATCAATTGTGCATAGCTTTAATGAATTACAATAATACACCTTTGGGAGATTTAGATTTGTCTCCATCACAATTGGCACAAAATCGTCGTATGAGGACTAAAATAGTCACAAAGACCGAATCACTAGAACCACGCTTAAATAAGAATGTCCAAGAAAAGTTTAAGCTAAAGAGCTTTAAATCCAAGTTTTATTACAATAAGAATGTAGGTAATGAAAGCCACTTTGATGTTAATGATTATGTTTGGGTTCAGAACCAAAATAAAACTTGGATGAAAGGAAAAATCATTAAAAAATTAGATCAACCAAGATCTTATGAAATATTACTCAGTAATGGTAGTATTTTACGGAGAAATTCAAAATTTCTCAGATTAAATAAAGGAAATAGCACAATAGATATTGAGGATAGGCAAAGTATAGGTAGTGATGAAGATTCAATCATGGATAGCTTCTTTAGCTCATTGCAACATCCTCAACCTCCCAATGCATCTACAATCCCTCATCGAAACAACAGTGATCTAAATACAACCAATCAACCACAACTTCGAAGATCATCCAGAATTCCAAAACCATCAAAAAGATATGGACAATCTTAAAAGAGGGAGATGTTAAATAATGATAAATCGTAGCAATCATTATTTATGAAAAACAATATAAAAATGAGTCAATAAACGAAACTCGAATATATAACATGTATATTCCTTATAAATTATGCATTTTGCACTAAGACGTAATCTTTCATTTCATTAATATTGCATGAGAAAGCAAAAAGCTCATTTTGCGCTATTGTATGTTTAAAAAGAATATTATGCACATAAAAGTGCATTATGATGGTTAAAGGCATTCACTATCGCTAAGAGATGAATAGAAAAGATTTTAAAGCTCTCGCATGAATGATGAATAAAGCACACTTATTACACAAAAGGAAATAAATAGGATGAAGAATTGTAAAAGCGGAAAAACAACAGGAAAATTAATTTTTTTTACATATATAGTTATGGCAACCTTAACATTATTGTATTGTATATTATAAAGGCTTTATGCCTAAGTTTGCAACAAAAAAATTGTGTGGAATAAAAATTCTTAATTTTCATGAAAATTCAACTTCCAACTTTAATAAAAATTAGATGAAAACCATGAAATCATTAGACCAATATGAGCATGTTTTTTTATGAAAATGAAGGGGAAAATCATGGTTTTATGTCTCTTCAGGGAATTTCCTATTTTTTTTTCTCTTCGTGTCTCTAATTATTTCTTTTAAAAATGATGCTTCTCGCTTCATTATAAAATAAAAAAAAAAAGTTCCCATGTATTAATTAAATTTTCATGATGAAAATGAAACGCAATGTTAGCGCTTATGAACGAGGAAAAAAAAGAAGGAAGGAACAAAAATGTTTGTACCAGATATTTAATTACACATTATTTTACTCTGCTGTTGCGTGTGCATTGTTATTTCATTTTTTTTTTCATCGTATCCTTCTCCCATCTAAACATTTTTACTCTCTTGGAAGTTCCAAGTTGTAACTAGATGATTTTTTATTGCCATGATTTCTTCGGCGGATTTAAAGTAATTACAGCACTTTGGGCTCGTTCACTTATTACGTTGCGTACGGGGGGGGGGGGGGGTGGAGAGGAGAACAATAGAACTTCTGAGAATTCCATTGTTCTTTTTTGAAATATGACCGTTATTTTGTTACGTAATAAGTGAACGAGCCCTTTGGTACTGATATATTTTCGGTCGGTATCAAAATTAGACTTTTGGTCTGTTTTTTGAAAACTCTATGACTATGTGAAGCATAAATAAATTTCTTGACATTTTTAAAAACCTTCAAGAAAAACAAATAAATGCGCTCAAGATCTGCACTCCAATAAAAATTACTCAAAACCACATAAAAAAGAAAATACATGCTTTTTTAATAGCATAAGAAGTCGGTTGGGGTACTTCTCATTTTTTGCTATCTAATAAAACCCTAACTAGAGCGTACAAGGGGGGAAAAATGAAATCCCTTTAAGGGATCGAAGCACATACAAAACGTTCGCTATATAACAATAACTGTAACAAAAAAGGGAAAATGAAAGAAAAATATGAAAAACGTATGAAGGGCAATCATGAATGAGGAACGTGCTGGGGGAGTAAAAGACATCATGGAAAATGAGCAATTTGAATTAATTTTAAAATAATTATTTTTTTTCCTACCAAAATTAAAACAATAAATAAAATTAAAAATACGAAAAACATCTTGTCTAGTGGAGCAATGAAAATAATAGCAAGCATTCTTAGGCGTACGAACTAATGACGAATGAAGCTTCGTTCATAAATTAAGGGATCTCGTTTGCTCATGTTCGCTACATTATAGTAGCGTAATTTTTAATGCCGTTTTTGTTATAAAATATGTTGCTACTAGAATACTTAAACTAACAAGAAATGGCAAATAAGAATCTTCATAGGAATTTTTGTTATAAGGCTTCAACATCGCTTGAATCAAAGCGCATTTTTCAGATCAAATTTAAAATTATATTAAATTAACATAAATCAAGTATGGGCTCGTTCACTTATTACGTGACGCAGGGGGGGGGGGGTCGAGAGTAGAACAATAGAATTTCTGAGAATTCCATTGTTTTTTTTTTGAAATATGACCGTTATTTTGTTACGTAATAAATGAACGATACCTATGTGTAGCTTGAAATTCAATAACTTACCAACATTCATGGAGCAATGTATGCTATTCACTCAAAATGAACATAACAACCTCATTTTCCACTTAAAAAATGTGCTCAAAAAATGTGAGAATGTTCAAGTTCATTTGCAAAAAGAAGATAGAAATGCTCGTAAATTATAAAACGATTAAAATTTTTTAATGTCTTTTCCTTCTCTTTTTCATTTTTCTCCACTTTTTTTTTGCTAATGAGAGTAATTATAACATTAAAATATTTAAATTTCATTTTTCTAAGTAGGAGTAAAAATTTGTGGAAGAAAATTGCTGAAAAGTTCAAGATGATTTAATTTGATATCTTATTCTCTTCTCTTTGGATATCTCTATTGCCATGGAAGCTAAATGTCTAATTGGTGAAATATTTGTGAAATTTGTACAGAGAAACTTTTTAAAATATGTTACATCTTCTTTATTTCTTAACAATGCTCAACAGTTTTATAAATTAGACTTTTTCTCGTAAATCTAATACATTATACTAAATTTTATTGTTTAATTAATTTTTTATCTTATATTAATTAAAATGCTATTAATGTAACTTAAATCAATGTGCTTAACAATTGATTAAGAGAATAAAAAAATCGATCGTTTAAAACTAACGGTTTTTAAAAATTCAAACGTGATCAGTTTTTGGCGGGAAAAAAATCCTACGCCTTGATCAGCGACAAAAACTGTGATCTATGATCATTTTATTAAAAATTAATTTTTTGTTGAAATAATTTATTTAACATGTCAATTTTACTAGCTGATATTGATGCTACATGTGCAAGCCTTGGATATAACGATGGAAGTAAATATTACATTGAAGACGATGCTCTACAATCATTGAAAGTAAGTGATCAAAACATTACAAAGAAGAAAATAAATAATTTATCTCATTTCTGTTAATTACAGCATTTGATATGGATTTTAAGACGTGACAACTTAGATACACATGAGTACAGACGATATATTGGCCATAAGAAAGTTATCCAAACTGATTTGCTACCAATGTTAATTCATCACTGCAATCTCCCGGAATTGGCTGATGTTCTTCTTCGATTACTTGTGAATTTAACAAATCCAGCAATGTTATTCTTCAGAAGTGACTTACCAAAAGATAATGCTGGACGAAGAACTTATCTGGATCTCGTAGAAATTTCTCACACATATAAAGAAGCATTTGCAAGTTCAGCAGCTGTTTGGAAAACTCTAGCTAAGAGACTTCAAAAAATTATCGAAATTGTAAGTAAATCATAAACTAAATTTCCATCACCATCATGACATTCATTTTACTTCACACATATAGGATTCGGGTGAAAGATCAGAAGAACAAGGTTTAGTGCTTGAGAGAATATTAGTATTGACACGTAACGTGCTGCAAGTTCCAGCTAATCCACAGAATGAAAAGCGCGTCGATAACGACATTAGTGTTCACGATCAAATATTGTTAGCACTTCATGACTCGGGAATGCTTGAATTGATTCTATACATACTAAGTTCAAAATACGAAAATCAATATTATCTTCATGCACTCGAAATCACGTACCTTATATTCCGTGAACAAAAAGTTGAAACATTGGCAGATTCATCGGTACAACGTTCAGATGCTGAGAAGCTTGCCGATGAACAAGCATTGATAACGGCAAGAAAAATGGAAAAAGCAAAAATACAACAGCATTTACCGCCAGCACGACATTCACGATTCGGTGGCACCTATGTTTATAAAAATATGAAGTCAGTTTCTGATCGAGATCTCATTTGTCATCAACCACTCGAAAGAGTTATTGAGCAAGATTTGAGTCGTGATAAGAAAAAGATTAAGCCAAATTTTCGTCTCGCAAAGGATGAAGATAAATATGAGCGTCAAAGTGCTTTTTGTGTTCGATTAGTTTTACGTGAATTTTGCCTTGAAATATTGACAAAAGCATTCAATAATTTAATTCGACAAGTTCGACGTGTTCTGGAACGAAATCATGTAAATAATGAAGGAAGTGGTCACGATCAATCATATTTATTATGGTCTTTACGATTCTTTCTTGAATTTAATCGCTTGAATGGTTTTAAACTTGATCTCGTAAGTGAAGCATTAAGTGTTGGCACAATACATTGGATATGTAATCAAATTCAAAATGACTCGGAAATGATACAAACTGACAAGAGAAGAAAAATCAACTGGAATCGTCGTTTACAATTGGGAATTCATGCATATCGTGAATTCTTACAAAGCTTACAAGTTATGGAACTGAATGAGGATGAGGAAGTAAAGGCACTCGTTGCAAAACTAAAGACAAACATTTTCTACGTCGTTGAATATCGCGAAATTATTCTTCAATTGCTGTTGGGCTATAACGAAAATCATTTTACAAGGTAAATTTTCCTGAAAATTATTTGCACGTTCCTCTTTATATAAATGGTGAAAATTAACATGTATACATTTCACATAAAGAAATGTGAGGAGATGACAAGTTGAGTGTAAAAACCATTTCCTTTTTTGAAAGTTGAAATGATTTTTTTGCCGAACCTTTTTTTCTCTATGCTTATGGAAATGTGACCAAGTTTTTCGTAGAGAAGTTTTTCTTCCTTGTTATTTGACGCATTTATCCTTTTCAAATATCTAAAGACAGCCACACAGAAATGTCCATAACACTCTCCACATTTAATAAAATTACATTAGGTAGAAAAAATTTCTCTATTGACGCACAGCACGCATGTGAAATTAAAATCCAATTTTTTGCTCATTTCTTTTACATTACAATATTTTAGTGTCCTTCGTTATTCATACATGTTCTTTCTCTCATTCATAGAATGTATCTTCGTGACCTTATTGACACTACAAACGTGTATATGAAAATGATGGAGAAATTCTGTCAAGGCAGTGTTGTGGTACAAACAAAAGTTAAGAAGGATAAGAATAAAAAGAAAAAGGCTAACAAAAATGCTCCAAAGAAGGCCACAGAGTCGAAAAAGCCTTCAAAAGAGGAAGTAATGGTGAGAAAGTTTGATAAACTGTTGATGTGGGTCTTTTTCTATTAAAATATTTTTTTTTTTTGTACTCTAATAAGGAACGACTTGAAAACGAATGGGATTCAAAGATATCGTCAAATGTTGCTGTCGTTCTTGGAAATGAAATAAATTTGCCTGAAGATGAACAACCAGAAATGCCATTTAATGCTGAATTAGAAATATCAGAAGATGAACAACGGTGAGAAATTTTTTTATCATTTAAAGCATTAAAATATTTATTTCCATTCTATCAATAACAACAGTGAGAATTGTAAACAAAAAATTCACAATTTCCTCCGCGATGAAGATTTCGAACGTGCTGTTTTATTATTAAGAGCGGGTCGAAAAACTTGGCCAGATGTTGAAATATTTGGACGAGAGGATGCACAACCGGAAGAGGAGCTTGTTATCCTAAAGGAAATTTACATGATGAATCAAGAAGGCGGTAAGTGCTTAATGAAAAAAGATGAAGATTCAAAGGAATTTTTAATTAATTTCCTCTCATAAGATCAAAGCCAAACGATGCTTGAAAATAATAAGAAAGTTTAAATGTTGCCATTAGAAACTCTTTGTCTTAGTTAGAGCGCATGAAGGATTTCTATATAAAGTTTATGATCTAAAGTTTGAAGGCATAACAGTGAAGCGTAGAAAATTTTTTGTTGACAAAATCCAAGACTGTTAACATAATTTAGGAAGCATTCTTAAATGATATCCTATAAATTCAAGAATTTTTAACTCTTTATTCAACAATTTAACATCATTTATTAATGACTCTGCAACAAGAATATAAATCATCCACTTTATTCCAAGCCATTATTATTTTCATTCCATATCATGTCCTTAATGATCATCGGAGGAATTACGACCAGTAATTGATATGGCTGATTAGATGGTTCTGTTATTAATACACGGAAAACATAGAAGATTATGATGGCATTAATAAGATCCTTTAAGTGACGTACAATAATATATAGTAGCAGGGAGTATTGTAGCCTCAATCAAAATTTCAAGGTTGATTCAATTACAACAGTAGGATTATGCAGCATATTTTGTAAATTCCCAATGAAGATTTACTAAATTTCAAACCAGATAAATCGTAATTATAACGCAATATATCTTATTATTCTAAGTAAATTCCCAAAGTGGTAAGCAATGCCAAAGCCTTAAAAAAAAAGTTAATAAACTCATTTTGTTTAATCACAAAAAGCTTAAAATTATACAAATTTTGTTCGCCCCGTCTAGAGCTGTAAGCCCATGATGATAAAAATAGCAGATTATAATCTGTAAAATACGCTAGAGAACCGAGAAATAAGGAGAGAGAATAAGCACATTCCGGTCGGAAATAATTTCATACTCCCTTTCTCTGGCGCTCTTCCTTTTAATTAAGATATTATTAATCCAATTATAATGCATCAAAAAATGGCGCAAGATTATTAAAGCAAGATCCGCTTCTCGTCATCAGTTTTGAATGAGCTGAGGGATATTTTTTTGAGAGAATATTACGTGACATAAAAGATTTTTTTTTTTTTTGCTGATAATCAAATGGCTACAATCGCTAATAAGGAAAATAATGAAAATATTTCAATAATAGAAAAAAGAAAATTGAAGAAGAAAAAATTTTCATCATTGACGAGTTTCAATCCTTAAAATAGCCAATTTTCATTATTCGTACAATAGCATTCAATGTAGAATGGAAAGGCAAAAAAAAGAGGGATGAAAAAAGTTTAAGGCATTATCCTCAATGTTTCATTATGTAGAGGAAGTTCTCTTCAATGACGGTGAAAATGCCTTTTTTTGCTAATGCAGCAAATTCCAGAGTTGCTAATTTGTTTAAGGATGGGTGATTTGATCATTTATTTTTTTGTATCATCTAAACCTTGTACACTGTTTGAAAATGTAAGTAAATTGTTCACTTTGCTACATTGATGATTTTACTCATGCTATGTGTCAAATCTCAAAGAGCGACACTGTACAACAGAAGCATTCGAAATGAATTTTCATTGAAGTACAAAAGTTTAATTTTTTTTTTTTTGTCTTCTATATACAACTTTCTCATTCAACTCGACTCTTATTTTCTCAATCATTTCCTGTGCAGCACAATAAATGTTGAGAGAATAATTTTTTTGAAGCAGAGAAAGTTTTAGTTCTAGACTATTTTTAAGAGCTTGCAGTTTTTTTTTTTTGCATTCTCATCCTCAATGTTGGACTTTAGAACTTTAAGGAAAATTATTTTCATTGGATTATATTTTTTTTTGCTGCTTAACAGGAAGAAAAGATTTTCCGCTTATTTTCTAAAAATTATTTTCCTTTCATGTCATTTTATATCTCGTGACTTTCAACATTCGGTGGATATAAAAATGAGAAGATATAAAGTGGAGCGAGAAGAAAAGTCCCAAGTGAATCTAATTGAATCTAAGCCATGTGCAAAAGACATATAGAAAAGTGAATTAAGAAACTTTAAGACATGCAATGAATGTACGACTTCAATGTGTATTTTTAATGGGACTTCTTTCTATCTGCTGCAACAATTCTCTAATGCAAGAGTCACACAAGTTTTCGTTAATTATTTTAACTTTTTAATTGCTGGAAATTTTCAAGTTTTATAGAAGAGTTGGATAAGAGGAATTCAGTTGAGTTAATAAGATTGTTGTAATTGGATAGAAGACGCATTGGTTTGGAAGAAGTTTTAATGAAAGTTTATTGTTCCTAGTTGAATTAAGTTGGATTTATCGATTTGTGGTTAGCTTAATAAAATCTTCCTTAGTTTTGTCGAATTTTATTGGTTTGTGGAACTAAAATCTAGTAAAAAATTTATTAAAAAACCATAAACATTAATTTCTAAGCACTTAAATCGTTTTGTTTACATCACTACTTCAAATTTTACAGAAATTTCTCATTAAAAACAATCCTTGTACATGTTTGGTGTAAACACTTCAAACTCATTCAACTTGTTTAATTAGACCCCATTAAACTCTTAATTTACCTCATACATAGTCAAGAAAAGTAACTCAAAATATCTTGAAACTACAAATTCCATTGTCTGAAAATGTGTTGAGAAAATATGCCTTTGTCAACCATCCATGTTATTTTGATTTGTAAGAAGTTTATTAATGAGGCAACATACTTATACTCATTTTGTAAAATGGTGTAATAAAATAATTACTGAAAGGGATTTAAATGGTTGAAAAAGGGATGCAAAATTACTTTCAAGAACTTTAAACTATTTTACATGGTTCTCATCTTTTCAAGATTTTAATGACAAGCACATTCATGTTTGGATTTTCCTTTTGTATGACTTGAAAAGAAAATTTTCTAGTGTCACTTAAAAAGTATACATACATGTGAGAAATGTGAGATTTTGTAGAATAAACCACAATGTTAGAAAGCCACAAAATTCATTCCCCCTTCGTCTCCTTTCCGTACATACATACACATCTGTCTCATTTCCTTCAATTTTAATCAGAGAATGAGGGAACATTTTTTGCCTCTTATAAGCAAACTTTAAAGTTCTTTTTTTCTAATTTCTAACTTTCATTTTATTTTATGAGAAAAGGGAAGAATTTTTATATCCGAGTTGGAATATTGGTTAGACTGTTTCATTTTATTTCTATTTCTATTTGATTAGTAAAATATGTAATGTTTCTGTTGGGTGTCATTAAGCATTAATCTTAACAATAGCAATTGTTTTTACTGTGATTCTAAAGTTTAATTTAAAACTATCATGATTTACGACTTAAATTAAAATCATCTAATTTACTACCTTTTCTCAATTTTACTTTGAAACTTCAACCCTGTTTTCCATCCTACCAAATCATATCAAACATTTTATTTATCTTCTATGCAGAACTCTCCGTCTAGCTAAAAAAAATTCTAGTGCTTGAGTGGAAAATTGCATTTAATGAAATTGGTTTCCATGACTTATATATACATTTTATGCTTTTTCTCTTTATACATACTTTCAATACTGATGATGATGATGTTGCAAACGGGAACATAAAAGAAAAACACGACTTACGTAGAAAGCCAGGAACTTCTACGCTACTTTCTGATAGATTTTTTTTCTGAAAAATTACAGTTTATGCAATCAGTTAAGCTATAATCTTAAATCTCCATATCAGGGTTGGAAATCGACGGTCCAGTCCATAGTTCTTGTCCTCGGCGGCCTCTTGGTTCAGGCGGCCGATGTCCAAGGCGACCTCTTGGTTCAGGCGGCCGGTGTCCAAGGCGGCCTCTTGGAAATATGGGCCTATTTAGGAATTTCGGCGATGTTCCGTTCGACTTTTATAGATTACAGAAGTGTCGAACTCCACTTCGCTTCGCTTCGTTCCGTTCGACTTTTATAGATTACAGGAGTGTCGAACTCCACTTCGCTTCGCTTCGTTCCATTCGACTTTTATAGATTACAGGAGTGTCAAACTCCACTTCGCTTCGCTTCGTTCCGTTCGACTTTTATAGATTACAGGAGTGTCGAACTCCACTTCGCTTCGCTTCGTTCCGTTCGACTTTTATAGATTACAGGAATGTCGAACTCCACTTCGCTTCGCTTCGTTCCGTTCGACTTTTAGAGATTACAGGAGTGTCGAACTCCACTTCGCTTCGCTTCGTTCCGTTCGACTTTTATAGATCACAGGAGTGTCGAACTCCACTTCGCTTCGCTTCGTTCCGTTCGACTTTTAGAGATCACAGGAGTGTCGAACTCCACTTCGCTTCGCTTCGTTCCGTTCGACTTTTATAGATTACAGGAATGTCGAACTCCACTTCGCTTCGCTTCGTTCCGTTCGACTTTTAGAGATTACAGGAGTGTCGAACTCCACTTCGCTTCGCTTCGTTCCGTTCGACTTTTAGAGATTACAGGAGTGTCGAACTCCACTTCGCTTCGCTTCGTTCCGTTCGACTTTTATAGATTACAGGAGTGTCGAACTCCACTTCGCTTCGCTTCGTTCCGTTCGACTTTTATAGATCACAGGAGTGTCGAACTCCACTTCGCTTCGCTTCGTTCCGTTCGACTTTTATAGATCACAGGAGTGTCGAACTCCACTTCGCTTCGCTTCGTTCCGTTCGACTTTTATAGATCACAGGAGTGTCGGACTACACTTCGCTTCGCTTCGTTCCGTTCGACTTTTATAGATTACAGGAGTGTCGAACTCCACTTCGCTTCGCTTCGTTCCGTTCGACTTTTATAGATCACAGGAGTGTCGAACTCCACTTCGCTTCGCTTCGTTCCGTTCGACTTTTATAGATTACAGGAATGTCGAACTCCACTTCGCTTCGCTTCGTTCCGTTCGACTTTTATAGATTACAGGAGTGTCGAACTCCACTTCACTTCGCTTCGTTCCGTTCGACTTTTAGAGATTACAGGAGTGTCGAACTCCACTTCGCTTCGCTTCGTTCCGTTCGACTTTTATAGATTACAGGAATGTCGAACTCCACTTCGCTTCGCTTCGTTCCGTTCGACTTTTATAGATCACAGGAGTGTCGAACTCCACTTCGCTTCGCTTCGTTCCGTTCGACTTTTATAGATTACAGGAATGTCGAACTCCACTTCGCTTCGGTTCGTTCCGTTCGTCTTTATAGATTACAGGAATGTCGAACTCCACTTCGCTTCGCTTCGTTCCGTTCGACTTTTTAGAGATTACAGGAGTGTCGAACTCCACTTCGCTTCGCTTCGTTCCGTTCGACTTTATAGATCACAGGAGTGTCGAACTCCACTTCGCTTCGCTTCGTTCCGTTCGACTTTTATAGATTACAGGAATGTCGAACTCCACTTCGCTTCGCTTCGTTCCGTTCGACTTTTAGAGATTACAGGAGTGTCGAACTCCACTTCGCTTCGCTTCGTTCCGTTCGACTTTTAGAGATTACAGGAGTGTCGAACTCCACTTCGCTTCGCTTCGTTCCGTTCGACTTTTATAGATTACAGGAGTGTCGAACTCCACTTCGCTTCGCTTCGTTCCGTTCGACTTTTATAGATCACAGGAGTGTCGAACTCCACTTTGCTTCGCTTCGTTCCGTTCGACTTTTATAGATCACAGGAGTGTCGAACTCCACTTCGCTTCGCTTCGTTCCGTTCGACTTTTATAGATTACAGGAGTGTCGAACTCCACTTCGCTTCGCTTCGTTCCGTTCGACTTTTATAGATCACAGGAGTGTCGAACTCCACTTCGCTTCGCTTTGTTCCGTTCGACTTTTATAGATTACAGGAATGTCGAACTCCACTTCGCTTCGCTTCGTTCCGTTCGACTTTTATAGATTACAGGAGTGTCGAACTCCACTTCACTTCGCTTCGTTCCGTTCGACTTTTAGAGATTACAGGAGTGTCGAACTCCACTTCGCTTCGCTTCGTTCCGTTCGACTTTTATAGATTACAGGAATGTCGAACTCCACTTCGCTTCGCTTCGTTCCGTTCGACTTTTATAGATCACAGGAGTGTCGAACTCCACTTCGCTTCGCTTCGTTCCGTTCGACTTTTATAGATTACAGGAATGTCGAACTCCACTTCGCTTCGCTTCGTTCCGTTCGACTTTTAGAGATTACAGGAGTGTCGAACTCCACTTCGCTTCGCTTCGTTCCGTTCGACTTTTATAGATTACAGGAGTGTCGAACTCCACTTCGCTTCGCTTCGTTCCGTTCGACTTTTATAGATCACAGGAGTGTCGAACTCCACTTCGCTTCGCTTCGTTCCGTTCGACTTTTATAGATTACAGGAATGTCGAACTCCACTTCGCTTCGCTTCATTCCGTTCGACTTTTAGAGATTACAGGAGTGTCGAACTCCACTTCGCTTCGCTTCGTTCCGTTCGACTTTTATAGATCACAGGAGTGTCGAACTCCACTTCGCTTCGCTTCGTTCCGTTCGACTTTTATAGATTACAGGAATGTCGAACTCCACTTCGCTTCGCTTCGTTCCGTTCGACTTTTAGAGATTACAGGAGTGTCGAACTCCACTTCGCTTCGCTTCGTTCCGTTCGACTTTTATAGATTACAGGAGTGTCGAACTCCACTTCACTTCGCTTCGTTCCGTTCGACTTTTATAGATTACAGTTTCGATAGTTTTGCAACTTCCGCTTCGCTCCAGTTGCTGCTCCGCGGTCAGTAAATTCAATAGATCAGACTTTTATGTATGATTATCTTTGTTAGATAAGACTTTACCATAGATTACAATCACTTTAGTTTTGCAACTTCCGCTTCACTCCCGTTGCTGCTCCACGATCAGTCTATTCATTAGATCAGAGCTTCATATATGTTGGTCTTTATGTTAGATCAGACTTTATCATAGATTACAGTTTCGATAGTTTTGCAACTTCCGCTTCGCTCCAGTTGCTGCTCCGCGGTCAGTCTATTCATGAGACCAGATGGTGTAGGTTTTATATTCAAACGTAGCCAAGGAACCTTTATGCCAAATTTCAGTTCAGTATGACCCTATCCCACTTTATCAAGCATCAGATTAAGTCTACACCTTTTTAAAAGAAACACGTGGTTTTCTTAGTAGCGTGCCCATCGGATCTTGGTATGATATTGATTCCATATTCAGGCATGTCCAAGGAACCTACATGCCAAATTTCAGCTTCCCTAGACCTAATCAAGCATCAAAATAAGTGTATTCTTTTTTATATAGAAACACGTGGTTTTCTTAGTAGCATGCCCATCGGATCTTGGTATGATGTTGATTTTATATTCAGGCATGTCCAAGGAACCTATATGCTAAATTTCAGCTTCCCTAGACCTAATCAAGCATCAAAATAAGTGTATTCTTTTTTATAAAGAAACACGTGGTTTTCTTAGTAGCATGTCTCTCGGATCTTGGTATGATGTTGGTTCCATATTCAAGCATGTCCAAGGAACCTACATGCCAAATTTCAGCTTCCTTGGACCTAATCAAGCATCAAAATAAGTGTATTCTTTTTTAAAAGAAACACGTGGTTTTCATAGTAGCATGCCCCTCAGATCTTCATATAATGTTAGTTCCATATTCAGGCATAGCCAAGGAACCTACATGCCAAATTTCAGCTTCCCTGGAACTAATCAAGCATCAGAATGAGTGTACACCTTTTTAAAAGAAACACGTGATTTTCATAGTAGCATGCCCCTCGGATCTTGATATAATGTTAGTTTCATATTTAGACATGGCCAAGGAACCTACATGCCAAATTTCAGCTTCCCTAGACCTAATCAAGCATCAAAATAAGTGTATTCTTTTTTATATAGAAACACGTGGTTTTCTTAGTAGCATGCCCCTCAGATCTTGGTATGATGTTAGTTCCATATTCAGGCATGTCCAAGGAACCTACATGCCAAATTTCAGCTTCCCTGGACCTTACCAACCATCAGAATGAGTGTACACCTTTTTAAAAGAAACACGTGGTTTTCATAGTAGCATACCCCTCGGATCTTGATATAATGTTAGTTCCATATTTAAACATGGTCAAGGAACCTACATGCCGAATTTCAGCTTCCCTGGACCTTACCAACCATCAGAATGAGTGTACACCTTTTTAAAAGAAACACGTGGTTTTCATAGTAGCATGCCCCTCAGATCTTGATATAATGTTAGTTCCATATTCAGGCATAGCCAAGAAACCTACATGCCAAATTTCAGCTTCCCTGGAACAAACCAACCATCAGAATTAAAAAAAAACGTGTTTTCAACTTCCTCTCAGGTTTGGAGGTTAAACACTAACATAACCTCAAAATCACGCTAAGCGCATAGCCATTCCCCCAATTTCACTGCTTGCCTGATAAAATGGCATCAAAACCTCATCAAAATATATTAATCTAAAAGCTGTAGGCCTGTGGACAAAAATTGATGTTTTTTTAACATTTTTGTTTCCCCCCGGGGGGTCGCAGGGGGGGACCACCGGAAAAATGAGTTACACCATTCGACACGTAATTAAATTCCGACAATTTGATGACCACGTTATATGGGGTAAAAATGCTTAGTTTTCTCAAAAAATGCGAAAAACGTAAAAAAAGGCCAAAAGTAAAACCAATAACTTATACGCTTACGCGTAGAAGTTAAAATTCAATTTTTTAAAGGAGAGAAAAATTGTTCCAGTTTTTTGTGTATTTGTTGCTATGAATACAAAATATTTTATATATCTGAAACACCATACAAAAATGAAATTTGTGCTCGGTTGATGAAACCCATTTTTGTTATTAAAATGCCTTGTTTATTCAATCATATTCACACCAAATTTTCAATTTGGGTGAATATGTTGCTTTTGTATAAAACTGAAAACCACATTTTCTAACTTGCTGCTTCAGGATTACAATTTTATCCCATACTGTCTATGGTGGAAAGTCTGTGCCTGAAAATACCAATCTAACAGTGAAAACCGTATCTCATTTGGTGCTTACAGTCAAGAGAAATCGCAAAATTTCGTATTCTGTTATTTAGTTAGTTAGTTAGTTAGTTAGTTAGTTAGTTAGTTAGTTAGTTAGTTAGTTAGTTAGTTAATCGGAGCGATAACTCGACTCCAACTCAATATTAAGACTTCGGGTTTTTTGCGTCTGGTTGGAAACAGTCTATAGATTTGCTGTATAGTTTTTGGGGTCATGAGATGCTTCCAGTGAGGCACAGTGGACGAAAATGTGCCATTTTTGACCAAAATATGCAAAAATTTTTACATTTTCTTTAATATCTCAGACATAACTTAACCAAATGATTTCAAATTTTCGGTGTTAGATTAAGCATTATTTAAGGTATAATTCACACTATAATGACAAAAAAATTTTCATGCGCAGTGTAACAAAAAAGTTGAAAAATCGAAAAATTTTTCGTCGGCGCCGACGCAGGCTGTACTTTAGTTATAGTGCTAAATGCGCGCTGAACAGATGTAGGGTTTTAAAACGATTAAATATGATGTTATCTAACAGCCAAAGCAAGTGAAGGTGTGAAAATTTTCCCTAACCGTTCACAGGCTTTCTATTCAAAAGATAATGAGGAAATGAAAAGGAAAAATGTTCGAGCGAAGCTCGAACACATATAGTTTGAACGCAGTTCAAACTTGGTTGAGCGAAACTCACAAATTTTTACATCCTGAACGAAGCGATGTAAGTGAAGGTGTGAAAATTTTCCCTAACTGTTCCCAGACTTTCGATTCAAAAGATAATGAGGAAATGAAAAGGAAAAATGTTCGAGCGAAGCTCGAAAACATATAGTTTGAACGCAGTTCAAACTTGGTTGAGCGATGCTCACAAATTTTTACAACCTGAACGAAGCAAAGCAAGTGAAGGTGTGAAAATTTTCCCCAACCGTTCACAGGCTTTCTATTCAAAAGATAATGAGGAAATGAAAAGGAAAAATGTTCGAGCGAAGCTCGAACACATATAGTTTGAACGCAGTTCAAACTTGGTTGAGCGATGCTCACAAATTTTTACATCCTGAACGAAGCGAAGCAAGTGAAGGTGTGAAAATTTTCCCTAACCGTTCCCAGACTTTCGATTCAAAAGATAATGAGGAAATGAAAAGGAAAAATGTTCGAGCGAAGCTCGAACACATATAGTTTGAACGCAGTTCAAACTTGGTTGAGCGAAGCTCACAAATTTTTACATCCTGAACGAAGTGAAGCAAGTGAAGGTGTGAAAATTTTCCCTTACTGTTCCCAGACTTTCGATTCATAAGATAATGAAAAAGTGAAAATGAAGAATATTTGCAAAGCTCTAATTTAGATTTTATGTTATTTACTAAAAGTGAATAGAAAGTTTCTTAAATATTTTAGGCAAATTTTTTTAATTAGGTAGATAAGTTTTTTTGCGATTATAAATAAATCAGTAGATAAAGTAATTTTTTTTTTTCTCTAATTGAAATCGAAAGAAGTTCTACTGGTGGTGTGAATATACCCCATGAAGCGTGATCCGCTTCATTACTAGTTTTATTTACATTTTGTTGGCTTAACTCATCATCATCATCAACAACATGAATCGTCCTTGGAATGAGTTTTATGCTTTCTGTAAATAAAGCAAATTTTTTTAATTTTCATGATGGATGTGTAGAATGGAGAGACTAATTTTTTTAAATGTAAAATTTCTGGAATCAATATTTTAAACTTGTAAATTAAAGTTTGTTCATTACAATATTTAAGCAGAATTAATAGATATAACATATTAAGTTATAACATATCTTGTGTTCTCTTATTTTCTAAATTTAATCTGTTTAATTTAAAAATTGCATATTTAATTCCATCTTCCTTTTATCATCACAACAGTAGAAATGGTAATTAAATACATGTTCGTCCATTACGTGTAACTTTATGTCGACTCTCGTTCCATCGTCTTTGTCTATATTTGACTTTCTGTTGGTACTGATTTAATAACATGATGAAGCCAACTTAGAATTTTACTACAACATGTTTCGATAGACTGAACTGAACTCTGCATAACAACAAAATTATTCATTTGCATACATTGGGTTTCGTTATAATATTTACTTAAAATTTTGATTTACAGATTGCATGGTGAACAATATTATGATCTGATTTAATTAAGGTTTCTATTTTACATTGTATATATGATGCTTTAAATATTTGCGATAATAGAGACGAATTGTATATGTACATTTAGTTTTAGCATGTAAATATTTTATTTACTTATTATCTACAGTTAAATTTTAATGCATATGACTTGTGTTGAAATTTTATGAAAATATTACATCATATTTTAGAGATTGCTTAATTTTAAATTTGAAATTTCTTTTTGTGTGAATTTATATTGCATTTTTGTTATGAATTTTGAGCTTTCTGAATTATGAAGTAGTAAATTTCATAATATCAAATACGAACTTTAATAAGATCCGATGCTTTAAGCGCTTTAAAGAAATTGCACTATTTGATATTACATACCAAACATCTTCTATGCCAAATAAGTTTCTCATGTTTTAAATAGTTTGTTCGGAAACAATTCATTTCTTGTCATGCTTTAATTGCATCCAAAATGTGTTGCTTATTATAAATTACATAATTTTGTGAAATGAATTGGAATTATCAATTGTTGTTCTATGAATAATAATAGGAACATTAATTATGAACTGTAATCAAAGTCTTTGTTGATAAATGTGTTTATAGTTTGTATGTGCCTAGCTTAAATCAAAATAATTACTAAATGGAGAAATTCGAGGAAAGAGAAACTTTTGAGCATGTTAACAAGTTCATTTGAAAGATTTTGAATAAATTTTCTCGCGAATATTTTATGCATGAAAAAAAAATCAATTCATGAATATGAAATTGCTTTATTTCCCACGAATATTAGAGAATATTGAAGTGTTGTATCAGCATAACCTCAAAAAATTTGATTTTATCCTCCTCTCTCCAATTTATAGACAAAAAGTTTATGTTTCATTAAAATATTCATAAGCCTAGGCTTCATGAAAAATTTCCATTTAATCCTTTTTTTTCTCATGAAACATAATCCCATAATTCTATTCATATTTTTTATATATAGACATAGATGCTAAAGTAACTTAGTTTTAATACTCGTAAATTAGAATAAAACTCATAGTCATCGTAATCTATCTGTATCCATCCATACAGCTATATCATACTTTTTTCACACGTTAATGCTTTTTTTAATTAATATAAAACAAAAGCGATATACATATTGGGTATTCATCTATTCATAAAAATGTATATGTGTGTCTATACTGTGATAGGTGTTTGTTGATGTAATTTTAATAAAAAGCAAATAAGTGATGAGAAAAGAGAGTTCTATTCATAAAACCTTTAATCCTCTTTTAGGTCAGTGAAATAAAAAACAGAGTACATAAACTCACTTTAGTGCTCTCCATATACAAATACATGTACGAATGGAAAAAGCTGTTTTCCACCAAAACGAGCACAAAATAATCGTAAAGTTTAATTTTCTATAGCCCGAGTGACTCACAATTTTCCCGTTTATCAGCACTTTTCTCTTCCCAGACTCTTTTTTTTCCTTTCTCTATCTTCATATCATGTATGCATGCACATTTCCAATTTCCGGAGCTCACTCTGCATGCACATATACTTTAAAAAAATAGTATTTTCTCGGTGTAGTTTTTATACCACAATTTAAAAGTTTTATATTTTTTGAGAATTTTCATGCAATTTTCCTTTCGAGAAAAATGTGGAAAATTCTCTTCTTTTGGTCTGTGGAAAATGTTAAAATTATGAAACTTTCTCGTACTTAATATGTACTTTAATTAAGATTATATTTTGTGTGGATGAAGTTTACGATTTTAAAGAGATTTAACATTATTAAGATTAATACAAACAAGACTTGTGAAACTACTTATTAGATTTATTGGTTACGTAATATCTTGAATCAATAAATTAATGTAGAATGATTTGCTCAAATTGGAAGTTTTCGATACATTAATGCATTTTAATTCTCGACCATCACATTTGTGATGTGCAAAATTTAATCTGTTGTGTGACTTAATTAACTTTGTTGCACAGAAATTGTTTTTTCAACGCTCAAATCCAATTTACATAATAAGCATGTCAATCTCATTTGTTATTACCAAAAATTTATATAATTTTATTAATCTGTTTTAAATCGATTCATAAAAACCAGTTTCCATTTTTTTTCCATAAAGACATCGAGATAAATGCAAACATTTAAATAATTGAATATGAATATATTTCATTATTCTTATCAGAGAAAATTATCACAAAATTTATTAGATTTAAATTTCTTAAAAAAAAAATTTACATTAATTTTTCAGATAATGATAATGTCGATGATTTTTGGAAGGAATTTGATGGGTCAGAATCTGAAGGTAATTAGGCTGAATGAAACATTTTTACTTGATTGCAATAAAAATGAAAATTATGAATATTTTATTTTTAACCCAAGATAATGATGCTGAAGAAGATGAGAACGATGAAAATAACGAAGCGAGCGATGAGGAGGAAGAAGAAGAAACTGAACTGAAAGAAATTACTATGAAATTTTCAGATATCGAAAAAAGGTAAGAGCAGCAATTAAATTGTAAAAAATATTATTTTTGGTTCGCATGGCTTGCTTATGGGTAAATTATTTTGCTCAAAAGAAGTCGTTCATTTGTTAAATAATACTTTTAAGGAAGCAAGAAAATGAGTTTCTGTAAAAAATTTTTTGGTTGAAAAATTGATTGGTCTAGATCAAATTTAAATTCATGTATTAAAGATTCATTAAAAATTGTTCCAAAAATTGCCTAAAGCTGAAATTGAAAAGAAGCTTTTAGCGACAGATGTTTTTTGTCACAGTTTCAATTTTTTATAACGTCTCATTCTTTTCAATTTAGAGTGTAGACATTGTCTATTAAATCTTAAAAAATCTTCCCTGTATTGCTCATCCGTTATGATTGTAATCATGAGGGGGGCTTAAAGTGCCGTCGCTTGTTGCGCGATTATATAAATTTGTTATGCCACATTATTGTGTGTTGTGTCTAGATAAAAGTGAATTCCCATAACTAAATCTTTCACCGTACAGCATAAAAGAAAAAGAAGAATGTATTTCTCACTTTGTGAAGCAGCAAGAAAAAATATTTGCAAACGAAAAACAAATTTAAAGCTAATAATCCTTAGGACCGACCAACTTGAAAAATGTTTATAAAGGCCACAGGTATTCAAAAGAGATTTTTGTGATACACATAGAGAGGAAAGATAGCTAATTTTCTCTTCTGCATGCAATCTACTTTTCTGTTTAGTAAATTTTACGAGATTTTTTCATTCAAGATTATGGTTTTTGGGGAATTTTGTTTTATGATATTTAATTTTGTTATTTTTCTTCTCTCGACATTTTCTGGTCAAACACATTGGCGTATTTTTCAGATGAAACCAAATTGTAATTTCTGATATTTTATTCTGTATCGTGAAATTAAATATTTAAACAGAAAAGTATGCAGAAGTTTTACTTGCTTTTTAGTCCTTAATTGCCGTCTGTATGGATGTAATTTTTTGTCAAGGTAACGAACAATATTGTTTAATTGAATGAATTTTGAAAATTATGATTTAAATTTCAAAATTAAATCTTATGTAATGATTGTACTTTAATAAAACGATATCAATAATAGGGAAATAGAAAGTTTCAAATACGCGTAATGTTTAGTAAACTTGAAATATTTTTGATAACATTTGACTTCTAAATCCGAGTACAAAATCAATATAGATTTCTCCAGATTTAGCCCGTAAGCTAGCAACCCTAGACACATACATTTTTTCTATTAAAAAAAAAATTGAAATGCTTTCAAACAGATAAGAGATTATCGAAAATCCTCATTCAATTTGAATCAATTTAATTCCAATAAAGCTTAAAGTAATCCTGTGTCATAACGACACGAAAATAAGCTCGAAATGTTGCTCATCTTACAAAGCTTTTTTTCTCATAGCATGAAACTTTTTATATCTCATTGCATTCCAATTTAAAATTCAATAAAAAAAATGAAAGATTTCTTTTATACTCACAAGATCAAAAATGAGAGAAGCATCACATCTAAAGAATGAAAAAAAGGAGGAAAGGAAGCATACAAAATTAAATATTAACGAGAAATAATTAAAATAAATTTTCTTTTCCTTTTGTAAACGGCAGTGCCTTAAAACGTGAGTCAAGTGTAGAGAAAAAAGAATGAAGAAAATTCACTCAAGTGTTAAGAAGTTTCTTTTCTTTCTCTGCTTTATTCCATTTCTCTTCTTCTATTCCATTTTTTTCTTCTTTTTGAGTCAGTGCAAACGACGTAACGAGGAAAGTGAAAAACAACAATTTGTGCTGTCGATTAGAAGCACCTTTTATTTAATGTTTTACGTCCCTCTACCTGTGAGGCTGATTCTTACACATTCCATTAATTTTTTTCTTCATTTTTTTTTTTTTTGCTTTCTCAATTTTAAAAAAGAAGGGAGAGAGAGAGAAAGAAAATGATAGTATCATCATAATAATTTATTTAAACTGCTTGTTCGCCTGCATTATTATTTCTCTTGTTCCATCTTCTGTGACTTTCTTTTTTATCGTGACAAAAAATCCATCCATTCTTGTATGAATATTACTTCGCATTGTTCATGAAACGGCTTCTTTGAGCAACTTCCGTTGACTTTATTAGCGATTATAATAGTATAGATACTGAGAAGACTATATTACATTATATAGTGAATAACATCCGTCGTTTAAAAAGCATAAAAACCGCACTTTACTTTACTCTTTCCATCATAAAGCCTTTATTTTCATCTCAATGTATTGGAACGAATAGCATAAAATGAATGAGAAAATAAAGCTTCGATTGAATGGGGTAAAAGAGAGGAATTGCGTTTTATGATTACGATTATCGTTCAATGATATCAGGTGGCGGTTGGAGCGGTTTGAAGAGTCAATAATGAAGAGTATATCGATTTTAAAAAAGAATATAAAATTCTTTTAAAGGTAATTTTCTACTCTTCCTTCCATTCCGCGATTTTTCCTTCATGATTTATGGAGCAATGCGATAAATTTTTACCGGATTTTTGTTGCTTGATTGTGTTAGCAGATGAGATTTGTTTTAATGGCATTTTGTCTAGGTTCTAAACTTAATATTATTGTTTCTTCATTTATTAACTTAAAATTCAATTCCTCTATTGAAATATCACTTAAAATTAATTGCTTTATATCCCCCATCATTTGATATAATCTCCTTACTTTTACTCTTTCATTCTTTACTCTTCATTATTATATCTGGTACTACATCTAAGGGGTTGTATATGTATTACTATAATCAATGGAAGATGAGAATGAAATTCTTTAATGATAAGACAACATGAAAAATGGCTGTTAGAAGGTAGATGTGATATTGACGATATGATGTAAATTATGAATTATATTTAACCAACTTTCCTGTGGCATCATTAAGATTGTTGTTCAAAACAATTTATCAGTGGAACTGCATCCGTCCACACACAAGTCCAAGGAGTAAAAGAGACGGAAAGAAAGAAAATAAAATAAATTCCTTCCGCATTTAAGTGAAAGTGAACGAGAGAGAGGAAAGGAGAATGATGATAAATCATCATTATGAGTCACGAGGAAAAATTAATTAAAAATACTGTTTAGTTATGTGAAGCGTTAAATTAATTAATTTATGATATCTGATGCAGGCTGTGGCCATAAGACTGATGATTTATTGTGGCTTGATTATGGCGATATAACAAATTTTTATATGGTACAGTGTTTTTTTTATTCCTAAGTGATTCTGAAAGAGTCATAAAGTCGCTTCTGTATGTGCTTCATGACAGTTCACCTTGTGTGAGATAAAGTTTATATTATGCATTCAAAGAAAAATATTCTTATCGATTTTAAAACTTTTCTTCGACTTTATTGAATATTTTCTTTTCTCTGTGAGTTTTCAATTTTACGTCATTTTGATGAACATTTGGAGGTATAATAAAATTTTATGACGCATCATCAGATGATGAAATAAATGAGGGAATAGAGATGAAAATCAGATTGAATTTGGAAAAATAAGAAAATAAAGCAAAAAAGCTTTCTTAAAAGTTTCTTATAATCCGATGAAAAAAAATAATATTTTAACGAAAGGAAGCATCAGTTTGTACAGAAAGCTTCATCACTAAACTTTTTCTTTTTTTTTCAATTACTTAAATTTCTACATCATAAATTTATTCTTTCTTCTTTTCTTTCCACTGACACTCGACTCTTCATCTCTTTATTAGCTTATTAACTCAATACTTTTCCAGGTTAAATAAGCAAAAAGGGGAGAAATGGATGGAATGTATTCCTCACAAGTAGCTTAATTCAATTCATTTCTTTCACCCACATTTGTTTGATATTCATTCACCTACATATCATCTCATCTTATGGTGAAGAAAAATCATTTTTATAAGAGTGGAAAGTTATGCAAAGAAGTTTTGAAAACTTTTATAATAACGAATATAAAAGCAGTGGTGAAATACATTTTTAGAGTTTCTCAACTCTACGAATGACTTTTGAATTTTTGTTTCAATCCATAAAAAGTCATATTTCTACAGACTACAGGAAGTTTAAAAGTCTATTTTTTAAAAAAAAAAAAAAAAAAAAAAAAAGTTATTTACCAAATTCTTGTAAAATCCCCTCAAAAGTTTTCATGTCTTGCAAAATTTCAATACCCAAAGAAATTTATATTTACGATGAAAAGAGAAGTAATCATGAATGTCGAGGTATTGAAATTTATTTTTTAAATAACATTTTTTTCTTCTCCTCCATTCATGCAGCTTTCTCTGCTTTTATAAAGGAAAATCTTTTTTTATGTTTGTCAGTTTATTAAATGTATGCAGCGAATTTAAAAAGAAGCGTAAATCGCCTTAAGCCATTTTTAGAGCTTTAAGGAATTTATGAGAGTTTTTCTCGTTCTGGCACTTGCAGCATGTTGCAAAGAATATTTCTATGTGATGCATGTATGCATAGCAAGTTTAAGAAGAGAAGAAAATGAAAGTCTTGGGAGCTGTTAAGAACTCATAAATTTTCTTCCTTTTCTTCTTTCATCCCTCCGCTTTCTTTTCGTATTATTATTCCTTTATTCCTGCTTACTTCATGAACTTGTTGGTTGGTTTGGCTGAATGGCTAAATATATAATGGTGGTTGGAGAGTTTATGGATAAAAATATTTCTTCTGCTTATTTCCATTTATTTTTGCTTCTTTTGCTGTATTTTTTTGTGTAGAAGCGCGAAGGATCAACGTGAAAATGCAATTTCATCCCTATCCTTTTTATTTTGCTGCTTCATTGTATTAAAAACAACTATAGAAAGCTGTAATATGGAGAATAACTGGTTAAATGATAAAGTTGGTATTTAATGGTTTTTGGAAAGCGCATTTCCTGATAAATTTTTATTTTTTTTTTTTTTTCGGAATGATAGTGCTGTATTTTAAGGAAGTACAATGACTTATATTTCAAATTCCAAAAAAACTATCCCTTTTTAATGAGTTTGTATCTTTCTTAAAACCATCTATTCAATAAATGAATGACGCCTGAAAGTCTACTTTTCTGAATTATCTCCTAATAAAAATTACTACATCAAGCCATGACAACAAGCATTCAGACTAATGAATCTCGTTTTCTTCATCATCAAATATTTTAATAAAATAAAAAAATGACGTAAAAAAATTTCTTAAATAAATCCAACTACCATTTATTAGGTAAACGTTATTAAATAAATCCTATAGCAACCGACAGAATAAAACCATAAACCCAACACTTGTTTGACATTAAAATGCATTAATAAAGCGAGAAAAAAAGAGGAAAGAACGAAGTTGGTGGGTAAACATAAAGAACAATTTTTTTAAAAGCGAATATTTAATTTTCCTCGTCTTCTTTATTACTGACAACAAAAGGAGAGGAGAAAGAGAAAGGGAACAGTAAGAAGAGGTAGTAGCCGGGGATAAAGAAATGAATAAAAGAAAGCGCGGACTCGGTAGATTTTATTTTTTTTATTTTAATAATTTATGCAGAATAATAAATTTCCATTACATCATCATGCAATAATGTACCCAAACGTTCCGTTGTCGTTTGTTTTATGAAGTTTTATGAATAAGCAAGAATCTTTATTAAACACAAATTTATATGCATAAAAGATAGTGTTAAGAATGTTTTTATCAAAAATCTTTCTCTCTTTCTTTTACAGATTATTAAATCCAAAAGTTGTACGTGCATGCACATGGGCGCTTCAAAGTTGGGAAAAAATGAGTTATCGTGAAATCAAAAGTGCCGTTACAATCCTTCATCGGATCGCTGTAAACTTAAAGATGCCAATTATGTTAATGCATGCTCAATTATTTCGTATCTTTCAACAAGTCTTTAATGTACCGAAAGATAATCGCTATGAGGAATTACGACGAATTGGAATTTATATAGTTCGGCAGTTTGTAAAATTAGTTCCACGTAATCCAAAGATATTTGCAGAGCTATTATTCTTTAGTTCTCATCGTGAATGTCATGAAATTGAGCATGGATATGATGAACCTTTTGGAGAGCACGAGTGAGTATTTTGAATTTATTTTATTTCATTACTATACCTAAATTTTGTTAGTGGAATAGACTTTACTAACTTTATATTCGTCCAATTAATTTGATGTCTAAACCTTTGCCAAACTTTTAAAATTTATTTTATTAGTTTTCCATTACCTATTGCTTGATGCATGTCAATTGTATTCAAACAGTAAATCATGAAATTTTTTAGATCTACAAAACCCCTTTCGATTATCTTACAAAACCACAAAGCTAATTATTATCAAACGCAAAAAAATGTACCAGCAAGAAAGAAATTGTTAATCAACGAAATTAATTCAATTTTCTTTATCTTCCCCTTCAATTAACAGAGGCAAAAACCGAGCATGGTCTGAAGAGCAAGAAGAAGAACTTCGACATTTATTCATGAGAAATCAAGAATCACCCGAATCAGATCAAGATGTAATTGACTGGATTGTTGAAAATTTAAAGGATAGAAATCGTACACGTCGTGGCGTCATAAAGAAACTGAAAGAACTTGGATTAATATTTAAAGCACCTACAAAAAAATCCAATGCTGCAGCTGCAAATAAGAATCTTTTCACAAAAGACGAAGACGATAAGCTTCAAGAGCTCTACGATGAACATCGATTGGATAAGCATTGTTTGGCAAAAATCATGGATGTGTTTAAAGGAAAGCGTAGCAAGAAGGTTATTGTCAAGAGAATGGTACAATTGCATCTTATAGCTGACGAAACAGAAATTTTACCACCCAAGAAAAATCGTAAGAAGAATGATGAAGACGGTGAATCTGAGAGACATTCAGAAAGTGATGAACGCAGCGAAAGCGATGATAGTGACAATGATGATGATGATTCTCATGCAGGAAAGAATTCACGACAATCAATGTCAGTTTCAAGAAGCAATTATCAAATTAGTCAACGTGATGTGACTAACTATAGAATTGAATTAGAAGAGTCACTGAAGGAGGCAATCGAATGGATAATTGAATCATTGAAAGAGGCAGCTGAAGATTTTGAGGACGTTTCAGACGAGATAAGTGATGCAATTCCAATTGTGCCGTTTTCTGAATCACAAAAGTTGGCACTAGAAAATCCACAATTTCAAGGTCTTCTACGTAGCATTAATTTAATTGAACCACACGATACAGAGACATATTGGAAAATTCCTGCAAATATGTTACCAAATGATTTGCAAAAACGAGCACAATTGCTTGCTGGAGAAATTCCAACAATATCTCAACATGATACAGCCAAAAATAGTGACAGTGAGAATGATAATGATGACGATTCAGATTTATTCACACGCCTCCGTGCTCAACATAATGCATTGGTTTATAATCAGAGTGACAATGAGGATGATCGTTCAAAATCGTCTGTTGCTAGCAATAAGACGAAGACGAAGAAGTCACAACAAAAAGTATCAAAATTGAATACAAAATTAATTAAAAAAATACATCCACAACTTTGTGTTGAGCATGGATTAACAATGCAATGGCTCGTACAATTACTTGATGAGAAAATAGCAAATAAAGCCACTAAATCCACATTAATTGATGAAATGTTAATTGTACCATCAACAAATGACCAAAAAGAATCACTGAAGGATGAAAATTTCCAGAAACTCTTAACAGCATTAAGCTTTATTCCACCAAATGGCATTGAAAGTCATTGGCAAATACCAGAATCATTAACAGTAAAGGAATTAAAAAAGCGAATGGAATTACTGAAAGTGAAAAATACTCAAAATGATTCAACAGACGAGTCAGATAGTGAGCAAATGATAATTAAAAGAAAGAAACCAAAAGCTATCCGACAATCGCAAGATAATGATGATGATTTTGGAATTAACACACAACAATTAAAGGAACGTCTTGCTGAATTACAAAGCTCTTCGGATGAAGATGACGACGATGATAATATGACTGACATGAACCAATCAACGAAACAAGTAGAGAATAATAATAAGAGGAAGATAATAAATCGTCATATTCTTGATTCATCCGATGACGATCATGGCGGCGATGATGCTGAAATGACTAAGCAAATCATTAAGCCTAATGAAATAAAGGAGAAAAGGAAATCAGAAAAGCGCGAACGTTCACAATCACCAAATGAGAATGAGATGAATGCCAGCAATAATAATCCAATGAAAAAAATCCGTAGAATTATCGACAGTGATGATGATGAGTGAAATTAAAGGAAGCCTTATAGGGGTTTTGTGTATTCATTTTTTTTTTCCTTCTTCTCTTTTGATTAGTAATTTTATTGATGTTTGAAAATAATAAGAAATCAAATAAAGTTGAGAAACATGTAAAATTGAGACCATGACTTCTAAAACGCCTTTTTCTTGACACGAAAAAGGGATAAAATCGCACAATTAGAATCTATTAAGCATGTATACATGCACAGACTTTTTTGTTTCTTTAAAAAATTTTCAAATTTTATTGTATTTACGACAAACCAGTAAATATGTTATAAGTCAATTTTTCGTAATAATTTTGAGACACCCATTCCACCTCCCCTTCCTTTTTTTCACAAAGTCATTGTACTCAATTTCCTAGCTTAATAAATTTGGATATCATTTCAAAAGAAGACTCATTTGAAGAATTTCAACTCAAATTAAATTCATACTTAAATTTAGAAAGTGCTGTCTCCAAAAAAGACTGAATTAGCCGTCCAAAGCAGGGACCGAATTTAATCACTCACAATCATGTGAGTAAAAAAAATATGAGTACTCATTGAAAAAAAAATCTGAGTTTTTGTTTTTCAATGAGTACAATGATTACTGAGTACTCACAAATCATTGTACTCATGAGTACTCATTTTAATCATTTTGACCGTTATTTTTTTTACTCATGATTTTTTCTTTAAAAAAAAAGCAGTTTGTTCGCTGATTTTCATACAAATTTTTACATGAATTAAGTAAGAATTAAGCATGAAATCTATTGAAAACCTTCTTCTAAAGCATACAGCATGCATTATTAGAATGTATAGAACCTTATTAAGCATGTTGGAAGTAGCGGAAGTGCTTGGTTCCTGAGATCTGACCCCCTCTTTAGAATGTCCTAAAACGTCCAGAAATGTAATAAAAAATTTTGGTTCGTTCCAGTCAGTTGGACATACTCAGTGCTTAACAATCACAAAACGAAGCATGAACATTAATTTTGAATGCATAACAAATAATAATTTTGAAGATAAGTCATTCAAAACACAAGAAATGGGCTATGTCCAACTAACTGGAACTGGTCAATAAAATTTTATTTCATTTCTGGACGTTTTAGGACATTTTAAAGAGGGGGTCAGATCTCAGGAACCAAGCACTTCCGCTACTTCCAACATGCTTAATAAGGTTCTATACATTCTAATAATGCATGCTGTATGCTTTAGAAGAAGGTTTTCAATAGATTTCATGCTTAATTCTTACTCAATTCACGTAAAAATTTGTATGAAAATCAGCGAACAAACTGCTTTTTTTTTAAAGAAAAAATCATGAGTAAAAAAAATAACGGTCAAAATGATTAAAATGAGTACTCATGAGTACAATGATTTGTGAGTACTCAGTAATCATTGTACTCATTGAAAAATAAAAACTCAGATTTTTTTTTTCAATGAGTACTCATATTTTTTTTACTCACATGATTGTGAGTGATTAAATTCGGTCCCTGGTCCAAAGTTTATTATCTCATGTGTATTAAATTTCAAACAACAAAAAATATAAGCATCGGTAAATGAGGAGCATATAGAGAGAGAAAAAAATTATCGAATGGAAAATTAATTACTTATTTTTATTTTTTTTTTTTTTATTTTTATTTTTATACTCGTGTGTATGTTTTTTTTTGCCTGAAAGTAAACATGCTTGTAATTTTTTACATGCTTAAACAGATATGAGTTCAAAGAGGAAGTGAAAAAAAATAAAAAATATGTGAGTGAGCTAAAAGAGTAACAAGAATTGAATGACGAAGCAGAAAAAAAAATGCTTGATGAAAGGAATAAGCGGAAGTGAATTCATTAAAATGAAATGAACGTGGTAAAAGTAAGGCAAAAGGTAGAAAAGGTAAATGCTCATTCAAAAGGAATGAATGAATGAATGAAGAAAAGTTTTCTTCAATTTAATTAAATTGCGATTTCTTTAGGGAATCGTTTATTGGTTAAGTTCAGTCCAATATTCGAGCAGAGCTTGTGGACCTTTAGTTACTGAAAGAATCTTGAACATTGCAGCTGCTAACATAATTTTAGTATTAGAAATTTAGTTAAAGATTTAAAGATTGTTGATCCCTCTAAGTTCATGTGCTACAGCTAAAATTCGATCCAATACTCTGTATTTAATTCAACAAATTTCCATTGGACATAATTTATAGACAGCCCCTTATGTGTATAGAAAATTCTTTATTCTCATCCACTCATTCTATCTTCTTTTTTTAAATGCATATTTATTTTCCCACATCTCATTAAATGAATGGAAAGAAGTAAAGAATAAAACCGGCAATGGCATCAGTAGTGATAAAAAAGAAGCAAAAGCGGAAGGCAGCAGCAGAAAAGCTTTTAAAATGAATGAAATGAGCTTTTTTTCATGAGAATAAAGAAGGTTCAATTTCTTTTAATTATTCTCCATCATGACGATGTCGATGATTTTTTTTTTTTAGTGTGAGATGAAAAAATAAAAATTAAAACAAGAAACTTTTCTGGGTTGTAGATGATGACGGCACATAAAAATTTGGATATATAAAGCACCTGCATGAACATTTTCACTTCTCTCTCAATTTTTATATTTTATTTCATTTTCACACAAGAGAAAAGCTGATAAATGAACATTTCATGTGCATTTCCCATTAATTCACATGGGAAGTTCAGAAAGCACTTTGCATCATTCATCAATTTCAATTCTCATTCAATAATTTTCATTTTTATTCAAATTGCTTTCAATCAACATTGTGTCACATGATTGAATTGTTCGATGGATGTTAGTTTTTTTTTCATAGAGGTGGGCAATGAGCTAAAGTACTAATATCTGAAACAGACTTGGTCCTTATCAAAAAATATGGATGACAATTGACCCTAATAACCAGATAATTTTAAAGTTACTTAAAAACTAGTTCACAGCTAACTTTTAGTTGGTCTCTCTACATAAAGTAAAAGTTAACTTTAAGCTTGCTATAAAATAGCTTTAAAAATTTCTCGTTATTCAGGTGACAGTTTGTTACAATAAATTACAGCAGAGGCGTAAGGGCATAGCCAGGAATTTTGAGAGGGGTTTTTTGCTACTTTTCGAAGTTTTTTTTGGGGGGGGTCGGATCGTAAAAAGTTCCATAATTTGGGGGTTTTGATCCCCCACCCCAAACCATTCCCTGGCTACGCACCTGAATTACAGCTAATATCCCTCCCAAAAATCTCGCTAGAAAAATGAACTAAGGGGTCGATCGTTAAACTCGTAACGATTAGGGACTTAGGGAGGGGGAAGTGCTCAAGTTTTTGCTACGCTCCTAGCAAAATTTTCTAAAAACTCCATTTAATGGCCAAGAAGGGGGATGGGGGGTGTTCAAAACGGTCATTTTTGACGTTATGAATTTTACGAAGGGCCTCTGATCAATGGCCATTACCCGTTCCAAAAACAAATTCATGATAAATTTACATTGATTCAAATCGATTCCCGTTCAATGCATACTCAAAACTTGCTAAAATATATATAGTAAATTATTTAAAAAATTTAATATTTTGAAAATTATAAATTATGCAATAACTTCATTGCTGCATTCAAAAAACTCATGAAACTTTTCTTTATTACCGTTCCATTATTTATTTATTTTTAACATAAAATTTTTATCTCATCAGACACAAAAAAAAGTTTCACATTCGGTACGATGTCGTTGGCTTCAAAAATGTAATATTTCACCTGAATTTTCATAATTTTCTCAAATTTCCATACAAAAAAACTTTTTATTGAATTATTGAGAATTTCATCATCATGTCAATAAATTGAGCTTTTATGTGCAGGGTGTCCTCGATTTGAATTGTTTCGATTTTAATCCATGCAAAAATTCAAATTTTCATATTTAACGGTCATTTTTCATACGTTTTGATTTGAATAAATTCGATTTGAACAGAAAGGTTTTGGAACAGAACAACTGTTCAAATCGAGGACCCCCGGTAAGCTCATGTGAGAGACTGTAGAATAAGATCCAATAAAATATCAATTTCAAATATGCATTATTTTTAATGTATTGACTAAAGTAAGTGAGAAAACATTACGACAGATGATGAATATATTCATCGCGAGTTTGCTGAAAGGGTTGATGACTTTGCTGATTAAAGCTTACAGCAAATTACTTTCATTCTTCTGCTTGCTTCAGTTAATTAATATAGACATAATTAATATGAATTCTCTTTTTTAATGTACTCATTAATTACCTCGAGTAATAAGTGTACTACATTATTAATACATTTTTGTGAATGGTGTTTATAAGGTGTTTCGTGTTTATTCAGACAAACGATTACTAAGTGGATATGAAAAATAATATTTATGCAATTAGTTAATAGCTTAAATACTATATTTGAATTTATTTTAAGGATATTAATTTTTTTATCGGAATTAAAAAGTCAGTTTAAAAAAATTTATTGCAAAATGCGCACCGAAAATATTTATTCCTGCTCATACCCAATGCTGGTTTTTCTCAAAATTCTTGGAATTTTTGTTCCTTCATTTGATCGCAATGGACAGTTTGGAATTAGAATTTTTGATAAAATATATTTCATTTTTGTGAATTTAATGATGCTGACGTTGCTAATTGCAAGTTTGATAAAGCCACAAAATAAAATGAGTACGTCCTTACTAATCACAACTGCATGGGAATTTTGTGCAAATTTTGGCAATATTTTCAATATAATTATGATGATTTATCAGTACCGACATTCAGAGAAATGCATTGAAATTATGAAAAATTTGAGTGAATTTGATGAGCAGGTGAATGCTGAACACAGACCTCGAAGTCGATGAAATTTTGTATGAGTCAACTCGGATTCGACTCCAGTTCCTTCGAGCCTGAACATTATTAAAATTATTTTATTTTTTTTTTTATAAATTGAATTTGTTCAATTCTTTTCAGGCCAAAAAATTTGGAATTAAGGTCAATTTTAGTGATCAAAAGAAGACTTTGATATTTTTCATCACTTTAACAGTTTCGATTTTTACAATTGCTGGAATCTCAACACCATTATTCTTTCATTTAGATGGCAGATTACCAACTGATATAATCATATGTATAGTCTATGTAACTAATGGTATTTACTGTTTTGGATTTATCATACAATTTTCATCTGCAGCTATAGCTGTCAGAGATAGATTTAAAGTTCTTCGAGAATCATTTTTGGATAAGAAAATTTTGAATGAAAAGGAAGTTTATGGATTTATTGAACTTCATGAAAAATTATTTAATTCCCTGACCATGATTAACAGTATCCTTACAGTTCCTTTAATACCTATTTTTGGTTACTTGACATCTTCTGTTACTTTTTCATCTTACAGCTTAGTTAGAAGTTTCCTTAAAGATGTATCAATGAAATACATTCTCGGTACTTCAAATGGTGCATGGTTGACGATAGAATCATACGTTTTGATAATTGGAATTTCTTCAGGATCAAGCTCTTCGAATGAAATCGAATTATTTCTTGATACTGGATATAAAATATTAAGGAATAGAAAAATTTTAAACTTGCAATGTAAAAAAGATTTTAAAGAATTTTTGGAATCAAAAAAACGAACAAATTTCCATTTCAAGTCTGCCTTTTTTGACATTGACTGGAGACTTTTATTATCTGTGAGTATTAAAATTCTAATGAATTAAATGAACGCTTTTCTTGAAGAACGTGCCCCTAAAAAACGGTGGTTTAGAATTTGAAAATTGTTGGCCGATTGTTGCAAAACACAAATTTAATTTTTTTTGTTTATTCAATAAAATTTAATTTTTCAAGCTTCAATAAATATTATTAATTTAACATTTTAAATTATTATTGTAATAAAATTAAAGCATGACAAAATGAATTTTACTGAATAAACCAAAATTTTTGACTTTATGTTTTGCAAAAATCGGTCAGCAATTTTCAAATTCAAACCGACCGTTTTTTAGGGGCACTTTTTTCAAAAAAAAAGCATTCAAATGTCCTTAATAATCTTTCATTTTCAGTATTTATCGACAGTGATGACTTTTATAATAATTACATGTCAGTTTGATACATCAATGCCTGAATTGTTGATTAATAATTCAAGTATCTTTTAGATGCCTCAAAAAGCTTTTAATATAATCAATTAATGTTTTAAATTAGACAGGCGTAATTCATTTTAATTTTAAAAATTTAGTTATCAAGCAGATGACATCTTTATACCAACAAAAAGCATAAATAAAACAAAGGTGGGGCAGTAAATAAATATTAGTGGACACTAAAAGTGTAAAGAATTGAATACTAATGCGCATTACTCATTAACAAATCACATTAAGCATGGAAAATGAAAATAATATCGAGAATTTTTATTTAGTTTAGGAAAAGTAGCTTCAGAATGAGCATTGAAAATATTTATACTTGCTCACATCCACTACTGTTTTTTCTCAAATTTCTTGGAATTTTTGTTCCTTCATTCGATCGCTATGGACAGTTTAAAATTAGAATTTTTGACAAAATATATTTCATTTTTGTGATTTTCATGATGCTGACGCTGCTGATTGCAAGTTTTATGAAATCACAAAATGAAATGAGTTCATCATTACTGATTACGACTGCTTGGGAATTTTGTGCATATTTTGGAAATGTATTTAATGTGATCATGATGATTTATCAGTATCGACATTCAAAGGATTGCATTGAAATTTTAAAAATTTTAAATGAATTTGATGAGCAGGTAAAAGTTGCAAATTTGATTTCTGCAGTCAAGGATTAAATATATATTGATATATTCTTACAGGCTAAAAAGCTTGGTATTAAAATAGATTTTACTGCCCATAGGAAAAAATTGTTGTAATGTTCTTACTTACTGTAATTGGTTCAATTTTATTCTTCCATCTTGATGGTAGATTACCCCCTGATATTCTTTTATATACAGCTTATTCAACTAATGATATTTATTGCTTTGGATTCATCATTCAATTTGCATCTGCTGCAATTGCTGTTAGAGACAGATTTGCAAGTCTTCGTGAAGTTTATCTCGACAAAAAAAATTTAAACGAGAAGGAAGTTTATGGCTTTATTGAACTCCATGAGAAGCTGTTTAATTGCATAAAAATGATCAATAATTACCTTACACTTCAATTGATTTTTTCATTTGGATATTTGGCAACATCTGTGACTTTTTCGAGCTATAGTTTGGTGAGAAATTTTCTTAAAAATGAACCGATGAAGTTCATTCTCACCGCATCTAATGGAACTTGGTCGGCCCTTGAACTATACGTTATAATTATTGGAATTTCTTCGGGATCAAGTTCAACTAATGAGGCAGAATCATTTTATGATACTGGATATAAAATTTTAAAAAATAGGAAAATTTTAAGCTTCCAATGCAAGGATGATTTTAAAGAATTTCTGGAATCAAAAAGACGATCATGCTTTCATTTTGTCTCTGCATTTTTTGACATTAATTGGAGACTTTTATTGTCTGTAAGTAAAAATGCCATAAAAAAACAAAATCACATGGTTAAGCGTGCCTTTTCAATTGTCATGACTCATGACAATTTGTGGTTCATGCAAGCAGTCCCAAGTTAATTAATTTCTGTATTTTTTTGTTTAATTTTCAGTGTATATCAACTGTGACAACGTTTATAATAATTACATGCCAGTTTGATACATCAATACCCGAAAATTCGAATAATAATTCAAGTAAAGCTTAGAAGTAACAATAGATTTTGATTGCAAACTTAATAATTTCCAATTATTGTTTTAAATTAGAAAGAAATAATTCATTTCAATTTTTTAAAAATTTGATTTTCAAGTTTATGGTAACTTATACCAACAAAACATAATTTTAAAAAATTTGGAACCTAAAAAAATAGTATGCGCATTTCTTATTAACAAATCACATTAAAGCTCGTAAAATGAAAATAGTATCGAGAATTTTTATTTAGTTTAGGAAAAGTAGCTTCAGAATGAGCACTGAAAATATTTATACTTGCTCGCATCCACTGCTGTTTTTTCTCAAATTTATTGGAATTTTCCTTCCATCATTCGATTGTCATGGACAATTTAAAATTAGAATTTTTGACAAAATTTATTTCATATTTGTGAATTTGATGATGCTGTCTCTGCTGATTGTATGTTTCATGAAATCACAAAATGAAATGAGTTCATCATTATTGATCACGACTGCATGGGAAATTTATTCATTTTTTGGAAACATATTCAATGTGATCATGGTGATTAACATGATGATGATTCGAAATTCAAAGAATTTTATTGAAATTATGAAAACATTAAATGAATTTGATGAGCAGGTAAAAATTTATTATTTTCTTTCTTTAATCAAGGCTTAAATAGATTTTATATATTTACAGGCTAAAAAATTAGGCATCAGAATAGATTTTACTGCCCATAGGAAAAAATTGATTTCCTACATAATTTCAACAGTTTTAATGTTCTTACTTACTGTAATTGCTTCAATTTTATTCTTCCATCTTGATGGTAGATTACCACCTGATATCGTTTTGTATTCTGCTTATTTAGATTATGATATTTATTGCTTTGGGTTCATCATTCAATTTGCATCTGCTGCTATAGCTGTTAGAGATAGATTTAAAGTTCTTCGAGAATCATTTTTGGATAAGAAAATTTTGAACGAAAAGGAAGTTTATGGCTTTATTGAACTCCATGAGAAGCTTTTTAATTGCATAAAAATGATCAATAATTAACTTACACTTCAATTGATTTTTTCATTTGGATATTTGGCAACATCTGTTACTTTTTCGTGCTACATTTTAGTGAGAAATTTCATTAAAAATGAACCAATGAGATTCATTCTCACCACATTTAATGGAACTTGGACTGCTCTTGAAGTATACGTGTTGATTATTGGAATTTCTTCGGGATCAAGTTCAACTAATGAGGCAGAATCATTTTATGACACCGGATATCAAATTTTGAAGAATAGGAAAATTTTAAATTTCCAATGCAAAGATGATTTTAAGGAATTTCTGGAATCAAAACGACGATCATGCTTTCATTTTGTCTCGGCGTTTTTTGATATTGATTGGAGACTTTTATTAACTGTAAGTAAAGTAGCTGTAAAAATAAAATCACATAATTAAGCGTTCCTTTTCAATTGTAATGACAAGCAGTCCCAAATTAATTAATTTCTGTTTTTTTTTTTATTATAATTTTTAGCTCATGTCAACTGTAATAACGTATATAATAATTACATGCCAGTTTGATACATCAATACTCGAGAATCTGATTAATAATTCAAGTAAAGTTTAGATGTCACGAAAGCTGTCAATCTAAACTGAAATTTTTATAATTCAATATAATTTAATATTTAGCTTTCGCTTGAAAAAATTATTAAACTTACACATTCACTTACTACGTGGTATTTCAAATAATTGGGTGCTTCCTTGATAATGAGCTCCTTTACTCACTATTTTTAAAAGTTGAATAACTTTTGACTGGAAACAGTATTTAAATTGATTCCAAAACCATTGGGGGTAAACTGGATAAAGATTATTTTGGGAAAGTTTGAACTTCTAAAAATTACCGGAAGTTTATATTATAAGCCGTGGACTAAAGTCTTAAAAAGTTAAAAATTTGCAAGAAGTTTCCATTTTTTGGCTCATTTTCAAGGAAACGCCCAATTAATTGAAAATTCAAGTAATTTATGGAATCAACAATATTCGAATTATGATATGGAGCCAACCCTCCAAAACAACCATAAAGCAGTTTCAAAATCCCTAGGCTGATTAACATCAATTTGATTAAACTTTTCTAATTTACGATCAATGTTCTATAAAATTAAATGGATTCAAAACTTTATTAAATTAAATGAATCAAAAGCCCGGGAATGAAATTTGTTGAATGTTTCAATAAAAATAAAATTGAAAGCAGTAAAAAAAGGAAATTGTAGAATAAGGAAAAAAAATGTTTCGCTCAATTCCCATCGCATTTATGTTGTTCTATATTTATTTTTTTTCCAATATATATTGAAATGAAATGAAGACAGAACAAAACTCAAAACGAGAAGAACTGCTTTAAAACAAATTTCATTCATTCATTCATTTCTTTTTTGTATGTGATTTCTCTTGGCACAGAACCAAATAGCAGCGAAATTTCTTTCTACTCGTATTGTTAAGAGAAAGATGTTATCATAGAACATGTTTTTAGAAATGAAAAATGACATAAGAGAAATGTGTCGAACATGAATTCCATAAGAAGTTTACTAGCTGACGTTCTTGTTGCCAAATTCCTTATCATATTCCTTCTTGGGAGATGAGAGCAGTTGGTTCCATTAATGTATTGGCGTCTTCATTCTATAACATGTATACATTTATGAATGGAATGGATGTAATGAGAACGAAATGATGTTTTTTTTCTTTTTTCCATTCACGGATGCATTTTGAAAGGTTCTTTACTCTTTCTCATGTTACACACAGCATGAATTAAAATTATTGCCATGTTACTTCCTTTTACGAAAGTATGATGCAATAAAAATGTTTAATGTATGGATCTTCTTTTTAAATTATGGAAATTAAGTGAATAACTTAAAGGAAATACGTCAAGGGGCCGTTCACTTATGATATACTGGGGATCCTCGATTTGAGTAATTGTTTGGTTCCGGAAAAATTTTACTCAAATCGAAACGTATGAAAAATGACCGTTAAAAAAGGAAAATTTGAATTTTTGTATGGGGACATTTTAGTTACTCAAATCGAAACAACTCAAATCGAGGATCCTCAGTACCAGGGGCGTAGCCAGAAATTTTTTGAGGGGGGTTTTGAATTTTTTTTGTATGGAACGAAAAATTTAGGGGGGGTTTTGGGATTTTTTTCTCAAAAATCCCTAGCAAATTGAAGAAATTTTCCAAAAAGAGGGGGGTTAAAACCACCAACCCCCCCCCCCCCTGGCTACGCCTCTGCTCAGTACATCAAAAACTTGCATTTTTAGACCCCCTCACCCTTCTATAACAAAGTATTCAAACAAAAAAAATTCTATTGTTAAAAACTGTCATATATCTTCAGACCCCCCTTCCCTTCTAAAAATTGGACATCATAAGTAAATGGTCTCCAAGCTATTGGCATTTATATATTTAGCTCAAGACTAAATATTTTAGAAAAATTTCTTATTCCGAGTTTTGAATCTATAATAGCTATAATCTTATTAAAATTGAAGATCACAACCCTGTTTCAAAACTTTTTTTACATTCCCAATTTCCTAAAAGTACATATTTGTTTTTCTTAAAAAGGAAAAATTTTTCATCTCTTTTACTTCTTATTTCCTCACAATACTGATGATGATGATAAAAAGTGAATGTTACAAATGCATCAAAATTGGCATCATTTGCTGTTGTTTTTCATCCTCCTTTCCTCGTTGAAATTGAAAAAGAAAGAAGAATGAAAGAACTATAACGAAATAAATTTGCTGCAGGGTAGGAAGAAAATGTAACTTGCATTACTTCTCATTCATAATGTGCATACATAGAGAGCAATATTATTTCATGAGATTCATTTATTTTACATCTTTATAAAATAAATGTACAAATATCATATGATTATGAATATGAGATGTAATATATTTTATGAAGGAATGTAATTTCAGCTACAAAATATGATATTCTGTGGTTGTTATTTACAATATGCTTGTTTTTATGGTAATGATGACTTTAAAATCTTTGTACATTCAATGCTTTAAATTTTATAGAATGTAAAATTATTTTCATACATTTTATTATTTCTGTTGACATTTATTACTTTTTGTTTTAACATATGTTCTGAGGAGCTTTACTCCTCTCGTAAGAGCTTTCATGACTTGAAATAAAAACATACTTTATTTTTGTTTAAAAAGATGAGATAAATTATGATGAAAATTTTGTTAAAATTATTACAGCTGCAAGAGATTTCAATTTAAATAAATTAAGGCAAAATTATTTTAAGCCTAAAAGAGAAAGACTTTTTACCGTTATGTATGAAAAACTTTGTCTTTGTGGCATTTCTCTGTAATGTAATTTCAAAAGCTTTGTAGTAAATAAACAGAGGAAGAGAAGCATAAAGGCCGTAATTTGTGGAGGAAGAACTCAAATAAAAAATAGCTTTTGGTGTGTTGTTTCTTCTTTGAATTTGTTCATTCAAAAAAATGTTTTTCTTGCTTTTCAATTTGTGATATTGTCAAACAATTTTTTTAAGTACACAAACTTTGAGGTCATTAGGTGTATTTTACATTAAAATACTCTTAAATTTTAATAATTTTAATGTTTAACCATAAAACTTTAAATGAAGAAATTTCCCGATGAGGGGGGGGGGAGAGGGGTCCGAAGTCCAGACTCTCTTAGACCTCCCACCTTATCCTGTTATTTTATCTAATGATCAGTCCATCAAAAAGGACCTAAATTGAAACTTTTCAAAGGATTTTTTATGCCAAATTAAGCAGTAACTATTTTCTTAGTTTAACTTAATCTGGTTTTTTACCTTTGCACGGAAAAAAATAATAATATGGTAATAAAAAAAAGAAATCTGAAATTTTAATTTGATTAAAACTAAAAATGAATTAATTGAAAATTTAAATGATTTTTAAAAAAATATCCTTTCATTTTATTAGCATAAATCCATTAAAAATCTAATTAAAATTTTATACAAATGTTCTAAGTACTTTAACTTCTAAAAATACCAACAAGGACGCTTAAGGTTATTAAGTTTAATTTTAATCATCAGCATTTTATCCAACAAATATTATTCTTTATACTTTTCGCAAAATTATCAACAAAGTCTCAATGATACTGTATACAACAAAGTACAGCATACAGCAATTAACAAACTCAAACAATTTCAGTGAATGATAAAACTCATTTCATAGAAAATGTTGTCATAAAATAAAATCCATATCATGACAGTCATGACATTAATTTTTTTCACTTTATTCTCTCCTCAATAATAACAATAATCATCAAGATTATTAAAAAAAATCTAAATAAAAAAGCACTTATTTAATAAAATGATGCTATGAACTAGGCTTTCCCGAATTCCCGGTCTCGACTTTTTTCGAGACCCGAGACCAAAATTTAAATTCAAATTTCTTTCGTTCAAGTTGAATTATTTTACAAATTTTTGATTTTTTTGATTCCTATTCTCCAATGTAATGTTTTAAAACCTTAATATTTGAAAATTATTGCAAAACATCCAAGTTATAGGGATTTTATTTTGGTCTCGAGTCTCGAAAATTTGTCGAGACCGAGACTTCGGGAACCCTTACTATGAACTAGCTTTCTTCATTAACAAAATGATCCATCAAATTATATTTAACATCTCTGTGCTTTTTTAACTCGCATATTCCCTTTTCCAACCACCCACATTCGTGTCTTTGCTATTTGCCGGATCTCTTGAGAACTTAATGCTACAATTTTCAATTTCATCTCTTATTCCAACGGCTTACAATTTCTATTTGTGCTTACATTTACTTACTGTTTGAATAAGTGTGGGAGTGAGTATGTTAGGCTTATGTGAAGTTGGCTTGAAATTTAATGAGAGTAACTAAAGTATCCCCATACAAAAATTCAAATTTTCTTTTTTAACGGTCATTTTTCATACGTTTCGATTTGAGTAGAATTTTTCCGGAACCAAATAATTACTCAAATCGAAACCCCCCAGTATTTTAATTCGTCATCAAAAACTCACGATACCTAAAATTTCAGACCAACTTCCCACAAATGTTTGTGCGTATATAAATACTTAGACATACTTCTAATAGCATTTGCGATTAGTTTTTATAGCTGAATGAGATTAAATGATGATAAAAACAGCTACCTCACGCTGATGATTTTATTGCTTTCCATCATATAATTGGACACAGACTATGCACAAAACCATTTCCTCTTTCCTTTAATTCTACTTCTTTTTTCATCTCTCCAATGATAATAAAAATAATAAAAGTAAAAAGGAGGAAAAAAAACACGATGGGAAACACATAAAAATGGTAAGCCGACATTTTGTGTTCAACTTAAGATTTAATTTCATTTAATTCCTTTTCCTCTTTTACTTTCTATTTTCACTTGGGTGATGGCCTGTCCGCATAGAGTTTCGAAATGAGAATTTAATTAAATTCAATCTTTAAATTTATTTTTGTTTTTAGCTCGTCGCTCATGCTGATTTTTGGAAAGTTTGGAAATTGTGCTTTTAAGGATTGATTGGCGCATTTATGTGTGCATACAAATGATTCTTTATTTTACTTTAATATGATTTTTTTTACACAAAGACTTTGAAAAGCACATTTTTACTAAGACATCGGTAAGCCTCTCAATATATCTAATTTTGATCCCAAAGTGGATCCTTAATTCAATAAAACCGTTAGCCTACACAAAATCAATCCATCGCAATGATTGATGTCTCATAAAATATCAAAACAAGGTTGTGCAATTCCTAGAAGGTGCTTCGCATAAAAAATGTAAATAAAGCTCATGAGAAATATTCAACCTTGTTTTATAAAAGATATTCTCGTCATCTCCATAAACACCATCGATGTCATTTTTTTATTCTCTTTCTGGTGGAATAAACGCGTGTAGACAGACAAATTAGAAATTCATAACATACCGTACTTTTAAAAGCCAACATAAATCGTGAGCGATAAAAAAAAGAAGGCAAAAAGGGCAAGCAGAAATGGTTTTATGAGTTGTTTTTACGATCTCGTCCTCATCTATGATCCAAATGTGAAATGTCCATGACAGAGTTAAGTATTCATCCTTATAAATATTCATGTAGTAATTAATTAATGAGATAACTTATCAACTAACAATTTACTTGAAAATATTTACACGAGGTCAGTAATTCTATCTAATTAATGAGATTTTTTTCTTCTTCATTTACTTCCAATGGAGCCTAAAAGTATCATGATGTTGGATTGTTATGTTTATGCCCTCAGAAAGGTTCTCAGATTTCATTTCCAATTTACGTATTGTTGTTAAAATGAATTGAGCTCTTAAGAGCTTTAATTTACACTTATGAGGATATTAAGGACTGGCATTTGAACTTTCTTCTCTGTAGCTTCTTAGTTTTAATGTTTCTTTAGGATCTTCTTGGAAAATTATTTTTTTTTTATTCTTTAGATTTACAGTCGTAAAGTTACTCGCAAAGTAAATGAAATGAATAAATTATAATCCTAAAATTGGCCGAAGATCAAGCAATAAGAATCCAAGAAATTCAATATCAATATTGCCATCCATAAACAATATATTTTACTGTCCAAATCCATCACTCATTCACTTATCTATGTTGAACATAGTATGATATGTCTATAAATATTGAAGGAAGTTACTATAATTTAATTAACTTAGCGTCCACATGTCATGCTCTTAAGGATCAAATCAATAACTTCTGAACATCATTGTTATGTATATTTGGAAACAAATAAAAGTTGACGGAATAATCAAGTTTGTTTTGTGTTGCAAAGAATAAAGGATGGTCAAAGACGCATCAATCAAATTTCATAAATTTGAAATCCACAAAATTTTTCAAAATTAAACATAAACAAAATACTCATCAAAATCCGCAATTTTCTCTCAAATTAATTACCATTCAGCAATTTATCTGCAGAAAATGTCATTTTTGTACATTAATTTTCAATTATTCAGCTTTCCAATTAATTTTTTGGACACATCATTAATCACACAGTTAAAACTGTTATAAAGTTCAATATTCTATTCATTATAATCTATATAATTATATACCTAAATATTAACGACCAGCCAAAATAAATAA
The DNA here is from genome assembly GCA_026123125.1 of Chironomus striatipennis. Taxonomy (NCBI): domain Eukaryota; kingdom Metazoa; phylum Arthropoda; class Insecta; order Diptera; family Chironomidae; genus Chironomus; species Chironomus striatipennis. The sequence continues at coordinate 20,972,521 of CM047394.1, read as the reverse complement.
TAAAGCACATTATTCTATTGAATAGAAGTTAGGCTATAAAATCAATATCTATCAAATTCCTATTTACTCTCATACATAATTCTTGAAAAGTTGATCCCATCGATATGTTTGAAAAGGATTGTTTTTATCGATGGGTCGTTTTTCCATATTTTGCTGTAAGTGCTGATGATAGGCTTGGAGAAAAGGCGTCTGCTGTTGATTTTGTTGTTGGAAATTTGATTGACGTTGTCCCACCACCACAGACACTGATGATGGGAATGACGATGATGCTTGATTACTGTCGTATTGTTGTTGATGATGATAAGACGATTGCTGTTGGCGCTTAACGAATGAATGAAGTTCATTATTTGCAATTTTGATGTTTTTGTTGATGCTGTTGTAATTCTGTGTCCGCTGGTGTTGATTCACATAAAATGGAACGTTGTTTGATGTACTACTGCTACTGCCTAACATTCTTTTATTATCATATTCTGTGTTGTACGTTTTATACGTGTAATGAGCGGCTGAATTCTTTCGTTGGGTATTAATTGAATTCAATTCTAGGGTAACATATTCATTGCCTGCATTTACAACAATTTCTTCGCCATTTTGATGCTTACATAAGCCAGGATATTTTGATGAATCAGACATACCGTAATTACGACACTTTGGAAATCCAATTTGATACGGTTTTGCACCCAATACATTCCCACTGATGATCCATTCAATTTATTTCATTTATTATTCAGATTTATTTTCATTTATTTTTTGGGTGTTCATGTTGATTATTTGTATATGGAAAGAGAAAACAGAGAGTAATTAAAACAATTTATTAATCAAGTATTAAAACGGATTTAGGGATCATTCAGTATTGATAACTTTTAGTCAAACTATAGCATGATGCAATTTTGTAATAAATGATTTGACAACTTGAGTGATAAGAGAATAGTTTTGAAGGGAACTAAATCACAATAAAAATGAAAATTTATATTTAATATTTTCCCTATTGTAGCCCTATAAACATAATATCCCTATTGATTAAAAATCCTTAAAATGCTAAATCATAAAATGGTGAAAAAAATACTAATTTATTTGACTACTACCATTCTTTCTGAAGACCCCGAAAAATGAATTTTTTTTTATGACAAAAACTTTCAATGAGCTTTAATTTAATAGCACAACTTTATTCATCTCAACGATTATGTATGAAAAATCCGAAAAAGCTTCAAATAAAAAAATCAATAAACGTAAATCGTAACCATTCATTTTGGCTTATATTTATTTAAAAACCTTTTCAATTTCACGCTCATGACACATAATCATCATGGCCGTAATCACTATCATTATTAATCATTTCTGCGTTATTTTTTGATATTCGTTTATATTAAAAAGTGTTCCAGTGGACATAGAATGACTCTGGAATCTGGAATGTTGGTAATGAAAAATTTCAGAAAATGAATTTTTTACTCAAAAGTTACCAAAATTAAAGAAACTTAAAGTTATTTTTCGGATTTATAATTTTGAAATTTTAATAAATTTGCTGGCTCACTTTTATAATTATTTTTAAAAAGACATAAAAAATTGTATTATTAATTCACATAAATTCTTATGTTGAATGATTATTATGAGAATTATAAAATAAAAATCTGTTCTGATCCAAAATACGATAATGAAAATTGTGAATTATTCAAACATTTTCATCACAATGCGCGTGCATTAAAACATTATTTTTTTTTTTCTACTGAACGAGAGAAAATAAATAGTCATCAATCACCGTGATGACGTGGTCTGATTGTGTGCGATACGAAATTGGTTTTTATGGATACACAAAAAGTGAAAATTAGATTAATTTAATTAAAATTAATATACATACCCTGGTCCATAATTGCAAACGTATATTTTGTTGAATAATCCATTATTTGTATCCTGATAATATGTGAAACCGCATCCTACCAGATTAGTATCACCCCATACGAGCTGTGAATGTGAAAAATAAATTTGAAAAACTTTTAAATAATCGGAAATGTGGAAATAAATAAAATGAGAAAAAGGCTGAAAACTGCTACGAAATCTAAATTGCAGCTATAATCACTAGCCCTTGCTAAAGGGATTTTTAATTAATTGCAATATATGAATGTTCATGTTGTGCTACTGAAAATTAACTAATTTTATTATAATTAGATTTACTATGTTGCGAATTGTGGAAAAAGCATGTTAGAAGAATATTAAGGATGAATAGAAATCTTTAAACAATCTAAATTATTTCAAACCTCTAGCTTGGTAACCGGTCACAACTTTTTCTTATTTGATCATTCTTCCAAGGCTTACATAACTTACATTAATAGTAAACCATTAACATTTAGCGCTTGTCCCCAAGCAATTTTATAATTACAAACTTAAGCGATCAAGAAATTTTTGTCTTTGTAGCTAAAATTTTTACAGCCAAAAATCATAAGCATAAAACAGCAGTTAATGAAATTAACAATAATGAAGGTAGACGTTTTGAACAAGAACTTTCGGTATTAAAAGTAATTCTGATTCAATTACAAAAAATTGTTAATTGTACCGCGTTAAAAAAAGCAGAAGTGAGAGTGAAACAGAAAATTGGTAAAAAAGGTAAGGAAGTAAAAAAGTTAAATGTAGAGCTAATAATAGATTTTTTAAGAGTACCTTGTTGAGGGTGCAGTTAGATAGAAATTTTTTTCAATAGCTTGCATGTTTTCATCGAAAATTAATAAGCAAGGTTTGGGCTGTTTTGCTAGGTTTTTAAGGTTTTTGTGTGGTTTTAAATATTTATAAAAGTTTGCAATCCTATATCAGATTTTTTAGTAGACTCAAAATTGGTATAAACAACTAGACGCCAAAATCCAGCCTAACTCACTACATTCTACACAAATAACAAAGAATAAATAAGAAAACTTCCAAAAAAAGATTATTGTTTTAATAAAGCAATTTTCCTCACTAAACGATGCTGCTGCTTCCTTAATCTTAATTATGTTATGGCACTCTTCCTTTACTGGAGTGTAATGACAATAAAACATTTTAATGACTTTTTTTCACGCGGAACTTTTTTTTTGCTACTTCTCTTTTAGCTTCCTTTGCATTTTGTTATAATACGGTTAAATTTGAAGAGGATTAAAGTTATTCTTCACTCCTTTCTCACTGTCCTGAAATCCGACAAAATCCATTCTGTGAAACTTTGTCCTTTTGCGGATGTAATCCTTTCTTCTTACTTAACAAATTCACTGCACAATTGTACATTTTGGAAACTTTTTTTTTGTCGTGTGTTTCTTTGTGAAATAAAAAAAAAATCTCAATTTTATGCTTCAAAAGGAAAGTCCTTGATCCACTTAAGCATTTCCATTTATTTCATTGTCTTTAGGTATGAAACGCACTCAACCCGGGCTTAATTTGCTGAGAATGGAAAGAAAAATGGAAATGACACAAATTTGTGTTCTTTTTCATTTTTCTCGTGGAGCCAATTATGTTAAAAAGGAGTACGTCTTTTGTGTGCAAATAGAAGAGAAAAGGACAGGCTTATTAAGCTATTTATAAATGAAGACATTTCAATCATTTATGTCACTTTGATGCTTAACATTTTTACAGAAGAAATTTTCATGGAAATAGGTTATGGTTTATTTGAAGTCATTAATAATTGTTGAAATGTTACTTTTAAGCTTATGATACCATAAAGGACTGCTCATTAATGTAATTTAATAGAAGGGAAATACAAATTGCACAATCGAGAATTTTCAAATATTTTTAAATAGTCTGAAATCTGGCAGCAAATGCTTCAAAAAAGATACCAAAATTCTATCTTGAAATACCCATCAAAAAGCTTAAAATTAAGCTTGCATTTCCTTTTAATTTACTTTTATTCTCATCTAAAATCTTAGCTTTTTCTTTTTGCTGTAGTTTTAAAAATATAATTTAGTTTTTATGGGTTATAGAAAATTATTTTAAGCTTCCAATTTAAAATAATGGAAGTCATCGCAATGAAAATGAAGATGAAGATTCAGAGAGTTGAGCAAATAAATCCTAATTTTGCAATAATATGGATCTTCATTTCATTCTACGCGCTTTCAATTTTCCTCTTTCTGTCGTTTGGTCGGGGATGAAGCAAAAAAAAAAAATTCAAAAAAATTCTATTACAATTTTTTATGGAAATTGGAGAAAATCTTTTTTATTATTTTATTGTCGTAATTTTAACATTTTTTTCTCTTCTTTTCTGTCAGCAAAAGAAGATGAAATTTAGGGGGAGAAAGAGAATGGAAATGTTGAAAGAGAAAAATAAAAAATAAATAAATAAATGAAAAATCCATTTAATCTCTTCGCTTTTTTTCTTTTGGTTCCTTTCATGATTCTTTATCTTTGAGATCCCACTCGGAAAAATAGCAGCGCGAGAAAAAAACACATAGAATTATAAAAAAAAAATTGAAATGAGAATGAACAAAAATCCTTAAAATGAATGAGATTATTTTCATGTTGTGACACGATGGATGTTTCTGTTATTTCAGCTATGAGATTGATGTCCATAAAAAAGTTTCAGTTGATATTTTAACACAGTTAAATAATTTTTACGTGAGGATTATTTTTTGAATTTTACTTAATTCAAATGCACCCAATTTTTAACATAATTAAATCACAAAAAAAAATCAGCACTCAAAGTGCAAAATTAGTTAATTTTCAGAGGATAAAGGAATCAAAAATTCATTGAACCCCTTGTTGATGCTTCACATCATTTTGAATTTTCTTGTGATGTTAAATCAAATTTTGAATTAATTTACATTCTCATTACTGCCATCAAAAAAACTTTTTTTTTTATCCATACTTACTTGTGAATAATGTCCCGTCTTGACAGACCATTTCGCACCCCATGCGTACTTTTGAACTTCGTTGAACCAATTTCTGACTCGTGATGGAAAATCACCATCATCGTCAGCAAGAGGAATTGTACTCCATAGCAATCCGACATTCTGTCCCATGATGAAACGATCTAATGAATAATAAATGAATGACAATTAACATTTTTTTAATTTTATATATTTTTAAGATATTTTTTTACTGTAGAGAACCTAAAAAAATTATTCATCGCCACTCGAGCGGTTTTCATTTTCATTAAAATTGCTGTGTGATTGTCATTTTTTCCCGTTAATATTGTGTTGATTATTCTCAAAATATTCCGGATTTTACATTTTTTGAGAGGTTGTGGAAGGGAAAAAAGGGTTGAAAAATTAATTTTTGATTGCTTCAATTTTTCACTCTTCATTTCCATTCCCATTTATTGATTCATTCACCAAATGAATAATTTTTATCCATTATTGTTTTTTGAAATTCAATTCAAGTGCCGCTAATCAAAATCAATTGAACCGTAAAAAATAAATTTTTAACTCAATTTGATGTTTAAAAATTTGAATAGATTTTCAATTGACGAACTTTTTCCATCAAAATCAAATCAAACTCAATTAAAATTGTTTGGAAATAAAAAAAAAAAAAGTTTTTCTCAATGTTTGCTTCATGAATCATCGAATTTTTCAATTAAATTCTCATTCAGTTATTTTAGTGCTTGAAAGTTGGTAGTTTTTCGATAGAGAAATAATTTTAATTGAATGTTTAAAATTGCATGTGCTTTGCAGAACACTTAATAAAATTTCATGGTTGGGTGGAAGTAAATGCATTTTTCATAGGAAGTTTTAAAAAGTTGAATTGAAAATTTGAAATAAAGGCATTAAAATTTCAATTGCTTTAAAATTGAATTCATAATAAGTAACAACAATATTGACAAAAAAAATTGCGAGTAAATTCAATAAAAATTTGCATCATTAAATTACCCAAAAAAATACTTTTTCATAAAAAAATATTTAATTGAATATTCAAATTTAATGAAATTTGATAAGTCAACTTGAGCATGAATAATCGAATTCAAATGACATTTTACCATCAATTTGAAATAATTTTATTTATTTCATCGATTTTGTGCTGCCTACATGCAAAATAATACAATCTAATTTTGTGATAATAAAATTTATTATTTAGGATGTTCGATGACAGAATTAGAATTTTTCAAATTCTTAAATTAAGGTATTCACATTTGATCTGTAAGTTAATTTTTTATTCTAAAAATTCTAATACATCATATTTCTAAATCTAAATTGTACGATGAACATCCCTTTATGAAGGCAATTATTAGTAAATATTTATAAACTTTTAAGGCATGACTGCAAGCATGAATATTATTGGATAAGCTGAAAACCTACAATATTAAACAATCAAACCACACTTTTTTCTGTGGGATATTCAGATTGACAAAAACGCTCGAATCAAACATTAAACCAATTAACGATTATAATTATTTGCCTTTCATTATTAATACAATGTTTGCATTCAGGTTGCACAAAATATTCATTTAATTTTAATTTTAATTCATTGCATTTTTATGAGTGAACAATTTAAACTTTATTTTCAAAAACTGAAGCTTTTAAAATGCTTTATTTTTGCATGCAAATTAAATGAAAATAAAAACAAAAATTTTCATATTTTTAAAATACTCACCTAGATATCGACTTGGATCGTGAGCAAATGTACACACGTTTGCCCACATTTGTGCTCGCACAGCAAGTTCATCGTCCCATCGCATCTCCTGCATGTTCTGGGCAGCTGGTTGACCTGGAAAAAAAATATTGAAAATAATGAGATAAAAATTGAGGGTGTAAATTTTTATTTTTATTTCTTTTGCATCTTTTTTGTGGCAATGGGAAATAACTTTTATATTTTATGGAAACTTAAGTCTCTCAAGTATTTATCATAAAGATTTTTAACTTTTAACTGAATTAAAATTAAACTTTAACTTTTATTTAACTGAGTACCTATAGTTTCAAGATTTTAACTCATTCTAGCTCAAAACGAGATTTAGAAGTGTTCAAATCTATTGAATAATTTTCATATAATATAAAATCCAAAGAGAGGACCAAATTATAATATAGCAATTCCCCCTTGCTTAAAATGATATCTTTATATGTCATACCTGGTACGTGACCTGTTGCAACTGTTTGCCTCAAGAAATTGTGCTCCTCAAGTATCAGTCTTCTCTCTTCTTCCGTTATACCCTGTTCTGCATGAAGAAATATAATATTAATAGTGAGGATATTCTCATATAATCTTGTATATGGTATAGAGAAAAAAAAATAACATATAATCATCAGATGCGATTCTTGTTTCTCACTTTTATATCTGAATGAAGAGATCAACGACACGACATTTTCATTAATGGAAAAGTTTTCGTCATGCTTTAATTCATTCAAGATTAGAAAACTTGTTTCTGTTTTTCGCTCTCTTGACAAATCTCTCACGATATCATTGGCGGTAGTCATGGAACTGAACACATGTGCTTCAAAATATTATATCTCCTGATATTTCACATTTTATTCTCATAAAAATTATTTTTTTTTGTTGTTTTCCCAAATCAAAATAAGAACGAGAATGGAAATGAACAAACAAGTATAAATGATGTTCTTAATTTATTGTTATGGCGCATTTAAATTAATTTTAATTAATTAATTTACTCATTTATTAAATTTGTCACCATCTGTGCGGTGAATGAATCATCAGAAGAAGCTTGACATTTTAATTATTAGAAAATTCATTCATAAAGAGTTGTTCTTTTTAAATTATGTGTATGGCTTAGATGGAATGTCGTGGTTCATTCAATTAATTATTCTGGTATAAACCTTGATTTTTCTATCATACCTCGCTAATATTAACAATTGACAAAAATAAATTGTAACGTTCCAGTATGAAAAGGATTATTTTTATAAACGTCTGCATTTTTTTGGAAGAAGATGAAAACTTTATTTTTCAGTGATGCAACATTCTATATAACAAAATTTTGATTTTAATCCCATACATTGTATTTGATACAAAACTCAATCGGATTGTTAATATTTCCGATGAAAATAAAATTTCAGCAATGAAAACCCACACAAAATTTGATATTGTAATAAAATCATAAAAGTTTCATCGCCTCTGCCGAAAGAATATCAAAATAGAAAGTTGTTGCCAAGTCCATAACCTATCCACTACATTTTTAACAAAGTCATCACATTCTCTTTTTTTATTATGTATGAAAATAATAAAGCAATATTTTTGAGAAAACGAGTCAAATTTAAGTTTGAAGCACTTCAACAGTCAATGAAAAAAGTCGCTAAAAATGCCTTGGGATTATGAAATGAAAAGAAAACAAGAAATTTCTTTAATATTCTCACTCTCATGTGTATGACAAGACAAGGAATCATCGTGTGAAGAAATATAAATTAGAAGATTAAGCTGGAATTATATTAAACAAGCACAGCACACAAGTTTCTTACTGTAACTTTTTACTTTAATGATGATTATTTTCTCCTGGAATGTTTTCATAAAATAAAAACAACTTGACATTCTATGCTGCATGTATGACTTGAAGAGGTGTTTAAATGGTTAATTACCAACGAGTGCGAACAGACTATGAAGCAGTTGACTCTAAAAAATTTGAAAATTTTTGAACTTTTTATAACGAATTGCGAAAATTTTTCGAAAATTCTGTTAAATTTATTATTAAAGATATCTTCATTTTAGTAACAATATACGTTTTGTTACTAGCCAATATCGATTGTTTTACATTTGTTTAATATTAATCAACTATTTAAACTCTAATCCAAATGAAATTTAATCACTTTTTGAATAATTTCTACTTTCGAATCAAACACAATGGTCCGAAATCGAAAAAAATGTTCAAAAATACAAAAAAGTCATGTCTTTTAAACCTGATCTTTTAAATGCACGATTATAAAACATAAACTGACGCATCTTCTGTGAAAATATCAGCCTTCTAATCGTTGTCTAACTCTGTTAATCATTAATGAAAGTCACGAAAATTTTGTGTACAAAAACACCATGAAAAAGTTTTATAATAATTTTCCACTTTCTATCGTTTGATACATGTTCTAATTACTGTCAATACATTAATTCATGCTCAAATTTTATGTTAAAGAGATCTCTTATAATGAGAGAAGGTGAAGAAAAAGTTTGTTGAATTCTCTTGATTGTTTTGACTGAAGACACTGATTTTAGCATGCTTAATGTAAATCATTGAAAAATGATTTAGTCATTAATAGACTCTAAAACTTGAACATCCAGATGTGAAAGTTTCTATGGAACCATCGAAAATGACATCATCATTTCGATCAAGCCAATAAATATCTATCATCAAGATATTTAATTCCAAAAGGCAATAAAAATGGAAGAAAATTTATGAAAATGAACAAAAGCTAAAATTTCAATCAAAAATCATAAAAACAATTTATAACTTTCACAAGAAATTGTTGCTAAAGTATCACCTGTCCACAATTTATTATCTTAGAACTTTGAATTGATTATTTTTACAAAAATGATGAAAACTGAAACATGAAACTGATAACACCCCATCGACAATTTTAATAGACTTAATCAAACAGCGTTAAAAGAATCTTCATCAGAATCAAAAGACAATCGCAAAATCGTAAATTTATTAAGAAAAACAATAAAATAAATATTTGATTAACACAATATGAAAATTTTGCGATTAAACAGTCAAGAATGATGTAAGATAAAGTCTTCACAATCATTAGCCGTGCAGTCTCTGAATTTTTATTTGCCAAACTTATTTGACCATCAATTTAAATTATACAAATCAAATTCATTTTACGATCTTCATTTTATGGGAAATTTCTTTAATACTTAAAACTGCAAAAAAAAAGAAGTTGTCGTCAGTTCTTCGGCATTTCTTGTTTTCTTCTCATTTAGCCTGAATAAAACGTTTTGTAAACATCACGAGAGGCATTTTCACTGTGTATTTGATAAACCACAGGTGCATATAACGTGCGACGTTTTATTATTATTTCAAGTAATATCAAGATGCTGATGATTTTTAATATGTTTTCAGCTTTTAAACATTAAAGAAATGCGTGCTTAAAACTCTTTAAAACAATTTGTTTTTTGAAATTTTAAAACTTAATTAAACTTTTTTCATGATTTTGTTGTTAATGATTACAAATTTATTTGTTTTTAATTCAAACATGATGATAAGATATTGAAAATTGAATCTGATTATGAGCTGAATTAATGTATAAAACGTGGGGGGAACAAATAAAATTTTAATGATTTATTCTGTGAGAATTAAAATTTTTAAATGATGTCATTTCTTTCACGTCAACAAAACTATTTTTTGTCACATCGCAAATTTTTTGACAACCCAAAAGCCTTTTAACAAAGTTGCCAAAATACTTAATCGGCTTAAGCATGAAAAATTGATCCACGTGCGGAACACATGATGAAAGTGTTGATTATTATTTTTTTTTTTTTTTGGCCTGATAAAAATAAACAAATTTAGCAGTAAGTGTTGCTGATTGTGTTATTTTGCATGTGAAAAAAATAACAAATTCGTATGAAAATAGAACTTTTTTGCAACGATATAAAAAATAAATTAAGCCGATTAAGGAAATTACGAAAAACATCATCTGTAGAGAATCCAGTCAAAATGTCTTGTGGGAAAAAATTCATTCAAGATTGTGTTCATTAAGAAAAGATTTTGATTTTTTTCTGCTGTGTGCTTTAAGTCACAAATATAAATATTTTTTTGAGAGGATCAATGTCCGACTAGTCATAACAAGACTCAAAATTAAAAAAGTTATTTTCAGAAATTTCGTCAGTTTTTGGACAAGAAAAAAATCTTTTGAGGTAAGTCAAAGGTTGGATTTTAATGTGTTTTCCGTATCTCAATGCATTTTTTTGATAAATTCATTAGCATTAAGCTAAAGGAAAAAGTTAATACGTGAGATTCAGCACGAATTTAAAACCAAAAGAATGTGAGAATTTTCAAAATAAATTAAGATACCTGGCTTACGGCTGTCGAAAAAAGAAGAAATAAAAACAAGAAACAAATTTATTTGATGCAATTTGGATGCTTATGGAATATTATCATCAATTGTGATTATTGGAAATCAGCTTAAAGTTAGCTTGCAGTTTACTTATAAATTGAATTTTTCACCAGAAATTCAATCAATTAGGAATTGTTTTTTATTCCTCATAGGTAATTTTTATATACTTAAAGATAATAGAAACAGAAGTTTTAATTTGTGGTCCAAAAATCTGCAAAAAAAAATAAATATTCTACATTTTTGGACTGACAGTAACTAAGTTCAACGACATTTCTTGAGAATTCATTTCAAGTATTTCCTGAGCTACCTTATCAGATCTTGTTGAAATTTTCTTCTTTAAAAGAAGTTAATGACTTTTTGATAAAAAAAAATCTTTCCCATGAACACCCGTGGATATTTCTTTTTAAAATGCATGCACATTTGCTGTTTTCTCTAACAAGACTTTTTTTTTTGAAATCTTCCGCATTTGCTTTATATGCATCGATATCAAATATATTTCTGAGACAAGAAAATTAATATTTTTCTTCTTCATGAATACCTGGAGAGTGATAATGATCCAATTTATTCATAAAGTCCGTAAAATATTTTAAAAACGGCAGATTGAGCTTCTTCAGTAACGATAAGCTGTTTTAATAAATTTTAAATGAGAATTTTGTTTAGGATCAGTATTTGAAGCTAGATATTGTCTAGGTCAGGTTTCATAAATTACTACTTCCATTAAAAATAGAAAACCAAAGGTATCGTTCATTTATTACGTAACAAAATAACAGCCATATTTCAAATTTCAAAAAAAGAACAATGGAATTCTCAGAAATTCTATTGTTCTCCTCTCGACCCCCCCCCCCCCCTGCGTTACGTAATAAGTGAACGAGCCCAAACTTCTAAATTTTTTTAAAATTGTTAAGCTTTAAATTTCTAATCTTCCTTACTGTAAAACTTCAACCTTCAAACCAGTCATAAGATAACATGAATTCACTAAGATGACATTTGAACGAAAAAGTGTAAAAGTTAAAATCACTTTGAACTTGTCAAGTCAACTGCGAATGAAAATCTTTTTTTTTCGTGCTGTCAGAGTAAGCAGTAGCAGCAAAAAAGTGCTTCGACATGATTTTTATGACATTTTTTACAACATGGGATTGCATAAAACGAGAGCCTTTATTTACTGTCATTTTCCGCCCATCGAATTGCTGTTTTTATGCTGAAATGTGTTTTTGTGGCGGAACTTTTGTGTCAATCATAATAATTGAAATTTTCATACAAAAAATTAATTAAAAATCATAACATGATTGAGTTAACAAAAAATTCGTATAAATTCAATGAGCAAAAAAAAATCCGAGCTAGTAGCTCGTATGATTTATGACTAAAAAGGCGCTTTACAACTTTTTCATCGTTAAAAAAAATATTTTTTTATGTCTTATTTCTCATGAGCTTTTGACATTGAAATGCTTTTTATGATATAAACAAGAGAGAGCTTATGGCTGTCGTCGGTTCACTTGACTCTTGCCATTGAAAAAGGAAACTAGCTCTGAAGGAGAATTTTCTGTTCTTTAAGCATTGTTGATTTTACAAATTAAAGACTCTTTGAAATATCTTAAGTCTTTTGACTTTTCTCACACAAAGTAGAAGAAAGTTTTTCCAAGTCTTCAAGCCATTGTGTCTTACGTCTGAAAAGTTCACAGGAGCACGAGCTAATTATTTTTTGAGCCTTCTTTGTGAAACTTTTTAAAGAACAACAATAATTTCTTTGTGTTGATTAAAAATTATTTAGACGTGTTGTTGAGCTCTTTTCAATGGAATTTCCTTTGTTTATTACTGTATGATAATTCGACAATTATGAGATGTAATTAATTAAAAAGCTTGTTGCTGTTTTTAACGCATTTTTGAAAACTTGTTTTCAAAAAGGAAGCTCAATCATGCACTTTGATCGGTCGTTCGGTCGTTCGGTCGTTCGGTCGTTCGGGTCCCAATTATCTCTTGATCTAGACTTCGTAGCAAGCTCGGAATTGTTTTAATAGCTCCATTGAATGTTTTTATTCCCGCCGTTTATATTGAAAAATCAAAAAACACTCATTACACAGTGGGCTGAAAATCGATTTTTGTTCACCAAATCTTGATATTTTGGTGGTTTTTAGCTATGGGTCTAGGATGTTCAAAAATGTAACCAAAATTTTTTTTCGTCCATACAGGTGCCCGTACGGGCCCAAAATGTGTTTTTGGTACCAATGATTTTCAAAAAATTCGTGTGCCATTACCACAACCATTACCTCTTGCATACACGTTCATAAAAAAAACATCAAATTTTCGAATATTTTCGATTTTTTCATAAAAAGTTGCATTTTTTCTATGAACCTGTATGCAAGAGGTAATGGTTGCAAAGTCTTTCATTGATCATATTATGAAAGTTTATGTGTAAAACTGTGGAAAAAACACAAAAATAATTTTTTTTAATTTTTGCTGTGTATGGGAGGACAAGGCAAACTTTTGTAAGTTTTCTGGTCTACTAAGGAACTTCCAAACTTAGATTTTTATTTTATTGTATAGCTGAAGCAATTACCTTTCCAACGATACCAAATTTGTTACATTTACTTGAAATTTCGATGAAATATGAGTGAATATGTGAGATGAAAGTTGTCAAACCCTCAAAAAATTGACCATTTTTTCAGTTTTTTGGCCATAACTCTGTCATATCTTGACTATATGTCATGTTTTATACCTCGTTGGATGCGTACTATGCTGAGCTAAAAGAATTCATCAAAAGAAATAAAATATAAAGTCCTTCTGAGGTGGCAGGAGTCGAAAAGTAAAAACTCGATTTTTGACCAAGCTCGAAAATTAGCAAAATCACTATAAAGGCCAAAAATCAAATTTTTATTAGGTCTAAATGACTGAAAATGATCCGTATTAATATTTTCTATCATTTCTGAGAGTTTCAGCTCATTTGGTGAAGATATGGTCGAGAAATATTTTTTTTTGTTTTGAGGACCACCCTACCAGACCCCCTTTGGGGGCCCCTGGTGAACCGAGTTACCGGAAAAAATTTTATTTTTTTTGGCTAGTTTTATAGTATAACATAAGAGCTACAAGAAAAATGTCACTTAAAAGTTGCCTGAGGCCATTTAGTGGATCATATAGGCCGGCAAACCCAAAAAATCACGAAAAAATCGAAAATTTTGACCTTTGATCTCATTTTTGAAGCACTAAATGACATTTTTGGCAATGATGAATAAAATGTTTTTTGTAGATCTACTCAAAAACTACAATAATCACTAACTTTGAGAATTTTTGAGTCCAACTTGTAGGCACAGGAGGTCGAAACGCCCAAAAAATGGCGATTTTTTGGACTTTTTCGCATTTTTGATCATCAAAATATTTTTTTTTCAAACTTTTGGTATTTTTATATGAAAGTTAGAAGTTGTGTTGAGCGAATAAAAAAAAGTTTGTGAAATTTCATCCACATAGTGAGGCACACGAATTTTTTGAAAATCATTGGTACCAAAAACACATTTTGGGCCCGTACGGGCACCTGTATGGACGAAAAAAAATTTTGGTTACATTTTTGAACATCCTAGACCCATAGCTAAAAACCACCAAAATATCAAGATTTGGTGAACAAAAATCGATTTTCAGCCCACTGTGCATTAAATAGCTTAATTCATCGATTTTATATTTCAAAAAAAATATGTAAACAATGCAGGGCAAAGCTATGCTGATGATAAGTTTGAATTTTTTCTAACCGTTAAAAAATTTGAAATTTTTTGACCGTTATTTCGGATTAAATTTTTTTCTTTTATACACCTTAGGGGCCGTTCACTTATTACGTAACGCAAAAATTCGGGTTTTTTACCCCCCCCCCCTCCGTAACGTTTTTAACAAAAGAATCAGGTGCGAGAACAATAGACCGTAACAAACTCTCGACCCCCCCCCCCCCCACCCTCAGAGCGTTACGTAATAAGTGAACGGCCCCTTAATTAATTAACATTTAATTTTTTCATACAAAACAAATGTGTTTAGAAATTTGAAAAATAATGGATGTGTTCAGAAATTTGAATTTTTCGCTAATGGAAAATTTTGAGTTTCAAAAAACCGTTAAATCGTAAAGCTATTTTTTGCATTGAACATTATAAAAATCAATTTTAAAGGAATTTTGATCTTTAGTTTTACTTATTATTGAAATGAATTATGATTAAAGAAACAGCAATAGAGTTTTAAAACTCGACATTCTTTTCTATTTAATCAATTGCTAATCGCTGCGTCAAAAATGCGCTGAAGTCCCTCGATATAAACGAGGACTTTTGTAATTTTTTTTTCTCTCACTTATCATGAATAAATATGAAAACTGTAATTGCCTGCCTGTTGTTGAGTTTTATTAAATTTTTTTCATGATAAATTATTTTTTGGGCATGTTAATTACTTTAGTTGGTGGATTTAGACTCGATTATTGAAAATTGCTAGTTTTATTGCAGTTTAATTGAATTTATATAAATTTTTAAATATATTTAAAAAATCATCTCATTAAAGTATAAAAAAATTCCTTTTTAAAATTAAAAACTCAATATTCTTTTAACATGCAGCTCAGCTACGATAAATCTTTTCCATCAAACGAAAAATCGTGAAAAATGAGAAAAAAATGAATCAAAATAAAAAAAATATCTACTTACTCAAGATTCTCCCATTTCTACAAACACAATTTACTACAGACACGATGTGCTGAATAATGAATATTTGGAGTATAAGATGCCTCCAACAATTATTATTCATCGATTTCATTTTATTTTTTGCTCCTTTTTCAACTTTTTAATTAAATTTTTTTCTCTTTCAATTTTTCATCCAAATTAGGACCGAAAAAAATCTCTATGCCCTTTTCTGTGCGGTATTGATGGACTAGATGATAATTTATATAAATTTTCTTATAATTTAATCTTTAGAATTTAAAAACTGCCACTTGTACTAAAAATGTCAGTCTCAGACTTTTTTTCTCACTCGACTTTTTTGTCACAACACTTATCACACTTTTTCCTCCTAATTGAATGATATTTTTTTTCTTCTTATTACTTTTTTATGTCCTTCTCATTTCTCATATTTTGCAAGAGCCGCGCATTACTTAATGCCACGATATCTATCAACTGTCACAATCAGATACCATTTCTAAGTCATTTAATTCATCCTCACTCACTTGCACACTTTTTTCTCGCTTCTCCCTTGTTCTGTTGTCTGTTTAAAGCACAACAATTCACAAATTTTTCATTTTCATCTTCCACTTGACTCTACTCGTTGTTTTCAAGTCAGAGACACTTTTTATCAACTTTTATCTATCTTTTTTTCTTCTTTCCATAAAAATGCTCTTGTTATTTTTTTTTTTATTACTTAGATCTCTTTCTCCTCTACTTCTACTATCAATTTCTTTATGAGCTTCTTTCTTTCCTTATCGGACTCCCTTTCTTCTGTTTCTGATATACTTTTTTTCTTATTTTCTATTCTATTTTTCTTCCTTGTTCTTTTCTTAGAAAAAGAAAAAAGTTTTGTTTTATTTTTATGAAAAAAATATTTTTTGCTAGCTTTTTGGACAAGCAGAAGAAAAAAAAAATACACGAGTTTATTATTTCTGCTCTTTTAGCTTTACTCCGCTCTCAACGACTTCGCAAAGATCACTGATTAACAGCAGAAGAAGGAAAAAACTTTTTCACAAAACTAAAAAGAATTGAGAATGACTTCTTATGCTTTCAAACCGATGAGTTTTTGAATATGAGCTTGATGAAGTGGTCAGATTGGGATAGTGTCTTAATATGTAAGGAGATAAATTTTAAAAATTTAAGCATTAAGTCCGTTACTAATTGAAAATAGGCTTTCTCGAAATCCCGGTTTTGGAAAATTTCCGGGACTGGGACCAAAATTAAAATTTAAATATCTTGAGCATTAATGAAAGATTTTCAATTTTTTTGTGTTTAAATGATTATAATCTTAATACTAAACAAATTAAATTTAAAATTTTTTTCAAAAAACTTAAATCGTTCACAATACAACAGTTTTAATTTTTTGATTTTGGTCCCGAAAAACCCGGGACCGGGAAATCGAGAAAGCCTAATTTGAAAATGGAAAAATTAAAAACATGAATTGCTCAGCAACTCAGTAGTAAAATTGAAAAGGAGTCATAAAGAACATTAAGACATATTTTTAATTAGATTTTAAAACGATTATACTCAATTATGTTAAAATTTTTTGAAATAAAATTTTTCAATCCACAACAATTTAAATAAGCTTTATACTTCTTTTGGTCATTAATGACACTTAATACTCAGATCTAAAGAAAAATTTCTAATTAATCATATAAATGATATTTAGAAATCAATATTTTAGTGCGCTTAAATCACCATCAAATCAACCAAAACCAATCATAACTGGTTCTTGTGAATATATAAAAGAGAAGTTTCTGCAAGTTTACTATTCATCGCGAAAAAAAAATCAAGAAAAGCAAAAGAAAAAAAAAATCGGAGTGGGAGCAAAAAACTGGAAATATAAAACATCTACATAATGTTCCAACAGACATATCGGCGACAGAGGTGTGTACATTATATACTTCTCATCTTGAATCACCTGAGAAGCTTTTGAAAATAATCTTCATAATGTATTCACACAAATACAAAAGAAAACATGGAAAAAATCAATCCAAATCGTTACTAGTTCATCGATTTCATGAATAAGAGATGGAAATAAGAAACCTGTTGCGAAGAACATGAGAATAAATATTTTTTGCGTTCGCATCGCACAACATTTATTGAATGATCTGAGGATGACTCGAAAGTGAGAAGTGAAATGAAGAAGAAGGTGAAATGAAAACATTAAAGTTCATTGTTGATCAAATATATTCCTGCTATTTAAATATCAGTAATGAGTTGAAAACTGATGTGCTTAATGTGGACCATGAAATAAACTTTTTTTAAAAAAAATAACCACAATAATAAGAAATTTTAAAAGTAATGGTTCAGATAGTTTATCTCACGGTTATCTAAAGATACATTAGCTTTTAACTAATTTTTAAGTAACTTTTACAGTCGTGGTTACTAGGGGAGGTAAGCATTTAACGATATTTTTGGTTAATAGCAATTAAATTTCTAAGTTTTCATTTATTTGTGCATTTTTCATCAAAAAGTTCATCACTTATACACAAACAAGCATCATTCAACAAACCTAAAACACTTTCACTAATGCTAATTTACATGTCTATTAAGTTTATGTGTAGATGTGATTTGAAGCAATTCTTAAACGATAAGGAATACAAATAGATTGTATCAATTGAATGTGTGTCTTTAGGCTTCACGTTCAAGCACTTTTGATAATACTATCGATAAACATTATTGAAATTAGGTAAATTGAATGCTTTAAAAGTTTCTGTGTGGAATGAAAAATAAGAAGCTCAAGATGTTTTTATTCAAATACACTATCTGAACATAAAGAAAAGGCAAAAAGAAAAGAAAAGCAAAATTTATGCAGTAAAGATTTCGAATGCGATAAGATTACGATAAATTTATTGAGCACAAATTTGCAGAGAAAAAAAAATTGATTCACTGGTCGATGAAAAATTATTTTCAATTTTCGGTTGAATGTTTTCATTTTCAGAATTGAATTTCATTATTTTTTTCTATCTCAGTCCTGAACTCAAACAAATATAATGCTTAAATGCAAAAATCAGTCTGTTATATAAACTTTTTATTGCACTATAAATTGATGTGATAATTTATTTCCTGTGAGACTTGTTTGAGTCATAAACAGAAAACTATCAAGAAGACGCCGTTTAGACAGCTACTGATTTGTTCTAGAAATAAGTCATAATTTTTTATTAGATCTTAATCGTTTTGAAACTTTACTTTACTAGATAGGAGTCCTTCGTAAAATTCGTAACGTTAAAAATTGCCATTTTTGACCCCCTCTGATCGTAACAAATTATTTACGGAATTTTGAATAATTTTGCATGGAGCGTAACAAAATTTTAAACCCTCCCCCCACCCTAAGCATTACGAATTTTGGGAATGACCCCATAATGGCATAAGAAATAAAATTTAAATTTTCTAGGAACTTTATTCGTGAACGACTTTTAATTAGACAATTAATTCAAAAATTATCAGTAAAAATTCTAATTATGAATTTAATTTAGACATCCGATTAAAATTATTAATCAATCTTGATTCCTAGAAAGTCATCAAAATTCATTATCTATATCTTCCCATCATCTCTGCTTATAAAATTGTTGTATCAACCCACAAATCTACTTCCTAGCAATTTTAAAACATCATCCGAAATTCCCTCTTTACATCTAATTTTCAACACACAAAAAAATTTTGAAAATACAATAGAAATCTGAAAAAAATGATAAATTACAAAATTTTGTTGAGTTGAAATTTCCTCCCCTAAACATTTTAATTACCTCACATTTATTTAATTTTTACAGAAAATTTTCACCGACGATGAAAAATGACAAACCTTGATGAGAATTTTTCCTCCTATTTACTCTTGTGATTAATTAAAATTGGAATATTTACAGTGGAATAAAGAAATTTATTTAAAGCTCATACGTGTATAACATGATGTGTTTGTTGCAAAAGATAAACGAGCTTCCACGAGATGTGAAGATGAGAACTTTTCATCATGTATAATCTTGATTTACGCATTTCTTGTGTTGTGACTTTATGTGGGTTGATTTAAAAAATTAAAGACTTTTTCGTGTCGCGATTTAAAGCATGAAATGTATTTTAGCGTCAAATAAATTTAAATACTTGATGAAGTTTATGCTAATGAATGTTTTTGATAGAAAAAATAGCACCATGCTTTACTTTTGGTGCAGTCTTGATCTATTAGAAAATTTACAATGAAATTATTTTTATGAAGAATGATATCTAAAAATAAAAGTTTTTATAAAATTATGAAGGAACAATAGAAGTCAAAAATAGTTTAATCTATTTCTTTCATTCTCTCTAGTGACGTAATTTACGAACTCAAACATTCACGTAATTATTTATTGCTCGTTAAAATGCGCAAGAAGAAATAGTTGTCATGTCACCGTGATTTCAGTGACTTCTTTTGCTATGAATAGTACAAAGTCATTAAAAATTTAAGCATGCTCTATTTGTAGCTTCTCTGCTTCACAATTGCCTAAAACTTTTTTTTATTCCGAACAAGCACTTTAAGAAAAAAATTTATATATTTATAAACTTCCATTTGTTTTCCAGCACAGACCAAAAGTAGTACAAGAAACAACTAAGCAGAAGAAAAATAAAAAAAAATTTCTTAAAAGCATTCTTAACACAATCACTGTAGCAAGAAAGAAGCTTAAAAAATTGAAAGAAAATCTCAAGCAAGAAAAGCCACAGAGCATTAAAATTGTTTGTATTGTGGCAATTCACAAAAACGAGAGACAAATTTAATTCCAAACTCAAACATCACCAACATCATTGAGAATAATTGACCATGAAAATGTCTTTTGCAGAAGCTTCACTTCTTAAGTTCAAAAACTGGCAAATAAAAAAGTCTCTTTTTGTTTGTTTCGTTTGAGTTGAGGAATTCCTTTCAAATGTACATATTTATTTATTTGGAGATGATGCTCTGGGAAGGAAATAACATAGAAATGAGCAAAAGTCGAATATTTGTGTGGTGACGCTTATTGTGATGAATGTATCTTTAGAGACGAGGCACGAGAATGCTCAACATAAATCGGAAATTCTTTTTAAAATTCTTTTTCTAATTTTTTTTTTCTAATTCTTCCTTTACGGTATGCTATTCTACTGAGGTTTTTTTAGGAACCATGATGATGATAAAGATGTGCTCATAAGCGAATAGCGAGAACGCATTTAGCTTTGCTGTGTGATTTAAATTTTGAATGAATTTTTGAGTGTTTTTAGAAGTTTGAAATACATTTGGAAATAAGAAATGAATCAAAATTTTTCTTGCGAATAACCAAAAGTACCAAATGCTAAAAGTTATTAATCACCCGACTACCGTCACTTCGTTTCGAAAAACTTCGAAATTAATTTCGAAAACTTCGAAATTAGATGTAAACAAAAAATAAATGTAAACAAACAAAAAATTTCAAATCGAAATATTTTTGAATTTTTCATTTCTGGATCTTGATTTATTAAATAAATTATATTCTTTAGTAATTTTTCTATCATCTAATCAGAAAAGCTTTTAAGGAAAAGCTTCAATCGATAAATTATTTTGAAAATTATAATTAGTGAAAAAATTCACTAACACATTCACACTTTTTATTTTCAAAAATTTGACAGTTTTTAACTGACAAATTTCGAAGTGTCGGTAGTCGGTTAATCACAATCATTTATTGCAATAAAAAAAAATGAGAAAGAGAGAATTGAATTTATCGACTCTTTTAACGAAACATTTCACTTATTCACTTTCGAGTAAACGGATCGTGATTCAATCATCATTAATTATGTCAACATATTTGAATGAAAAATATTCGAAAGAAAATTTTATTCATTTAAATTGTAAGGGGATGAACATGAAGGAAAAAAGATTGAATGAATTGAAATTAATGATATTTTCTCTTCTCTAGAAATTTATTAAAAATTCACTCGATGACTTTCATTACTCATGTCAGACAAGCCATTTTAACGAATATCATGAAATTGTAAATCATGTGCCTGCAATGAATTTGAAATAACTATGAGTGAGTCTCAGATTATTAAATTCCGTCAAAATCATTTAAATCTGGATTATATACTGTCTGGCGTCATAATCTACATTATTAGGTGCAAAAACCTGTTATATTCTTTCGATCAGTCTAATTTTAATTTCTGATTTTATCATCTGTGGAAAACTACTAGAGTCATAAAAATGTTGATGATATTATTCAAAAATGTTAAACAATACTTTTGACATCGAAAGGCATTAATTGGAAGTGTTAAAATATTGAGGTAGATCAACTTGTTTTGAAAGTGATTTTAAAATTACATATTTGATGAAATGCTAATAATAAATTTTATCACGATTCCTAAGAGGCATTGATAAGTAAATTAAGCTGGATAACAACTATAAATATTTTGAAAATTTAAATGTAGAATCTAATAAAAAAATTAAAAAAATATGAAAAATAAAATTTAAAATATCCAAACTTCAAAAAACTCAAAAAAAAAAATCATAAAAAGGAAGAAACTTTTAGTTCAATTAGTCTTTTTCTGTTTTATTAGATTTATTTCAATCAAATTTTGAAAAATTCATCTCCATTGAGAAAGTTTTCTGACGAAATCAATCATGAAAATTCAATTTTTATTGCAATTCAATTTGAAATAAAAGTTTTACATTGAGTGAGAAATAATAAAATACTAGAGACGTATTCAGACTTTTTTTTTTGTAAAATCGGACAAATCACTTTAAAAACATTTATGACATTTTTATAATTATTTTTTTCTAATAGAAATTTCATCCACTTTTTGTCAAATTTATAAACTAGATAACCGGCATAAACTTCTACCTTTATCCACTCCAGACTCCTACAACTTTAATTTCAACAGAATTACTGAAAAATAAAAATTTTATTGATTCATTTTATTTGTTATTTGATTGACACAGAAATGAAAATTTCGGAAAATTTATAATAGAATTTGCGATGTTACTGTTGAAAATATTAAAGGACCAAATAAAATATTAAAGAAACTTTATCATGCTGATTATTTTATGATTCAATGGATTTTCTATTATTCTCTCTAGTAATATTATACAGCTTAATTATTGCAATGCTTGAAGACATTTCAACACAAATTTTGTCAGTAACCTACATTTATTTACACATCATTCGTAAAAAGCACCAAACTGTAGATGGATAAAAGGCTGCAACATAAAACTTTTCAATGATATTAATTGAAACCTATCATATATGCAAATATACATTATTCTATCAAAGCCTGCAGTATTTTACCAATAAATTTTCGATCTCAAACAAATATTTATTTATAAATTCATCCTCTCTGAAGCATCATATCTCCTGCTGTACACCGTGCTTTTGTACTCCATTTCAATGTATTTGCTCATCAAATGTTCATCTAATATTGATTGGAAGTCTCTTCAATGCAAATTGACGATTTTTTTTTTATTCGAAAATATCGATTAAAAGGTTTTTGATCGTGTCGCATGCAAATATGCGTAGATTCGTTTAGCATATTATTCGGGAATCAGGAGATGATTGAAATTGCTACATAAAAACATGATAATTAACGTATCTGTTTAGGATATATGTATTGACATATTTAATAATTAAACAAGTGATAATTGCTATTTTAATTCTTTTGAAATTTATTAATAGTTTGTAGGATCCTCGAGACATTTAATTACTAATGTTCATCTTCATTACTTGTTGAATAGATTGGTCTCAAAGTTGTTGATGAATAATTTTCAGAATTACTTTTATATCCAATAACGGAATATATAAGACATCCAAAAGCAATCATATTGACAATTGCCTTAAACAACACAATTTTAAACAGAGCTTTAGTCGTTAAAGCCAGTCCAATTTTCTTCAAAAACAATTCTATCATTCCCTTCTTCTTTTTTTCCTGTTTTTCATTTTCATTGTCTTTTATTTCCATCATTTCGTGAGACATTTGATGGTAGTGATTAGGGGAAGGAGAAGGAGGAACTGAAAATTTATAATATCTTGCAAAGTCATTCGCGGATTTAGGGATGATGACAGAATGTTGATCATGAGATAACAAATTTGAATCATAGATTAAATTTTCAGTAGGCTCAGAATTTGAGTTTGATGATTCAATCAAGTCCTGAATATAATTTATATTATCATTTTCGACATGAGGTCCATAACTATTGGAAGGGCCGTATGATGTAAAATATATATCTGGTGTTTGAATAAATTCACTTTTTATGTTTTCATGCCTTTTTAAGTTTGGTAGGGTCTCATCATTCAGTGGATTAAGCTCTGCTGATGACTTATCTGAAATTAATAAAAGTTTGAAATAATATAGAAATGCTTGTTACTTCTTTTCACCATTATACTTACTTTCGTTCAATTTAGAAAAATAAGTTCTTTCTAGTGAATTTCCATCACATATATTAAGAACCCAGCAAAACATTATTAAAATCTTCAATTTCATATTTCATTTATTGGAACTTTTTATTAAATTTGGACCTTCCACATGCTACGTTTAACATGCGTAAAATAACTGAAGATGAAATTTAATTTCATTAGTTGAAGTATTGTAGATTAAATTTCAAAACTGTGCGCTTACTTGATGTTTTAATGATGTTTCTAAATTTTTAATGATTGTCTTTATTTATTCTCTTTAATGCTGTAACAATGAAAGTCAAATAACTACATTTCTATTGAATTTCAGTCTGCAATCTACTGTCAATTTATTTTCCATTGAAAATTTCAAATTCTCTTTCATGTATTTTTTTCTATAGAAAAACAGTCACTGTTTTTAGATGGATGTAGTATAGAGGAAAAGTATGTAGTAAAAAAATTTTAGTGAACAAGCAATATTGAATTTTCATCTCTATAAAAAGCCAATTTGAGTTATAGAGTAGTGAACATATATTTATATCTATAAAATACTGGGTTGTGATGTATTTAAAGGAAGTCAACGATAGATGAAAAAAATGTTAAAACCAATTTGAATAATGGGCTGAACAGCTTTCATGTCAGTCATTTAATGTCAGTATTCTATGCGATGAATTTAATATGTCGTTTTGATTGATTACAGCGCTGCATTTTTTAACTGGATGTATACATGTGTGTACGTAAATGAATGAGATGGAATTTTTTATTCGAAAATTAAAATAGGCTTTTGGATGAAAAATAAAATACCTCTTATGCTTAGACATGTGAAAAATTGAGAAGAATAAAAATTGTGAAAAATTAAGCTTTAAATTCATTTGGATGGAGACGATCTAACGTTTATAAGCTTAACAACTTTTTTCTGCCCTCTTTCTGTTTTATGCTAGATAGAAAAAAGTCAAGCAGTGAGCAAAATTTTCTGATGTAGAAAATAAATTCTATATGTACGGATGTATAAAATTTTTGGACACACGGAAGGCAACATCTGCAACAAAAAAGAGCGCAGTACAAACGTTTAGAATGAAAAAAGAAGAACAAAAAAAAATTAAATCATTTTTTGTCTTTCAATTTTTAGATCAGAGTTGTTGTTTCAATTTGAAATTTTAAAAGTTCTTCAAATACCTAACTTAATCTTCATAGAAGAGATTTATCCCTAAAAAAAATCAACAGTCTTAAGTGTCTTAAAAAGGAGAAAATAACCAACCCTGCTAGCTTTTCCTGCTTAACGCTGTGACATTTTTAAACTGTTCATTGTCTGCCTTCTCATCAACGTCAGTCGGTCGAAATAAAATGAAAAAAAAACGAATGCAAAAAAACCCAATTTATTCTCTTGCTTGAAACAAAATAGGAATTAAAAAAAAGTTCATTGATACGAAAGAAGACACACAAAAAAAGTTTAACTTTTTAGTCATTCCAGTGTTAGACAGTCGGAAAGTATTTAAGCGATAAAAATCAGCATATTTAATATTCGCACACATTTGCCATATATGCAATATACAGTATATTGAGATAATTTTTTTTCAGTATAGATACAAACATCTGATAGCATCCAACCTGATTCATTCTGAATTTCGCCTTGTGAAATGTTTTGTATAATATTTTTTTTTGTGCTCTGCTCCAAAAAAAACACAATGCGATGATGAAGCAGAAAAGAGGAAAATTTGAATGGCTTTTTCTGCAAAGCATGAAAAAAATGGGCAATCAAGTCAGCAAACACAGAGGAGCTGGATGAACAAAAAACATGAGATGATGAAGAAATTGGAATTTAAAAGAATTTTTCTTTTTGTTCTGTAAAATCTGTCGATAGTACAGTATGAAAAATAAAATAAGGAATTTAATAAAAATCATGAATGATAAGCCTGACAATGGGCTCTTATGGGGATTATTGATTCATATCGAACAATATTGTTTTCAATTGTTTGGTTAATTAACATGAAGAATGGAATGGACGAATATTGAAAAATGTGGGTCAACATATCAAGGGAATTCTCGTGAACAGAAACAATTAATAAAAATAAATAGGTGGATAAGCCTGGAGAATAATTGTGGTATTATTTCAACATATTCTTTAGTGCTCTCCAAATATTTTCAGATTTTTATTGTTGATTGTATTATGCCATTAAAAGGCTCAAATCGGTTGATTTAAGCTATGTAATAAAATTTATTGTAAATTACTTATAACAGTCTTGGTTAGTATCAAGGCTTCCGCAGATTATAATCTTTAAAAATCAAAGTAATTTGTATGGGATTTTTTAAAGATTATAATCTGCGGAAGCCTTGGTTAGTATTGACCTATCAATGAATGTTCAAATCCTATCAGTAGAAAAACGAAGAAAATTATAAAATCAACATCAATTTACTTTCATAATCCCATATTCAATCAAGATGTTAAAGCGAAAAATTATCATATGCTTGATTATGAATTCATCTTCTTTATTTCGCTTTTTTTATATAAAAAAGAATCTGCCCTCGTTTATATCTTTCAAATTTATACCAAATTCAGAAATATTAAATTTGAAAATATCAAATAAATCATAAAAATATGAAAAAAAAAAAATAATCTCATTCGGAAAGAAAGAAAAAGTTACATACTCAATCCCATCAAATAGGCAAAAAAATGAGAAAAAAGGAAATTTGCATATCCCACTGGGACAGTTTTCAATTTTTAATGATGTTCAAAATATGAAAATACAGCAGTACAACGTAATATCTTGAATATAATAAATCAACGAGAAAAAAAAAGATCTGAGATCGAGTAGCAATAAAGATGAGAGCCAGAAAAAATTTAATGTTTATAAAAATGAGAAAGGAAGGAATTTTTTACGCGAAATACAGTTCAGTAATGGAGTGCAATGATCTCATTTTTTGATGTTGATGTTAGCAAATGCGATAAGGAACATAATATACTTGACTATATATGCTTGTTTAAGCTTGTTTACATTCCTACATTTTGCAGTATTCTTATCGTATTTCGTTTTTTGGAAACGCTCATCGTACGTCGTGTTTCTACTTTATTGGGTTCTTTGCTCATTCGCATACTCTCATTGACCCGAAATCATGATTTAACAAATTATTCCCAAAAGCGACATTCTGGATTCTCTCTTCTTCTTTTTCTCTTCTCTGACAGAATATTTTTTAACCAAATGCCAAAAGGATTTTTTCGTGCATTTATTTTTTGAAGAATGTTGTTTACAACTGCAATTTGGGTTTTATTCAAGCATAAAGAAGGTTATTCTTCTTAACTCAAGAAAGTGTTGTAAATTTAGTGCTTGGAACTTCAATTTTATTCCAGGGTGTGGAATTGATC
This sequence comes from Chironomus striatipennis, assembly GCA_026123125.1. Classification (NCBI taxonomy): domain Eukaryota; kingdom Metazoa; phylum Arthropoda; class Insecta; order Diptera; family Chironomidae; genus Chironomus; species Chironomus striatipennis. Next base: position 20,945,211 of record CM047394.1, on the reverse strand, counting down.
AAATTGATCGAAAATGATCAAAAATCAATTTGATCAGTTCCACACCCTTGATTTTATTTCTGAAAAATTAATGGCTAAAGTTTAAATCTTAGAAAACTTGTGAAAAAATCTAAGTCACAGACTGAATCATAAAATTATCAATTATGTAGTCTAGTAAAACTGCGCTCAGCATCGTCTACAAACTACTTTGCACGCTTTTTTTTTTCTCAGTACACAATGAGAAATGTCATGAAAATTAGCACCATTAAGAGAGTTGAAAAATGTTCCATATTCCCATGTGCACATTTTCTGCTATAAATTATCGTGACACGCCAGCATTTAACGTTTTAATTACAAGCCATCACATTATTTTTTATTATTCCAGATATATTTACACATATTTAATTAAATTAATGAAAAAAAAGAAAAAAAAATATTTCGTAGCCTAATTATCGCAGAAATTTATTTTGTTTCCACTATCTATCTTATTCACTTCCTCTCGTGTATATCACATTACATAATGGTCAGTTTGGGATGGTTTTGGAATATTTGAATTACATTTTTGATATACATTATCCAGCGGTTTGCGGAAAAAATTCTGTACATTTAGTAATGTGAAATTATGTCACGCAAATATCAATCAACTGACGGGTGCCATTACTTCTTGTTTGGTAATCATTTTGTGCTGAGCTGATTTTGATTTCATGGAATGTCTCGTAATTTAATTATGGATTGTAAAATGTCAACATTTATGGTCACTTTACTTTTATTGCAAATTAAAGCCATAGAATTAAATTTAAAAGCTTTCTAGAGCTTTTTACTATTTTTGACAGAATGTGTCCATCAAACTTCATTTATTCCTCGTATTTCATTATTATTATCCAAACAATTACTATCAATAAAATTTAATTTGTTTTCAATAATGCTAATAAAACATAATTTGAGAGAGTTTACAAATAATATTATGAAATTACATATTGTCATTACCATTAAATATATTTAAATATATGCTTGCAATGCTTACAATGAAGTGCTAATTATTATCAAACACTATCAGAAAAACTGACATACATAATATAGATCTAAATCATCAAAATTATTGGCTAATATCAATAAAATTTAATCAGTTTGAATTTACTGGAAAATATTATAAATTTTAAACAGTTCGAATAATGATTTGAAATGAGGTTCTATTATGAACATGGAAATGAATTGCAATAATTATCTTCTCAAAAATCTTTTGCTTTATTAAGCTTAAAAATGTGTATCGTCAAGTTTGCAAAATTTCAAAAGCTCTTTATAGAATGCAATAAATCAATCCAATTTTTAATCAAGTCTGCATCTATAATAATTTGTGAATAATTCTCATTGAACTACTCAAAAAATGAATGTTGCAAATTAAAGTTGTTGGAAATAAAAACTTTTTATTGAAACAAATTTTGAGCTTTCGATGAGAATAAAAAACTTTTTGATATGAAAAACTTTATGTTAGGTATTTGTGAATGAAATATTACAAAAATATGAAAATGAAAGAAAAATTAAATTTTTGCTAACAAAAAACTTTTTGCTCTTATATATAAGAATATATATTACAAACATGGAAATAAAATCTTTTAATTATTTTTCATGTGATATGATTTATAAGTTCCGACACGAGAATTGGAATGGAAAATAGAGAAGGAAAAGTTTGATTAGTTTGCATGGAGTTTGGCGAGTTTGTGAAAACTTTTGACAGAATAACATTTTATTACATTAATTATGACCTATAATGTTGTCACTGCTATTAATTTTAAAGCTTTATCTTTTCAAAAGTGAAATTAAATTTTAAAGATCAAATATTAAAAAACAAGTGCACAAGACAGACAAATCTCGAATATTGAAAAAACTTTTTCATGGGCAAATATATCAAATATTTAAACACCCTCAGTAGACCCTCAGCTGGAAGCAGTTACGCAAAACAAATAAAAAATCAGGCAAAAATTTACCCAATTTTTCTTCCCTCTGCTTCACCAATTCTAATTCGAAGCCCCATAGCATAAAAAAACGACAAGCCTTGTCTATCTTTTTCGCAAACAACACGTGTCCATTTCCCAGACAAAATAACATATTTGATGCTACAAAAATCTTTCATCATTTATATTTTCACAACAAAAATGACAGCGGCACGCAATTCTTAAATTTATACGTTCAATTTTTACTCGAAAAATAAAATTAAATTGAGGAAAAAATGTTCATGTCTCATCAATAGAATTTATGATAGGGTCCAAGTATATTAAATTCGGTGAAGACAGTAAAGAGATGAGATCTAAAAATGATTTCATAACAGAACACAGAATGAAACATATCGATTTTTAATGAGACGAATTGTCGAGCTTTAAGGTCGGTTCGGTAATTTTATTATGTTGTTTTGTTGAGTCATTCACCAACAGCATAGGCATAGGAAATGAAGGCAGGAAAATGATTTATGTGCCTTTTTAGGCCTCTCCTTGTAGTGTAATAACTCATTAGTAATTCTAAGCTCGAACCTTCGATATTCTTCTTATTTTCTGCTCAAAAATATTTTTCTTCTATAGATTTCGCAATTGGGTTTTGCCTTCCATCATTGCTGCTATGCGATGTTATTTTCCCAAAAGTCAAGTCAATAACAGCAAGAAACCGAATGCGAAAAAATCGATAATTCATCATATTTTTTTTTCTCCTTCAATTCCTCCTTGTTATTTCTTATAAACAATGAAATTCTTTCCGATAACTTAATAATCATCGTCAAAAATATTCCCATGACCTCCGTGTATTTTCTGTTCTTCACATACCAACATCAAATTGCTGAGAGAGCTTTCACAACTCGAGCGGAAAATTTTTTGTACCAAATAGAAGTTGTAATACTGATGAAATGTTTATGAGATTGGAAACGCACTCGCTTCTTGAAGCTTGTCATCTTTATGACTTGGGAAAATATTTTTTTTTATTTTTTGAACACCAATTATTTTTTAGGCCGAGAAAATTGTGGCATTAGAGAGTTTCGATGTGTCAATAAATTTTATTGATATAAGATAAAGACGTCAAGAATGTTTTTTCCGATGGCTGAATGGAACGAATTCAGAGGAAATCGATTAGTAATGTATTTTGTGAGTTCAGTGGATATTTCGTGATTTATATCGAAAATTATGACTATATTTTTGTATGATTTATATAGAAAATTGAATGTGTTCTAAATTTGGTTTCATCAAATGATGACAAACATTTGCTTTCCTCAAAATAAAAAAAAAAAAAAAAAAAAAAAAATGTTTATGCTCAAAATGTCGCAAAAATAAAATAAATTCTCAACACTTAAGTTTCTTAATGATTCAATTTTTCTTTTAAATTTTTAACACTTTCAAAAATGCGAGACTTTTAGTCTTTGCTGTTTTCTGTTTGATTATTTTAGCGTAATTTATTCAAATTGAGTCTTTTTTTATTTATAAATAAATTTTATATTCTGTGTTTCTGCTTCCTTCGTTGTCGTCATTTCTCTATAGAAAGAAATGAAAGTAATTTTGTGTGGTAAAATCTTTATAAATGGGACATTCAACATTTATATTTTCTCATGGTAGAATCTGTGTTATATAAATTTGTGACTTGATAACAGTTATATTTTATGACGTTTTTTTAGAAGCCCAGCAAAATTGAATTTCAAGATAGAATATTGAAGTAACTGTGTTGTTTTGCTCCTCTGAATTCGGTGTTATTAATTGAGTTTTGAAAAACTTGCTGATTCAGAAAATTGCAAGAACAAATTCAAAAATTATCTGACTATTTTAACCATAATTCGTTAAAGTTTAATTTTGACATCCATAGTAATATAAAACAATCCCATGTAAAAGATTCAATTTTTCTTCAGATCAACTAAAATTTCATTCTTCCACCCCAAAAATCAACAGTTTTCGAATCTTTTTCACTTAAGACGACAAAATTTCAACACACATATGTGCCGAATTTAATTTAAAATTGTTTTTGTTCATCATAACTCAAGTACATACATTCTATACCCCACTATATATATTGAGAATCCCCCATTATTGCCAATGATAAATCGAAGATGCCATTTATACGATGGAAAGTGAATGAAAATCACATTTATTCACGAACAAACAAAAGAAAGAATAAAAAATTTTCATTCAATATCATATTGAAAAGAAAAAAGATTATAACGAACTCATAGCTTCAATAAACCATAAATTTTTTTTTCTCATTCCGTACACTGAACAATAGCATCAATAGAGTGAGTGAAGAAGGCTTTCGAATGGCATGCTAAAAAGAAAATTTTTCGACAATCTCTGGAAGGCAAGAAAACGACAAGAAATTTTTCTCAAATGGAGGAAAGAAGCTTAGTAAAATAAATAACATTGTCATGCAAAAATGGAGGAGGAAAAAAAAGAGCGAAATTGTCGCATAAATATGATGCCATCAGATAATATCCATCCTCTCAAAAATTTATTTTTTGTATGTATATATGGATGTATTATACATTTCATTCCGAAACGAGAAGACCCAATTTTTTTTACCCTTTTTGCTTTCGTATTTCCACCTTTCGCGTTTGATATAATAAAATCAAATGGATTTCGCAAAATACCATGAAAATTGGTTTTCTAGCTTCTGTGACCTTCAACTCTATAAATGGTCTTATGTACTGTATGTAAACGTATTAGTTTTAAATTTTATTAGCTTGAAAAGATTTTGAGGAAACTCGTACAAATAAATGAAAAAGGCCTTAGTCATAGGTTTTATAGTCATTTGAAGTAATATTGAAAGGGTAAAAAGCTCAAAGAGGAAAAGCAAACGCTAGTCTTTCAGGATTTAAACTTTGTGCTGATGTGTATTTAGGATTATTATAAGAAACATTGGATTTATCATCCTGTGAAGTGAAGCTAGTGACTTATTTTTTTTAATGTGTTTCAAAACTAAAATCATTAACATTTACTGTAAAATTTTTATGTAAAAAGCAGTAAAAAAATTTGCAAATTTTCAAACAAAATTAAGATTTAAAGAACATTAAATTTTAATCAAACCCAAAATCCCCCATCATCATCTCTTTCCCCAGGATTGCAAAGTCATCAATTCATTCGATGAATGTAAGAAACAAATGACAACAGCAAAAATATCACATGCTATAAATTCACATTAAAGCGCTCGATATATTTCAATAAAGCCTAATCATTTCGCAATAGATTTAGAATGAAAAATACATTCAATTCACATATATGTGAAATGATATAAGGTTTATGTAGGAGGAAAGATTTTCTTTATTTTGGGAAAGTAAGTCGAAGTTATGAGCTTTCGCGATAAAAAAAAGTAAGTTATGGTATTAAGGTAAAACGTGGGTGACTGTGAAAATATAGAAAGTGGTTCTGAGGAAAATTTACTTTTTGTTAAAGCGAATGTTGAAAATTTTATGAGGATTTTTGCACTTGATCCTGTTTTTAATTTTTTTTTAGATTTAAATTTTTTTGGAACATTTATTTAATTCAATTAGTTTTAAATTGTATCCTACAATAGATTTTAATAGAGGCTTAGACTCAGCTTAATACGTCAACTGGCATATCGATATGAAATAATTGAAAATCCGTAGCAAATAATCCTTTAAAGAACAAAAATTTGAGCTTACAAAAAGAGTATCATAAGAAGTTGCAATAATATTCACATAGCTGATTTCTCTTGATATTATGCTAAGAACTAAATCTATTCTTTTGCAAAAGCATAAAGAAAAAAAATGAAATGAAAAATCAAAAATTTATCGAATCAATTTTTGCCAGAACAGCTCAGCACAAACGATACTTTTGGATTGAGAAAACGAAAGAGAGAAAAAGAGAGAAAGAAAAATAAAATTACGTTAATAAAATATGATTATCCAACAATTTATTTGACACATTTATCAAATTGAAGCTTCCCCATCCAAAAACAGAGTCACTAACGAATTTACTTGTGTGATCATTGAAATCAATTTTTGGGTTTTTTTTCTCTTATTTTATTATTTATTATTATTTTGTGTGTGCGTGCTTCAGTTGTTGATTCGATTCATTCATAAATTCTCTTCATCGTAATAATAATAATCATATTCTGTCTTTTCGGGTCGAGATTATTTTCGGTCGCACCCTGCTGCAATTTATTTATTATAAATAAAGAAGAGAAATTTAGACATTGAGGTAGGCTAAAAATTACATCAGCGATGACACATTCGGCCATTTCCATAAATCATCAATAATAAAATTCTCATGTGATTTGTGTCTGTGCCGAAAAAAAAAGAGTCACACAATAATCCACTCCCAGAAAATTGGGAAATAGCGTGCTGGATGTACATATATGATAATTTACGCGTATGTGAGCTGAAAACCATAAAGTATAAAATATGGCAAGTGGTTTTAACCTATATACTTCCACGTTCTATTGGGTAATGTAAAAAATTAAATTAAAAGTCTTTGAATGCATCTCTTCGGTATACAAAAAAATTTCTACATTTTGCGAAAATTTAATTTAAATTTCATGTCGGCATGGTAGTTGAAAAATTAGAATTATATCACATGAATAATATTCAAGATCAGCAAATTGAATCAAATCACGTTCGTATGAGGTCGAAACATGAATCATCATCATTTGAAAACCCCTTTTCGTAAATCTATAAAATAACGAAAAATGATATATCGCACTATACATTCATGGTTTATATTTATATATTTGTTGGTGGATAGATAAATGTAATTGATAGCATTGCCTTTTTACAAGCGATACATCAATGGATTGTGCAAAGGGTTAGGTACAGTTTTACTGTGGCTATTATAGAATTTTTATTGATTCAAGTAATGTCGTGATAGAAAATGGAAAACTTAATAACAGCTGACAGTAGATTTGATGTTGGATATTGAGAGCTTATGCTCATGGCATTGCGAATGACGAAGGCAATCCGGGTATACATTTGTTGTATTGGATTAAGATAGATAATGACGGTAAAGGGTCGATAGATTGAAAGTTTAAATAAAAAGTATTTTAGATTAATGAATTTTTTTTTTTTTTTGCTTCAAGTTACTTTAAAGATTATTTTGGGTTCCATTTAACGAGGCAATCAATTTTATTGATGAAATTAAGTATTTTCTGCTTAGTTAGTTTCAATGGATGAAGTTTTGTGTAAAGGAGGCACATTAAATTTATAAGAAAATAAATTTTATTGCTTTATTAGCCTGCAATTTTATTAACACGTTTGTTGTAAAATTCCGTCATATTTTTTTAAATTTTATGATTGACTATGACTAAAATGATGTCATTTATCTAATTCAAAATTTCGAAGACAAGAATTTAACTGCAAATCACCCATTTCCTGTAGTTAAGTATCCCATTAAAATACAAATACAAATTTCTTGGAATTTTAATTCTCAACCTTGAGATTTAATCCTTCTGGTAGTCTTGACATTCTAAGTTAAATTACAGTTTACTTTTTAGCGCATTTTTGGAAACTTGTTTTCAAAAAGGAAGCTCAATCATACACTTTGATCGGCAGCAAAAAATCGAAGATCGAGATCTCATGATCTAGACATCGTAGAGAGCTCCGGTTTGTTTTATTAGCTTCGTTTCATCGAGTTATTGGCGGCAAATGTATTTAAAACTCCTAAATTTGTGTTTAAACACCTTAATTAATTAATTTTTAATTTCACAAAGAAAAATAATCAACACATGACTGCAACTTCACGTCATAGAAATTTCAAATATTTTTTAACCGTTGACATTTGAAAATTTTTTGACCGTTATTTTTTACGAAAAGTTTTTTTGTTCAGTTTTGCAAGTTATTAGTTTGTGCATATTGAAAACACACTTTTCATGCACAATGAATGTGAGGAAATTGAAACTGAAGTGTTTTTGATTGTTGTTGTAACATTTTTGTAAAATTATCGTTATTTTTATGTAGAATTTTGCAAGATCTGTCCTGAAAGTTGATATACTTTCAATTCGTAGCTCGATTACTGATCGCCGCGCCAAAAATGCGCTGAAGTCCCTCGATATGAAACACGAGGACTTTTGTAATTTTTTATTGACTTCAAATCATAAAAATCCTAAGAACTTTTATCTCACAACAGTGTCCACACCTTCTAATATTCTCTTCTATTCACTCTTCTAATCCCCAAATGGTCCCAACATGTCTCCAATAACAATATACATTTATATATACATGTTTCTAATTAAATTAGCGAACAAAGAATGATTATCATAAAATTAGTGAATAACCATAGAACCAAAAATTAAGCTGTAAAAGTGATGAATCATGAGTCACATTGCGAAAATGAGAAATTTCTCGCCCAGATGTTTGATGTATAAAATTAATACCAAGCTATTTGGTAAGTTCAATCATCCCATGCTTACAGACTTAACTAATTACTTGGCCTAATAAATTAATCGCAGAGTGATGGAATGAAAGAGGAGAAATCTGGTCTGTTTTAGCACATTTTGAATTAAGAATGTCAATTAATGGATGCTTTGACTAGAGAGTTCTTTTTGTTTGTGTCGATTTTCATGAATTATTTTATTAGTTATCTTTTTGATCATGATGTATACCTAGCTAACCAAATCAGTGCCAAATTTAATTTATTTACTTTTCCTTTAAAAAAAAAAGAAAAGTTAAAATAGACGCTTTAAACATTTAAGCACCAAAGCCAAAGTAGTAGCGAAAACTCTTATGCTAATTAATTAGAAAAATAATTTTTTCTCATGGTGACATAGCAGTTCTTCTTTTCTATTTAGTTCAGTTTATTAATGATTTAAAGAAAGAAATCTGTGACACTTCATCGAGTTTTGTATTGACTATGACAAATTGATTGTATTTTAATGCCATGAAAGAGAAGAATTTGAATTTTAAATTTACTCCCAGTTTCTTTTAAGTCAATACACAGCAAAAATAGTACGATAGAGTGAATTAATGTATGTATAATATGAATGGAATCGATGAAAATTTTCTGAATGGATTTTACCATTCAAATGTTCCCATATATATACAAACAACACATAATACAGCAATATTCTTCTTCTTATCTTAATGTTTATATAAAAGCTTTATTTTGATTCCAATTCACTGTCCATCTGTTCAGTTCCATCTTTGGCATATACTCTGTATGGCTCACGGGCTAGATAAGTAAAAGCTTCTAGATTCTTCTTTTTTGGATTTTTCCTTTTTATTTTCTGACAGTGGAAATCTGAAAAAAAACAAAGAAAAAAAATTATATTAGATTACGTCAACTACCTTAATGCCTGTACAACCTGATGTTTAACTTTTAGCTTTCTTTTCTTTCTATCTATCTTTTGTTTGATTTTGGAACGTGCTGTTGTCTAAAACTGACTGCGGTTATTGGTAAAGAAAAATTGAAATTGGAGTAAGTCAATAATGGAGATTTTAGATATTTTGATTCTTGTTATTTAGGATGAGTTTACTAATATTTGGAATTGTTGTACTATTGGCAATTGTAGATGCTTATTTTTTTGTGTATTATTTTTTATTTTTTTTATTTATTGCAATTTATTGATAGAACTTTATCGAGCTTTAGAATGGCAAAAAAATGATTGGAATAAAAGTTCAATTTTCATACACTTTTATATTAAATTTGTTAAATTTTTCCAAAAAATCCTAAAAGTTCAAATCATTCCCAAACACCTGAATGTCTACATTGTAAACAGCCAGAAATTTTAAAGAAATATAGAAATCAAAAGAATGTTCAAAGGCAATAAACAATGATCTCAGAGACAGAGATTAAAATATTGGGATGACTCATCTACCCTGCCTCAATATTGTTTTGTAAATATATAGGTTATTGACCATTATTTTGAAGATTTTATTGTATGGAAAGAAAATTCGACAGTCCTAAATGTCCATTGTAAAAATATTTAAATTTCATTAGCTGTGATGTTTATTCATGAATTTTAAAATAATGAAATTTTTTCAGAATTAGTCATATCAGTTTGGTAATTAAAACACAATCTACGTGATATTACATAAGTTTTCAAAAACCTGTAAGCTAAGAAAACTACTCATTCAAAAATTCATAAGAATCTAATTTTAAAATATTCATAAAAATCCACAAAAAAATTTAACAATTCACGTAAATTTCCTTAATACCCTTAACTTGCGTATTCACAAAAAAAAAGAATGAACAATCAAACGATTTTATGAGCAAGCAAGAAATCCAGCAATAAAAAGCATCTCAACTAAATCTCTAAGCTTAAATTAAATGTGAAGATTTAAAAACTAATCTTTATGAATCAATAACATTTTCTGAATAAGAATACACACAATAACTTTTATGATTTCATATTGTCTCGATTGTATGCTTAATTAAATATTTCGTTGTCAAAACTTTTTCCGACCCTTCTTTTTATTATAATTTGTGTCTACAATAAATTTAAGTTATCAAATTTGAATACATTACATGCGATTATGACTAACTTTAGGAGTACATTTGCTATAAATGAACGTGAGCATTACCACGTGAGGTGTTATAAAAAATCTTATTTTACAAGATTTTTGACTTCATCATTTGTCGTTCCTCCAATGCTATTTTACATAATATAATATCAAGTCACAAAAAGAGAATATCAGTATAACAAAGTCAAAGACATTTTGTGTGCCGAGATGTCGTCATTTTTTATTGCTCTTTTGAAACTAGTCTAAGTGGCCATTTAGCGAAATTTACGATCGAATATATTTACATAGTATGAAGCTATTCTGTTGATGATGATGCTTCCAAAAAAAAAAAAAAAAATAAGGAGAAGAAAAAGCCAAGTGTATGCTATCACGATGACAATCTTTTTCAGATCATTTCACTTTAATCTTTAAATATGACTTTCTTCATAAAAAATGATCTTTTCCATCCTCATATCTGTAGCTTTTCCATTTTCTTTTTACTCCTTTTTCTTTTATCATTTTCAACCCCTCTTTTTGCTTTTATGTGCGAAATGAAATTTATAGAAATTGAGTAAGTGGGGTCATTATGATTGCAATCGAGGGAGACGTGCTCAAATATATTTGAAACCTGATTCAATCTTGATTCAATAAAAACAGTTCAGGTAAAAATTCAATTGTATCTTGTGACTGAAAATAAGGAGAAGAAAAGTGCATTAGAAACTTTTTACCGAGTAGCTTAGGCATTGAGTTCGTTGTTTGGTCAACTGTCTTTAATTTCGTAAGTTTGTCGAAAAAATATTCGGTTTTTTATTAAAGAATTTTTTTAAATTATCACAGAGTTTGGCTGCTTTAGTAATTTCCACTCATCCCTGTTCTGTTCGGGACAGCATAAAAATAAACTTTTAAAAATCGAAATAAGAGAAATGAAAAACTTTTTAATTTTATTTTGCAAAAATTTTTAAGTTCTTCTCTCGAAATGGAAAAGTTCTATTTTGAAACGATATAAATTATTAGCTTTTTTCGCTTCGATAAGATATTCACATTGATAGCAATAAAATAAAAGATTTTTTTTTCCTTGTGCCTTGCTCTCTTGCTCCTCTTCTCAGGCTGAGAGCCATTCAACTAATCTGACATTTATGTATTCGAATTTAGTTTAAAATAAATGTTGCCTTGTCGTTGAATGGATAATGAAACTAGTTTAATTTTGACGACTTTTTAAACTAAATTAAGTGTAAAGCGCATTTTAACTTTGGGCTTCCTTCATCAAAAAAATTATGATTTACTAAGATTTTTAAAGATTTTAGTTTTCAAAATGAAAAAAAATTATTTGTTGGACAAAGTGAAATTTTTAACAATGTTGAACTTAAAAATGTCCGTTTAACAAAATTAAGGAGATTGAAAGAGTTATTTGCATTCATTGCAATAAATATAAATTTAAATGACTTTATTGAAGTTAGACTATAAGTTAATTATTTATTTGTTACTAATCTTATTCACTAGAAGCAAAAAGATAAAAAAATTGTAAAAAATTAAAGATCCTAGTTCCCTTAATCCTGAATAGTTTAGCAGTTTAAGAAAATGCCATTTAGAATAGAGAACCAAATTGCTTGAGTGAGAGTATAATATTGATTGTTGTTAGATTGTTAAAAAAATCCTCGAATGCTTTTAAAATCCTCCCAGCTTTTAACAAATTTAAGGATTTTCTCACCAAAAAAGTCATTAACTGGTTTAGATCAATTTTATCATATCATTTCCATGCTTATGTTAGCAACAAAAATTAATCTATAAACAGAACCAAAAAAAGTGACGATAGATTCCAATAAATTTAAAAATTCATTCAAGTATGGAGATTTATCATACTTGGCGCCTAATCTTTCGATAAAGCACTAAAAAATGACTACATTTTCACTTTTGCTATTTGTCGTTCAGATGAGGAATGAGGGAACTATCAATATGACATGAATAATATAGAATAAAATAAATAAATGAATGTATTCAAATGTATACAAATGAATTTCAAATGAGTGGATCAGATATTTTTTATGTCGATGGACGAGTTGGTCAGTAGAAATAAGCACAATTCATATATTGTTTCTACTATGCTTCCCATTTTTTGAACAGAAAAAAACGCGAAAATTCTCACAATTTAAGCTCCAATAATATTCTTTTCATTCATAAAATTGTATTACGTCACCTGTGTATTTTTAATTATGCAAAATTTTCATTGCAAAAAGGCACAAAAAAATTGCTCATGACGTTTGAATCGCTTTCGAATGGTTTGTGGATTTTGATAATAGAATTAAAAAGCATTAAGAGGTTTTTCCTCGTGAGTTGGAAAAAATTTCGAGATTATGAGGAAAGATGAAATTAAATGGAAATTGCATTTTGCGATTTAATGCAATTCTCTTTCCATTTTGTGGCTATGTTAAGGCCAACGGACACTTGAGATTTGGTTAGGATTTTTATGTGATTATTTTGTCAGCGATAAGAACTTTCTCAAAATTTCAGGACAATTTTTCATTATTAATTTTTTTACAGTCAAAATTTTATTAAATTTCAGATATTTATATTTAACCTTAATTTCAAAGGACACAATAACCTACAAATTGATGAAAATTCTTGAACAGCTTTTCTACATCCCATTCACAACAACCAAAATATACACATACCCTTTTCACTACATCCTTAATAATCTGAAAAATCCTCAAATATCCTTTATACTTTATGTACGCTAAAAAATTCAATAAAAAAAGCTATTCAGTTTTCTATGCACGAGAAAAAAAAAACTCTTTTGCATTAAATATTCACGTGCCAAAACTGAATAAAGCTCTGAAACTTTATTCTCCACAAAATCCCGCTAAACTGGCAACAATTTCCCATAAAAATCAAATTATCTGTATGCATAAAAATCCTCGATGATCGCCGAGAACATTACCACAAAATATTATTATGCTGCAATCAACAATGAATGTAGATTTTTATTGTGTTTTTATTTTATTTTCATTTACGCGATAGGAACAAACAAAACATAAATGAGGAAGAAAACTTGTTTTAAATGGAATTTCTGACTAGCACCTATTGAAAAATATTCAAATACAGTAAGTGTAATGAGTTAGCAACACTCATTGGCTTACGAAAAATTTGAAGGGGCGACTGATTTTTCGTTTCTTTTACAAAAAAAAACCCTAGCAAAAAGAAATTTGTCTGTGAGGGGGGGGGGGGGGGGGAGTAATCTAAATAAAATAAAAAATGCAAGTAAGCTACAAAAGACACAAAATAATGTTTTTAAGAAAGAGGAGCATAAATTCGTGCAAAGATTATAGAAAATGGGATTACAATGAGAAGAGAAGGAAAACATTTTAAATGCGTTTCGCTTTCTATTCTCAAAAATGTCAAAATCCATTAATTCAAGAGAATCATCACAAAACTTGTCCGACACACACATAAAAAAACGAATATAATTTAAAGATACGCAGCAAAATTATGCAAATTGATATCGGTGAAATTTTCAGTTTTCTGTCATCTGCCTCAAAACCCGACTGCATAATTTATTGTGGTTAAAAGAAATTTTCAAGTTCATTCAACTACGTTTCTGTTTTGATTTCATTTCTGTCTCTTTATTCTTTTTTTCCTCTTATTCACTCGTAATCTGTTCTGTTTTGTTCTTATATTTTCATATGAATTTATTAAGCGCAAGTTTGCAATATCAAACGTGCCTTAAAACGTGTTTTTATATTCACTTTGGACCGTGTTAATGTTCATGATATTTATGACTCATTGCGCGAGAATTGAAAGGATTGCATGCATTCATATTTTACTGTTCTGTTTTTAAACAAGATTTCATTATTTATTAATGAATAATCGGGACAGAAAAATTTTATTCAGTACACAAATTTGATTTTTTTTTTCATTAAAAAAAAGATTCAGCTGAATACTGATTTGGAGATTTTATAATTTTTGAAACTAAAAGGTAAAGTATGACTGCTCTTATTAAAACAAAAAAAAAATTATTGCCCTGCCAATTTTAGTGAAATCTGCGTTCAAATGATAGGTTCCACAAAATGACTATCCTAACTTATCTGAACAATTTCTCATACTTCTCGGTTCACATTACCAAAACAACATCGTTCTCATCAATGCAGATCATTGTCCTTTAAAAAGCTTTATTGAACTCAAAAAAAAAAACATTTGCTGGTTTTTGTCTACCATCATTTTTAACAACTAAAAATGCAGTACTCCATTCAATTTTCAAATACTTAATAGAAAATTAAATTGCTTCAAAATAATTTTAAACGTTAAAATTTCAAAAACAGAATTTCAAGGACACAATAAATCAACATCGTAAATCTATTTTTTGTCACTATGGAATCAGCTACAGCTTTTGCAAATAAAAGAAGTAAATCTACAAATTCTTCAAACTTAATCATTTCACACACAAAACCACTTAGACAGTCTCAAGTAAGTAAATTTATTTCTACTGCCAAATCCATATTCAAAAAATAGAATATAAAAAAAATCTTATAGATTGTTTGATTTGGAATGAAATTTTATTTAAACTATAGATTTACTCTATTCAGTGGCATAACCAGGAATTTTGAGGGGAGAAGGTGAAAATTCAATTTTTTGTAGAAGAAATTTGTCAGTAAGGTGGTTCATCCACCTGCCCCCCCCCCCTCAGGCTACGCCACTGACTCTATTTATCTAAAATAATATTTGGAATCTCATATAAAATTTATTTACAAAATAAAATAGCAAAAAGTAAAATATTTCAAATTATTAATTGCAGCAATTGTTTATGCCACCCACAATATAAATGTGATCTATTTTTCTCCAAAATCTATGGGCTCAAAATACAATTTATATTTTCATAGCCAACAATAGATTCTTATTGAGGTATTATTCATTTTGTGGCCTCTGAGATGATTTTGTTAGGAATTTAGTTATGAATACTTTTTTTAAAAGTTAGTTCCTCACTGGACTATTAGAATTATTTCAATGAAAATTTCAGTTCCAATTTAACCCTTTCGCTATTAGTCTAATAAAATTCACCTAAGGATTGCGGTTAGTTATTGAAGCTGACATGGAAAAGAAACGAAAAATAATTTGTGCACGTTTTGTTCTTTCCTTTCGTTGCCTTTCTAACAATTGATTCTTGGCCTCCTGAAAACACATTTTTATTATATATGAAAAGGATTTTTTTTCTCTGCTTTGGTTTTCTCCACAAAACCCCTGATGATGTAATTTGAGAATGAAACGTGCTCCAATCTATGCTTTTTTGGAAAACGTTAAGAGAACGTATGAACTTTGTATACAATTCGTTTCGTAAATACTAGAAGCATAAATAGTATCCCCAGAAAAACGAGAATTGAATTTTCAATATGCATGAATTATAGATTTCGCTTTTGCATGTTCAATAAATAGATTATGAACAGGTCCACCTATCAATTTACTTTTTTCTTCCCCGTCCACAAGCCTTTAACAATCATCTCCTCATCATGATAGTGTGCAGACAATCACTTTTTGACTTTCGCTTGTTCACGTAAATGTCATATTTAATAAATTGGCGAACGTGCTATGATGTCATGTCGTATATTTTTATCCACTCAACTATCGTCATTGCTTGATGATGGGCAATTCTTGAATTTAGAATCAACTAGTTACTACATAGTATTAAGAGATTTTAAGGTTTTAGATGTAGAATTCCGTTCTAAAATCTGTTGATTCAATAATTTAATAATGAAAAATGTGAGGATTCATGGATTCACCCATCTATCAATTTATCTACAGTTACCTTTGATTGTTATTACTGTCTGTTCAATTCATTCTACAGTTCATAACATGTAGATCAAAAACAGAAAAAACGAGGAAGGGAAGAAGAAAACAAGAGAAAAAGTCAGTATCCATTTATGTATTTATAAAACATCAAAAAAGCGCCACGAAAGCAAGACAATGCAATAAAATGGATATATTTTTTTTATAACATGGATAAAATATTGGCATAATAAACTCTTAATTTGATTATAATCAGATTTCTACCTTTTTATCATCATGAAAAAAAAAACCGATGGATATG
The DNA here is from genome assembly GCA_026123125.1 of Chironomus striatipennis. NCBI lineage: Eukaryota > Metazoa > Arthropoda > Insecta > Diptera > Chironomidae > Chironomus > Chironomus striatipennis. The sequence goes on along the minus strand of CM047394.1, from coordinate 20,928,748 downwards.
TATAATATGTTATTTTAATACATCAATCAACTTATTTGCATTATTCTGTATATCATGATAGATATATAGGTAGGAAGAGAGAAAAGATAAGTCGACTAATTTAATTGCTTGACGATCGATAAAATGATGAAATAAGATGAGATTAAAAATAACTCACAGAAGAAGAATTGTTCATTGGACATGTTGATGATATAATTAATAAAGAATTTTTTTTATTTTATTTGATGTTGCCAGTGTGGTTCAAAAAACTCGTATTTTATGGCACAATGACGACATTTTTGTTTGATATATTTTTAGTGATGATCCTTTTTTCTCTTCTTATCAAATAATAAAATTTTTATTACTGCTGAGCTCTTTTTTGTAGTGTTTTGATTGATTTTGTATCGTGTTCTATGGAATGATAGATTTAAAAAAACGTTAAATTGATCAAGTTGAAATTGGCAAAGAACCTAAAGAAAATATTTTATTAAGCATGAAATGCCAATATTTTTTAAAACAAAAAATTGTTTTGAATTTTCTTAATTGAATTTAGCTTGCTCCAAAAATAAGTCCTCTGCTTTGTTTCATTCATTGATTAAAAGAAAAATGCTGACGTGAATATGCTTAAAAATCTTCAACATTAAAACATTATCATTAAAATCTTTCCTCTCATATTTTGTTTTGGAAAAATCCTCAGATGAATCATCAACTATTTAAAAAAATTAAATTTATTCAAAAAAAGGCAGTAAAAAGAGTTCGAGATTTTTTATTTGAGGTCAAATACAAAGTGACTAATGATGCAGATCATTTAAAACAAAATTTATAATTTTTTGGACATACTAGTAATTAGGAGTTTATTTGATTGTTCACAAATTTTTATCGTGATAAAATTTTTACAGCTTTTTAAATTGCTTCACGATTTTGGTGTCAGATTTCACACAATGGCATGGAGGTTATGATATTTAATATTTGATTATATTTTTTAATCTGATTTAAAACAGACTGTTCGGCGTGAGTCATCGAATCAGACGTGAGACTTAGGACGTCTTTTTATCAGTTTAGAATCAAAAATTTGAACTGAATTTTATTGTGGATATTTTCTGTTTCTTGTTTTAAAATATCCAAAATTATTATCATATCCACCTGGCGAACAATAAACCGATGATGATTCATTTTTTGTTATGAATCAAAACTTCGCCAAGCACCTCGGAGAAAAAAAATCTTGGCACTAAAATAGAATAAAAGGTGTCATAATTGGCATGAGTTTACCATAATATTATTTACCTCTCATCTTTCATAAGTTATTCACTAAATTAGAATTTAAAAGACATGGCATTTTGAATCTCGGGATACGCATAAAAAATATGTCAAATTTGAGGCGATCACCAATAAAGTTGTAAGAATATCTATCAATAAAAGTTTCATAAAATTTTCTATTGTTTGTCTGAATTTTTATAATTTTTCATAACGATAATAGAAGCTATAACCAAAAAGAAAAACTTTAATAAACTCAAAACATCGATGTTAACTTAAGGCTTTTAATAAAAACACACGATTTATTATAAAAATTGTAAAACCTTAAAACAGACACTCCTTAAAGTAACTAGCTTCTCTTTCAATTCATTCATCAAAGCAATCCATCCTTCCGTAAAACATTATCAATTATGTTAATCTAATTTATGACAAGCTTAAATATCTCAATAAGGTGTCACATTTTTTTCCTTTTTTTAATGTAACGATGTTTCCATTAACTCATTTCAAGCATCGATGAACTAGCCCGAAGACATTTATTTTTGTTATTATAGTAAACAACAAAAACGTAGCCAAGAAACATAGTAGAAACTTGATATCTGTCTCCAAACCGTCTCTTAAATATGAAATCCATAAAGAGAAATACGTTTTGTGGAAATCGGCATAAATTGTTGCCATGAATCATATCAAATTACCCAACACGAAAAAAAAAAGTATTAAACTCACGTAAATTATCGTATTAATAATAATCGTCAATGTGATATAACATTAATCTTCGAACAGCACAGTCTACCTACATGTCAGAATAATGATATTAATTTAACATTCAGATGTATGAATGTGTGAATATTAAATGTGCACAGCTGAAGGTAGCACAATGAACGATGTGCTTAAAGTTATAGATGACATTGGTGACACTGAGCAACAATAAATTTTAAATCTCTACTAAACACTTTCAATTGTTTTCTCATTCCTTTTCTTCCATACATTATTTTTTTATTCATCACAACAGAAAGTTGGAAACAACTTTCACCTGGAAGGAACAAAATACTCACTCATTCAAAACCAGTAACGAGGTTTATGCTACTTTGGAAAGTATGGCTGTTTGGTTGAGTGGGAATTATGAAGGATTATAGTGAAAATTTTAAAACTCTTTCTGTCATCAACTGCAATAAATTATTTCATTTAATGGTGAGACGGAATCTCTTTTTTCACTTGTTATATTGTTCTACCGGCAAACGACAACGATGAGCGCTATGGGGGTGGATGAAAATTATTTTTTATGCATATCATCAGCGAATAAGCGTAAATTGAAAATTTCTCTAGGTTTCCTTAGAATAATTTACAGTAAATTTAAATTTCCAAATTATGACCTTGAAGAGCTAACTGGATGTTTAATGGTTGTTCATGAAGTAAGCATGTTAAATAGGCAATAATCCTTAACAGGGGCGTAGCCAGGAATTTTTTTGAGGGGGGGTTTTTGCTACTTTTCGACGTTTTTTTTTTGTTCGGATCTGAAAAATTCAATAATTTCTAGTATAAACTTCGCGAAAATAGGGGGGGGGTTTGACCCCCAAACCCCCCAACAACCCCCCCCCCTGGCTACGCCCCTGATCCTTAAAAAAAATTCACAAAATTTTCTTCAGGGAACACTCAATGGTTTTCCGTAATGAAAGTGAGCACTTGCAATGGATTGAGAATATTAATGAATATGAATATGAGATGACGATAGAATAAAAAGTTCATCCTGATTACAGCGTGAAAAGTTCATCGTCACTTTCACAAAAAAAAAGAGTAAATTTCAATGAACGTTTACAGCTTACATCATCATCAACTCTCTCAGGTGTTTATAACCGACAAAAAAAATGAATTTTTACCTTTTTATCTTCGCTCTTTTTTGTCCATCATCTAATCAAGTTGCCAAGCCGCAATTTATACCAAAGGAGTATCGAATTTCACGAGAATCAAGCACACGATGGGGAAGATGTGTGATGTACATTTTTAACTTGATGATCTATTCGTTTTTATGTTTAACTAATTTAAATGAACAACACAACATCCAAGCAAAAAAAAAAGAACTCGAATGAGAAATTGGATTCCAATCTATTTGTTAATCGTAAATATATCAAAGAGATAATCTCTAACTACTCGCTGTTATCTTTACACGCGAAGTCCGAAAGAGCTTATAGTGTATCTCACGCTCAGCATGTGCGAGTTTTATGAAGATAAGAAGATATCGAACGAGAATTTTTAAATCTTTTTTTTGCTATGGATAAACGGAAGGTAACAACTATGGCGCATTTTTTGATGTTTTAAATTTTGATCGCTAATTAATTTGTTATTCAAAGACTTTAAATGATCTGTTTTGATTTTATTTTACGCTAAGACGTGAGCGTTTTGATGTCAATTTTAACTGTTCCTTGGGGAGAAATATCGGTTTCAATTAGTGTCGTCGACAAACAAAAATATTCGTCCAACAATAGTAATAATTTTTTACGATTATTTCTCTACACGGGCTAATTATGAAATGAGAATATTATGCTAACATTTCTAGATCTGTTTCATTAAGAATCATCAATGTTGAAAATTTCCTTTGATTTCATTCATTATAAATGCTAACAGTTTTTTGGATACTTTTTGGCAAGAGTTATGACTGAAAGTTTAGGTATAATGAAGATATTTTATGTTTCCGATCTTTATTTATAGCGATATAATGAGATATAGTCAAAACATTATTAAAATGTTGTTAAGAGCAATTTATTTTGAATGAAACTTTCTCTTAACGTAGTTTTAGACCGATTTTCTAATTTTATGGAAAAAAAATCTTAAAAGACTTACTGACTTGTCAAAAAATTATTTTTCTATTTTAAAAATTTCTAATGTCTAATATTGTAGTGTGTTGCATCTTAATTAATCCTTTTTATAATTTTAGATCTTTATGTCAACACATGTTGATTGCTTTATAGATAAAAAGAGTCTGCACACGTTAGCAATCTAAAGACTGTAAATTTTAAACGAGTTTCAAATGAAATTGAATATTAATTTTTCAACAAAATCGCCTGTGTGAAGTACACCGGTCTTACTTCGAATTTCGAGCTGAAACTTGGCACGTTTAAAGACACTTTTGCGACACTTTTCGACAACTAATTAGTTTTTTTCGACACCCTTTAGTTTCCGAGATATTGAGGGGTCAATTTTTGGGGAAAATCCCGGTGTACTTCACGTTTTCTACCGGTCTTTTTTCTAAAATTCAACATTATTAGACATGTTATATATTATTTTAATAGTATTTTTTGCGACACTTTTCGACACGAAAACCGTTTTTGAATCCGACTATCTGTTGCTGAGTTATGGCTTGTCAAAATTTCGCATACTTGAGATATTACCCAAAAAAAATCAACTTTCGCTATTTCTAAAGATATACTTCAAACTTTATATCAAAACACATCGTCTTTTCATGAGTAATTCAAATCTGCAAAGATCTTTTCAATCCGACAAGTTGTCGTATAGTTATGGCCATTTAAGTGACCAGCCAGGTACACAAGGTTCATTAGAAGTTTTTTTAACGACACTTTGCGACAAAAATTTATTTGAACTCTAAATAAGACTTTTCTATATCAATTTTGTCTGATAAATCCAAATCTGCAAAGATATTTTCAATCCGACAAGTTGTCGCATAGTTATGGCCATTTAAGTGACCAGCCAGGTACACAAGGTTCACTTAGAAGTTTTTTTAACGACACTTTGCGACAAAAATTTATTTGAACTCTAAATAAGACTTTTCTATTGTAATTTTGTCTGATAAATCCAAATCTGCAAAGATCTTTTCAATCCGACAAGTTGTCGCATAGTTATGGCCATTTAAGTGACCAACCAGGTACACAAGGTTCACTTAGAAGTTTTTTTAACGACACTTTGCGACAAAATTTTATTTGAACTTTAAATAAGACTTTTCTATAGCAATTTTGTCTGATAAATCCAAATCTGCAAAGATCTTTTCAATCCGACAAGTTGTCGCATAGTTATGGCCATTTAAGTGACCAGCCAGGTACACAAGGTTCACTTAGAAGTTTTTTTAACGACACTTTGCGACAAAATTTTATTTGAACTTTAAATAAGACTTTTCTATAGCAATTTTGTCTGATAAATCCAAATCTGCAAAGATCTTTTCAATCCGACAAGTTGTCGCATAGTTATGGCCATTTAAGTGACCAACCAGGTACACAAGGTTCACTTAGAAGTTTTTTTAACGACACTTTGCGACAAAATTTTATTTGAACTTTAAATAAGACTTTTCTATAGCAATTTTGTCTGATAAATCCAAATCTGCAAAGATCTTTTCAATCCGACAAGTTGTCGCATAGTTATGGCCATTTAAGTGGCACCACGTTCACAAAAATTGTAGTATTACAAAAAGTGAAAATTTCGAATATCTGATATTTTTTAAGAATTTTTGTTAACGATGAATTCTTATTTACTTGTACCTAAATTTTTATTGCTCAAATTTAAAATCATTATTATTTTAATTTCAATTTTTAAAATTATAACTTTTAAAAATTTTGAAAAAACCGAAACTGAGATTGTTTATTTTCTACCTGCTTCTAAATTTTTTTTATTTTAAAAATTCTAACTAAATGACAAAGTTCTAAGTTAAGTAGAGAATAAACTAAAAAATTATATTATTTTGGAATTTAAAAAATTTAATTTCGGAAAAAATAAAACTTGGTAAAATGTAATCAACCATAAGAAAAAGAAAACAAATTTAATCCCAAAATTAAAGAAGCAGGTAGAAAATAAACAATCTCAGTTTCGGTTTTTTCAAAATTTTTAAAAGTTATAATTTTAAAAATTGAAATTAAAATAATAATGATTTTAAATTTGAGCAATAAAAATTTAGGTACAAGTAAATAAGAATTCATCGTTAACAAAAATTCTTAAAAAATATCAGATATTCGAAATTTTCACTTTTTGTAATACTACAATTTTTGTGAACGTGGTGCCACTTAAATGGCCATAACTATGCGACAACTTGTCGGATTGAAAAGATCTTTGCAGATTTGGATTTATCAGACAAAATTGCTATAGAAAAGTCTTATTTAAAGTTCAAATAAAATTTTGTCGCAAAGTGTCGTTAAAAAAACTTCTAAGTGAACCTTGTGTACCTGGTTGGTCACTTAAATGGCCATAACTATGCGACAACTTGTCGGATTGAAAAGATCTTTGCAGATTTGGATTTATCAGACAAAATTACAATAGAAAAGTCTTATTTAGAGTTCAAATAAATTTTTGTCGCAAAGTGTCGTTAAAAAAACTTCTAAGTGAACCTTGTGTACCTGGCTGGTCACTTAAATGGCCATAACTATGCGACAACTTGTCGGATTGAAAAGATCTTTGCAGATTTGGATTTATCAGACAAAATTGATATAGAAAAGTCTTATTTAGAGTTCAAATAAATTTTTGTCGCAAAGTGTCGTTAAAAAAACTTCTAAGTGAACCTTGTGTACCTGGCTGGTCACTTAAATGGCCATAACTATGCGACAACTTGTCGGATTGAAAAGATCTTTGCAGATTTGGATTTATCAGACAAAATTACAATAGAAAAGTCTTATTTAGAGTTCAAATAAATTTTTGTCGCAAAGTGTCGTTAAAAAAACTTCTAAGTGAACCTTGTGTACCTGGCTGGTCACTTAAATGGCCATAACTATGCGACAACTTGTCGGATTGAAAAGATCTTTGCAGATTTGGATTTATCAGACAAAATTGATATAGAAAAGTCTTATTTAGAGTTCAAATAAATTTTTGTCGCAAAGTGTCGTTAAAAAAACTTCTAATGAACCTTGTGTACCTGGCTGGTCACTTAAATGGCCATAACTATACGACAACTTGTCGGATTGAAAAGATCTTTGCAGATTTGAATTACTCATGAAAAGACGATGTGTTTTGATATAAAGTTTGAAGTATATCTTTAGAAATAGCGAAAGTTGATTTTTTTTGGGTAATATCTCAAGTATGCGAAATTTTGACAAGCCATAACTCAGCAACAGATAGTCGGATTCAAAAACGGTTTTCGTGTCGAAAAGTGTCGCAAAAAATACTATTAAAATAATATATAACATGTCTAATAATGTTGAATTTTAGAAAAAAGACCGGTAAAAAACGTGAAGTACACCGGGATTTTCCCCAAAAATTGACCCCTCAATATCTCGGAAACTAAAGGGTGTCGAAAAAAACTAATTAGTTGTCGAAAAGTGTCGCAAAAGTGTCTTTAAACGTGCCAAGTTTCAGCTCGAAATTCGAAGTAAGACCGGTGTACTTCACACAGGCAACAAAATCTATGCTAAAAATTCATTAAACAATTTATGATTTTCACTCTTTCTGTTATCTATCTTCACATTTTCAGATCTTCTGTGAATTTGACCATCAGCACGTAGTTTTTGGTAAGTTCATTCAACAGATCAAATTTCAAAATCCCTCAAGTTTTTTTTTGTAGTCAAGAACAGAAAATAACTTCTATTAGAATTACGTAACAATAAAAAGTATATTTCATGCCTATATTCTCATAATATTCCAACAAATTTTATTTTTGCTATTTTCCTTTCAATTCTCTTAATAATTTTTCTTCAAATGATATATTGGTCTCATTCATACAAATCAAACGTAAAAATCTCATTCAAGTTCTAGTTCACCGACCATCAAATCCATTAACGTCCTATCTTATAATAAAATATAATAAGAATGTTGACAATCTATCTTATCATCATTCCAGTGATCGAACAATATATCCACAAGATATATTTATAAGATATGATATGAAATAAACGATGCGTGTTAATACTAAGATAAAAATGGCGACAATAAAGCCTCTACCTAATTATTGATTTTGCAATAAATGAAAATATATTTCATGTAGAGATGAGCAAGTCAAAAGAATCATTACGATTATATCGCATCAATGTTATTATTTTGGATGCCAACTGATTTTATGACTCATGTTTCCTCTCGTCTTATCTCCCTTCATATATAATTTCATCTTCCTCTTTTATCGTGAGATTTTATTTCGTCGATATTGTTTTGGTCCCGTCCTAAACATGCATAATAAATATTCTGACTTTATACTATGAAGCAACTTATTTTAAAGCTTTTTTTTAAGATAATCCCAAGCACAAACTAACTAGTATAAGTGTTGCTCGGGCATATCATCCCATCTAATACTTCGTCCGCACCAAGATAAACATGAAATTGTTAGATATCGAGGCTTAAATATAAGGCAAAGCCAACAAGACAATTTGCATAATTAGAGGATCAACAAAAAGTCATTTACATTTCGATTCTGTAAGTTGATTTTTTTTTTCTTTTCGCCGTTCTGTCCCGCACGGTCGCTTACTGTCATCAACAAGTGGAATATTTGTTGTCGTTCTTATGAATGGCATGGCGCTTTCATTCTTTCTTTTCTCTTATGTGTGCAATATTGGCGGTGCCACTTTTATGATTTTTATTTTTTATGATTTCGTTTCCATTTCTGTTGCTTGCTTGATGCCATAACAGTAGGACTGAAATGAGATTGTTAATGATTGTGTAAACAAAATCATTTTTGTGAGACCAGAAGAAAAAAAAATATTTTTGTCTGTGTTTTTGTCATTTAGTGCCTTTTTGATAACGCTACGGGCATAAATGAAGAAAAAAGTTTTCTGTGTAATGTGTTACTTCTCTTATGCCATTAAAGAATGTGTAAAGTACAGAGAGAATTATAACAACATTTCTGGTCGTAATGACCTCTCGGCGGAAATACTTATGAACTCAATCAAATTGTCTCTTTCTTAAACTTGGCAATGACTTCTCTTCCTTACCATATTCGAATGATGGAAAAACTTTTTTTCTTCACTTCCTATTTGACCGAGATTTCTCTATCGGTTATTCCTCCTTCAAATCATTCTCCTTCTACCTTCAATTCACATTTTTCGATGTTTTGAATGGAAAAAGTTTCTTTTTGCTTTATTTTCTAACTTTTTAGCGCATTTTTGAAAACTTGTTTTCAAAAAGGAAGCTCAATCATGCACTTTGATCGGTCGTTCGGTCGTTCGGTCGTTCGGGTCCCAATTATCTCTTGATCTAGACTTCGTAGCAAGCTCGGAATTGTTTTAATAGCTTCATTGAATGTTTTTATTCCCGCCGTTTATATTGAAAAGTCAAAAAACACTCATTAAATAGCTTAATTCATCGATTTTTTATTTCAAAAGAAATATGTAAACAATGCAGGGCAAAGCTATGCTGATGATAAGTTTGAATTTTTTCTAACCGTTAAAAAATTTTAAATTTTTTTGACCGTTATTTCGGATTAAATTTTTTTCTTTTATACACCTTAATTAATTAACATTTTTAACTTTTTCATACAAAACAAATATAAGTGCGTTTAGAAATTTGAAAAATAATGGATGTGTTCAGAAATTTAAATTTTTCGCTGATGGAAAATTTTGAATTTCAAAAAACCGGTAAATCGTAAAGCTATTTTTTACATTGAACATTATAAAAATCAATTTTAAAGGAATTTTGATCTTTAGTTTTAAACTTATTATTGAAATGCATTATGATTAAAGAAACAGCAATTGAGTTTTAAAACTCGACATTCTTTTCTATTTAATCAATTGCTAATCGCTGCGTCAAAAATGCGCTGAAGTCCCTCGATATAAACGAGGACTTTTGTAATTTTTTTTATTCCCAACAGGAAAGTTTCTCTTTCTTTTTTGAAAGAGTTTCTTATTTCCATTGTATTGTTTGTTGCTAGGGGTTGAAAACTTTGAATTGAAAATTCTTTGAGAATTCAATTTTGAGTTCATAATATGACATTTTAAATAAAGTCATATGTGAAAGATTTTAACAATTTTTATTAAATTTTTCAAACGATTGGTTTTTAATATCAATTGAAATGTTTAGAAACTTAAACTTTCATACTGCAAACAAATACAAAATGTTTCTGGATGTTAGAAAAATCTAAACATTCAACAAATAATGCGAAAAAAAAAGTATTAAATTTGGATATGACATCAGATCAAGAATAAATTCCAAAGGCCAATACTTCTAAGTAGCCATTGAAAATCGGATTAAAAATGTTCAGCAAGTTGTCTAATTGACAAAATCTGCTCAGTCAATAAATCATTCCATTAATATTTTCTTCTAAGCTTCTTGATTGTTGTCATATACTTGATTCAAACATGCATGTAAAACGATTTTTTGATTTTTTGAATATTTTTTTAAAAACGGAATCAATTTATTTTTGAAAATGTATGGCAGGGGCATAGCCTGAGGAGTCAAGGGGGTCCGGGCCTCTTTTCGAGGAAAAATTTCTTAACTTGCTATGGTTTACGGGAAAAAAGCATTTTCTTTCATACAAAAAAAAAATGGACAATTTCTGGCTACGCCCTTGAGGTATGGGGCAATTTTAATGTTCACTACTTTAACACTAGAAATAATTGTAGAGTATGTAGCTTTGAACAACAAAAAAACTGAAATCCTTTTATACATTCAAACGGATGTAAGAACCTGGAAAAAAATTAAAGAGATTCACATACAACAATAAGCTCAAAGTCATTTGCTTTTATATTTTTTTAATACTTATAATTTTTTTATTTCACTTTTCATCATCATTTTATTCTTCATTTTTTTATAGAAATAACATGGACATATAATTTTTCATTTTCTTTCACTTTTATACTCTCATGATATGTATAATAATATAATGTCTCTATATATTTTTATATCATATTTTTTCATCATTATTTTTCTCAATTTTTTTTTTCATTAGTGTTTGTGTGTATATAATAATTATGTTTGTGTGTATGTGTACTTTTCATTCCACATCTTAGTCATTATAAGTTTTTTTTTTATCTCACTTCTTGTGAAATTTAGCGTATATATTTTCTAACAAACAGAAAACATTCTTGTTGTATGATATGTTTGATACTGATATGTATAAATTTTTTATCATTCCCATTTCGCATAGTAAAATAGATTTTGTTTTTAAATATAATTTCATATTCAGCTTATCATTGGTTTTATTATTAGTATTTTTATATAAACTAGATATGTATGGTAGATCTTTCATATTTATTATATTAAATATAATCCTAGAAATTATAATAATAAATTTCTTATTATTTAATTATTTTTTGTTCACTAGACATTTTCCATATGTTATCATATCTCTTGAGGAAATTATACATTTAATTATGATAAACTTTTTTTTAATTTTTTTCACATTTTTTCTACTTAAAAAAATTCTACTACAACAAAATGAAGAGATGTTGGGATTTAGGGTGGGCAAAAATTTATATTTTATCAAAATTTAAATTACTAAAAGTTCGAAAAATTTTTGATTTTTTAAACTTTTTCAAAAATTCAACGAATCTTCACAAAATTTCGCCCACCTCAATAAATAAATTTTATTTTTTAATAACTTGTGAGAAATATAAAAATTCATACTCATGATAAACATTAAATTTTTTTCATATACATACATATGCACCAAAATATATAATTTTTCTCTTTTTCAAATAACAAGAAAAAAATTGACATTAAAATTTCTAGAAAAACATGATGAAAAAAATTTTTTAACTTCTCATTTCCAATGCCAACACTTTTTTTTCCTTTTAATTTTTATATTAAAATTTTTTCTCTAAAATCTCATTAAACTCGATGAAATCCTCCAAAAAAAAAACATTTGCAGCATAAGCTTTTTTCGTGTATTTTTTAGAACCATTTCCATTTTCTTTTATGAAAATTGCTCGTTTTTACGTGAAAAGTGCTGCAATTTGAATTTCTTTTGCTTGTGTCTTTTCTTCTTTCTTTTATGTTTGCTTCCGCCTTTTCTTTTCGTGCAAGTGAATGCTGTGATGAAAAAATTAAAATTCTCAAGATGAAAATTGAAGCTTAAAACCCGGGATGAATAAGAACAATGTAGATTTCTTAAATATCATTTTTAAGGACTTTTTTTTAAAAATAAATTCCCCTTTTTTATTTCAATATGTGTAACTATTTAAAACTCCAAAATGATCTTGTCTAGCTCGGGAAAATTCCGCCACATTATCAATAGATATTTCTTCCTTCATAAGATGAGAAAGCAGGAAAAAAACCATTTCCATTTAATTAAAATCTCGTTAGGAATTAACATTTTTTGCCACATTTTAAATTAAAATTCTTCAGGATTCAAAGAAAATTATTTTAGGGGTGGAATTCTTTTTTCAATAAAGAGCTTTTGTGTTGATTTTTTTGCGCAAATGCTTTCCATTGCTGAACTTAAAATTCTTATGTAATAAATTTTTAAAAAATTTAACTTAAAATGTATGAATTCAAGAAGAATTTGACATAAATTTGTTAAAAAGTTATGCAATAAGCTCATTTCAAGCATTGTTGAATTCCGAAGAATCTCATAAAAACTTTTAAATAATTGTCATGTGTAAAATATGTAATTGGGTATCTAAAAGTATACGAATAGAATTTATTTCACCTAAATTTTTATATTTTTTTACCCTTGTAAAATTCACAAATTCTTTTATATGCGGTATATTTTTTAATAAAAATTTCAACTTTGGTTAAGAAAGTTTTTTGAAAAAATCACAAAATCTTTTCCCAACACTTTCAAAAAAATTTTTGTACCTATGAAAAAAAAATTCTTATAATATCAAATGTTCCATAACATTATTTTTTATAAAGAGAACCAACTTTCAAGCTTTTGAGATAGAAAAACTTTTACTTTTTTTTTATTAAAAAGTCAAAAAAATCTTTTGATTTTTTTTATGAAAGACTTTTTTCAATGCACCACTAACCAGAAGCTTCACAAAAGAATTCATTTTTATAAGCAATCCTACGCAAATCGAGATGGTAAAAAATCTTTGTTAATGCACTTTGCTTACCAGTGGAACCAATAAAGGTAAACTAAGCGCATTAAAAAATTGTCAACAAGCATCCAAATTGTTAGCAGTTTTTTCAAACGTAAAAAGGAGCAATAATTTGGCCTCAACGTCAACAATCCAACAGAAAAATATATTTATTCATATTTGATGATTATTAATTGGTTTTTAAGTATATATTCATAATATATCTATACTTTATATATACTTCTCATCTCGTGCGCTCACAGAAATAAAATAAAGGTGATTCATCGTTTTATCATTCATATGAACAAAAGAGATATGAAATTAAGCGAAAAAATGCACATAAATATTCATTAGTATCATAATTATCATTATTAGTGATTCTATATAATATATGTGGGAATGTGTATTTGTATAAAAATATATTTACTTTTTATAATCGCTTGATTCAACAGTATGTAAATTGATATTTTTATATAATTATTTTCATAAAAAATAAGCAAAAGAAAAGAATAAAAAAAAAATCTCTACAGAATTTTCTTACGCATTTATTTTTGGAATTTCTACAATAAACATCGAAATATTCATTTTATTCATTGATAATTGAAATTGACATCGCTTTATTCATTTTTGCTGCTTTGAATATTTTCATTTATTTTCTACGATACGTTTATATATTAAAATGATAATAATGATAATAATAATAATATTTGGTATGTTAACTTCCACGCATAGCGTGTAAGTTATTGGTTTCTTCCAAGCCCCTTTTTTCACGTTTTTTGGACTTTTTGCGAAATCTACGCAATAAAACCCCATACAACCTGATATTGAAATCACCGCTATAGAATTACGCGTCGAATGACATAACTTTCAATTCAATTGGACACATTGTGCATGCACACGGCCCAAAAAACATGTTTTCAAAACATGATAATTTTTGTAATATGGGTTGTAGCTTCAGGAAGCATATATTTTGATAGGTTCTTTGGTGCCATTTTATCAGGCAGACAGTGAACCTGTGGGGAATGCTATGCGCTTTGCATGATTTTGAGGTTATATATGATTTTTTCATCAGAGTATGAACAGTACTTTTTATGAATCATTTTCGAGTTTAACCTTCCCTTTAACTTTTTTGAGAAGTTTTTGATACCAAAATGTGCGTCTTGATGAGTAGATTAATAATATACAGAATTTTTTTGATATAAAGGCCATTTAAGGGGTCAAAAAGCCAAAAAACTGATTTTTCGACCCAAAAAATTTTTTCCTCAAAAAACATTTTTTTCTGTCTTGTTGGTCTTTAAACACCATTTTGGACCATTTTTTACCAAAAAAAGTAAAATTTTTCCAAACTTTTTAACTTCCACGCATAGCGTGTAAGTTATTGGTTTCTTCCAAGCCCCTTTTTTCACGTTTTTTGGACTTTTTGCGAAATCTACGCAATAAAACCCCATACAACCTGATATTGAAATCACCGCTATAGAATTACGCGTCGAATGACATAACTTTCAATTCAATTGGACACATTGTGCATGCACACGGCCCAAAAAACATGTTTTCAAAACATGATAATTTTTGTAATATGGGTTGTAGCTTCAGGAAGCATATATTTTGATAGGTTCTTTGGTGCCATTTTATCAGGCAGACAGTGAACCTGTGGGGAATGCTATGCGCTTTGCATGATTTTGAGGTTATATATGATTTTTTCATCAGAGTATGAACAGTACTTTTTATGAATCATTTTCGAGTTTAACCTTCCCTTTAACTTTTTTGAGAAGTTTTTGATACCAAAATGTGCGTCTTGATGAGTAGATTAATAATATACAGAATTTTTTTGATATAAAGGCCATTTAAGGGGTCAAAAAGCCAAAAAACTGATTTTTCGACCCAAAAAATTTTTTTTCGAGGTCGCGCGAAGCGCGACCTCGAAAAATAAATGAAGACAGTAAAAATTTTACGAAAAAACTAAATTTTTTTTTCTTATTTCTTTCTTAGCATTTTCACCATTTCAATAAATATAAAATTGCACTTTTGAGAGAAGTCTTGGATAGGGTAGGGGGGTTGTGGACGAGCTGTGCTACACTCCACTCCGCTCCGCTGCGCATCATGCTTCGCATGATGCTTGCTCCACTTCGTTTCGTTCCGCACAGCTCGTCCACAACCCCCCTATCGTATCCAAGACTTTTCTCAAAAGTGCAATTTCATATACACTGAAATCGATTCATCAGATGCATATTAAAAATATAACTTTATAATTTGAAAAAAAGGAACTGTAGCCAATGAAATCAATAGAAGTTTTATAATACCTTCGAATAATGTGTCAGTGAACATACATCATAAATATATGGATAATATTTATTTAGAAACATCCATAGCTTAAAACAGAAAACTGTAATCTATAAAAAACAATTTTATGTTTGTACTCCAAGCTATTGTAAGGTGGCGTGGAAGTTCGTGGCTTTCTATGTAAGTCGTGTTTTATGAATGAATTTGACTTCAAGTGGGATTATGCTAATTTTTTATTTTTTTTTTTATTTTATATCCACCGAAATGTTTATTGACCGTCGCTGAGTCACAGTGCTGTTTTATTGTATATAACCTTTATGCGCAAATATCTATTAGGTATTTTTTGTTTTTTATCTTTTTTTAATTTTTGAACTAAAAATTAATATTAAACAAAAATTCTAACATCAATACAGAGATGTAATTATTGAGCAATAGTTGTAAGATATTCAACTCATTTTTGCAAAATGCGAGGAAATTTTCATCCTATTGATATTTTCGACATAGAATTAGGACAAGATATAAATTGAAAAAAAAAAATTAAAATTAAATTACAAAGCTTTTTTAAAAAAACATGAAAATCTCCTCTTTTGCAAAAAAGCACCAATATAACTGTAAATAATTGAGAACAAAAAACGAGAATTCAATCAATGACAGCAACACAAAAAAATTCCCTACAAATCTCTTCATTTTAACTAATTGATTTTCCATTATATTGAATAATTTATGTTTGCTATCGCATCAAATTCATGATTGAAAAGCATGTAAGCGTAGAAATAATACATCATCTATTATACTATGCTTTCATATTAGCACTTAATATAATCAATTAGTACTTCACTCAATGAATTATTTTTCGTTTTTTGTCTCATCTAATTCTCTTTAGCAAATTGTCAAAACAGCTATGATTTGTTTTATTTTTTCAAGTTTATATCAATTGATTAATATTCACTTAAATTAATTGCAATAATGCATTTAATTTGCTATTTTTTTCCGGTTACTCAATAATCATAACAAATTTTTTATAGCAATATAAATTTTTACCATTACTATTGACCATCAAAATTCATACCGAAAAATTATTTAATTGGCTAACTCTACCATTTTCATTCATTTGCAGCAATTACTATGTCCTTTTTTTTCTAGCATATTTATGCATAAAAAAACAATATGTGACATACTTTATATCAAACAACGCACTAATAAATTTTGCGAGTTTCTTTTGTTGATTTACAATCTTGACCTACATGACATAAAACTTTTTATTTCTTTAGCTTATCATTCATAATTTATGATTATCTATGTGATTTCTATAAAATTTGCATTTTTTAACTTCATTCTTGCCATCTTATCAACGAATGTCTTTTTTTTACTGTATTAAAATGCACGCTCAAATAGAAATAAGACATATCCAACGAAGTTTTTTTTATGAATTATTTTTAAGACAAGTTTACACTTTTTATGTAAAAAATTCTTCAATCTACTTCAATATCAATGTATATAATAGTAATAATGTATATAAGTGTATTATTGTGATTTATCTAAATAGTTTCATCTAAAAAATCATCAACTATAGTTAGTAAAGCTCATGGTAGGGTAAGTTTTTTATAACATTTCTACTTAGATAAGAGTATAGTATAGAATAGACATTTTTGTATTGTATTTCGCAGTTTTTAATAAATATTTCGTCCTTGGGTAAGTCCTATAAGTACTATTTCAACTTTGAATAAGAAAAAAAAAGTATAAGAGAAAAAAAACAACAAAATTCAATAATAGAAATAAAGTAATATGTCTTTTTAGGCATGCAACTGAAAAGGAGAACAAGTTGACAATAGAAATATGCTTCATATGGCAGAAACAAAGACTTATTAAATTAATTTCTGATAAAGAATGTATATGCTATTTTATCTTACTATGCGAATATTGACATAAATAAATATATTTTAGTCTCTTCGCATCATGTGTCTATGTCATCATCTTACGTTATTCGCTTGAGAGCACATTTCGCTAAAAGCAAATGAAACTAAAAAAATGTGAGAAGAAAAACAAAACAAAGAAAAAATGACTTTCTCTTCTGTACTGCTATTGTATTTGCTTAATACTCTTCAATCATAATGTTCTGTCAGATATGTTTTTTGGCAAGTAGAAAAATAGAAGATGTGAGAGTAAATTCCATAACTCATTCCATTATCTCATTGTGGCTAAGCATACAAATAATAAAACATGTTTGGATATATATGCTACTTGCTTTCATGCTTTGTTTACTTCATTTAATAGTAATAATAATAATAATTTTCATGTTTATATTGCCTTTCTTTTTTTGTCGTGTTTCATGTTGCTATGGATTTTGTGATATCCAATTTTCTTATTTTAATGCGTAAATTCATGATTTGTTTGACTATTCATATAAAAACTTTATTTATTTTAAATCAATTTTTTCACCTTACTCTAACTTCATCAGCGAACTTCCATGAAACAATAAGCAAAAAATGGATTTTTTTTTTCAAAAAGCATGAACATATTTTGAACAAGGCTTCCGCAGATTATAATCTTTAAAAATCAAAGATTATAATCTTTGTATGAAGATTTTTTAGAGATCATCATTTTAGAGATCCTTGATTTTGAACCAAATAATGTCAAGAACCTTATAGTTTGTCAATTTATTAGAATCATTTCATTAAAAATGACATGACTTAATAGTGTAATCTAAATTTAATTTGATATTAATTATCGTTATCTCAACGTTTTTGTGAATCAGCAATAATAAATATTCAAAAATTTCAATATATTCTTAGCCCTGTTCTCCTTCCATATATGAAAACTTCTGAAATATTTTCTCTCATCTTCTATATCCTTTTCAATTATCGATGATAGGATGTCATTTTGACAAAAACATTCATCTTCTCTTCACACAGAACAATATATGCTTTACATTCAATATTTTGTAAGTTTAGTAGGCGGTTTAATTTCATTCTCAGGCTAAATGATATAGAGATTATCATTCTTTTGTTTTATGCAATAATTCGATATTGTTTATCCTCACATTTCTATAAGAAAAATGTGGAGTTATAGTGAACCATTCATGTAATTTATTTATATCTTTCTAAGTAGATAATGCAGTACATGTGATAGAAATTCTCGTAATTTTTATTTTTTTTTATTATTCCTTAGTAAGTTGTGTATAAATTGATATGTTCTAGAAAATCCTCAATTTTATCCTCATAGTATATAGGCTTGTTTTAAAAGTTATCATCATATAATTGTGATATGTATACGATATTAGTGTGTATTGTTTTTGGCCCGAGGTTTTTTAGATGCTGATTACTATTCTGTGGTGTCATGGTGTCACACGATATTTCAGTTAAGAGATGAGGATCGTAATTTGTGGTTATAATAGCTATTGAGCTATTGACAACATTTTGTTAGATTTTATGGCTGCTTATTAGCTTAATTAAATTGATGACACTGAGGTCAAAAGGATAAAGTTTAAGATGAGGTCATCTTCTTGATTAGTCAATAAATAAATTAATAAAAATCGATATAGGTTCATTGAACTTAAAGTTGACTGTGCAATATTGCTTGAAATCGATTATCCATGAGTGGTGGTACTACAAATCTTTACAAAAATCTGACAAAATATCCCCAATAACTTCTGTATTGTAGCTTGTTGTGGTCATGAACACCAGAAAGTATACAGCATACCGCATTTTTCAAAACAAATTGAACTAGTATAGGCTTTGGACAGATGCCAAACAAGCGTTTTAATGTTTTATCCATTTTCCTTCCATTTTTTTAAGTTTTTTTTTGTATTTTTTTATATTTTTTGAATTTTTAGGTAATTTTATTTTGATACAAAAACATTCAACTTTTACATGTCACGATAGTAATAATAATTACACGAGTATATTTATTGTGATTTATTTTTTTCTTTTGTGATTCTTGTGTTCATACAGATACAGGCACTAATCTAATATTTAATTTTTTTATCTCATTGATATGCATTACAAAAATGTGATAATTATTAGGTCATTAAAAAATTTATTTTAATTCTTTATATCGAAAAATACGTAGCAAAAACTTTGCAACGATAATTTTTTTTTGGAAGAACTTAAAAAATAAATTTTATGATTTTTTTTTTTTTGGTTTTTTTCCGTAAATTGAAAAAAATTAAATAAACACTAATAGCATTCAAGAGCGCCAGGCTCGTGCATCATTATCATCATATTGATTATTTATTCATTGCTTTATTTCACTTACTTTTATACTTCATTTAACACATCAAAATAGCGATAAATAAAAGTTTTTTTTTGCAGAGTTAGATGTACAATAAAATATAAAATAGATTTTATTGAGGTGACTGATGTTTTGATGTTTTTTTTCTACTCATCTAATTTATTTTTGCCCATATCCTGTATTGATCTAAAGTTTTGTGAAGATTTTTCAACATGTTAATGGACCTGTTAATCTATCTTGCTATGAATTTGCAGAAACTGAAAATTTTTGTATTTATTTGATATTTATTTAAACTGTAAGAAAAAGATGCAACTTATTTTCAGAATCATCTTCTAACACTACCTAAAATCATCAAAGCATTGATGAACAAGCGCCAATATATCAAACTCTGGATAGAAAAGAAAATATTCATTATTTCTTAATAAATCGCTATTATATTTAATATATATGCGTCTCAAAAATTCCTATAAAAAGGGAATTTTGTATAAATATTTAACATCCACATTGAATTTTTTTCATTACATATTTTTATTTTTAATAATATTAGGGATGCATCCAAATTTTTTTCAATTATTTTCATAGAAAAATATCAATTTTAAATTTTATTTTATTTCTTCATCTTCTTAAATTCTTTATTAAGCGTGCATTTTTATATTTTTTTTATTACAATCTTTATCTTTTTGGTATATAAATGCCTAAGGGTAGTTTTTTTCTCATTTAATGTGATATGTATTTTTTAGAGATATGTGTATGTCCATCGATCAGTAAAAATTCAATTTTTTATCCTTAATGGTTTTTATTTATTATTTTATTTTTTTTCAATTCTTAATTTTTTATTGTTTATCGCATTTAATATTTTTAATATACCTAAAAAAGCATGTCATAAGAATTCATTAGTTTTTTTTACTTGTCATCTAATACATAGAGGTATTTTTAGTTTATTTTTTATTCATTTTTCTTAACTTTTTTTTTGTTGCGTTAGCTTTTTTAATCGAAATAAAACATATTGTGTTTGTGTAGTTATGTGAACTGTAGATCTACATTGTGGTATAAAATGCAAATTTAAATAAAATAAAAACTTTTATTTCTTTTTTGCTGGATGTGCACTATTTTTTCGGAATCAAAAAGGTTTTTGTTTTTTATTTTTAGTTCTTTGGGAAAAAATTTTATTTCATTTTGATATCAAAAAGTTTTACTAAAATTTTCTTTCGGTGACTGATTTTTATTTAGTAGATAAATTTAGATTTGTTGAGTTTACTTTTACGAAATTCCTTTTTAGGATGCGATTGTTGATTTTATTTTTAAAATTATGATTAAATCAATTTCATTAATCAGCTATAATTAATTTTATCTAAAAAATCTACAATCACATCCCTAATGTAAATCACTGATAACAACAGTAAAACCATTAATTTCATAAGAGAATCAAAAGATTTTTAAAGTTTTTTTTTCCATTTATAAAGGTTATTGAAAAAGGCCATTGTGTAAATTTCAAAAAGTTTCACATTTTCCTAAGAAAAAATTCTTTTTTTATCGAAATATGGATGAAAAATTCTTTTATCGATCAGAAAAAATTGCAAATTTTTCTTTTAATTTTATTCCATTTAATTTAACATTTGAATAATTAGGAAAATTCCAAATTTTTCCCATCAAAACTTTTCTCTTCTTCCTAAAAGGATATAAAATTGATTGTTATTTCACCGAAAAATCGCTAATCATCTGAACAAGATTCATTAAGATAAAATTTCAAAAAGGCTTTAAAATTTGTTATTAATTGATGTAGATGTTGAAAGATATTTAGTTTTGAAATGATAAATAATAAAATAAAACATCTTCAAAGTAAAAAAAATTATAAGAAATTTCGAATTTTTAAATTTTCAGTCATAAACATCGTCATAATTAGAAAAATATTTGAAGAACCATCAACAAAATTATTTCATTAGAAATTCAAGATATAAAAATGATAATTCTTGCTTATATTCACTATTTATGGATTCCATGCTATAATTAATGTGGTGTCAGACATTGTAAAAATCAAATCAATCAGCCGAAATAAACAGTAGCCAAAAAATTTTGCATATTATATTCAAATCATTAGGTTTTGTATTATAAAATGATATTTTTTGTACTGTGGCACGGGATACCAAATGATGTCATTAAAATTTTAGAATTTCAAATTTTTATTGAATTTAAACATTTTGGAATATTAAAAAGAAAAATATATTTCAAAAAGTTAAAATACAAGCTTTAAAATTAAATTTATTTGTGTTTGAAAAGAATTCTATTGGATTTCTTTCATACGAAAGTTTAGCGTAGGTTTGTTAAACTCTATCAAATAAAGCAAAGTCTGAATATCTATTATTCAACAGAAAATTTTTAGAAATCCGTCTCGACTGTGTAATTGATTTTACTTCTCAAGTGCATTGAGCAGAATAAACTTTATAAGTTTTCAAATCTCTTTTAAAAGTTAAATTTGTTGCTTTATGTCTGTATTTATTTCAGACTCTTTAAATGCTCACAATATTCCACTTGATTGAATTCAAATAGAAGTTCGATAGACTTGAATCAAAACCTTTGTAATGGAATTGATTCTTAAATAAAATCTTGTAAAAGTGCTTTATTTGAAAGGATTGTCCTTTCGTAATTTTTAAGCAAGAGTAAGCAAGTAGTAGGTCTCATGATTCAACACCAAATCAACTTAACAAATCAAAGCCTTTCATACATAAAGATTTAAATTCAAAACATTTTTCACAATTTTATTTCATATAAAATTTGTTCAATTTCAATTTGAAATTTTAAAATTTTGCAAGTATGATTTTGCTTTGCAATTATTTTGTCTCAAGTGTATGCAGGGATTATCAAAAAATTAAAGAAATTTTAATGTATTTGCATCGAATCGGATTTAATCCTTTAACTAATTGATTTGTATTATGTGCAGTATGTGGATCTGAAACCTTTTATTTTTATCTTATATAAATTGAGGAAAGAGTTCTTTAGTATAATAAAAAAAAACTTTTTGAATGATTCTAGATAATCTACAATCAATGTGTGTAATTTGTATTATTATTATTTCGTTTTCTCAATAGATACGAATAATTAATTAAATTTAAATTATTTCTCAATTCGACGTGATAAAATTATGTGCAAAATTATCGCCGAAATGGACTTTTATATTCTCCGCTATTTTAGGTCTTTATGGAAATACTTGTCAAATTAATGAGTTTTTTCTCACAAATTTTCATTATTTTTTTGGATTTTAAAGCATTTTTTACAATTTTATATTGGTAAAAATAATTAAAATCAATTTCTACTAGCAACATAAAAATTTGTGAACTAAAAGAGTTAAAATAAAGTAAAGTGCTTTTTATGTGTATCCACAACAATATGCATCTCTAAATACTTTTTAATGCTCTTTGAATTTTTCTATTCATCAACAAGTGTTCACTTAACATTTTTTTATATATTCTGCTACTGCTGCTTTTGCTTTTACATTTTTTTTTTTTTATTTTTAGTTTGTTTATTCATTTCCACAAAATAAAGCAAACGATGTGTTTTGCTCAACTTTCGTTCTGTCCTTCCTATTAAGCAATAACACAAAAAAAAGTTTCTTTTATTCATTCGTTTATTCTCGTTCTCTCAATTTCATTATAGTTAGGTCAAGAGTTTTCCTTTGTCATGTTGACATAAAGCTCTCTTGAGCTCAGAGTTGTCAGTAGTTTGAATTGATTGAAATAAATTTATTTTTATAACATTAGCTTAATCAACATGTTATGTGTTATTTTAGGGGTGTTAATAATTAACAGTATTTCCCTAATTGTAATTATAAATTTGAATTCAAATTTTTAAATCCTGTTTCTTTAGCAATCAAGAGCTCAAAAAACTAATTGATTGATCAGAGACATCAACACCTAATAATGTATGCCATAAGCGCATTAAATCAAAACAACTCTGAATTCCATCATAAAAATTCAATTATATAAATTTTATTCAGCGAATGTACCAAGTACAATTCATAAAAGAGAGCATAAAAGAAACTTATATTCTTTTGATACGGCATAATGAAAGGACAGACATGTTGATTCTCATTCATTCTACATTTATTTTTATGTTCATGTTAATTCACTAAAAATCTACAATGCTCTATAGTGCCTGCAATTTGCTTTCGCTAAATTTTTTTAACATTTTGTTTTTATTATTTTGTTGCTGAATAAATTCTTTTGCTCATTCATTTCACTTACTTATTTTTCAACTATTTGATATGTGTTTTTATTTTTTTTTTATATAATTTATTCATTCTTTTATATTTTTTTTCTTTCGTTTTCTACAATCTCCTTTCTCAACGTAACTCATTGTGTGTGATTTATTTAAAGCTTCACCGATATGTCTTCATTTTATTTTTCACATGGGTTTTTGATTAATAACTTTTGCCTAAATAATAAATTTAGATTATCTATTAATAGTTGTGGTTATGAGAGAATTTTATGATCTTTGATGAATTTAATGTCATGATTAGATGTTTTGACTGGTGTGGTCCATAATACAGTTTTTTTTTTTCAAAGACCAATATTCAGTTTTCCAAAGATATTAAATTTGATTTTAATGGGGTCAAAATTGTTAATTTATTTATTTGAGAGAGATGAGTCAAATAAAAATATGTATCATAAAATAAATTTTGATTAAGACTTCATCTCATTTTTTCAACTTTCAACTAGCAACTTTAATGAAATATTCGAAAAAAATAGATTGATATATAATTCTTTAGAATTGATCCTAAAACGCTTTAGTGAACCACCAATATCTCAGCTAACCAACAAAACCAAATCCTACACTCAACTTCTGTCATCATTGCAAAATTCTCCCACAACCACACATTGCCACACAATCTATATTTTGTATTATTAATTAATTACTTATAGAAATTATGAGAACTGTATAATTTTCCCTTAAATGCGAATTTATTATTCTTTATTTGTGTGTATGTGTTAAAAACATTGTTTTCTTCACTATTTAATTTATTATTAATATATTATTAATTAATATATTTAATAATAATAATTTATTACTTTTTAATATTTTATTATTATTTTTTAGCAATCATTGTTATAATATCTATAGATCCAGTCTAAAATGCAATATTATAAGCGTTGTTTATTTTGTTTTTGTGTCTATTCGAGATAAACATCATCATCATAATCATTCATTCATTCGACTTATAAAACTCGATTCAGTGATATCAGTAGAAATGCCGTTATCATTAAAAGTACTCGACTACCATCAAGTATGAGACCACTTGAAGCACGACCCTCTGAACGTCCACCATCTCGATCACACGGCACTGATGTCGGCACTACTTCGAATTAAAAGAGAATAATAATTTTATTTATTTAAAAATTTTTGTTGGTTTTTAAAATCTTTAAAAATTTAAAATTGGACGAGATTCTCATCTGCTATTGATTTTGATAGAGTCACCAGAGTTGGAAATTTTTCTTAACAAAAAATTACCGTTGAATTTTTCGTTTTTTTTTCAAAACTTCACAATTCTACTATAAATTCCAACTCTGATCACCATCAGAATGTTATTAACATAAAATCGTAAAACAAAAAGTTTTATTAATTCTTCTTAATATTAATGATCAGCACTAATAAATTGTCTCCAAATATAAAATGGAATGTTTATTGCTTAATTTTTTAATAGTTTAAGATATCAATTTATAGTGTGAATAAAATTTAAATCAAATTTGACACAAGACGACAAGATGATTAAAAAGATTTAAAATGTTTTTTGACTTACGCCAGTTTCTGAGTCGTGGAAGAAAATCATTCCAAAATGCACATGACGTTGCAGCTGGTCCTCTACCATACTTATTTGCTCTCATATCTTCTTCTCCTTCCGCGTTGAAAATGAAGTATATTGGATTGTCTGCCTTATATTGTGGCCAGTGAATGCCTTAAAAATTAATAATAACGATTTTTAAACATTTAAAATGATTGAGCTTTTAGAACTAAAAAGCTTTTAGGAAATAATTGAAACTTACCGTCAAGTGAAGGATTTCTGTGAAGAAAATAAAAGAAGCTTTTTAGTACAAATCTCAAGATTTTTGATTTCATGCGCACTGAAAGCTTCTTATCGCGCACTATCAACGTAAATAATGAAAGTTTACTCACCCAGTTCTAGCAAATTTACTAACAGATTGTACCATCATTCGACTAAGATCACGTTCTCGTTGTCGATACTGTAGCGTAGTATTCAGTGGATGACCGAATATATATTCTATTTCATCAGCATGCATAACACCCATCCATTCTCCCCATAGTGAAGTGCTCGTTCGCTGTTGTTTTTTGTCATCATATAAATGAGATGAGAAAAATAAAAGAAAGAAAATTTAGCATTCATGTTCAACGAATTGTAAGTCTAAAAGCGAAAAAGTTTGTTTTCTTCCTTCTTTTCATTTCTTGCTTTTTTTGGTGAATCATGCTGTCGTCTAAAAAAGCAGATTGTATAGTGTATGTCAGTTTTTAACTATGTAAGCAGCAAAAACTTTTTAATAAAACGCATTTTTATGTTTTTACAAATTTAAAAGGTGATTCATCAATATCAAATTACATACAGTAGCGTCCAAAAAGATAGAACCACCTTTTGAAATTTCACCTTTTAAAACATAATTCGAGTTCAATTTCACCAATTTCAATGATTCCTTCGGTTTTAGATTCATAATTTCAAATCAAAGCGACCTATGAAGAAAAATTAAAGGTTTTTAAAAATGCTTTCAAACAGTAAATATTATATAATTTAATAAAAGTCCAATCATTAAAAAATGAATGAAAAGCCTCAGTAAAACAATGCATTCATTTTATGCTAAAAACAAAGCATAAATATGTTGTAGCATAAATTCTAATGTTTAAATTAAACTTAGGAACATAAAATTAATCAACTTTAATCATTAGTTTATTTAAATCAAGCCTTAATAAAACAAAATGTTAATTCATTCATAGTGGTTCTATCTTTTTGAACGCCTGGAAAAACTTTGGAAAATTGTTTTCCCTTAAACATCAATTTTCCAGAAAATTTTTCTTCATAGGTCGCTTTGATTTGAAATTATGAATCTAAAACCGAAGGAATCATTGAAATTGGTGAAATTGAACTCGAATTATGTTTAAAAAGGTGAAATTTCAATAGGTGGTTCTATCTTTTTGGACGCTACTGTAATATTTCAATAAAAAATAATTCTGGAATAGATTTTAAATTGTGCATATTCCATTACTTTTTACTATTTCTGTAAATCAAATCTAATTTTACTCATCAATATTTCAGTATTATTCAAAAGACTTTAACTTAAACAACATGTCAAACTATCAAGCAAACAAAAAGTTTTGGATTTCAATTAAAAATTCCATCAATCTATAAAAGTCAACACAATAATATCCCATAATGTAATACAAACTTCTGCTGAAAATTGATCAACAATTTGATTGCAAATAGAACAAAACTAGAAAAAAGTAAAATTCTGATCAATTCTGATAAGCATTGATTGAGTGAAAACTTTTCTTTTTATTTTTTCGGAATAAGAAGAAGAAACTACAAGGAGAAGGAATTAGAAGAAAAAATCATGTCACTGACTTTGTTTCCTTCAACTCATGGCTATTAAGGTTGTAGTAAAAACAACAAATATGAAAAACATAGCAGAAGAGAAAAACGTAATTCCTTTCGATTTTAATTTGATGATAAAAAGAAAATGGAAACGAGTTAGAAAGTTTCTTGTGGCATTCATTCTTCAACATATTAAAGTGCATTTTGCTACTGTATTTACGAATAAATAGTAAAATTCGCAGTCACTTAAATTAAAAAAATAAATTTTCAAATTTCAATTGTCTTTATGGGAATAAGTATTTAATAAAGTAAAACAAAAATACACACTTGAATGCTGCTATATATTTAATAAGTACTTCGAAGTACAAATATCCCAATTGTAAAAATTTTGAAAACACCTGGAAGCACTCTCATCATCATAAGACCCAGTTGCTTTAATTTCTAAGAAATAAATATCACAATGACGAAGCTACAATCCTTAATTTTACCAAATATATTGCAGTCAGTCCCAAAGAGTATATGATTTTGAGAGAACAAAAATACGCTTATAACTTTTGCTTTCTCCTCAAACTCGACAACATACACGGAATATAAAACAAATTAGAATTGTAAATAATGTATAAACTCAAGAGAAACTTTACATTCCAATTTCAATTTTTCCGTTCTGTCTTCCATTGTATATGTCTGATGTGTGCAATTCAAACATTTTGTCCGTTACAGTTTCCAAATAAAAGTGCAAAAATAACATTTTTGTCTGTCTGCCATGCAAAATTCGAAGTTAAATACCCCTTGTTCGAAAATTCGAAAAAATTTAAATTCAAATTAAAGCATTATCGTGTAGAATTTATCAAAGTAAATGATTGAATCCATGATTAAGGACTAAGATGATGTCAAATAATTGATAAAAATCTAAAATAGATATTAAATTCAAGAAATAGCGTAACGTATTTTTTTGAATTTTCAATTTCCGAATAAACTTAATTGAATACCCCTAGACTTTCGATAAGTCTGTCGAACATGAATTGCGCACATCAGGTATATGTGTATGAGTGTGTATGTCACATTAAAGTCATTCCTTTGTTGTCTAAGTCCTTCAATATTAAAGTCTGTATGAGAAATGAAAACAACAGCATATACGATAGCATTTATAATGTAATGAAGCGTCGGCGCCGTTCTACTTAATTTTTCAAAACACGAAGAAATAATAAAGAACATTTCAATAATTTTCCCATACACACACACTCAAAATTAAAGAAGAAGGAAAATGAGGAAAATTAAAAGCTTCTTTTTGAAACTTGTTGCTTCCGTGAGGCCGGTACCGAAAAAATTGTAAATCTTTTCAATCTTCAGTTAGAATAAATTTCCATGTTTTGAGAAATTTTATTAGTGTCTTTTCCATAATACCCTTTTATGCAGCGTATTTCGAACTTATTTCAAATTTCTTTTTAATTAATTTTAAACCGATGACATATGACATTAGTGGCTTAAGTGATAAAGTGTTGGCTTTCTATGCCAAAGGACCTGGGTTCAATCCCAGACCAAGTTAAAATTAAGAAGCTCTTTTCTATTTTACCGTTCTAGTTTGAAAGTTCGGTTGGTGTGTTGGGTGCAGTTTTGAGGTCTTTGGCATATATTATATTGTGACTCCTTTACTAGTACATAATAGCATCAGGATGATTTCATTACGACACTTTGCATACATAGAGTGCAGCGTTTGCAAATGGTTTGGAAACCACTATGAACTGTAGGTCTACTGAGTGGAGCACAATTGATTCAGTCCTAATTTAATCACAGTTCCTCCAAGTCAAAAGTCTGGGCACTTACTCTCGATTTTTTAAATTTTAGAGACATTGACATTTTGAAAAATTCAAAGAATCACTAATAATTGCCTATTAATTATTTAACAAAATCGACACAAATTCAAAGAAAATGCGTGATTTTTTTTTACAAAATATCATTCACTGTAATTACATTCACAGACGATTTTTTCGAAAAATTATTTTCGGATCGATATTAAAGAAAGAAGAAAAAAATAATATCACGAGACTTAGTGAAAGGTAAAGAGCTTTTAACAGCCCTTCAAGAAAGGCAATTTCCTATTTTTTTTCTCTTTCACCTTTTATGATTCTCTTTTGTTCTATTAACTCATACATATACAAAGACACTTTACTCTCATATAAATTTCACAACGATAAAAAAAAACTTTTTGTTTCGTTCTCTCTTTTTCACTTTCTCTTCCATTTTGCAATACAGCACCTGCTAAAAATCCCATAATTTTTTTTTTGAAACGCAAGTACAATGGAGAGTTCCAAGAAGAATACAAAAAAGTCCTTCCTTTATTTCGAACTAAAACACTTTAAAGTTTCATTATGCTACCGATTCTAATGTTGTCACGTGCATGAATTTCATTTTTATGGACAAAAAGCTTTTTAATTACGTGGTTGTGTTTCGAATTGATGAATTTATTACACTGGTATGTAAAATGACATACATTAACCATAACTATTGGTTCTTTAAGCAGTTATTGACTTAACCACGTGTCATTAAATTTATGATAAATTTTGTCAGTGACGTATATGGAATTGATGACTGATAAGATTATTAAAAGTTTGTTTATGACACTTATTCTTTAGTTGAAGTTTATTGTGTTAACAATGCATTGATATAATAATGAAAAAGTTAAGAGTTTATGTACCTAATTGTTATGACTACGTCAGCATTTATAAATTATTGATATTTTTAAATTAAATAATTTTTGGGCCATTCACAAATGACGTCCACGAGGAAGGTTGAAGTCGTGAACAATAGAATTTCTTGGAATCATTTTTATTGCTCGTTTTTGAAAAATGACCATTAATTTTGGACGTCATTTGTGAACGGCCCCTTTTGAATTTTTGAAGGAATTTGCAAACTCTTGAATTTTTAAATTTGTTTAAAGGTTCAAAAAAATAGTTAAAACCTTATATAACTTTAAAATGTCAAAAAAAATTACAAATATTTTTTAAAAAAGAAAAGAAACAACAAAAATAATTTTCATACCATCATCAATCAATTTCAGAAAATATGAAAATAAACATCCTCTCGTACTCGAAGTCAAGGTCATGAAAATAACTTAACTCGTTTATCAAAATCAGGCTGTAAATTCTTGAAAAGGGAAATTTTGAATATTTAATCAGAATTTAATCTTTAAAATACTTTAACCCTGAACTTTCTTTGCTTTCTTGTAAATTCATATTTCAAAATGTCACGCGACTGAATGTTTATGACGAATCTTACCACGTGCCTTCTTGTAACATAAATATTAACAACTGATAATAACTGAATTTTGTTTTGAAAAATGCATTGATCAACAATTATTAACATTTTTTTATGACTATGTTTTGGCATAGATCAGCAAATTTTCTGTCATTTAAACAATTTTCAATCGATTAATCAGAACATATTATTTGTTAAATTTTTGCTATCATATGTCATTAACAAAAATTTGATATTGAAAAAAATTTAATGGCATTGATTTTTTTAGTACAAACAATTTTTTTTAAGATAATGCTATATCAAGCAAAAATATTATGTACAAGGTTGAAAAATTTAATTGTTTATTAAAAAAAATCTTTTGTGAGCACGACTTGATATATACAGAATAAATTATTTTTTTAAATAATGTCTTTTAAAATTTTGTAATTGCTTTTAAATAGCAAATTTAATACGGGGCTGTTCGCTTAGTACGTTAAACAAAAGAAAAGACTTTTTTAACCCACCTCCTCACTTTGTTAAGGATTTTGTATGAAATTCTTTTTCTTTTATTTGACCTGTTACAAAATCCTAGACCCCCCTCCCTCCCCCAAAATTTACAAGAAAAGATTAAATTTAATTAAAATCTTTAAATCTCAAAGTATTCTTAAGAATTCAAAATAAAAAGTCATAACAGTTTGTGTTTAGTTCCGAAGAAAACACTTGTGCTCAACATTTCAAAACATGAAAGCGATAATTAAACAACTTTTTGTTTTTAAAATTTTCAAAGTCATTTCTATAACCAAAAAAGTATTCAACATTAAAATGTGCACCCAAGAATTTCATTTGCATTCTAAAAGCTGATCAGAGTAGAAGCATCAGAGTAAAATTAATTAATTTAAGAAAATGAATTATATTCGATCCAATATTTTTGTGATTATTCTCTTGGCATTAACGATCACAAATAATGTAGATTGTGGAATTATTGCTTATGGAATTTGTGAAGCTACATGTAATAATCTAGCAACTAGCTGCTATACTGTAAGTAAAAGAATGATATGAAATCGGTATTAAAAAATAAAATAATTGTTGCTAATTTTTCAAAAAAAAAATCAAATTAGATACATAAAATCGAACCAAATTAAGAAAAATGTTGATAAAGACAAAATAATTTCATAAAATCATCATTTTTCATTTCAGAATATTTATGCTGGAAAATATTTGAAAAGTCTTGTATGTTATTAGTTTTTTCCTCAGATTGTCATTTTTATAAAAAAAAGTTCAAAAAATTACTTTAAAATAAATTTAAAAAAAAAGTAACAAAAAATATTTTTAAATATTTAGGCAACAGGATTAACAGTGGCTCCATTAACACTTGGTCTTGGAACACCAGTAGCAGTTTTAGCGTGTAACGCAGCCTTTGCAGAATGCATGAGTTCATGTGTGATAGCAGGATTGTCACCCTTACTTTAGTTTAATAAATTTTACTAAATCTTTTTATTATATTTTAATAAAATTATTTTTTTTTAAAAAAATCCAAAATTAAGTATTTTTATCCTTTATTCTTAAAAATTATATAATTTAAAAAGTTAAAATGGTGATTATGTAAACGATGCCATAATTTCCATTTTTCTGGCGTATAAGAATAGATTTTGCATAATGTACACATTTTAATAGGTTAGATAACAGTCATAAAGGCTACAAAAATAAATTCTCAACAATAAACAGCAAAACATGTGAAACAAAATTCTTAAAATACCCAAAATTAATATTTGATCCCATTAGATCTAAAATTACGTAAAATTAAATTTAATTAAAAATTAATTAAAGAATTTCAAGCAATATTAGACATTTTAAGGTTAAAATCCTCTTAATAAATTAAATAAACAAGCCAAAAATTTAAAAATACCAGAAAACGCCCATACAGTGAAAATTTCTGGTGAAAATTGTTGCATATCGGCTAAAATCTTTTTATAACAATGTTTATAAATAAACTTCAACAGTTTCTAAAGATTATGAATTTTCCATCGCTCTTCTGCATTGTTAATTAGAAAAAAAAATGTCGAGAAAGAAATTTTCGCGAGAATTTTCTCCGCTTATCTAAATATAGCTTTTGAAGTAAATTATTTTACTGTATTTCCAGTCTTTGTATGCAAGGTCAAAAGAAGAAAATTATTTATCTTTTTTTTTCTTTGTTTAGCAACATCATTTGCCTATAACAGTTAGGTACAGCGTTACATTGTTACATTCTGCTTAGAGGAATGCTTTGAAAATATTTTTAGACATAAACTCCAAAATGTTTTAAAATATTCAGTTACAGAGCCTTTTTGTGTGTGATGAGATCAAATACACGAAGCATTCTAGTTGTCTTACACATTTAATTACGATTTAAATACGTATTTTTATAAATCTTTGGTGAATTTTTATTTTAATCTATCTGCCCAAACATCTCTTAAATTCATGCATATATATGAAGATGGACACAAAAAAGAGGAAATTTCGAATAACGGTTAAAAAAATTTCAAATTTTTTCACTAATACAAATAAAATTGTTGACCAAAATATTTCATTAAAATTTATGGCTAATAATGGGAAAAAGTTAACAGCAATAAGACTAAAAGAATAAGCAATTTTTAGTCTTGATAAAAAGTGGTTTACAGCTTGTAATTCAAAATATTTAGGCAGATTTCGAAGAATTTATCATTTTAAATTTTTGTAAACACACAATGGTCCGAAATCGAAAAAAATGTTCAAAAATACAAAAAAGTCATATCTTTTAAACCTGATCTTTTAAATGCACGATTATAAAACATAAACTGACGCATCTTCTGTGAAAATATCAGCCTTCTAATCGTTGTCTAACTCTGTCAATCATTAATGAAAGTCACGAAAATTTTGTGTACAAAAACACCATGAAAAAGTTTTATAATAATTTTCCACTTTCTATCGTTTGATACATGTTCTAATTACTGTCAATACATTAATTAATGCTCAAATTTTATGTTAAAGCTTATAAAAAATTAGCCAAATACTTAATCATTAGGGAAAATGCAATTGAATTTTTGAAAATTTCCAAAACTTCAAATGCTCATAAGTTAAAAAGGGGTTTTCGGGGGTCTTTGAAACCTACCAGAATCCAAAGATTGAGTCTTTATTTACCTTCTAATCATGCTCTTGTAACCTCCTTTTACCTCCTTTTCCAGAAATTTGCATTTTAATTTCACTTGTTTTCCCATACAATTTTGTTTGTTTACAAAAATTTTTGATACATTTTTAACAAAAAATCATACTTACACTTAATATTATAGGCTGATTTTTTCAGGAGTGTATAATCAAATCATAATAAAGCTATTAAAACTATCAAAATAAAGAAAATCGACAAAAACTTTTGAACCTCTAAATTTTCCCCTAAAATGTATTTTTGAACATTTTTTTTTGATTTCGGACCATTGTGAAACATCAACAACTCAAGGTTGATTTCCCCTTAAAAATTTAAATTTGAAAAAACCGTTATGCATTAAATTATATATTTTATGTAATTTTAACATCTTTAATCATGCAATTTTCATGAAAAAAATATTGTTAAATAATCTAGAACCTTTTAAAAACATACTTACGAAGAAAGTTTTTAAATCGAATGTGATTTTCCATTAAACTACTTATTTTTAAGTCTTGAAAAATAGGGGTAATTGTTTATCTCGGTAAAATACACAAGTCTACAACAAAAGTTTGTGTTATTAATGTATAATTATGCCAATATTTAACAAAAACTATCGTTACTCATGCTGAATTTTTTTTGTCCACCTCCATATTCATTTATATTCGTTCTCTAAAAACTCTATAGAAATGCGCAAAACGCAATAAAGAGCTCAAGTTAATTACATAAAGGTGCTTTGAGGATTTTTTCAAATTCTCTTGAGATTGCTATCGCAATTTCTGTGTTATTTACTTTCTGATAAATCATCGTACAACGTACTTATCTGTCTCTGGCATAATATATCGTTCTCATTCTCATTCATTGTGAGTCTTTTAAACTCCAATGTACTGAACTAAACTTTTGAAGGATATTTAATAAATTTTAATAGCGACCAGTTGTAAGTTTATTCCTACTTTTTTTTGACAAAACCTAACAATTGTGAAATTTTTTCAATTAATATTTCTACAAGTGAAAATTTATCTTAAATCATTCTCGTGGGTTAAGCACTCTAAGTGAATCGAATGAGCCGCCTCATGCATTAAATATGTTCACGTAATACTTATCACATTTGACGATTATATAACTCCCAAGCTTAATATGACAAATAGACATCCCTTTGATGTTTACTTTATTATCAAGATCAGATTAAAGACATGAACAGCACAGCGATTTCATACGTAAATAACAGAAATATTTAATTCAACATTTTTTAAACATTTATTTTTTTTATATTTGTAGGTTTTTTGTATAACCACAAATTTTTAATAAATTTATTTCAAAAATTACGCACAGTGCGTGGAAGTTAATTTGAAGATGAAAATATTTTATGCACAGAGAACGTCACATAATAAATATAGCAATTTTATTAATGCGTGAGTATTAAAGTCCAAAATATATCAATCCATAAAATCGCTTTTTAATGTAAAACAATCTGATTGAATTTGGAATATTAATAAATAATAGGCGGTGGAAAAATGCTTCTTATAACATAAACATCAATCATCATTGTGGTTCAACAAATTCTCAAGAAATTGCATTTAAGATGATTGAATTTGAATCTGAAATGTCAGAAATTGATCAAGAATTTTCTTGATTGAATGAAATTGTTTTTGAAAAGGTTACGTCCATAACCCTTCGGTAAAATAAATAAAACTTCATAATCGAAAAGATATGATTCAAAAAGACTAAAGCATTTCAATTTCTTAAAAGGAAATTTTGAGTTAATTTTTTTATGACACAATCTTTGACGCTCGTTATGCATTTTGTATTTAAAAAATAAATTTTGTTTATCACATCTTCACGCTTTGAGAACTCAACGAAATATGATAAATTAATTTGATATTCAACCTCCAGCGAAGATTTTTAATTAATAAACTTTTTCTTGCTTTTATCTAAATCTATTCCAAGAAGGAAACGGAAGTTTTTTTTCTGTATTAAAAGGAAGGAAATTAAAAAAATGGATTTTCTTTTTGAAACTATATAAAATTATATGAAACAAATAAAATATAGAAAATTCAAAACTTGTTTTTAAGAAATTAGAATGATAAAAATTCTAATTGAAAAATTTTAAATTTAAAAGATTTTTTAATTTAAAATTTTAAAATTCACTCTGCATTTATAGAAATTTTAAATTTAAAATTTTTCATTCTAGTCGATAAAAAATTGAGAAAAATTTTTAAATATCAAATATGAACACCTTTAATTTTCAACAAAAGACTTAAAATTTTCTCTGCAATACACGTTGAGTGAAACAAATGAAGAAAAAAATGAAAAAATTTTCACCCCACTTAGAATACAACCTTAGTAAAAAAGTTTTTTGCCTTTACTTTTATTCTCCCTGTGCCCTTTTCTCCATCAACATACAGTGAACTTTTGGCATTTTCATAGAAATATAACAGAAAGGAATAAAAACAGCAAAAACAAGAAGTGAAAAAATATTAAATTAATACTAAAATTTTTTCTGAGTAAGAGAACACGAGAACAGCATCTTCTTTCACTTATTCATTTTTACGATGCTTGTTATCATTGTGTTATAAAGAGTAAGGATATGCACACATTTAAAATTCATGATGTATAAATGCGAGTGAAAAAATAAAAGGGCGCATTTAGAGAGTGAAAATTTTTACGTTCAATTGCGACTTCCTTGAAACTTGAAAGGTCATGACGCATGTTACAGCTGATATTTGGGATAATGAAACTTTGTCATATGTTTTGTACACAACATAACAAAACTTCCCAAGAGCATTGACGTAATTTAAAGTTTTCAAAAAATATCAATCGAAAACAAAATCTTGCTGGAAAGTTTAAAGTTGAAAAATCGTAGACAGATTTATATGCTGTAAAGTTCAACAATAATGCATGATCTTTGAAATATTTTACCTTCATGATTTTCAAAAGTGGTCACATGAATTATCTTTTATTTATTAATTCATATCTAAATTAACCGAATTAACTTCAACTTTTGTTTGAGCATGTATGATCTCCTAGTTATGTATTATAAATTTAAAGTAAATAAAGTATCATAAATACCCCCTTAAATTTTTAAAGAAATTTTTCACATCAATTGCTATGAATGTCTGCTGCAAAAAGTTTTTTAAAACCTATAAATAAAAAGCAACTTTTTTTTTTTTTTTTTTGTGAACGTATCGATTTTTCTTCTATCCCTTAAATCCGTCAAATATAACAAATAAACAAGCTTGAAGAAGATATCGCATTAAAATTCAACAAATGTAATGTCGTACGATGAAATGAAAAGAAAAAAAGTTCATCCTTTTGCTTTCATTGCATTGGCAACAGTAAAACATGGCAGAAAAGGAATAGAAACTTTAATGTTGTACTCACATGTGTAAAATAGTAATAGTAAACATTTGCACCACGATCAGCAAGTCCAATGGCAAACTCATTTGTCGGACAGATGAAAAAATGATCAGCAACAGCCTTTGCAACTTGCTGTTGATTTTGATAGTCATCGTTTGCTGTTTCATAACTTGTATACTGGAATATAAAAAATAAAATAATTAAATTTAAATCCAAAAAATATTCTTGTTTTAAATGGTTTTTTTAAAAATATAAAGCATTATCGTAATCATTAATTGACAAATTTTTCAAATTGGGCTATTTTTCCTGTTTCACACTTCTCGTATAACATGTAAAAAATTGTTGACAAATTTTCTTCTATTTTTCATTCCAAAAACTCCTTAAAAGAAATAATTCATCAAATAAATGAAAGATACGCTGCGTTGAAAATGCTAGCACAGCAGGTACACAAGTAACAAATACAGTAAATCAAGTGCGTGAAAATTGCTTACATTGTCTACAGTATGAATTTGAGAAAAAAAAGAGTTGGTTTTATCTTTTTACATACAAGAGCTTAATAAACATGTTCTGATTCAAAACATTTTAAAGCTCTCTTAAAGAAATTCTTACTAAAATTTTTTTTTTTTGAATTCTAAACTGCGAAATCCATTCGCATAAAATTTGATCGCATTTTTTTTAAAATATTTTTTATTCTGTATGTTTTGATTTCATTTTATTTTTGTTTTCTTAATATTTAATATAAAAGATAATTTAAGGAAAACATAATATTTTTTGTATTGAGTTTTCATCGTTATTAGATTCAATAATTGCCTGAAATAAAAAAATTATCTAATGAAGAATTAGAATATTTTTTTTTATATCAGCCTATCAGGGTATCGACCTAACTAACTTAAGCTTCAAAAATTTCATATCAAAATTTTACTTCAATTTTGAACTTTAGAAGACATAAAAAATCATGCATTGCAACTCTGATGCATAAAAATATTTTGTCTTTCGTATCTAACCTAAAATCGAGAAACAAATGAAAAACTTTCTATTCAGCACAAAAAAAAACGAGTCGAAGCTCTCATTGCCCATAAATTATGATACCAAGAACTTTTGTGACACGCAGAAGAGAGGAAGAAAAAACTTACCTGAAAAATGATAGCTTCACGCTCCGGCTGCGATGCCTTAGTAAATATTGTATTCATGATGTCTAGAAATTTTTCCCTCGATAGCTGTGTTGGCAATGAGCGATCGAAATAATCGATAAAATCATATAGGAGGAAATATGTGCCTGTAGAAAAAAAAGAAGAGAGAAGGTGAAAAAAAAATCTATAGAATGAGAGGGAGAACAAATCAAGGTTACCAAACGATAAAACACAATAATTTTTTTATGTAAAGCAGTTTTTCACGCGAATTGGCTCGATAGATATTTTCAAAAGTAATGTCGAGATGGGAATTCTCGATGTTATTTCTAATTCGTTGCAAATATTATTTAAAAAACATAAGTTCTTCAAAGTTAGTTAACAATCGACGTTGTTAAGATCGCGCGATATGCTCATTATATATTCTACAATAGTTCTAAGTACATAACAAAATTTCCTTCCTTTCTAAAAACAGTTCAAATTGCATGAAAATAAAGTTTGAAAAAATATCACCCTTTTCACATAATTCAATTTTATCAAAATTGAAACTGATATATGAATTTGTGTTATCACTAAAAAACAAAACAAAAAGAGTATCAAGGGATAGGTCTGCACAATGGGTCAAGAAAATTTTATCCTCACTTAATATCGAATATACACGTACACACGAATATACACACATGACTAAGATTAAATTGTCAAACCCTAAAAAATATTTTATCGACTAAACGAAAGTGTAAAAGAAAGAAATGCCATGCCATGTGACCTTTTTAGAGTAATCAAGAGTGATAGAGAAGAAGGTAACAGAGCGTATTTTATTGTACACATTCAGAATAAAAAAGTAAAAACATAAAATCAAAAGCGCATTATTGTCTTCAAAGTAATGTGTTTCTTCTTTATTTTTGTATTGTTAGTGAAATCGCAGTCATTTACCCGAATGCGATTTATTTTGTTGAGGGTTCAAAATTTTCGTATACATTAGATGTATCTACTTTAAGTATGTTGGGCTATTTTGTATTATTTTACTAAACATAAATTTTAATGGTACTTATCCCCCATCACGAGTAATAAAAAGGCAATATTAGTATTTTGTTTTTTGAATGTTTGATCTGTTTCGTGATTATTTAAAAAGGTTCAAATAAATAAATAATGCAACTCTTAAAAAAATTAGCTAAATTTGCTTAATCAAAATATTTAAATTATAATCTAGGATCCTTGATTTAAACAGATTTGATTTGAATTGTTTCGATATGAATAACTAAGAATTTCCCATACAAAAATTCAAATTTTCATTTTTAACTGTCATTTTTCATACGTTTGGATTTAAATTAAATTTGAATATAAAATTTTGGAACAAAACAACCGTTCAAATCGAAGCCCCCTCGTCCTTGGAGAGGTCTAGTCTAGAATTTTTTTAAAATCAAAATGGTTGATTCTAAAAACTAAAATGTATATTTTTTTTAATTTAGTATAACTTTAATTCTAATCTACAACAATTTATTAAATACCTAATTTATTTAATAAAAAAAATTTTCTCTGTTTTTCTCATTTTCTTCTTAATACATCCAATTTGTCACTACTTTTTTATTTATTGTCTATTCACATGTGGAAGGTAAGCTTTCAAAAAACTTTAATTGAATACTTAAAGAAAAAAAATTGATTGAAAGAGTTTAAATTAGGAGTTTTTGATTACCTCAGACGCACTATGAAATTCGGCACGTGAAGCCTTATTTATTGAGAAAAAATAAAGATTCTTTTAAACTTATTTTTGCTTTACTAAATTATTTCAAAAATGCTTTATTTGTATGTTTTCATTGATTCAACATTAATGCATTTTCGATAAGAGTCAAAAAACGGTTGACACCATTTGCTGTCATTCTTTTCATCCATAAGTAAGAAAATACAATAATAAATAAAAATTATGTACATTCGTTTACAAAAAAACCATAATGCTATAACAATAGATGTGAAAATGACTACAATACTATTCATGTAGAAAGAAAGAAGTAATAAAGTTGTAAACAATTCAACCACCACGTGAACACATTGTCCTTTACGATAATTCTTGTAAAACTTTTGTATGAAGCTCTTATATACAGTAAAAAAAATGAGGAAAGAAAAACGATAAGTCGATTTTTTGTGGCACATCGATAAGTAAAAATGTATTGTTCGTGACAAAAATGTTTAAATCAAGAGAACAAAGTAAGAAAGAGAAAATCCGAGTGTAAGCACCTATCAATGACATTTCATTACATTTTTCAACTTCATGACATCAAATTTTCTAGTCTACTGTTGAACACAAAGACAATCAAAAATATTTAAATTATGTATTATGTATATTTTTTTATACAATTTTCTCCCTCTGCCACTTAATATTTGATGTCTGTAAGGATTTTAAATTAATGACGATATTAATTTGAGTGATTAATTTTCAACCTAAACCACATTAAAAAGTTTACATTAGAGATTAAATTTCCATAAGAATAACTTTCTTAAATTCAATCGATTTTCTGCTACTATATAAACATGATAATGTAGGAAGATAAGGAGTTGTTCACGCGGTTTCCATCAATATGTTTACTATTCTCTTGACATTTCACAGCTACAGCGACGATAATGATGAAGAATAAAGCGTACAAATATTTTTTGTGTAAATCGTCTCCAACCACAGTGCACAATATGAACTTAATGTATACTGTATACAGTTTGTACGATTTTCAAACGAGGAGAAGTTTTGAAGAATTCATCGCGACACAGCTTCAGGTAAAAGATCTGACAATATTTATTTTTCTTTAAAAATGAACTATAAAAATAACAATGGAAATTTGAGGATTGAACTTTTCATGAAAATTTTTAACTGCTTCGAATTAATGTCTTTTGAATTTTTAAACTATAAAATTTGATTACAAATTCTTCAACTAAACTGTTCAAAATTTAAGTTAATATTTTTTAAAAAGTAATGAGTCTTTAAAATTTTCTTTTTTTAAATTTGAGTAATTTCAAGAATTTTTGAAGATTTTTGGCTAAGATTTTTCTTTTAATAAAGTCTAATCTATAACTTATCCAAAACATAAGCCATAATTAATTTTCTGCGAAGCCAGTTTGTATACATAAGTCCATGAAATATAATCAATTATGTATAAATAAAATTCTGATTAATTTCTTTTGAAGGACATAAGTAGCATAAAAAAGATGCTCAAAGACACTTCTCGTCGTCTACGTTTGTATACAAAACAGATTTAAGATGAGCAATGGCAACGTAGCAGCGGTAATTTACCTTTCTGTTTTTCCCATCCTTCTTGACCTCACACTCGTTACTTTTTCTGTTTTCTTGGAAAATGAGAGGTAAAGAAAAAAAGCTTCTGATCTAAGGGTAACTATTTCATAAGAAAATTTGAACGTGTAGTCATTATTCCAAAAAAATAACCTTTTTCAAAAAATCCAATTTAAACATTTTTATTATTTTTGATAATTTACAATTCTTAAAGTTTTCAGGTTTTAAGACCTGAAGACTTGATATGACAAAAAAAATGGGAATTGAAAAAGAAGCAAGACAAACTCCCACTAAAAGTAAACAAACTCGTAAAGCGTAGAAATTTTTGCAAACATTTATTTTACGTATCCATAGCTACTGCTGCTTATTCTTC
The DNA here is from genome assembly GCA_026123125.1 of Chironomus striatipennis. NCBI lineage: Eukaryota > Metazoa > Arthropoda > Insecta > Diptera > Chironomidae > Chironomus > Chironomus striatipennis. The sequence goes on along the minus strand of CM047394.1, from coordinate 20,887,031 downwards.
TTTCATTTCATTTTGCGTATGGGGGAGGGTCTTTTTATCTGCTCATTTTTTGTATACAGCTTGATAGAAAAGAAAAATATTATCTTAATTTTCTTAAACTACTTCTTTCTTATTCACATTCCTGATTCTCGTTCTCTCAATATTAATCAAGAAAGACATTCAAAAAATAAAAAGAGAAATACAATAAAATAAAATTAAATGTGAAAGCTGTGACTTTGTTTCTTTTGTTGCTTAATATTGCTTCGACCACTCATTATATGCGTAGTTCTTTTTATCGTACATCCAAACACAAAATAATCTTGCCACAACCAAAAAAAAGCAGCTTATTGTTAAGGAAGAAATGAGAGCCCTGGAAACGCAGTTAAATAACGTCCTTGAACTCCCACAAACACTTTCATTTCCCTTCCTCAAAAAAAAAGTTTTTTTTACAACCAACATATCGTGTGTACCATGCAGAAATAAAGAAATGAAAATGTTTATTCATTTCCTTCTTCTTATTGTATCGTTTTAGATGTTTATGCGTGTGTATTGGTAAGCGTAAATTTTTTTTCAGCGTGAAAATAAAAGCTTTTACTACAGAAAAGCTCGCCATAATAAAAAAAAGTCTTCTTATTCTTCCTCGTTTTTCTCAAAACGTTTAAAATGAAAAAGCATGAGAGACACGAAAAAAAGGAAAGAACATTTTAGATCGTCTGGAGTGAGAAAATAAAGTGGGTGAGATTTTATGAAGTGAATTGAAAGCGATTATGCCACCCTCAATAAAGTTTGATAAACAAAAATTTGTAGATAGACATATGTTTCTTTACGGAAACATTCAAACTTTTTAACACGATGCGTGTGTGTGCTTTCAATTTGACTTTCAATATAGACATGTCAGGAAAAAAATTGATCAAAAGAGTGAATAAATATATAAGTGGCACTGTAGAAGGCACAATATTATTAGGACAATAGCAATTTTATTATGCAATATTAATTTTTAGAAAGTGGGGATTTTAAATTTTTGTATCTAATTTATTTATTTATTTTATTTAAATTATGCCAAAAAATTAAAAAAAAAATTTCTTATTATACAAAAATCAATATTAGTCTGGATTTAATAAATACAAAAACTGTTAACTTACAACCTTTTATGTATTTATCAGCCATTAAAATTAATGACCAATTAGTACCTACAAAGAGGTCAACTATTGATTTTTTTTACTCTTCTATATTATACAATTTATGGTTTCGGGTATAAGTAAAGGCTTCTTAGTTATAGTATTTCACATTAAGATACAGAAAAGTTATTAAAGAACCTTTTCCATATTAAAGTTGTTTCTATGTTGGCAATTTTTTGTCACAAGTAAATTTCCTTAGCAATGAAAAAGTTGAAGAGCTTAAAAAAATTTATGAATTCACTTTTCAAATTCATTTAATAAGAATATTTTGTACCAAATTTGATCTCAATAGTATTTTTTTTAAATAGGTACGTAGTTCTTAAAACTTCTTTAAATTAAAGCAAAAATAACCAAAATTATTTTTGCTAATTATTAGGTAGTTTTTTAGAGCATTTCTATCTTAAATTCAAAACATTATTACTTTATAAAGTTAAATAAATGTAAAATAATGTTCAAACTGTTCGCAACAAAGTCCTCAGGGCATTAAGATTTCAACAATGCCAAGTGAAAATTTAATATTCCAATTTTATGTTCAATTTTTTGTTTTAAAGAAAAGATTTTTTAAGAATTTTCAATTTTATAAAAGCTTTAAGCTAAGTAAAAGAAATTTCGATGATAAACAGGGAAATTGAAAATTTTCGAGCTTCATTTTTAAATTTTTTTACATTTACACTTCTCAAAAAAACAATAAAGCTCTTTTGAAACATTTAATCCATCCTACATACTTAAGATTTCTCAGGAGTTTTTCAATGTAAAATGGAATTCTTAATTACATTGATTTTCGTGAGTACTTTTCAAGGCAATTCTTGCAAAAAAAAATTCCACGAAATTTTTTTCAATTATTCTTTGAACTTCAAACCTCATCTCATATATTTTTCATCTCCGTTGTTTGAACTCATATAAAGACACACACGAGTATGTATAATACGTTCATGACAACACAATCACACATTTATGAAAAGCATTAAATTTACACATCGCATGTCATGAACAAGTTGTGATGAAATTTATTCAAACAATAAACATTTAAAGTGTGATTTTAAAACGATTTTTGATGATTTTTTTCATATAATAAAAAATTTAGCATAAAGAATGGCAATAAACAATCAGATCACAGACAAAAATGGCAAAAGTAAGAATATTAAGGATATATAATTTTTATGTTTTGAAATTTTATATATACAATTGAAAATTGTGAAAATTACACAATTTAAAGGTTTTTGTGATATTTTCAGATTTATTCAATATTTATAAGAATATTTTCTGCATGTTATAAATGTTGATAAATATTTATGAATCATAATAATATTCTTTTGATACTCGAATGTAACAATCTAAACTGAATCAAATTTCTGCAAATTCAAATATGTCTCATGTAGAATAGATTAAAGCTAAAAAAATTGTTTGAAAATTTATAGTGAGACTCTCAAGTCTCCATTTTTAAATCTACAACGATTGCTTTTACTAAAACATTCTGTTATTTAGAACATATACATTAAGCAAGGTCATGTTTTTAAACTTTTTTTTCTCAAACCGAATGCTTCTTCTTCCTTCTACTCTCGTGCTTTTTTATTTAACCTCATAATTTTTACTGCGCATAAGTTTTTCACCTTTTTACAACAGCCTACAACCCATTATTTTTATGTATTATTCGTTTTTATTTAACCATTAGAGTTCTCGTGGCTTTGCGCAATTTTCGGACGACAGTTATCAAAACGAGAACTAAGCGAGAGGCACACGCACGCAAAGAAATTTGAGCAAAATGGGGGAAAAAGCACGTGACATAGTCGTGAGTGATCTTTTACAAGCGATAAGTTGTGAATTTTTTATTCTTTTTTGTTTTTCGTCCCCTTCATATGTACGACACAGTCATCAATTTCTGCGTTATGTGTCGCGCATAAAATAAAAAAAAATCGTCCTTTTCTCTTACTGTGCTTTATCGTTATACAAAAGAATGTTATTCATTTTGTAAGGTTGACCGCGTTTTAACAAAATTAGTAAAATAAATTCTTTACCTTCATCTCGATTACTTCCAACTAATATGTCAATGTTCTCTAAATTAGCTGTTGCAAGCATAGTTGTGGGATCAGATGGCATAAAGTCACCGTCAATAGTTGGAGCTGATGGAAATCCAAGAATGCCTGAATAAGAGTTCCATTGTTGCACAGAAATTGACTTTGCGTCAACTGAACGCATGCAATTCAATACTGCACGAGGAGAATCCTGATATTAGAAATACAATTATTTTAGAATCATAATTATAGAAATATTTTTATTATTAGTATTATGTAGTATTCATCTCAAATGACTGACCTTTAAGCTTGACGCATTGCAATTACAATCATCTACCAACAATTCACCAATTTGTGCTGCCGCCTCTGCAGTCATGTGACTCCAAGGGGCATTTAATGTTCCTGATTGCAAGATTCCACGTGTCACCAATCCTCGTGTTACAGGTGATAATAGATGTAAACTGACACTTCCACCACCCGCGCTTTCGCCTGCAAAAATCAAATAAAATACAATTCTTTTAATTATAGCCACTTAACTATCTATAAATAAATAATTTACCAAATAATGTAATCATTGATGGATCTCCGCCAAATGCACGTGCATTATCTTTCAGCCATCTTATTGCCAATGCTTGATCCCACATGCCTTGATTGCCTAGTAATTTAATGAAGATTAAATAGTCAAATTAATACAAAGCCAAAAGAGGTAAAAAAAAGTAAGAAACATTGAAAAAGCTAGTCAATATACATATTAAATTTAACTCATCAAAAAAAAAAAAAAAAATCTAGACAGCAAAAAATATCAATGATATTTACTCAAATGTATGTATTCATTTCATTCATGAAATATGTAATTAAATAGCTGATTGAATGATGACATGGGAAATATTGAAGGTTGCTAATGACAATTATTATGAATGAAAAAGCTCTTGCAATTACTTTGCACGAATGTCTAATCAACTCATCACTGTTATAAATATTTTATTAAGCTTCATTATACACTTTTTAAAAGTGTTTGAATGAAAATTAATTAATTTATTATTGAAATAAAAAACTGAACAATAATTTAATGTTGATAAAAAATTGCAATTAGATTCAATTAAAAGTAGAAGAAGAAGAAAATTAAGGACAATTAAGCTATCATGTTGATTATCTGATAAATACCTGGGGCTTCATCCTCATGACCTGGTAAAAATGGTGCCAAGTAGAGAAATCCAAATGCACCAACACGATAGTTCATTGATGCTACAATTACATTTCCTACAGCTGCAAGCGTCTTGGCATTATAAATATCAAGAGTTGATGTTCCACTCATATATCCGCCACCATAAATCCAAATAAGCTATAAGAATAATGATCATGAATATTTTAATAGCAACGGTTTTATTCAGTTCTTCTTACCATTGGCAATCCACCCTCGTTATTATCATGATCACGATGATCATTTAAATTTTCATGATGGTTTCCATTTCCATGCTTTCCATTCTCGTGGACATGTCGTAAACGGGCTTTTGCTGGTGCCCAAATATTTAAATACAAGCAGTCTTCTGATACATTTGTATTTGGATTCCACATCTCCTCGCCGGCAAATCCAGGAAAGTATTCATATCTGTGATAATTAAGAATAATTATTTATAAATTAAAGCTTAAAAAAATTTCATGAATGTGGAAATTTCTATGAATATCCATCAAAAAACATAAAACAAAAAGGAAGAATGAGAGCATCATATTCTCTGAATGACAATATCATTATAATCATGATAATATGAATATTCACAAAGTGCTCACTGGATTGTAAAAAATCAGTGAATTTTCTCTGATGAAAATTAAATTATATGTAAAAAGGAGTAAATGCAACTGCTTGTTTCATCAACCATAGTCTAATTGAATAATTAAGGACGCTTGAGTTCATGATCGTATAATTTTCATGCTAATTACAATTTTTTCCTACCCTTTATCTTTTTCTCGGTTTGTCTATGATACTGTTTATAACTTCAAATGTCATAAGTCAGTCTAATCAGAAAAATTTCTTTGTACCTAAATGGCATCAATTAAAAAATTTGACAAATTCTTATTTTCTTCAATCCTTTGCATTGAAATTTTATGATGATGCTTTTCATTATTAATCCTATTTAAATCGTGTTTTTTTAAGTATTGTAATTTTATTCTAATTATTCCACAGATATATGAAATTTAATATTTAAACAAACATCCTTCAATAATTACATAATATCAGTTAGTAACAATTTACATATATTCATCTATTAATTTCAAAAACCTGTAATCAGTCAAACGAAAGACTCAAAATCCTCAATAAAATAACTTAACAACAGCATAATTTTACCCATAACAATACCTGTTGTATGCATATGCCATATTGCTATGGAAAAATATGACGCATGTCATCATTGATATGAACGTGAATCATATCTGATACTACTTGTTCCAAATTCTAACCTTTCTGTCATTTTTTTTTTTTCGCAAAGTATTTACCCTTGTTTTTTCTATTTTTATAATCATGTTTTATCAAATGCTTAGCTAGGAGTTAGGATGATTCATTTAAAATAACATAATATATTAGAAGTAAATCTAAGGTGAATAAACTTTAAGGCATGGATCAAAAAATCACAGTGAAGCATCTTTACAATGATGTGATAATCTACTATGGTAGCTATTAAATTGAGTGTTTTTATGCTAAAAATAAATATATGCCAATATTAATTAATTTAAGGAAAAAAATGTGTAAATTGAAATATTAATAACATTGAAGAATCTCAAGTTGGAATTGAAGATATACTTTTTGGTTTATTGGTTTATTTTTTTTCATATTGATTGAGTAATTTATTATTCCACGTAGACTCTTAGAAGCATCCTTAAAGAGCACGCTTAATAAAGAATTTATCTATTATTAAAAGTTGATATTTAGCTTCTGTTTATGCTGCTAATCAGGATGAAATGCTATTTTATTTTTGTTCACTTCTTTTGGACGTGGAATCAATAAGTCTGGTAAAATATTATTTTAATTGAAATTAGTAGCTTATCATCTTAATTGGAGCAAATAAAGACAATGTAGTTTGATATACACTGATTTATATAAAATTGCTTTAGGCTGCTTTAAGTTGCCATGCGTTAACCTGAATTTGAAAAAGATTTAAAACGCAACTTTACAACATTTGTCTCAAAATTAAAAAAAAAAATATATAAATTATTATTCACAATCACAAGCATGCCCAACAATATAAGAAAAAAGAACTAAGATGAAAATTGAAATTTTCACAAATGCTACCTCAGAGCTTTTAATTTAATTAAATCAATAAAATTTTCTTTCGTTTTCCCCAGACTATGACTTTAAACGAAAAGTAATCAGTTCATTTTATGACATAAGAAAATGTTTTAAACATTTTTTTTCTGTACCCTGTTTGCTAAAGAAATATGAATTTCTAAAGAAATCAAATCAAAAAGAAGAAATGGATTTTTTTCAAAGCTTACACGAGCATTATTTTTTCAAGAAATTAAGGAGTATTTGCTACAAAAAAAAATTATTGCACATGACTTTAATAAAGAAATTCAAAATATATATAAAAAACACGACTTACATAGAAAGCCACGAACTTCCACGCCACCTTACAATAGCTTGGAGTACAAACATAAAATTGTTTTTTATAGATTACAGTTTTCTGTTTTAAGCTATGGATGTTTCTAAATAAATATTATCCATATATTTATGATGTATGTTCACTGACACATTATTCGAAGGTATTATAAAACTTCTATTGATTTCATTGGCTACAGTTCCTTTTTTTCAAATTATAAAGTTATATTTTTAATATGCATCTGATGAATCGATTTCAGTGTATATGAAATTGCACTTTTGAGAAAAGTCTTGGATACGATAGGGGGGTTGTGGACGAGCTGTGCGGAACGAAACGAAGTGGAGCAAGCATCATGCGAAGCATGATGCGCAGCGGAGCGGAGTGGAGTGTAGCACAGCTCGTCCACAACCCCCCTACCCTATCCAAGACTTCTCTCAAAAGTGCAATTTTATATTTATTGAAATGGTGAAAATGCTAAGAAAGAAATAAGAAAAAAAAATTAGTTTTTTCGTAAAATTTTTACTGTCTTCATTTATTTTTCGAGGTCGCGCTTCGCGCGACCTCGAAAAAAAATTTTTTGGGTCGAAAAAATCAGTTTTTTGGCTTTTTGACCCCTTAAATGGCCTTTATATCAAAAAAATTCTGTATATTATTAATCTACTCATCAAGACGCACATTTTGGTATCAAAAACTTCTCAAAAAAGTTAAAGGGAAGGTTAAACTCGAAAATGATTCATAAAAAGTACTGTTCATACTCTGATGAAAAAATCATATATAACCTCAAAATCATGCAAAGCGCATAGCATTCCCCACAGGTTCACTGTCTGCCTGATAAAATGGCACCAAAGAACCTATCAAAATATATGCTTCCTGAAGCTACAACCCATATTACAAAAATTATCATGTTTTGAAAACATGTTTTTTGGGCCGTGTGCATGCACAATGTGTCCAATTGAATTGAAAGTTATGTCATTCGACGCGTAATTCTATAGCGGTGATTTCAATATCAGGTTGTATGGGGTTTTATTGCGTAGATTTCGCAAAAAGTCCAAAAAACGTGAAAAAAGGGGCTTGGAAGAAACCAATAACTTACACGCTATGCGTGGAAGTTAAAAAGTTTGGAAAAATTTTACTTTTTTTGGTAAAAAATGGTCCAAAATGGTGTTTAAAGACCAACAAGACAGAAAAAAATGTTTTTTGAGGAAAAAATTTTTTGGGTCGAAAAAATCAGTTTTTTGGCTTTTTGACCCCTTAAATGGCCTTTATATCAAAAAATTTCTGTATATTATTAATCTACTCATCAAGACGCACATTTTGGTATCAAAAACTTCTCAAAAAAGTTAAAGGGAAGGTTAAACTCGAAAATGATTCATAAAAGTACTGTTCATACTCTGATGAAAAAATCATATATAACCTCAAAATCATGCAAAGCGCATAGCATTCCCCACAGGTTCACTGTCTGCCTGATAAAATGGCACCAAAGAACCTATCAAAATATATGCTTCCTGAAGCTACAACCCATATTACAAAAATTATCATGTTTTGAAAACATGTTTTTTGGGCCGTGTGCATGCACAATGTGTCCAATTGAATTGAAAGTTATGTCATTCGACGCGTAATTCTATAGCGGTGATTTCAATATCAGGTTGTATGGGGTTTTATTGCGTAGATTTCGCAAAAAGTCCAAAAAACGTGAAAAAGGGGCTTGGAAGAAACCAATAACTTACACGCTATGCGTGGAAGTTAAAAAGTTTGGAAAAATTTTACTTTTTTTGGTAAAAAATGGTCCAAAATGGTGTTTAAAGACCAACAAGACAGAAAAAAATGTTTTTTGAGGAAAAAATTTTTTGGGTCGAAAAAATCAGTTTTTTGGCTTTTTGACCCCTTAAATGGCCTTTATATCAAAAAAATTCTGTATATTATTAATCTACTCATCAAGACGCACATTTTGGTATCAAAAACTTCTCAAAAAAGTTAAAGGGAAGGTTAAACTCGAAAATGATTCATAAAAAGTACTGTTCATACTCTGATGAAAAAATCATATATAACCTCAAAATCATGCAAAGCGCATAGCATTCCCCACAGGTTCACTGTCTGCCTGATAAAATGGCACCAAAGAACCTATCAAAATATATGCTTCCTGAAGCTACAACCCATATTACAAAAATTATCATGTTTTGAAAACATGTTTTTTGGGCCGTGTGCATGCACAATGTGTCCAATTGAATTGAAAGTTATGTCATTCGACGCGTAATTCTATAGCGGTGATTTCAATATCAGGTTGTATGGGGTTTTATTGCGTAGATTTCGCAAAAAGTCCAAAAAACGTGAAAAAAGGGGCTTGGAAGAAACCAATAACTTACACGCTATGCGTGGAAGTTAATTTCATAGATGGATACAAAAATATCAAATTTATTGAAATCATCAACCGAAAACAACGAAATTCAAGAGCAAGTGAATTAAAGAATAAAGAAAAATATTTCTTTTATTTTGTCAAATTACGTGATTGTTATTCATGATGGAATTTCATAAGTATAAATAATAGGTTTGTTTAAGGAATAAACATTTTATTAGGATGCTTATTTAACTTTACAGTATATGATTTTTCATGTTGGTGTTCATATTTCAAGAAGATAACTGTTCGAAAAACAATACTGGGGACCTCGATTTGAGTTGTTTCGATTTGAGTGATTTCGATTTGAGTAGATTTTTTCCGGAGACAAACAATTACTCAAATCAAGGAACCAAAAATTTGAAAAGTCAACATTGCAAATTTTTTCCAAAAATTTTCTATTCAAATTGAATTCATTCAAAATGAAAAGTTTGAAAAATGACCGTTATAAATGAAAATTTGAGTTCTTGTATGGGAAATCGTGTATTTCAGTAATAATAATCAAAATCATACAATTATCACACTAAAGTTTCATCTCAAAAAAACAAGATTTAATTTATATAAAAAAAAAATAATAATTCAATAAAGCTTGTTCAACAATTTATTTTTAGACAGAAAATTTTTTTGATTAAGTTCTTTGGAAAATTAAGCTTTATTTTGAAAGAATGTTACAGACTTTAATGGACATTTTTTTCTGAAAATTGTTTATGTTTTTCAATTTGAAATAATGTCAAGTCTTAGGAACTGATGAAAAAATAAACAAAGTCTGAAGGAAGTTGAACAAACCATTAAAATTTAACTAAAATTGATTTTTTTTATTCCTACCTTCGATAATACCAGTACAATTCAAGCAATTTTTACTCTATATCTTCTTTTTATACTTCTCACAATCTCTCTTAACTTTTTCTATCTTCACAGACTGTTGTATGTTTGCACTCTTAGTACGTTCGATTTAATTTAATTTTGCGCTCAATTTTGTCAAAATTTATTTCTTTTATATGGTTTGCAATGCTTATTTTTTCAGTATCATATGAAATGTTATATTTTCTTCAAGGTATATGTATGCTTCTATTTTTTTAATGTACTAAGATAGTGTTTCCTTTTTTATTAATTTTTTATTCATTTATTTTCTTCTAAAAATCCTTCAAAATAACTTTAAAAAAACCTCCCGAATTAAGTTCCAGTTCAAAAATATAATTTAAAAATTAAAATTTACAGCTAACGGAATTGCTTATTGATGATTAAAAATTCGTGCAAATGCATATGATTGAATCAGATAGATCCAACAACCTCTTGAATTTCTAATAACGAATAAAGCATAATATATAAAAAGAAAAGACTGACAAAAGATTAAATTACATATAGTAGATGAAGAAAGACGTGTGGCATTTCACTTTGTGAACTTTTACGAGAATATGTATGTCTCTCTATTTATATATTATATGTGAGGATTTTTTGTAAGTCAGTAAATATAAACACATAAATACAAAGTATTCTTTTAACATTACAAGAATAATTTATTGCTAATATTTGTCATTTATAATTCTCACCTTTCTTGAATGCATGAAGGCGGTAAACGTGTTGCATCGTATACCTATGTTAAGCGTGGAATAAAAAAGTTGGAATAATTTTTTTTATGGATTTATTTTCATAATCTCTCATTAAGAATTGAATTTCATGCTAAAGTCTATGAAAAAAAAGAATTTGATATTTTTTTTTTGCGTAGTAATCGTTGAATTGATTGAAAGGGTTAATTGACAACAGATAACAGACTAGATTGATGGAGTTTTCTATATTTTATGAAGTAAATTAATTAAGGTTCTTTTCAAATTATCTTCAATTTCAATATATAATATTGGCAAAAAGAAAAGTTTCAACTTACCCCATGCCATGGTTCACTCGGCACAGGTTTTCTAAACCTTAAACTATCAATTGGAGGTTTGGCGAATGGAATTCCATAAAATATGTGCACCTCATGCCCCTCAACAGTTGTAGATGAGCCACGTATTGGACCGCTTGTCGTTTGCACCACCAGTCTATCTATTATACCATGCACTTGACATACATTTATCCAAAACCATAGAATGCAAATTTTCAACATATTTTTGAAAATTTATTTTATGCCGTACACTTGTTTTGATTTCACACGAAATATTTCTCGCCTTTTTTCACTTGAGATGTTCTGAATACCCTTGTATTGTTGTTGATTCTTTTTTATATTATTTTATTATTTCACATAAATGCTCACACAATAAAAACGCTCATTCACATTAAAATTCAAAAAATTTTTCCACTTTTTTTTTATGTTTTCACAAACAGAAATGCAATTTGGTTTGAAGGCAGAAAAAGCTTTGTTGGGCTTTGTGCTTATCTTTTACACACAAGATTCCTGCTATATATCATAAAATAAAATTTTATTTAGATTGGAAGTTTTGCTTCAATAAAATGTAGTTTTATATTGAAAATGCAAAGAATTTTTGCATGTCTAAAATGGAAAGTTGAATTGAAATGAAATTTATTTAGCACCAATATATTCACTAAATTGTGAAGACCATATTTTCACTAGGGAAAAACCTGACATTTATGAGAAGATTATGAAATGTTGCAGATAAGATTAATAGTGAAGGTCAGCAAAATATATTAAAGGTCATAGAAGTTTTAATTTAATTAAGATTCTTCAAGATGTCTTGAATCAAAAAAGTTTTGATCAAGTTTTGATTAATGAATTGATGCACAAAATTATATCAATGATCTCTAGCCAATTTTTGTTAAATTTATCAGCATGCAAAAATTAAATTTTTTAATCTTTAAATAAATTTCATTTTGAATGGTTCAAAGTGATTGATTTGAATTTTTGTGAGACTTAAAAAACTAGATTAATCAAAAATTCTTACAATACAAAAACAAAAATCTTCCAAAACTCCAAAATTTTTCACAATTGGAAAGCAACACTGACAATTTGTATATTTTTTTATCTTTCCCTGAACCAGCCAGAGAAATTCACCAAGATATTATTTTTTTCACAATTTGTTTTCACTCTACAAATTTTAAAGCACTTCTTTATGCTTTTTTGATGATGTTAGAGAAATTTCAAATTATTAAAAACTTCTGCTTTGTAATTTACATTTTATTTCACTTTTAAAAACTTTTTAATTTTTTTTTTCTTATTTTTCCACTATTCGCAAATGCTTTACATCACTGAAAGCTTCAATTCAGTCCTTTTGATGTTTGTTGTTATGCATGCACTGTTAAATCTGAAAAGTAAATACTTTTGTGAAAAATATTGAATAGAATTGAAATAAAAAAAGGAATAAAAGAAAAATAATTAAAACCTGGAATGATATATGCAAAGTTAAAAAATTCTTTTAGGTAAGCACTTTAACATAATAATTTTTTGAAACATATTTTTTCGTTTTAATAATTATGTGAAATTATGTATTAAAATTTTTATCAGTCTTATCTTTGATGCAATAATTTCATTTCAATAATTTATAACTTTAAGATTGTGTTAATTCAATCCTAGACTAACGTCTTTTAACAATAAAATAACAATTTATTATTTTCAACGCTATCCTTTTCATTTTCTAATAGACTGTAAGTAGCGTTGCCTTAGGACATGAAAAATCATTTGAATTTTAATCCAACATCGTTCAATACTTTTTGTCAAGGATACGATGAGGTTATGTATACAATTTCAAGGACACAATATGTTGAACTTTTTTTTCTACCATCGTACACTGTTACACAGGTGCATCTACCTACAAAAAGTTTTTTTTTTTGTAAAAACTGCTTTTAGTTTCTAACTTTCATCATGAACAAGCTCGCAATAATTATTTTTAGCAATTCACTTGCAAAATTTATGACCGAATATGGATGTACAAAATATTTTATAAATTATCTTTTTCATACATGTTATACACTTCAGGTCTGTTTATTGGATGTAAAAAATTGTTTTCACATTTCCTCGCTCTCATTTGCTGGTTCTTGCTTGATATTTATAATGTGAAAAGGAAAAATCATTTTGAAATTATTCATTCGCATGCATGCCTAACGATGAAAATAAATTTTCGTAATTAAGCCAATAAAAAATCATTGACTTTGCTAAATTGGGTAATTTCTGTTGTGTATTTATATTTCGTTTTGGTTTTTTTAATGCAATACTTTATATACTCGTGAGAATTTTTGATTTAAAGGATAGAATCCTTTGTGAAACTAATTTTTGTAAAAAATTAAACATTCTAAATTGTATATTTTGTTTTAAATTGTTAAGCTAACTTATTCTTAAACAAAAACTTTTATTTAAACTGTACCGTGACATTTAACAAATATAAAACGTCATTTTACGATTTAGTCTTAAATTTGAAATTGAATTCAATATCAAATTATAAAACATCTGAGTCCAAGACATAAAATAGGCAACTCTTAAAATTACCGCTTCGTTACTCGACATGCAAAATATTCCAAATCCCTTAAGTAATTTTACACTTCAACTATTTTCCACCTTTTTCGCTTCCAGTATCCAAAAAAGCAAGTAACCTACGATTCAGTAATGCAAAAACACTCTAATTAAATTACTCAGATTTCATTTAGTCTCTCGGATTTTTCGATTTGAGATAGCTTTTACAGCACAGCAAGTAAACGTGATGTTGAAATTCAGTATTGAAATAATTGACATTTCTACGAAAAACATTTCTGATTTGTATACGGAATAATAGTAATTTTCAGCATTCATCTCCATCCATAAAATATTCAATCGATTTTCATTGACCTTCAAAATTGAATTATAAATGACAGACTGTGAATGCTATATAGATTCAATTTTTTATGGTAAATAAATTTCCTCTTTTGTCCTAGATAAATTTTCATCTCGTATTTAAATAATGGAACGGATTCAATATAAATTGTGTTAATTTCGTGTTCACTGAATATGAATGGGAAATTTTTCATCGAGCATTAAATTTGTGAAAGCAAAAACAAATAATGGGTAAATGAGAAATCGTTTTATAAGATAAAAAGTTATAACTCAGGCGAATACTGTAAGTGATTAGTTTAGGTCAATGAAATTCTACTAACCCTCATTTAGGCAGTTAGTAAAACAAAAAATTAAATAAATAAAAATAAATTAATTGAAAAAGGAACTAAATTAAGAACATTTTTTACGATTATTCAATTATCAAAACAATTGGTTATTTTTTCGGAAGTTTTCATTACCATAAATTACAAAACATTATCGGTCTTGATGATTTAATTAATTTAATTATGAGCGAGGAACAAATTTAGTTGAGATATTTTTATTCGATTCTTATTCATTTTTTAAACTCGTTTAGACAGCTTGTATATACCCTCGACGCATACTTTTTTCTCATGCTCTTGATACATTATGTAATTTATGTAAATAATTGAAATGAGTAGAAGTGCTCGTGATTACTGATTTGTGTTCATTCTGTATACATATAGTAAAGTTCATTAGTTTGCAATTTTTTAAATTTAATAATATAAAGAGTTGCAAACTTTATTGAGTTATGGAACTGATTGAATAGTCAGCAACAGACTTTGAAGTAGACTAAATTTGACTAAATTAATATTGTATTTTTTTTTTATTGTTATGCACACATATTTTTTCAAAAATTTAAAGTAGGAAAATCACGAGTTATCAGTAAATTTTTCAATCAAGAAATCGATTACCTCATTTAAGAAGCTAATGGAGAGTAATTCAATAACAACTTGAAAGTGACATGAACACATGAAATTTTTATGTTTAATACACATTCCAAAATAAAGTTTTGGTCCATTTAAAAACAAAAAGATGAGATCAAGTGTAATCTAGTGTCAGCAGAAATATCTTTTAATGAAACTATTAATCAACATTATTTTTTCAAACCTGTTTCTCTACAAGTCACATGCATGTGAATTGTTATAAATTATGCAAATTCACAACAAATCTAAATTAAAATTGTTTATATGAATTACTCATTTCCTTAAACGAGACAATAATAAAATAAAAACATTTGGAGAGATAATCGACCAATATGGTGACAAATTGATTTTTACATGAGATTTAAATCTAAGTGCTTTAATAAATTTTAAAAATTAAGTCCTCAATCTAGAAATTTCAATAATTGTAAATCAGTTTTAATTTAAACACATTAAAAATCCTTTTATCATTAGCAATTTGATCGGACAATTAGCTACATATATTTTCTTAACTCTACTCGTAATCTGAGCTTCCATTTGTATGTATGCCTCCCATCCATCCCATCCGGAAATAAAAAAGCATTTAAATTATTCATAACATTCAATGACGACACGTTTTTACGATGATGATGATGGAAAGTGAAAAAGAGATGGATGTAGAGATGAAGAAAAATAAGAAGTAGAAACCTTTTTAGGTCCAGGTAATCACGTAAAATTTTTCCAATAAGGACAAGAAATCATTTTTTTCCTTTTCATGGTTCTTAATTATTCACTTCACATAATACGATAGTAAGAAGATAGACAGTAATGTGGATAGAAAATATTATTTAAATTTCAACTGATGAAGATTCAGCACACACAAAAAAAAATATGCTACATTACATTCAATATCCATTATGTGTGCGAGCATAAAAGTCAATAAGTTAGAACAGAAAAAAAAATAGAATGTATGTATACATATATATCAATTCACAATATTATCAGTCCCAGCTGAGCTCTACAACCTCATACTATGCTGCATTTTTACAATACACACATATAGAGAGAATGAGAGGCGAGTCAGCGAAATGAGAGCTTTTCTAGTATCCTCCAAATTACATTTTTCTTTCTTTCTAAGGTCAGCATTAAGTTTCTTTTCTTTTTTGTTCTGTTCTGTGTTCCTTTCTCCTCTACTTCTATGTCGACTTTTTTTCGATTTTTTTTTTCTTCTCTTTTATTATACATTTATATACATTTTTTTTTGTTTTTGTAGAAATGGATGCCATCATATCCTTGACTTTTTCATTTATTCTCTCACATAGTCAGTCACACTTTCTCACACTCCGCTAGAATCTACTGACTGTATGATACTATCAGTGATAAGAAAACTAAGTGTAATGCGTAAAAGAATTTTTTTCAACTCCATGAATATGGATATCATTCCAGCCAACGATGAGATTTAAAAATAAAATGAGCCACTAAGCTCTTAACGAGAAGAAAAAGAGGAATAAGAAGAATAAGAAAAATGAAAAAAAAATCAATTTGAAAAAAAAAAATCTTTCTTCTCTCCTTTTTTTAATCTCATACAAAATATCTAAAATAATAATAATAATTGCAAGAAAAATTTTTTTTTTTCTGTTGAGCACTAACTTTTTTTTTCTTTCTTCACTCTCACTTCCTTAATTTGAATTTAATTTCACTTTATTCACTGAGCATTAATCGAATTAAAAGCAATCATTTGATGTGAAAAAATGAACCAAAGAACTCAAGTCAATTGATTTTATATTGAATGCTTTTTTTTATGTGTATACATATATATTATTTTTTATTAATATTGTAATATTTCCAAGTACTTAAAAAACCGAACTTCATAACTTAATGAACGATAGAAAAATACTGAGTGAAAAGCACTGTGGAGCAGTTGAACGTCTGCGAGCTAGTACAATCATGAGATTGCGCATTTTGTGATACAGAAAAAAAAATATTAAGAGCATAGAGAAAGAGAGCGGGAGCTTGTTGAAGTTGTTTTCGGCTAAAACAATATACATTAAACGTGCGAGAGAAAATGATTTGTTTTGAAAATGATAACAAGTTTACAAACAAGCTGCTACTGCTTTTTTCGGGTAAAAATTTTCATTACTATGTTTACATAGTTCTTCATTATTATACGGGTTTTATGAATACATTATATAAAATCACATGGATTATGCTTATCAGATTGTTATGTTTACTGATAATACTTTATAATAAGCATGAATTTGCTTTTTTATTATCAATTATCATCTTTAAATGTTTTTCTTTCTTTTGGGAGTAGTATCTCATTTACTAGTATCCTTCTGTCATTTTTGAAAAGTACATATGGGCTTGGCCGTTTTTTCATTAAGTGTCAGAAATCGACTATTTTTGTCATTTTTTGCTTTTCCTGGACATTTTACGAATTATTTTAATGAAGGATCTTATAAAACTCCTGAAAATGCACATTTTGGTGTATAAATTACAATATATCATGCTGTAATTAAGCATAAAAACACAAAAATATCTCGGTATCTGACACTGAAAATTTTTTACCTAATTTGATTTTTCACATAAAAATTCGTAGAACTTCACGAAAACATAGTTTTAAGAGACAAATTTTACACTGATATGTTCGTTTTTATGTTATCTATTGTATGATCTAATAGAAAATACTAAAATACAAGTATAAATAAGTTAAATTTATAAATTTTCCAAAAAATTCTTTGATTTAACCGATTAAATTTGAATTTTTTGTAAACAACAACAAAATATTCTGGAAGTTAAAAGTGAGATTAAGCACTTATTAAGAAGATTTGAAGTTCAAAAATTGCACACCAAACAGAGAGAAATCTGTTGCTTCAATTAAGCGTCTCAAAACAATAATTAATATTGTCTAAATTTAGTTTTTAGTGATTTAATTTTTCATCAAATTTTGAATTTCAAAAAACCGTTGGAAACAAATGTAACAGATTTTTCGGCCAAGCCCATATATGATTTTAAATTAAAGTCAATAAAAATTTCATACGAACGTGCTACCAGACTGCTTAGCAATAAATTATCAAACATGGAGTTCAAAACAGATTGTTATGTCCTTAACCAAAAAATCAAACATGACTATAGTTCTTAGTTAAAGCTTTTTAGTAAAGCTCAGTTTAAGCTTCAGCTTTCGATTGTTATGAAGTTGGCTGCAGATCAAAAAGTTTAAAGATACAAAATGAAAACAGTCGTTATTTTAAATTTTTGTATGAAGTTTTAATTATGCAAAGATAGATGTCCTCAAGCTAATACGTAATAATTTAATCTATGAAATTTCACAGGAAATAGACAGAAAAGTAAAATTTTACGAATTACCCCGCGATTTGTAAATTTCATCCATGAACTTTTTTGATGTTAATATAACGGAAAAATAAAATTCAAGATATTTTTATAAGTCTGTGTTTACATTTTAGTAAATTATCAAAATGTTTAATTTTCTCTTTTAATTAACAACTATTCATTAAATTAAAGTGGTGCAATATGCGTTATAGCATATAGTAAATGTTATTAAACTAGAATATAAAGAAAATCCTATGTAATTTTAAAATTAATCGGGAAAAGAAAAATCGACTGGATCAACCTTTGTAAACATCTGTAAAAAAAAAATATACATTCCGTGTTTTATTTTCCTTTTTCCTATCGTACTGTTCGTGTGTATTTTCATCTATCAGGTGGTTTTCTTTAAGCTACTGTGATTTCATATTAATGGAAATAGAAAAATTAAGTTAATAATGGAAAGAAGTGAAATGAAATTGGATAGAAGTAACGGGAAGTCAATTCTTCGGAGATTCTTACATCCTGGGCCAATATTGACTATATGTAAGTATTACGTATTATTTTGATATTATTAACTAATGCATAATTTAAAACGAAAAATAATAATCATCCTACAAATCTATGACATTTTTGTCATTGCTTTTAAAAATAGACCTGCACTGAACAGTGCCTGCTTTCCACGAACAAAAAGTATTATTCATAGAAATAATTGAAAGAAAATACCTCAAACAAAAAAGAAAAATTAAAAATGTTTGTTGTTTCGTTATTGTATCACATAAAATCAAAGTATGTCCGGTACTTCACACGAGTAATAAGAACTGGCAAATTAAAAGATTTTCAGTTTGCGTGCAATTGAATGGTATCAAGATTAGCATAATATAAAGATTAATGATACATAGACTTTTGTAAAGTAATAAAGTGAATGAATGTGGCAGCACTTGAAAGGAACTAGTCTTCTTTATAGTTTAAGGTTTACTTTATTACAAGGCACTCGCACTCGATTTCCGGTTGTTAAATTAATTAAATCAGAAGCATAAAATTGTACGACAATCAAATCCTTACTAAGTCTGAGTTATTAGCTTCTCAACTTACTCATTCATTTTTGCTATGCTGAATAAGTGAAAAGTGAGTAGTCCTCAAAATATTCTTACTCATTTTAATATTAATGTCACACAAGCGTATTATGAGGACCTAAAATGCATAATATAAATGTAAATTTCTTGTTGGTTAAAGAACTCATTATACTGTGCATAGAAACTTTTCAATTATTTCTCTTCTTTCTTCTTCTTCTTCCTTATTTAAACACCACCGTAAAGTATGAAATAAAATATTTGTGTCAGAAAGAAAATTCTGCTTAATGGAAATGTGTTTAATGTGTAATTACATCCACAAGGGTTTGTTAATTAAACATGTCACATGCTTGCAAAAAGGATTGAATATTGTCAATCTGCCAACTTCTTTTTGGATGGTCAACACTACCGAGACATTTCTGTCATTTCTCATATCTACATTTAAGTTAGACATTAATTATGAACCAACCCGACTAAGTTTTTACGCAAAAAAATAAAATACGTTCAAATTAGCTGCTACACAAAAGTGCGGGCGGCATGTCATATTGGAAAATTGCTGGTCATCACGTGAATATTCTTCGTCTTACCAAAATTCATGCTCAATCTACGTGCAAAATTAGTTGCTAATATGACTTGACTGTTACACAATGGATTTGGACATTAAAATAAGTTGTTATGTATAATTGATGGTTCGTGGGCTCTCGCACTGTATATTTTGTAAAATTATTTATGCTTGGATAAATATGAATCCAAATTATTTTATATCAATTATCAAAGAACCTTACAAATGTTTATGTTGTAGTGTGAGTTCTCTCCAAACCTCTGATCAATGAGGTTGTGGGATTGTGAAATTCTTCAAATTTATATTAATTACGCGTAGGAACTAGTTAAAAACCGGATATAAGTTAACATAAGGCACTAAGGAACAAATGGACTATGGAGAGAACTCAAAAAAGTTGCGAATTAATAATGAATTTGGAGAAAAATTGAAATTGCATCAAAATTAACCTAGACAACATGGATTTGTAGTGTTCTTAACTTATATTAATTGTGATGATTTAGTTAAAACCTTACAAATACTTTAAAAACAATATAAATGTTTTTGTAATTACTGTTGTAATGTTTCAACAATTAAAATAAGTATAACAACCGTGCCAATTTCTTCTAATTTGACTACCTCTTTATGGGACATTTATAGTCCTTGTAAGATTTATTGCCTCACCTTTCTACACTATATTTTCACATTAATTCCGTAAATCATTTGTGACCTTATAAATTGTGTGACATTAAAAATTTTAATGATCATCAGGATGTACAGAATAGAAATTACTCATAATAAATAATTGTTGATGTTTTTTATTTTATGATTCATTTTGACTCCTTATTTGAAATTAAGATTAATAAATTGCTCGTTTTCCTTATCGTTTCTAACCCATCAATGAAAAATTACCTAGAAGCCGCATGCTGACGAAAGGTGGGAATGTAAAGGAATAGAAAATTATGGGCACGCGATTATTAAGTTCTAGACATTAAAGTATATAAAGAAAATGAACTTTTATTTGTTTGAGGAAAGTATTAATTGTATATGAATATAGTTATGTCGCGCTATATGCTAAGAAAATTTTGACTTCAAGTCGAGAAATATAAATGTCGAAAAATCTCAAGAAAATTATAGGGTTGGCTTATCTTAATAGCATATCATCGTCCAGAATATGAAAATATTTACATTACATCCACAAAAAGCATTTAACACAGTAGCAATTAAATTACCATTCATTTCCATTTCCTTCACAGGTATTATTAAGTCGATAACACTTCAAACGCTCTACCTCAATTCAATGTGGTTTCCATCACATACATCATTTTATGCATTCCTCAATCAAGCATTATTCATAACATTTTCAGCTTTAACTTCATTTAATTTTGCCATGACCGCCATAATTGGTCCATCGTACTTACCAATTGGCTGGAAGCCAAAAAATAAGAAACATGAGAGTTACCTTCAGAAGTGTTCAATATGTCCGGATACGTTTAAGGCACCACGAGCACATCATTGCCGGAAATGTGAGAGATGTGTTGTAAAAATGGTAATTTTAATGCTTTTATTGTCACGTACCTTGATGTATCTTAAATAAAACATTTTTTTTCAGGATCATCACTGTCCTTATGTTGCAAATGTAAGTTCTTCTAATTGACACAATTATTTGTTATTTACTGAGTTATTTTTGCAAAGTTTACTAAGATTTATTTTAGTCCATAAAACTAGCTTAGAAAGATTACAAGACTAAGCTTTTCTACTTCCGTGAATGACAACCTAATTAATACAAATGAACTTTTCAATTACAGTGCATTGGACATGGAAATCAGTCACATTTCATTTGGTTTCTATTCTTAGCTGTTGTCGGGTGCTCTCATGCTGCTGTGATTTTAATTTGTTCACTTTATGATGGACTTTATCGTGACTATTACATTTATCATCAAGAATATGAAAAAGCAAATGTGAAGCTTACAACTTGGAGCTTAATATTAACAATATTTAATATAGGATTAAGTGTAGGAGTTGTTATAGCCGTTGGAATGTTACTTTTCTTTCAAATTCGTGCCGTACTTAGAAATCGAACGGGAATTGAGGATTGGATTCTCGATAAAGCAATTTATAGGCGTCAAGCGATGGAGCGAATTGCACGTGAAAATGGTAACACAGATTTCAAAACAAAACCTTTTGTCTACCCATACGATTTAGGAATGTGGAAGAATGCAGCACAAGTACTCAATTTTTCTTGCCTCCCTGTTGGCGATGGAATTAATTGGCCTGTCGTTGATGGATGTGATCAACATACCCTCACAGTAAGTTTCTAATTAGTATGCTATACTTTGTAAACTTTATTAATGATTAATAATTATAACTTAGCGTGAGCAACTCGCACAAAAAGCAGAAAAGAGGATGCGAACAAGGCGATATCGAATAGTGTCAAAGGTTACTGGCAGTTGGTTTCCATTATTTTCACATGGCTTTAAAGTTTGCATTCATCCGCCATTCACTGATGAGCCACGAATTAAACTTGATCCAGAAGATCTTGTAAATGTTACAAGATGGAGAAAATATTGGCTATTTGGTGAGAAAATTCAAGAACCTACAGATTCACATCCTGTTCAGAATGGCAAATCGAAAGAAGAAAAGCTTGAAATAAAACCAAAACGTGTACGTGGATGGTTTCCAAGAAAAGCTGCCGTTGAATTTTTCGAAGATAATGACAGTGACAGTGATGATTATGAAGACAATGAATTAGATAAAAAGAAAAAGTAGTTTTAATGGATATCAACACATTTCACGTGATTTTTATGTAGTCCTTTCATAACATAGCATTTTATTATTATTATTTAACTTTTTTGTTGTAAATCATGCATAATTTTTCCACGTCTCTTAATTGTCGATAATTTAAGAGCAAACAGACTAAATGAACAAAAACAAAAAATAAAGATTATAAAAATTGTCTATATACCTAAATTTCTCTTGATAAAATATAATTAATTCTTTCAGGCTCTCTCAAAAGCAATTTTAAACTGTTTAATAAGCGCAGCATATTTTCTTTGCAAGTCAATCAATCCTAACAGTTCATTATTTAGTTGATCCCTTTTTGTCTTTTCATCATCATGCTTTTTACGGAACTTTGTCTTTGTCGTTGAGATTCCTTCAACAATATCTTCAAGCTTCTTTAAAAATTGTTCTTTTGATGGAATTGTTGCCATTGCTCTGTAAATAAGCATAAATGTATGATTTTTTGATTATAATAGTTAGTTTGGGAGTCGATCATAGTTGATTCTAAAAAGCATCATTTATGAACAACCCTAATAGACCTTACTGGTTGTAATTGTCATAAAGTGAATTTAGAAGTTCCAATTCTTTTCCAATGTAAAGATGTGTGTCATTGAGAGTATTATATAGAGCATAAAACTGTTTAGTTTCCTTGTGCTTAGCACTAACTTGATTGTACAGTTCCAAGAATCTCTTTTGATACTGCGACAATTCAACATTATCAGGAATATTGTCTAACTGACGCTGTAAACTTGTTACTGCTCGATTCTTCTTAGCCAATTGTAATCTGCATACTCGAAGTCTTTCTTCTTCCTCCTCTAAAATTTGGTCATATTCAGTAATCTCTTCGTCCGGTGTATTTGCAAGATTTTCAGCTTCTTCAATTTTTTTGTTAAGGTCCTCAATAATTTGTTTGCATTCCTCTTTAAAAGCAATTTCTTCTTGTTTTGCCTTCTCATTTTCCAAAATTAAATTTTTAATTTGATTTTTTATAGCCTCGTCGGCTTCTTTTTCTTGAATTTCCAACTGTCGCATTTTTTCAACAATCAAATCATTTTCTTGACGTAAATTCTCATAAATATCTCCTTCCTTTTTAATATCTTCCGATATTTCTTCATTTTCTTGAATAATACGCTGTAATCTTTTCTCAAGAGCTACCTCCATTGCCTCCAAAGTTTTTATCTTATTTTGTTCAGACAATTGTTTTGCGTCAATGAGCATTTCTTGTTTTAAATTCTCATAATGTTTTGCTATTTCTTGGCGCTCATCTTCTGTTAAATTTTCATTCTTGTAAATTTCCTAATTAAAAAAGAACAGTATTACAATACTTTGCAGCATAATTCAAATCTTGAATCTTGAATCAAATTTTGAAAACCTTTCAATTTATTAATTAATTTGTACGGTTTTTAAGCATAAACATTTGAAAGGTTTCAAAATTTAATTTGAAATTTTACTTTTAAAAATTATTTTTCATCAACTTTCAAACTGTTACGTACCTCTTTAGCAAGTGCAAGATTCTCACTGACAAGCTGCATAATTTCATTCTGAAATTTTTTTTAAAAATTTTAAATCAAAAAAAAGCACATTCAGCACATAAGCATGTTAAAGTCACAAAACAAACATTAATCAAACAAAATAATACAATAATTCATTAATAATCACCTCATGCTTCTCAATTTCATCTGCAATGATTTCTTTTGTAGATTCTTGTGATTTTCCTTTATCAACATGTCGTGTTATTCCTCTTGATAACATTTTAATGCCATATTCAAGAAGAGTCAATCTGACACGACTATATTCTTCTTCAGGCTCAACATTTTGCTTTCGTTTATATTTTCTTTTTGCAGCATAAATGTCTTCAACTTTTCTCAAAAGATTCTGAAAATGTTCTTTTTCTATCATTTCCTTTTCATTAGATTTTGAGTTACAATGATTATTAAATTGTGATATGGCAAATAATTTCAGTCTCTCTGCTTTTTCGTTCCTTAATTTCACCGATTCAGATACAAGCCATTGAATGACTGGAAAAATGCTGATGAAATCCAATCCTTGAATTTGATGAGGTTCCAAGATAAATGGACATTTCATTTGAGGTAAAACAGTCACTACTCCTTCTGTTAAGGCACTGTTAATTGAAGCATAAAGATTATAATCCCGAGCGGCACACAATGACGATGACGATCAAATGATCGTCATATGAACGTCATAGTCATGACGATGATGGTTGAATGACGATTTTTTTTTTTCAAAAAATTCATAACTTTCATATGACGATCATTTGAAAATCATAAAAGACGGCGATTTTTCGATAATATTTTTGAATTAATTTTTTAAGCTTCTAATACAATTCTGCTAATTTTTTGAAAAGAATAACTTGAAATTTTCAATTCCTTTCATCAAAATTCGAAATCGGAAATTTAAAGTGAAAAAAAATCAAAACAAAGTGAGCATTGAAAAATGTTTTATTCAACTTTTAGTTAAAATTTTTTCGTCGAAGAGTTCAGACGTGAAAAATCAAAGCTGCGTAGAAAGAGCGAAAAACTTGGGAATAAAAGTAAAACTTGGATCCAGGAGACCGTAGGAACAAATGAAAATTGAGTATTAATATTTTTATTTATTTCTTAATTGTTTTTTGATGTTAAAAAAGCTTTTTTCTTTTAGTGATTGGTTTCAACAAATTAATCAAGCAGTCTATGAAGACTTGTGAAGAAAATTAATTTTCAAGAAGAAGAAGAAGAAAATTTACCTGACTTTGACCAGAGCTTACATCAAGTTTATTTCAAGTTCAATCAAAACTATAGTATTTTTAAAATTCAAGCTTTTCGTGCAGCATTTTTTTTAAATATGTAATTTAAACTGGAGTTTTTTAATGAAATAAAGTGAAAAAAAAATAAAGTTTTTTCGGATCTACCACAAATTAGAATTTTTTCTTTTCATTGATTTTTAATTTTTCAGCCCATATTCAGCATATATATCGCGGTTATGCTCGTCATCTTGCCGTCGCCATCTTGTCATTTGATCATCATATGACCGTCAATCGACGTTTTTCATTTGATCGTCGAGCGACGAACTTTTCGTCGAATGACCGTCATATGAGGTCATAAATCGATTCGAAACGACGTCGTGATGACGTCTTGCCGTCATATGACGATCATATGATCGTCATTCATGACGTCATTATGACGATGACGGCCGTCATATGACAGTCATATGATCGTCATATGACAGTCATATGATCGTCATATGACGCTTGTGTGCCGCTCGGGAATCTTTAAAAGATTCAGTTTAATTAACGAACTTACATTTTCTGTCCAATTGAAAGATTTTCATGAAATAAAAGATCAACGTCTACATCAAATTCACAAGCTTCAATGCACCATGTCATTCCACCAATAATTTTATCAAAATCAGACAAATTTTTAATCATTACACGAAAATATCCAGCCGATAACAATAAATCCAGGATTTTCTTCCTACATTGAGATGCTTCTGTGTCTTCTCGAATTTCCACATCAATTTCCTTTCCATCGGCATCAAATCGTGTACTTAACTTTATATTTGGAATGACTTTTGAGAATATTTGCTTGCCAGACATTTTTAATTTACAAGATAACAAAACATAAACAAATGACATACAATATTGCCAAAGAGAGAGAAACAGATGATTGGAGAATTAAGACAGTTGGGTAATATATGTAGGCACAAAATCATGTGCATGAGGTAATCGGATAAGCTTTGTCAGTTGAAAATTTAAAAATTTTAAAAACTAATCAAATCCTTTAAAACCTTATAAATTTTTAATTTTTTCAGAACCATACAAATTCTACATTTGTATGGTTTGGCTGGGTTTAGCAAGTTCAAGTAAAAAGTAAGTTAAATAATCTCTCAAAAATGTCGACTTTATTTCTTTGTAAGGTCCTGATATGGTCTATAAAATAATATATTTCTACCATTTTTCTTTCTTTTATTTTATTTCTATTATTTTAGTGGTTTCAAAATTTTGTTTCTTTGGCCACATTAATTTAAATATAATAGCATCACATTGCACTTGCATGTTAATTTTTACATTAAGCTCTCAGATATGAGATAAAGTATGGATAAACACCCAAAAGATCAGTACGAACAAATAAAAGCTTAATAATTAAATTGATTGATAGGACAAACTTATTCGATAATAAAATACATAGTCTAATTAAATTCAAGGGGGGAATGACACATGATAAATATTTTTTAATCGTCTTTAATCATAAGCATGGAGCAAAAGCTTCATATAAAATTGTCTTGATATTGATCCATTCGGAATCTGTTGAGAATATCGCATTAAAAGATCAATAAGCTCACTTCCACTCAAATAATATTCAATGCTGTGAAATAAGATATCCCAAGTAAGTATTCTATGGACATTCTTGACATCATTAATCTCGTCACATTTTAAGCACTTAAATTTTCCATGATTTATAGCCATAATGTATTCATCAAGTAGTTGATGGAAGAGAGAAATGTCATTAAAATGTTCCAGTGATTTATGCAAAATCTCTAAATCACCCAAGTTTATGGCATATAAAATCATTTTATCAAACTTTTTCTCATCTGTTAAGAACTTTCCAGTGATTTTGAGTAAATGTGGCAACGAACGACACAGTTCATAGCACTTTTCATATTCTCCTCTCGACCAATAAAATTGCTGTAAAATGTTTGCAATTTCTTCATATCCAGTGCCACTTGTACCACAATTTAATGGAAATTCACAACGTTTACATCGACTTACTTCATTCACGTGATTCTGTACCTGAAGTAGTGCATCAGATATATAATTTAATGTTTTCTCGTCATCAATTTCAAAAATAATTTCAGGTTGTAAATATTCAAGAAACATTTTACACACAACTCTCCTCGATTCCTTTCCATTATACTCATCATTCTCAACAAATAACTTTTCTAGTTCATCCAATATGCGAATAATTTGTGAGCTTTTGAATCGATCAAAAATCTTACTCAGTCGTTCTCGAAAATTTAAATTGCTTACGAGTGACGTTTGATGAATGATGTACAATTGCTTAACAGCTCTATCAATCTCAGCTGATGTAATGGACAATGAATCTTCTTCTTTTTGCTTTGTAATTGGCAACATTTGAGGAATTTCATCAACTTTTTCATTATTATATTCATCA
The DNA here is from genome assembly GCA_026123125.1 of Chironomus striatipennis. Taxonomy (NCBI): domain Eukaryota; kingdom Metazoa; phylum Arthropoda; class Insecta; order Diptera; family Chironomidae; genus Chironomus; species Chironomus striatipennis. The sequence goes on along the minus strand of CM047394.1, from coordinate 20,859,320 downwards.
TCCTCTTTGTCCATAGATTTATTGAAAAAGTTCTTACTGAGTATGACAACATTTGGGATTCTTGTGCTTGTGAGTTCATCAAAAATGTCAGCTAAAGATTTGAGGATGTCGCTACGTTCATTTGCTATAAGATAATCACGAATTTTGAGGAATGTTCTGTATTGATTCATTTCAGAGATCGTTCGTGAATTACGTATTATGCGTGCAAAAAATTCAACATTGTTTTTAATTAAATCACAAGCTTGCATTATTTTCTCAGAATTGCATAAATATAGTGCATAATGTTGAAGTTTGTAAAATTTGAGCTCGAGTAATCGACCGTCTTTTAAATACAAATAAATTGAGCTGTTTTGAATGATTTTAGCATTTGCAATAGATCCATCAAATTCATTATTCCAAAATATAACTTTTGACTCCTTTGGATCTATGATGTAAAATCCAGAAGAATTCCAAGTGAAAACAAATTTATTATCTAAAGGTAATGCTAACTGGAACTGATGTATCTTATTAAATAATACTGGTGATGAATCAATTTCATGACTTCCCATTATGGCTACTTTTTGAGCTGTGAAATTTGCATTCTTAAATTGGTGTGTCTTTAATACATTGCCATTTAAATCTACTTCCCATAATCTCATGCCTGGACGACATGAATAAATTTTGATATTTTCAAGTAACATCTTTTCAAATGCTTCTTGATCAATTGTTGTTAATTTACTTTGTTGTGCTTCAAGTGCTTCATAATCAGCTACAAAACATGCTCCAAACTTTCCATCTCGTGGTCTATTTCCAATCTGCTTAAACTCCTCCTTCTCATTATTACATAAAATTGTCTTTGTAGACGATGACACCAAAAGAAATTCATTGAACCCATCAATTTGTTCTATGACACCTTCAAGTTCATTAAGGATAGAATTTACATGAATATTTATCAAATTTCGTCCTATAAAGTACGATAATGTTATGACTGATAAGTTTCCAGAAATATCACCACAATAAATTTCATTATCTGAATAATGCCAATAAAGTGCAGAACAAGGTGCTTCTAATTTTCCAAAAGCTGTTCTCGATAGTAATGCACTGCTTTTTAACGAATGCACAGCAATATCACCAAAAGCATTCGCATACACAATAGATTGTTGATCATTTGATATTTTTATATGGGTTATTGGACCTGTACAAATAGATTATCATTATGTCATTCAATCATAATCCTTATCTTAAAAAATGCATGACTGTATATTCAAATTATTTACCTTTTATACTTTGACTTCCAGAAATTGCTTTAAAAAATGAATATGGATTGCGTTTATAAATAAATAATGCACCAGTGCTCTTGTCTGTTCCATAAACTATCAGATCTTTTGAAATGTCGATACTTTTGTACTGTACATCATAAAAAAAATCAATATTCGATTAGTTTATATTTGCGTACTTTTCATGTTTTGCATAAATACTCATTATAATCATAATACTTACCACTGACGGTTGCTTTGATGTGATATTATTAATGCTTAAATAGTATTTTTGCTCTATATTTGGATCTATTTCCATCATTAAATAATAATTTTTCAAGAAATTATGAAGGAAAAATTTCTATACACTAAGATTTTTCTACAGCTTTGTACCCTCTTTTAGCTTTCTTTGATGTTGTTTTTGCAAATCTAATCACACTTTGTCCAATCTAATGATTTTTACTGGATCTTGTTTCACTAAATATTTTAATTATCAAATTTGAGTTTTGCAAGAGTTTAAATATTAAACTCGACACACAAATGATTCAAAATATACTAATTCACACTTTTAAGATTACTTTGTTGTTTATTTACGTGTGATTCTTTTAGAAACTTTATATTTATCACGAAAACTTTAAATGAGTTACTTTATTTGTTTACAATTATGTATCAACGGTAAGAAAAAATTTGAATTTCAAAGATTATTCAATTTAAATCTTCAGTGACCGTTGTTAGAATCATTAGGTACTAGATATTATTTATTATTAGATTCAATTAAATATAAGTGAATTAATCAGTAATAGCCATTAAAAGATTAACTGTTTTGATCAATAATGATATCGACGAGGTTTTCTTACTTGTTTTAATATAAAGGGGTACACAACTTGTTTATTGAGTACTTTTTTTGTGGATTCCATTAGTCAACATCAATTCCGTGCATTTCATTTAAAATCAGAGAAGAAAATTTTTAAAATTTCAATGTTATCAGTTCATTAATAATATTAAAGCAATCAAAAACACCTAAATCTTAGAGTATCCTTTCGGGTTATTATAATTATTTAGTCATTTTTGATCGGGAAAAGTGAAAAAACAGCTTATAAAAGAATTTAAAAAAGTATAACAAAGAAAAAGAAAAAAAAACGCAAAAAAAAACTTCCAGTGAAGAAAAAAATTAATCCACGAAGCATATAATATACAAATTAGTAGACAAAAATGTATTCTGATGATGAAATAGGTATCGATTCGGGAAATGTATCATCAGAAGAGGAAGATAATTATGATTTTATGGATGTCGATGCTTCAACACAAAGGTCATCGTCTAATAATCAAAACGACCAACTAGAATATCCATATGAAGTCCTAACAACTGAAGAAATTGTTCAGCATATGCTCGATTGCATAAAGGAAGTAACAAATGTTGTAGAGGTAAGAAAAGTGCCATTAAAAATTGTGTGGAAGTGAATATATCTGATGTTAAGCTTCTTCTGTAACTTTTTTTTTTTTTTTGATTCACCGTTACGTGATTTCAATGACTAATAGTGCAATATAGTGAGGAAAGAGAGAGAGAGAGAGACAGAGAAAAAGTATCAAAACACCTTGCTTGCAAGAATTCTGTCTATATCTGTAATTCTATTTATATACAAATTTTTTATTATTTTGTTTTCATTACTATAAATTGTTTTGGCTGCTTTAACTCTTCCTCATATGAATTTTTCTTATCAGACACTAGTGTAAAAGAAAAAAGTTTTGTACCAACGCTTTTTTAACTTCTTCTTACTCCTAAAAACCAAAAAAATTCTCTTTCATTTCACAATTTTTCGTCGTCAAAGAAGATTTCATGCTTGTGTGTTTGAGTAAGAAGAAGTCAAAACGTGTAATATAGATTGAATGAATCAATTTAGAAGGAAAACAGAATAATATTTTATTCTCTTCTCCTCACTTTCTGTGATTTTTTGATTTTGAATCTTATTATTATTTAGATGAATAATATAATCGGATCAGTTTTCCATTCAAATGACATCATTCTTTCTCTCTATCGACTTTTTTTTTAAAAAATACCTAATGCATTTGAGTGAGTGAAAGAGGAAGAAAAATTCCACAATGAAATTTTTCCCTCTCTTCTTCTGCATATATATATCTTTCTATGATATTCACTTCATTGTGACCCAATTTACAAGATCAATGCTACTTTACTCATTTTACACGAACGCATTGTTGAACGAAAATTCATTCTGTGCATTTGAAGCGCTTTTTTTTTGCTTGGTAATGTAAATTAAATTGCTGTCATAATGTCTAATTAATTACATTATCATTTGCGGTGATTATATTATTCTAGTAACGTTACTGATGCAAGTAGCAGAGTCAGTAAGAAATTTAAGTACCAAAACCATATAAATTTTTTCAACTGTTTGAAACCTCTCAAATGTTTTTCAACCTAAAACCCTTCAACAGCATTTATAAGCTCGCTTTTGTACAGATCCAGGGTTGTAAGGCAGGCAGCCTGCGCAGGCGAAAACCGTACAAATTCTTCATAATTTGTAAGGTTTTTCTATCAAAACCGTACAAATTATCGAGAATTTGTGCGGTTTTCGCCTGCGCATTCCGCCTGCCTTGCAACCCTGGTCCTCGATTTGAACAATTGTTTTGTTCCGAAATTTTTCTATTCAAATCGAAACGTATGAAAAATGACCGTTAAAAATGAAAATTTGAATTTTTGTATGGGAAGTTTTTGGTTATTCAAATCGGGGACCCCCTGTATTTATTACAAACTGTACACTTGAACAAACAATTAAACATTAATAAATATTATGAGACTATAACATAATAAATATCATCAATTCTAAAATTTCAAAATATATCGAGAAATTACACAAGAAGTGCTTATAATTATCTGAAAAAATATGAGTCAGTCTAATGTTTATTTATATTTAAGAATAATATTTCATTATCTACAAATTATGGCACTAAGTGATGTCAATAATCATCAACATTTTAACTTTCAAATGCAGTATAAAGTATAATACCTTTTAAAAAAATACATTTATCATCTTTTCCAGATTCCAACAACAACCACGAGAATATTATTAAATCATTTTCGATGGGATAAAGAGAAATTAATGGAGAGATACTACGATGGAGATCAAGAAGCGTTATTTAAGGCAGCACATGTCATCAATCCATACGTTAAACCAAAAAAAGAGCCAAAGGTACGTATTTAGCCATCATGCTAATGACCTTCAATACACGCAACTTTTTACAATTTTCAAGATGTACGCGAATGAAACGTTTACGGAAGAAAATTATTTTTTTTAGCGCATTTTTGAAAACTTGTTTTCAAAAAGGAAGCTCAATCATGCACTTTGATCGGTCGTTCGGTCGTTCGGTCGTTCGGTCGTTCGGTCGTTCGGTCGTTCGGTCGTTCGGGTCCCAATTATCTCTTGATCTAGACTTCGTAGCAAGCTCGGAATTGTTTTAATAGCTTCATTGAATGTTTTTATTCCCGCCGTTTATATTGAAAAGTCAAAAAACACTAATTATATAGCTTAATTCATCGATTTTATATTTCAAAAAAAATATGTAAACAATGCAGGGCAAAGCTATGCTGATGAAAAATTTGAATTTTTTCTAACCGTTAAAAAATTTGAAATTTTTTTGACCGTTATTTCGGATTAATTTTTTTTTCTTTTAAATACCTTAATGTTAATTACCTTTTAATTTTTTCATACAAAACAAATATAAGTGTGTTTAGAAATTTGAAAAATAATGGATGTGTTCAGAAATTTAAATTTTTCGCTGATGGAAAATTTTGAATTTCAAAAAACCGGTAAATCGTAAAGCTATTATTTGCATTGAACATTACAAAAATCAATTTTAAATGCATTATGATTAAAGAAACAGCAATAGAGTTTTAAAACTTGACATTCTTTTCTATTTAATCAATTGCTAATCGCTGCGTCAAAAATGCGCTGAAGTCCCTCGATGTAAAACACGAGGACTTTTGTAATTTTTTTTTTAATTATTCTGATTTATATATCTTCTTTCTTTATTTCTTCATTATAAATTTTATTTCAATGACTTCTTTTGTGACATCATAATTAAGGATGTTTTTTTCCCCCTATCTCATTTAGACTTTCCGTTGCTCTATGATGGAAGACTGTGAAATTTGCTTCCTAAAATATCAATACACTAGTATGACGGGACTTCAATGTGGTCATCGCTTCTGTAAATCATGCTGGATTGAATATTTAACAACAAAAATTATGGAAGAAGGTTTATGCAAATCGATTGCTTGTGCTGCACATGGCTGTGGTATGTATCATCACTTTTTTTTTGTTGCCATAGACACAAAAAAATCACAGATGTAATATTATATTATATTTATAGATATTCTGGTTGACGATGTGACTGTAATGAGTTTACTAACAGATCCAAGAGTTCGTACGAAATATCAACAACTTATAACAAATAGTTTTGTCGAATGTAATCGTTTATTACGTTGGTGTCCATCTGCTGATTGTAGTTATGCTATTAAAGTTCAGTATGTTGAGCCACGACCAGTCGAATGTAAATGTGGCCATATTTTCTGTTTTGAATGCGGTGAACAATGGCACGATCCCGTACAATGTAGACTGCTGAGAAAATGGATTAAAAAATGTGATGATGACTCGGAAACGTCAAACTGGATTGCAGCCAATACGAAAGAATGTCCCAAATGTAACGTAACGATTGAAAAAGACGGTGGATGTAATCATATGGTGAGTTTAAATTTATATTACTATTTTTTTTGAATAATTAATAACTGATTGATTGTTTATTGATTTTTTAAAGGTTTGTAAGAATCAAAATTGTAAGCATGAATTCTGTTGGGTTTGTCTTGGAAGTTGGGAACCACATGGAAGTTCATGGTATAACTGTAATCGATATGATGAAGATGAAGCTCGTGTTGCCCGTGATGCACAAGAGAAATTAAGATCCTCTTTGGCTAGGTGAGATTATACAGTTTATGGGCTATTCCACGAATGGTTTTCTCTCCAAAATTTTCTCCAAATCAATTTTTCTCTCTTTCTTAATAAGCATTATTGCATATGTTTAGCATGTTTTGTAGTAGATTTTAATAAAATCTACACATAAAACTTCATTAGAAGCATTTAAAGTGTCTAAATAAAGAAATATTTGAATTCTACGAACAAATTACTCGGTTTCACAATAAAAATTTTACTCAAGTCTCCAAAGTGTTTTCATCAATTTCTCTTTATCAATATTCTTTCGATTTGAAGTAAATATACCAAAATATAGTATAATTTGCAATCTTTAATGTGTATAAAATCCACATTTTAAGAAGCTTTAATTAAGCTGCAATATCAATTCCATGAAAAAGTCTACAGTGAAACCGAGTAATTTGTAGAGAAAAATTCACAAAATTTTTATCAATAAATTGCTATTTAAAGACTTAGATCTAACAAATTACAATGCAAAAGGTTTAATTACTCATAACTTATGTAGTACAACAAGATTTGTATCATATTATTTGATAAAATAATGTTTAAAAAATTTTTGGAAAAAATTTGATGAAACCTTCTCGTAGAATTGCCCTTATGTAAATTGACATTGAAGGAAGCTAATTAATTATTTATTTTAGATATTTGCATTATTACAATCGTTATATGAATCACATGCAATCACTGAAATTCGAACACAAACTCTATGCATCAGTCAAAATAAAGATGGAAGAAATGCAACAACATAACATGTCATGGATTGAAGTAAACATTAAAGCTATAAATTATATCTACATGATACTTAATATCAAAATTTAATTATTTTCTCAGGTTCAATTCTTAAAGAAAGCTGTAGATATTTTATGTCAATGTCGACAAACTCTCATGTGCACTTACGTGTTTGCTTATTACTTGAGGAAGAATAATCAATCAATGATTTTTGAAGATAATCAAAAAGACTTGGAGTCAGCTACCGAGAAATTGAGTGAATATCTCGAACGTGACATTACGAGTGAAAATTTATCAGACATTAAGCAAAAAGTGCAGGATAAGTATAGGTAAGTGTTTCTACTATCTATTAAAGCTAGCTCAACTATTAACTTTGCTTGAGTCCAGTCTGTTTACGGAAGCTTTTCCTTTCTCTGATTAGAATTCATTATTATTGCTTCTTATCTTATCAATTTTATATGCAAAATAAACGTACGACGGGCAGATGTTCACAAAAATTTAGTCTGTTGATAAGGAAACCAATAGAAAAAAATGCTGACCTTAATACCTTTTTTGTCGTAAAAATAATGTTTTATTATGTTTAAAATAATTGCTGATCAACTTCATTCATATTTTTTCCTCTTCTTGATTACGTTCTGATTTGATGAAATGACGAAAAGGAAATCCCAAATTGTTGCTGAGCTATATTTGCTTGGTTTGTTTCCTAAAAATTCATTTCTATAAAAGATGTCTGAAAGTTCTACTTGCTGTAATCACATGACATGTAAATTTTGCAGTTTATTATCAATAAGTAACAAGCATTCTGTCATTAATGATATATTTTTGTATGAATGAAAAAAAAAATTACAAAAGTCCTCGTGTTTCATATCGAGGGACTTCAGCGCATTTTTGGCGCGGCGATCAGTAATCGAGCTACGAATTGAAAGTATATCAACTTTCAGGACAGACCTTGCAATATTCTACATAAAAATAACGATAATTTTACAAAAATGTTGCAACAATAACAATAACTTGCAAAACTGAACATAAAACTTTTCGTAAAAAATAACGGTCAAAAAATTTTCAAATGTCAACGGTTAAAAAATATTTGAAATTTCTATGACGTGAAGTTGAAGTCATGTGTTGATTATTTTTCTTTGTGAAATTGAAAATTAATTAATTAAGGTGTTTAAACACAAATTTGGGACTTTTAAATACATTTGCCGCAAATAACTCGATGAAACGAAGCTAATAAAACAAACCGGAGCTCTCTACGATGTCTAGATTAAAAGATAGTTTTTCGAAAATTTGCAGCCAGCCGAAAAAGTGTATGATTGAGCTTCCTTTTTGAAAACAAGTTTCCAAAAATGCGCTAAAAATTGATTTATCGATTAAACAGACGAATATGAAGATTTGCATGCATGCAAAAATTGAATCAACATATTTCGACAGTTTTGCGAGTCAATGTATTGCAATAATATTTATATAAAAAAAAATTATATTGTCTACGTCTGTTATTTTGTAAAGTTTATTCCACTGACTTGTAATGTTTGTTTGGATATTTTACATTTTTCGGGTCAGTTGTGTTTAAAATTTAAAAGAAGTTTAATTTTTGTACAGTAAACAGCAGTAATTGAACTTTTGTCTATTAATTTTAACGGTTTTATTGCTGAAATTCAAATTTTAACATGAATTTTCATTCAAATCCCAAATGACTGTTAATATTTTCATGCATCTAATGAATTTATTCTTTTAAATTTATTCCCTAGATACTGCGAAAAACGAAGAAAAGTTCTCTTGGATCACGTACATGAAGGATATGAAAAAGATTGGTGGGAGTATGTCGAATAAGATCAACTAGATACTCAATAATTATCAGGCTTTTGGTTAAATATTGTCAATACGAGTCTGTCGATAGGAATCATCATCATTTATTCTCATCTTAAAATATCTCTTTGTTCCTTTCACTTCCTTTTTGAGTCACTTCTAATCATTTTTTCAACGTACTAAATTCATTGTTTCTTTATATTTATGCCAAAAATTATTGCAGCATAAACTTGTTCATTCATAAAACTTCCTAACAATTTCACTTTATTTTTTACATCGTACCTGAAAGTATATCTTTCTGATAAAAAAAATAATAAATAATAGTAATAATATATTAAAAATTCTTTTTAGATGGTTAATCGATAGACTTTTTCCTTCCTTTTTTTTTCTTATTTTCAATGTTGATTAAGGAAATTTAATAAGGAACATAACAACAACAACAACAAATTGAATATAATAATAATAAAACAGTGATAATGCGATCGTTAATTAAATCAAATTTAAATGATGCTCTAAATTTATTAATTCGCTTATGATGAGCATTGTATAAAGATTTTTATGATTAATTATAATGCGATGTTGGCTTAATTATGTTGAGAATTTTTCATCTTGAATAAGATTTAAAACAAAACAAACAAAAAAAAAAGTAAAAGATAAATTTTTAAAAAATTTAGTCGTCGAATTTCTCTTTAAAACTTTGTTCCATTCTTATTTCTGGGATTGGCTTCATAATGATGCTAAGAACCAGGGTTGCAAGGCAGGCGGCCTGCCCAGGCGAAAACCGCACAAATTCTCGATAATTTGTACGGTTTTGATAGAAAAACCTTACAAATTATGAAGAGTTTGTACGGTTTTCGCCTGCGCAGGCTGCCTGTCTTGCAACCCTGCTATGAACTAGCTAGAGAATTGTACATTAGCAATCATATTCTGACTAGCTAATAACATCAAAGTATTCACTGCCTGATAAAAATGAAACATTACTTTACTTAAATTTGTTTATTATTACAAAGTAAATAAATTTGGTGCTGTAAACGACACAAGTTGTGCAATTAGCACTTCATTCTAAATGTTGTAAACAGTTTCTGTTGTTTATTTACTTTGAATATTATCTAAGCTAGTATAATGTCAACTAGTCAGAAATGAGAGAATTCAATCAAGTTCTAGAGTCCAAAATGAAGCTTTTCCTTAAATTGAAATAATTTTCGGTAGTTTTTTTTTTTCATAAATGTGTAAAACAAATTTTGTTGTATTTTTGAATTTTAATCTGAGCATTCTCTCAGATCCATTTGACACAAAAAAGCATATTGCTGTAAAAAAAATCCAATCTAATCAAATTATTAAAGAAACTTTATATTTTTTTTTGCTTGGATTATGGTTATTCCTATTTAAATCCTTTTTGAAAATGAGATAAAATCTTGATTAAAAAAAAAAAGTTACAATAAAGATGAACTTAAATTATGAATCAACATAGTAAATCCCGATAAATGTAAAGTTTAATAAACAAAATTTTAATTAAATTAACTGTATGACATATATGCAGATGAAATAAAGAGTCCTTTTAAAGAAAATATAAACATTTTGGTGTTTATTGAATTTAATTATTTATTTCAGAAGAGATTTTAGAGTACAAATGATTATGTATTGAAATTTTAATAGATTTAAAAGTTAACGGATAAAATTAATTTGAATTAAAAACACTTCAACAGCTTTATGAAAACCTTACGAATTCTAATGATTGATTGATTGATTATTATATTTATTATGGTCCATCAGCTAATGCTATTACAAGACCAGCTCCATCGGTGTCCGAAGTTGTACTAATCCTTTATTATGCTCTGTGGTATTCCAATGTTGATCTATTGATGTATAAAATTCCAAGAAGTAACAAATCCATGTTGTCTAGGTTAATTTTGATGCAATTTCAATTTTTCTCCAAATTCACTATTAATTCGCGACTTTTTTGAGTTTTCTCCATAGTCCATTTGTTCCTTAGTGCCTTACGTTAACTTATATCCGATTTTTAACTAGTTCCTACGCGTAATTAATATAAATTTGAAGAATTTCACAACTCCACAACCTCATTGATCAGAGGTTTGGAGAGAACTGCCTTACAAATTCTAAGTTGGGCAATATTTTTATCTTTAATTGTATAAATCTTTAAGTAAAATTGATATATTATTGTAATTGTATGATATTTTTCATTTTACAGCCCCAAAAATTTAACATTTAACAATAATTTGAATTCAACAAGCATAATTGTTAAAATTTTAAAACCTTTCAACAGCACAATTTTTAATAAATTGATTTAAAATGTTAAGAACCACATTAGAGTTTTACGGACAGCATTTAATACATCATGTATGAAACAATTCTAATTAGACATTTTATGTTACTGAATAAACTATTATTTTTCAATAAATTTTAACCCCAAAGATTTCATAAATTTTAAAGGTTAGTTACAGCAAGAATTCATAGTTACATTAATTCAATAAAAATTAACAATTCTTTTACTCAATACCCTGTATATTATGACCTAAAAAGTACAATTTTTCATAAGATGATTTTCAATAAATAGCACAATAAGCATGCATTATAATCACAATTGCATGACAAACTCTTCAACCATCCTAAAATCTCAAAGCTCCAAACCAAATTCTTTCAACCACTTTAGACCTTCAACAGTATTTGTCAATGGCTTATATTCTAATCCAATATATCCATCGTATCCAATTTTAGATATTTCGGACAGTATATACTTATAATTCAATTCACCATCTGTATTTGGCTCATTTCTATTTGGAGCTTGTGCAATTTGTATGTGACCAATGTAAGGTGCAAAATCCTTTAAGCTATTAGTGATATTCCCTTGAATCATTTGAAGATGAAAAATATCAACCATTAGTTTAATGTTGTTACTTCCAACATTTTTAATAGCCTCAATAGCAAATTTATAATCCTGAAGAAAATAACCAGGCACAGAATAATTGTTAATTGGTTCAATAACTCCAATAATTCCCTCCTTTTCCAAAAGCGGTGCTGCATACTTTAAATTGGCGATAAAAGTTTCACGATTTTCATTTGTTGCTGGACTGTCAAGCTTTCCACTCATCAAATGAATTTTCTTGCAATTAAATTTCTTTGCGAACTTGACTGTATTATCAAGTCTTTGATGAAAATCATCAACTTTATTCGGAATTGATGCACACCCAAATTTAGCATCATCATCCAATTCAATGTTAACTAGTGCCACTTCCAATTTACTTTCATTTTTTACTTTCAACAATTCATCATGATTAATTTGACTAGCAGGAAATGGATGTTCAACAGCACTAAAGCCAACAAGTTTAGCTGAACGATACTGCTCGAGAATATTTGACGATTCACGAAAGAGAAATCCAAGATTTGCACTAAATCTCATTTTGATTGACATGACAAGTTTTCACAGCTACTTCAAAAAAAGGCGATCGAGCAATGAATGAATGTGATAAGACTGACTGTTTTAATTGATATTTTTTTCCTCTCGATTGCGGTTTATTGTTTATTTTTTTGTTATCAAACTCAAGTATTTTTTCGTTTTTCGTATGACTGTGCACGGTAGAACTTCGTTTCAATTGCCAACCTCGATTTAATGCCACCTGTCGTATAAAATTGTTTAACAACATTTGCACAATTTTTATGATAAAAACTCATTTTAATATTGTTATTTGAATCAACTTTTATTTTATCAATTTGTTTATTATCGGAGCATAATTACGACACGAGATGATAAAAGGTTCTTGCATTTTGCAGAAAAATATCTAAATATATGAAAAATATATATATAATAATTATAACTTATAATATTCAATAATTAATAAGAAGATTAAGCAGCAGTAACTTTTTCTGGGTGGAGGTTCTTTTGTGAATGATTAATCTTATCTCCCAAGCTTAATGCCATTCCCTAAAATTAAATTCATTTCTCATTAGATTTCATCTTAATAACAATAAAAATTCAAGTGGATCTTACCTGGCTTTTTGCACGAATTCTAATATGACCTGTAACAGGTGCGTCTGGATTATCAAAAGGCTTCTCAATACTTAAATTTGCTAATGCATCTTCGCCAAATATTGATTTTGCATACATATTTGCAGCCATAAAGCCACATTGACCGGATAAAGCTTTCTCTGGTGTTAGACATTTCATGTTTGTGCTTTTAAGTAATACACGAAGATATTCATGAAGATCAGTTATCGTTGTATTAACAGCAACTTTATTTTCCCATTCAAATTCAATCCACATTGTACGGAATTCAGCGTCTGTGCATGATGCAGGAATGATATAATCCATAATGTCAATGTGAATTGTGTTGAGGACGACGACATTTGTTGAATTTGTTGTGTCATAAACTGCAATTGAATTTATCATGAATAAATCGTTAGTATTCAATACAATATTTGAAGCCATACAAATGTTTCAAACGTTACATAAAACCATACAACAGCAAAATATTTTATACTCACCAATATTGCCAAAGATGATTCCATTTTCAGTAGATGATACTTTAACATTAGCTTTAATATTACAAAAGTCATGTGGAGCAAGAACAACTGGTTGTGGACGTTCAACTAGCTTCAAATCACCAACAGTGGCCAATTCCAAAGTGCAATTTTGAAGAGTATCGCCTAAAATGAATTTTAAAACGTCAGCAATAAGATTGATGAAAAAAATGACCATGATGATAACTTACTAGTTTGATTAACAATCAAAACATCAATAACGACATCAAATTGATTAACAGTCACGTATGCTTCAGCATAAACAGGATCAGAAAATCCAGTAAGTTGAGTGATTTTGTTCAACTTGCTACTGGAAACAATATCAGATATTGCAGTGGATTTAGTGCCAGCCAGAGCTTGATTTAAGCTAGATTCGAAAACATTTTCACCCAATTGATCGTTGCGGCTTGTAGCAAGTTGTGTGAATGCAATTGGATCGTCAGCCTGTACTTTTGCAGCTTGCTTCTTCTTACTTTTCTTTTCTTGCATTTCTTCGTCAGATTGTGCTGTAAGCATATTGGCAAGAGCTTCACGACATGAATCCTTAAAGACTTGAACAATTTCTGGAGTTCTTTCACTCAATGTTTTTAAGCACAAGAAAATTCGATCTAAATCATCATTGGTGATTTGCTTCTTTGGGAATCCAGACTTTCCCAAATGCATAATAGAACTCATAATCAACATAGCCGTTGTACAGACACGATTACGTTCAATATCTTTTGGCTCCCAATCAAAATATTTCAATACCAATTTAGTTAATGTTGCTGCCAACGTAGTTCCAATAAAGAAATCTCCATCCATCAAATATTGTCTTAATGGTGGACGATTTTCTTTCTTTGTAGTGACGGGCACACTAAAAGCACTTTGTGTGGCATAAGTTCCATCAGATGTAATCTTTGTGCTACTTGATGTTACTGCTGGACCATTTTGTTGTTCACTTTCAGAACTATTTTCAGCATTTAATTTCTTTTGCTCGATCTCAACAATTGGAACTTCACCAAGAGTTTGTTGAATGACATCAAAAACTTCAATTACTTCCTTTGCACTTGCTGCATATTCACCAAGAATCCACATAGCTGATCGATGAATTTTTGTTGATTTAATTGATGGGAATGCTTCGAGAAGTTTTTCAATAATTAATGAACGTAATGTTGGGAACTTTTCAATAGCTTCACGGATAAAAATGAGAACGTCAGCTGATGCGAGTTCATTTGTGTCTGATAAGAATTCGACCAAAGCTGGTATGACATTTTGAGCAACATCTGGGAACTTGATACTACATGAATGTAATGTTCTAACAAGTAATTGACGATACTTTCCTGTATCTTCATGCTCAATATTATGAGTTTTGGCAACTTCCTTCTTTAAAACTAGCACCATTTCTTCAATATTTCTTGATGAAACTAAATCCATTGCCAAAGTTAAAGTTTTACGACGAACTTCAATGTCGGTCGATGCCAATATTCTCAAAATATCCATAACTAAATCTTGCATGACACGTTCCATATGCTCATTTTCTTTTAAAGCAATCAAACGATCCAAAACGATAAGTTTGACATTGTTATCAGCTTCCTTAATGACCAATTCAATATAACAACTAACAGCTGCTTTTATGGCTGTTGGTGCTGTTGATAATGTAACTAAAGTTCCAGCAGCTTCATAACGTACAGCATTTGATGTTGAATTTAATAAATTGTAAATGCAACGAATGAAACGTGATCTCTCATTTGGATTAGTATGACATACTTTATAAATTAATTCTACAATCACAAGTTGTAGAATGTCACCAAAATTATGTACTTGATCTAAGCATGATGCGAGATAATTTAATGCTCTTTCTTGATCAGCATGAAGTAACATAAGGAATGCATTTCTCTTACAAGACATATCTTGTTGTGTATCAAGGAAATTTGCAATCAATTCTGGTCCATCGGGAACTAACCATTCGAAATTCTTGTAGATTGTGAAAATGGCCAATACAGCATTACGACGAACATAGGAATGACGATGATCTAAGCAAGCTCTAATTGCTGGCATTAAAGGTTCCAATAATTCCGGTTCCTTTAATTTACATAAAAATCTTAAAGTTGAACCACGAAGGAACTCATTTGGATGTTGAAGATCCTTACGATAAGCATCACAAACGAGAATCATTTCATGTAACAGCTTCCCGTCAGCTGAAACTTTTGGAACAATCTCCCAGTAGATTAAGAGCAATTTTTTGATTGTATGATTTTGTAAAGGAAGTACAAAACGAATAATCGTCATCAACAATCCAGGAAGTTTTTCTCCATTTAACATTAGTTGAATAACTTTCTTTAATGTCTCAATTTTAGTTCCTATTTCACCTTTCTCTGTAATAATAAATGGAAATTGGTCATAACAAAATTGCTGGATGTGAAAATGATGACATTTTTTTTCGTTCTTACCTAAATCTTGCTTTATTTGCATCTCATTGTAAGGTTCCATGTCTGGAACGTTAATTAACGTATAACACGCACTTTCTGCAAGCGACATGATGAATATTTAGTTATTTTCTGTGGCTATTTCCTTAGATAAAATAAAATATTTAATTTTCAATTTATTTGATATACGTGTCAACAAAACTTCTGGCTGATTTTAACGCCCTCTACACGATTTTTGTAACTTTTACATGTAATCTTTTGAATTTTAAATTTTTTCAATAATAATAAAAAGACTTGATACATTTTATGGTTTAATCATGTCCGATTTAATGTTATTAATTGCTAAATTAAGGATTTTTATACAGTCATTAAGCGTAAATTAAAAAATCACAATTAAACCGTTATTTCAAATTTTAAACCGGTTGAATTAAAAATTGCCGAAAATATTCAAGTCGATCAGTTGATATCCCTAAGTTTCTTTTGAGATTTTTATTAGAATTTATTTTGTGCTGAATTCTATTAGTTTAATTAACTTTAAAATGTCGCTTTTACGTGTACCAGCATCTATGTTAATGAATCAACAACAAGGTATAGTCATAATATTTCATTTACGTAATAATTTCTCAAAAAATAATAAAAAGTTCAAAGTCCAAATTTTCACTCATAATCCAAAATATTTTGATATCATATCGTTTAATCCACACATGATTTCTACCAAATTCAGTTGTTCGAACACTCAGCACAACAGCCTTCATATCTCAGAAGAAGCAATTCAATTCCAGAGCACCAAAAAATATCGTTTTGGTAAGACCAACAAATTATACAATTAAGTAAAGTACATCATCAATATTTTGTTGCCATTTACAGGTTGATGGAGTTCGTAGTCCATTTTTGATGTCAGGAACTGACTACTCGAAATTGATGCCTCACAATTTAGCTAGACATTCATTATTGGAATTGTTGCGCAAAACTGGAGTTGATAAGGAAGTGATTGATTATATTGTGTACGGTACAGTCATTCAAGAAGTCAAGACATCAAATGTGGCTAGAGAGGCAGCATTGGCAGCTGGTTTTTCAGAATTTACACCAGCACATACCGTAACAATGGCATGTATCAGCTCGAATCAAGCAATTAGTACAGGAATTGGATTGATTGCAAGTGGCACATATGATTCAGTAGTCTGTGGTGGTGTTGAATTTATGAGTGATGTCCCTATTAGATTAAGCAGAAAATTCAGAGCTTTATTGCTTAAATTAAACAAGGCAAAAACAGTTGGTCAACGACTCTCTCTTTTATCAACATTCCGTCCAGGTTTCTTAATTCCTGAATTACCATCCGTAGCTGAATTCAGTAGTGGAGAAGTTATGGGACATTCAGGAGATCGTTTGGCATCTGCATTCGGTGTAACGAGAAAGGAACAGGATGATTATGCACTTAGATCACACACATTAGCCAAACAGGCACAAGAAAATGGATATTTGACTGATTTAGTTCCATTTAAAGTTGATGGTGTTGATAAAATTGTTAGCAAAGTAAGTAGGCATGGAATTGGATGAATGTTTCCATATGATATTTAATTTGAATTTTTAAGGATAATGGCATTCGTGTATCGACACCAGAAGCAATGGCAAAATTAAAACCAGCATTCATTAAGCCGTATGGAACTGTCACAGCTGCAAATGCTTCATACCTAACTGATGGTGCATCTGCCTGTTTAATTATGACTGAGGAAAAAGCTAAATCGCTTGGATTGAAGCCAAAAGCTTATTTGAGAGACTTTATGTATGTGTCACAAGATCCAGTTGATCAATTGCTTCTAGGACCAGCTTATGGAATTCCTAAATTATTGAATAGAACAGGATTAACATCTAAAGATATTGATGTGTGGGAAGTTCATGAAGCTTTTGCTGGTCAAATTTTAGCAAACTTAAAAGCACTTGATTCTGAATATTTCTGTAAAAACTATTTGAAGCTTAATGAAAAATTCGGAGCTCTCGACATGAACAAATTCAATAATTGGGGAGGGTAAGTTGACTCAATTAATATTTTTCCACACATATTGAAATATAATATCATTTCAGATCATTATCAATTGGACATCCATTTGCTGCAACAGGTGTTAGACTTTGTATGCATACTTCAAACCGTCTTGTTCGTGAAAATGGTCAATTAGGTGTAGTTGCTGCTTGTGCCGCTGGTGGACAAGGTGTTGCTATGTTGATTGAAAGACATCCTGATGCAAATCCAAACTAATTTGTTTAGTATTTTGTTATCATCACACAATCCTTATCTCTTTCCCTTGAAATCAAAATTTTATATCGGAAGAGCTTTTAATTATGTATGTATATAAGCATTTAATAAAAGTTGGCTAATTTTCTTAAAAATTTATGAACGGATTTCACTATCGAATTTAATTAACTTATATAGCTCTTTTTGGAACTGGATATATTGAATCATTAGAAAGTTTGGTAATCATACACTTTAGGGTAAAATTGAATAGCCTTCCTCGTTAGTCACTGATTTCTCAGCTTAACGAGTTTAACCACGGGAAGGTGAGGAAAGGCACTTGGATGTAATGTCTTAGATACACAAAAATTTCATATGATAAGCATTACATCCTTCTAAACTCATAATCACAAAAAATTTTAAAAATGAAAGCCGAAAAGAATCAAACTATGAATGGAATAACACGGTAAATTTGGTCCAAGATCCGAAAAATAAAAACTGATATGAAGCATGAAATAAATGAGTACAAATGAATTTGGTCCAAGGGTAGTCAAACATAATAACACATCAATTTGGAAATGTAATGTCACGGCAAATTTGGTCCAATGTTCGAAAAGTAATAAGATTGGATAGATGTCACTTTAGTCACGCTCCTCATAAATGATAGATGACAAAAGACACAAGACACAATTTAAGATGATATTCCCTAACAACAATGATGCTACACACAAAGGATAAGATGAACAAAAAGTCAGCAACCAGTCACAAGCATGCTAATTCGATGATATTCCCTAACAACAATGATACCGATGATACACATACAAAGGATAAGATGAACAAAAAGTCAGCAACCAGTCACAAGCATGCTAATTCGATGATATTCCCTAACAACGATGATACCACACACAAAGGATAAGATGAACAAAAAGGCAGCAACCAGTCACAAACATGCTATTTCGATGATATTCCCTAACAACGATGAAACGACACACAAAGGATGAGATAGATACCGAAGATGGAACGACATTGATATGATGAGATGAACAAAATGGCGAAGACAAATAAACATGGGATGAAAGCAAAGAGATTTAACTTCTTATTCCTGGTAACTTCATCAAAAAGTTCTTTCTAGATCGAACCTTCAATGAACTTTTGTATTTTGGATCAAAGATTTTCAAACTTGAGGAACTGGATTGAAGATCATTTATAACACATTCAGATGGAGATACCGAATTCAAACTGTCTTTTGAACAAGATAGCTCAACACGAACTGGTTTACCATTAACAATAAATAGTATTGCACTGTCTAAGATCCAGTTTAAAAGTTGGATCATGAACTGGAAATCTTCATCATGAAACCTTGCACTACGTTTTCGAGCATTTCGACGGTTTGATCTGTAGTAAAAAGGTTCCTGTAGATAACAAATCACATTATGCAACATCTTTCGGGGCCTCTTAAACTTCTTTGGAGCATTTGATTTACTTAAATTCTTACGACGGTTTAACAAAAAGTTGAAAGCATTCTGAATACCATAAACTGTATTACAGAATGCTCTGCGAATCATCTTACGACAACCAGTCATCATATTTGGATGCAAAATTCAAAAACGAATCCAAAAATATATGGGTTATGGGGGGTTCAACCAAAAATGACGTCACAAATTAAATTTTAATTCAACTTCTTTGATTTTTCACAAAAAAATTAGGAGCAAACAAAAAATACGTCTGCACTCTCTCACGTCTCAAATAAAACTGAAATTTTTTCTCCGCGTTCTTTTGTGTATACCCGATTTTTGGGTTGCTTTGATTTGAAAAAAAAAGCGTGTAAAAATAACGGAAAATTTCACCTTTTTTGCTATTCTAAGCCAACCATAGCACCAATCTTAACAAATTTAGTCTCGTTGGATAGGGAATTTCAAGAGCCATTGTTTAAAGTATATTTTGTTGCAGTTACTTCCGTAATGGTAAAACTAGAGGCTAAAAACCGCTTTTAAAACAAAATTTTGTATGGAAAATTTTTAAAGGATTGATTTTTTTGAGTTTTATTGAGGTAAAATAATAATTTAATTAAACATAAAATTTCGATATTTTCAGGCTTTTCAAAGTGAGTGAAATGAATGTGCCTGCATGCTTGTATAGCTCGGGATTCGTCGGATAATTTTGTTTACAAATTGGTCGGATAATTAGAAATATTAAAATTTAGAAAAAAAATTAAATAAACTAGGAAAAACAATGAATTCGTTGATTAAAAGCACTTTAAAAATAAGAACAGCTACTAATGTTGCCAGGTAAGCTGTTGTCACAACTTTATTCACTTAAAAATTCATACATTTTTGAATTTTATTATTTCAGAATTTTGGCAGCACAAAATAGAAATTTCACAATTAATCATGCAAATTTCAAGCAAACAGAAGATCAAACTAAAAATCTAGAGGAACCACTCAAGTTCTTTGGATCTGGAGCACAAACTTTTAAGACAAAAACCAGTCGAGTTGGGTAAGCAAATTTAATTTTGCTGGATCTTTACAGCATAATTAATGACTATATTGTTACAGTTCATTTGATCCGGAAGAAATTCCTTGGTTCCAGCCATATTTAGTCATTGGAAGTGTAGCCATCTTCATGCTTTATTTCTGTGTACTTAGAGAAGAGAATGACGTTGATGCACATTTAGGAAAGTCACTTTTCGAGCAAGTTCCAAGTCTCGAGGCTACAACATTAATCAGCTTATATAAATACAATTTAGACAATAATATTGATAATACAGATGTTATTAAGCGACTTATTGAAATGGGCATTGATCCACGTCAGATTCAGTAGTAAAATCAAGTTTAATTAATTATAGGCGATTAAAAGTATGAATACATAAAAAAAGTTTTTGAATCGAAAAAAGTTCTTTGTCGTACAATTGATTTTCATTATTTTTGTATAGTCAATCTACTCAGTCATTGCATTTTTGTTATTGTTTGCCGATCTAAAATTTTATCTGCTATTAAATCATTTTTTTAATCTTCAAAAATGACGGAATCAATTACAAAACGTATGAGAGATCATACCAGAACAATTCACAAAGTGAGTGATGATTTAGTTAATGCAAAATTAGCATTTGGTAAGTAAACAGCTTTTATTAAGTCATAACAAAGGAACTAAAATTAATTTTATTACGTAGCTCTTAATAACAACTGTGTATGGGCTGATGGTCTTCTTGTATTCTATGAAATATTCAAATTTTTGGAAGAAAATGTTCCAGCATCAATTTTACCACCAGAATATCATCGTACACAGCAATTTGAAGAAGATTTGAAATTTTATAAAGGAAATGATTGGGAAAAGACATATAAGCCTCGAGAAAGTGTTGTTAAATATCTTAAACATTTAAATCATGTCAAGGAAACAAACTCGTTGCTATTAATTGCTTATGTGTATCATCTTTATATGGGATTACTTTCTGGTGGACAAATATTAGCAAAGAAACGACAAATTACAAGCAAATTTAGTTGGAATAAAGAACAAAGAGATGAAAGTGAGGAATTCGTTGAACCTGGAGCGTCATTAACGTCATTTCCCAATCAATCAATCGTTCAACTTAAAAATAACATGCGATCAGTAATTGACAATTATGTAAAGGATTTTGACGAGGAAATTAAGCATCAACTCGTCGTTGAAAGCCAAAAAGTTTTTGAATTAAATAATGAGATTATTGCGAGTGTTGAAGGCGTTACTAAACAAAATTTAAAATTACTTGGATATATCTTGTTAATTATATTATCCTTTTATATTTTCATGAAGATGTGGAGTATTTAGACTGTAGAATATAGCTAAATAAAATATTGATGTTTTAGATTTAGTTTTTAATTCATAGTTTTTCACTTTATTAATTTCTATCATTTTCGTTAAACACAAAATATTTATATTCATACCTTTTTGTCATCAATTTTCAAATGAAATTAATCTTTTTAAAATATGTATTTGAAGCCTAGCTGAAAACAGATCAGAACCGTACAATTCCTTAATAATTTGTAAGGTTTTTCTAATAAAACCCTACAAATTCTAACAAAACCTTACAAATTATTATGGAATTGTATGGTTCTCATCTATTTACAGATATATTCGTTTTCAATTCAAATTTTGAAACAATATTTTCCAAAACCATATAAATGTCAAAAAGGAATTGTGAGGTTTTCTCCAACTTTTGTATGGTTTTTATTTTATTAAATTTAAATTATACCAAAACAGTAATTCCTTCAAAAATGAAGAATGTTCTATGAACTAACAATTAAAAGCTTCTTAAAATACTCTTAAATGAATGATTTTAAACTTTATTTCTAATATAACTAAATGGTTTACATAAACTAAACTAGACTAACAGAAAAAAGAGAAAAAAAAATTGTAAATTTAAATTAAGCGTTCGTTTTTTGGGATTTTTTCAAAATCTTGTAATCTTTTAAATTTTTTTTGGATGAGTTTTTATTCTTTTTGAGGATCTAATGTCATCAAATCCTAATGACTTACACTAATCTTTTATAATAAGTGATTATTCACATTATTAATTGTTTACTCTCTGATATTTCAGCTCTTGAAATATGAATCCATCAATTTTATAAATTAAGATTCTTAAGAAGAAACATTTAAAATAAGTTTGATGGGATACATTTCAATATTAATTTTAATTTTTTTAATGTAGGTATGCTTATTTAATTTCCTCAACTTTCTCAGCATCTGAACTCAAATCTTTACGAATAGTTTCAACGCAATTCTTTGGTATAACAGTGCCAACAACTTTTTTGCCTTCTTGTGTCTTCAAACGAATTACTTGCATCTTATTATGTCCTGAGCTTCCATAACGTGATAAAACGGCTTCAACACGACCCCAAACTGATAGTACAGAGCCTGACAAAATTGAATATGTACGACGACGTAATCCAATCTGCAGAAATAAAATAAAAAAATTTAGCAAAAAATTTTAACATATTTTGTAATCAACATACTTCACATTCAAATCCTAAAGTCGTTTGTCGGCAAGTTCCATTCCAAAAAGCATGTGAGCAGGTATTAACAGATGCATCATACTGTTTAATCCAATGCATATCAGCTTCACCGCTCTCAACTTTGCGATATTTCTTTTCCAATTCAGTCAATGTTTCAAGACGAACTTGAAGTCCTGTATTTGGTCGATAAATTTGGAACATTTGTTCTTTTTTCTTGTCATTCTTGCCTTTCTTACTACTTGAACTTGACATCTGACTACTTGAACGATTTTCAACAGCTACTGCAAGAACTGCTGTGTAATTTCCATTTCGTGCTTGATGTGACAAATAAAATCCTTCTTTTTCGTCTTCTAAATCAGCCCATCTAAAAATACAAAATTGTATAAAATAAACAGCATATATAATGGATGAATTAAAGAACGTACTTGTCAATTGCTTCTTGCCAAATCATACCACGTTCTACATGTACAGTTTGAAGATCAATTGGTGCAATACCAGTCGAATGTTTACGTAAAAATCGAATGTGTTTGATTATTTTAACATTTTCACCGCCAGCACCTAAATCGAGAATTCCCATATCAAAGCGTCCCATTTTCTTTTCCTTTGATATTATTGCAGCAAGCGTATCCGTAAAGTATTTGAATAAACGATTTTGTAAATCAACTGGCATTCCCAAAATACGATTAAGGAATTTACTGATGCTATTGTAGTCTTTGTCTAAACTTAAAACGCCAGGATTTGATTCACTATTGACAATCAATCCAACACCAACTAATGCACCAGCAATGTCTGTGAAAAAGTCGCCCTTATAATCACTTGGTGGTGGAACCATTGGTTGTTCATAGCCCATTATAGTTTTCATCACAGCCTCTAATGCGCTACGACCATATTTGTTGTCAATATTAAACTGAGACAAGTCACGCGATTCTGTTGCACGTCTGTCACCATGTGTAAGAGCTCCTAAACTTTCAAGACGTTTAGCTACTGTTGATGCAAAACGACGTTCACCAGCCAAATCAGAAATTAAGAACATGTATTCAGGAGCATTAACTTGATTTGAACGATGTGTACGTCCAAATTGCTGAATCGCACGATCTGCGGACCAAGGTAATTCAAGTGTAATATGAACACGACGACGTTGATTTCTAACTCTACGATCACTTTGTAATGAAATACCCGAAGATGCAGCTTCAGAAATAATTGCAACATCCTTTTCACCATCCATAAATCTAGATTTTTCAGTCAAATTTAAAGTTTCAAGTGGAACATCTTGTTCTGATCGTGACTCATATTGAATTGATCCATCTTCATTTTGAACAACACGTCCTTTACGACCAGTCATTTCTGCAACATTTTCAGGACCGCCTAATTCATCAATTAATTGATCTAAAGTATTTGGTGGCAAACTATCACTTAATTTTTCAATTCTCTTTAGTAATGCTTCCTTCATTTCACATGCACGCTCAATATTGTCTTTTTGAGGAACGGCAGGCTTAATATGAATCGGTGCTATATTATTCATACCAGGAACTTCAATCTTAACTACACCAATTCCTGAATTTTCCTTCTTCTTTGCAGCTAATGATTCCTGAAGTTTTTCTTGGACTGTTTGTGGTTTGCGTTTTAAGGCAGCAGAAATAGCATCATTTGGTGATGATCTACTGCTACTACTTTGGCCATTTCCATTTTCTTCCTTCTTAATTTTCTCTTTTTTCATCTTCTTTAATTTCTTCTTGCTTACCCATGGATCTGAATCGGAATCAGACGAATTACCAAATGGATTATAATCGGAATTTTCCTCTGAGCTATTTAAATGATCACTTTCATCATCCTCGCTAGTCTCACTATCACTATTTACTACATAATCAGGACTTTTGTCGGTATCTTCAAAATCGTCTGCATCCTCGTCACTGTCCAAAATTTGTGAGGTCCTTATTCGTTTTTGTGGTAAATTACTCATATCATAAGTCTTACGTTTGTTATTGATTTGTCCACCTTTTAATTTTGAATTGTCAACATTTTCTTCCATAATACGTTCCAACATTGTCTTACCAGGTGCTTCAAGGCCCAAAAGTCGATTAATTCGATTACGATCTGGTGCCGGAAAATGTTTTTCAATTAATGATTGAAATACTCCTTTAGCTGTACTGACAAAATCATTTAATTCACCCTCATCACGTTCTAATTGCTCCAAAGTACGAGCTTCTCCTGTTGATTGTAAACCTATTACAACACATTTACCATATTTTATGGCTTCTCGTGCAACTGTTACTGCATGCTGTACTTTTGATGCAATACAAAGATATTTAAAGAATCTTTGATGACTTGACCAGAATTGTCCCCACATTGTTTTCTTCATACGTGATTCAGCTGAAATTAATTCTGCAGCTTCAGTAAATTTATGCATTGCTTCTACCCACATTTCAACAGATGCATCGTACATCTTTTTAAACTCATTATTTAATTGAACTTCTTCAATTTTAAATGTTACTCCATGAAAACTGAGTTGTCGAGCAATATAAATTCCACGTAATTTCATGTCCATAGCTACTAATTCCATAGCTCCAACACCACGTTTTTCAACAGCCGTAATAAAATCATTAAATGTTGGAAATGGAGTACCAACACCCCATATACCTAATCGAACCATATAAGCCATATTTCGAGGTTCTGATGCACCCGTTGCTGATGCATATACGACTCTTGCCTTTGGTAATTTATTTTGTAGCTCTAATGCTGTTAAACCAGTCTTTGTAGGTTTACTACTTCCAGTTGGACATAAATTCTTTGCTTTATGACATTCATCAAAAACAATTACGCCATCAAAATCCTCTCCACACCATTGAAGTAATTGTTTAAGACGTGATTTATATTTTCCTGCATCGCGATTATTTGATTCACCAATCATTGCTGAATATGTACTAAATACGACACCCTTTTTGATGTTTCCGTTTGCAGCTGAGTTGATTTTTGCATATTTGAATTTATTTAATGCATAAACTTGTATTTTTCCAGCACCAATATCGCGTAAATCACGTTGAGCATCATATTTTAAGTCATTACTAACAGAGATCCAAAGCGCACGTTTTCTGCCTCGAAGATAATTTTCAAAAATTATTCCAGCGATAGTACGACCTTTTCCAACACCCGCGCCGTCACCGATTAAAAATCCAGCACGAGATCCGTCTTGTAACATGTGTTCATGAGCTTGACAGGTGTAAGTTATCGCCTCTAATTGTAAGGCACTCAACATGCCAAGATCTATTGTTTCTTGTGGAATACTAAGCTTATAGCTAATATCTGATGGCTCAACAGATGACAAAGATGCGGTCTCAACGACTGGATCTGGATGTTTTCTTCCTAATTTCACTGTGAATTAAATTATTATTATTGATTGATTATTTGATGAGTTTAAGAATGAAAATTAAATTTCATACATTTTGCAGGCCAATAATCTGCATAAGTTTCTGCAACTCCCATTTCCTCATCATCAGCTTCCTCTTCTTCAATTTGATTGAGCTAGAAATTAGACATAAAATAATTTATCAGTCCAATCCTTATGCTTAATAACTCGAAAGATATCAGACAAAATAAAATCATACTGGAAATAATAAGATTTGTCCGAATATCCATCAGAATCAATGAAAAATATACTTAAAATGATAATAGAACTCATAAATAAAACATACATCGAAAATGCGATTATTATTCATCATTGGTGTTGTCATCACCTTTGGAGTTTGCATAACACTTGGTGCTGCTGCTGGTTCTTTCTTCCACATTTGCTGTATTAAATGTGTTGGAATGCCACTTTTTAAATATTCTGGATTCGAGGCAATCAATTGCTGAAGATTTTTCATCAGCTGACTAGCATTACTACCTATCATAGGAGAAAAATTGCTGATTCCTCCTGATCGTTCCACTGAAAAAATAGAATTAAGATTTTTGAGTATGTAATTACTATGATTACATTTCAAAAATACAGAGGATTAAAATCGCCAATAATTCTCATTTGCATGCAAAAATTATGAAGAATTTTTATCGAAAAAATATACAATAATAAGCTATGATGAAAGGGATACAATACTTTCCATGATGTCAACTTACTTTGCTGTAAAATTGAAGCTAAGCTTCCAGGATAAAATGTACTACCGCTAGCTCCCATACCATATAATAATGGTGGAGCTTTTAATTTATTTTAAATCAAATTACATTTTATATTATGAATAAAACATACGAAATATTTTATATTTATGGCATAATTTAATGAACATAACACGACGAACAATACAAAAAGATGGGGGAGAGAGAGAGAGAGAGAGAGAAAGAAAAGAAGAGACATAATATTGTATGTTAAGTTAGCAATCAAACATAGAAAACAAATGAAAATTATGATGGAGAAATTGACGTTTCACATCGAATCATATAAATTATTATAAGACATAAAACAAAAGGATAATAATGATAAGGAACTTACGAGGCTTAGACGACACCCCCGGCGGAATCCGATTATTTGCTGTATTGACTTTCGGAAATCGTAATGGTTGAACAGTCTTTGATGTTGCAGGTAATGTTGGAATTTCTATTTTAATGGGTTGCGTTAAGAAGGATGAGTTAATTCCAATACTCCCCGATGTCGTTGTTGCTACATTATTATCGCTATTTTGGGCAAATGCAGCCGCTGTTTCGAGATCCTTTCCGCCTCCTTTGAGATTTATGAAATGATTTTGAGTATATAAATAATTAAATCAATGCGTAATTAAAATTTAATTGAATTTTGTAGGATGAGAAAATATAATAGACAAATGTCCTAAATGCAATTTTCCTTTTATGCTAATTATCTATGTCTCGATGTATATAAATTAATTATTAAGACGTAATTATTACCTGGAACTTCAATTTTATCTGGATCTAAATCTTCATCAAAATCACTTCCTTCACTAATATTATCTGAATCGCTATCCATGTCTAAATCATCATCAAATTCAGAAAATGCCTTCATCTTTTTCGTGGCCTATAAAAAAGGATGAAAATAACAATAAAGTTTGTGGATCACTAATAATTTCATTAAACTTTTTCCTAAAATATCAAAAATTATTCACAAGTTTAGCAAAATGTTGAAATAGTTTATATGTGGAAGCAAATCCTCATGATATATCTTTTGGAATGAGTAAATGAAATGCATTTTAGTCACCCCCGTAAATAACTTTCTCATTCCTCTTAAATTCAATCTAGTTTTGCAAAATTATAACGCTCTAAGCATTTCACCATCCACAATTCTCACACCAATATCCATTCTTCACATCGAGAACGTACATAATAAAATTTAGGCAATGTTTATATATCAAAAAGTTGTTGCAGTTGGATTCTGTTGTGAATTAGTTTGTAAATGACGTTAAACATAGATTAAAATTATACTCAATGCTGGGAACCACAAATTTTATTCTAGAAGTTTTAAGAAACGTCATTTTCGAACGACCTTTGCTTCGGCATTATTCTGTGTATAACAAAAACAAATCATCAGCATCAAACCGAAAATTCTTCGACAATAAAATATCAAAAATATAAATGTATATGTGAGTTATTTAAAATATAATTTTCTATTTACATACACCCTTCTATACATCCATTCTCCACCCTCGCACCTACTATACCTATAACTAAATTCCTTCTAACTTCTAACCCTTTCCTTTACTTCTTTTACAGCACAACTTTTTATCGAATAATTGTAACTTTATGTTGTTTTGTGTATATTTTTGCTATGTTTCATTTAATGCTCAAAAAATTTAATGTATGGAGTATGAGATAAAATAATTTCAACCAACGAAAAATATTTATTGTGGTGTCTTAAAATTGTAGATTAAAATGTTTAAAAATTGAAACTGATTCTTTGAAATATCACAATTATTGTCTCTTTAAATAATGAAAATTTTCAAACTCTCAAAAGAATGCAAGAAATCAAACTAACAAAAAACATTTAATGGATGATAAGAACAGCACGAGATGTAGCTTGATTGACAATAAAATATCTTATCTAATCGAAATAATGTTGAAATATAAATGAGTATTATTCAATATCAAAAATTACAAATTAAGAAGTTATGTTCTTTATTATAAAATTAATCTAAATTTTTCAAAAATATCTACACTCATCCCCAAACCAACACAAAAATTTCTTAAACTTCATCATGTATAACTTTTATCACAAGAATTTTCTTTAATCAACAACTATTTTCTCTAATAAAAACTTTGACTCTCCTTTTTTCTACTCTTACCAAGTCAAGTTAAATATGTATACACAAAATGTATGAGAGGAAAGAAAAGCCGACATATTTTATAGTGGCAAGTAAAACTAAATTTGAATTTTGAAAAGTTTTGTTTACTCCCTTGCCTTGAAAACGTTTTTGTATACTTTTTGTATTTCATTCGTTCTTTTACAAATAAGTTAAGTGAACATTTTTAAAACTGCCAAACAGAGTTGCAAACAGATATCTTTGCACAGATGAAAACCGTACAATTCCATGATAATTTGTAAGGTTTTTTAAATAAAACCTTACAAATTCTGGAAAAAACCTTTCAAATTATCAAGGATTTGTACGGTTTTCATCTGTGCAAAGATATCTGTTTGCAACTCTGCTGCCAAAGATGAGGAAATGAAGGATTTAAAGGGTTGTCTGGTATATAAACAATTTTTTGAAAATCAATAGAAATGATTCTGATTAATCTATTCTCGAGAAAGTTAATAGAAGTCTAGGCGTAGGAAACTTCCGGAAGTTTCAAAAAAAAAAATTCTTGAAGCTCCTAATCAAGAACAGAATATTCAAAATGATATTGTTGATGTCCTATGGACAATATATGATGTAGAAATTATTGAAAAATTTTTGTGCTGCATATTAAGGATTTCTAATTTTTCGAAAATTTCCTAAGGGGTCGTTCACTTATTACGTAACGCTCTGAGGGGGGGTCGAGAGTTTGTTACGGTCTATTGTTCTCACACCTGATTCTTTTGTTAAAAACGTTACGCAGGGGGGGGGGGGGGTAAAAAACACGATTTTTTGCGTTACGTAATAAGTGAATACGCTTTGTTAGAAGTCATTCAAGTTTTAAAATTTAAAATTGAGCAAAGCATCAAAAAGCATTTTAACAAATTTATGGTATTTTGAACCCTTGTAATAACAGATATAAATTAACATTTATAATTTTCTCAAATTCAATTCTTGCATGTTCTATAAAACACAAATTTCAATCCTTCTCACCCTGAAAATTTAGCAATTATGTCTAATATATGCATATAATAATAATAAATAAATAAGAATAGAATATAATTTGATAATGATGTCACTCTGTGAAGTTTTGTTAAAAATAAATATAAATCAATGTATGCCCTTCCACATTCATATACTGACATGAATTGAGTGATGGCGTAAATATGGATATGTGGTAAAATTTTAAAACCCTCACAACATTAGTATTTTAGAAAATGGGTTTTGTTATATTCTATGTGAGTAAATAAATGAATGTTTGGTGGTGGAAAAGGATGAGAAGGTAGCAATGGAGGAAGTTTGAAGAAAAAGGGTGGAAAATTTAGAATAGTTTTCATCTACAGCAGTATGAGCATATATAGATGTATTTTATAGTTTCTCGGAACTATAGATACATTTCTCATTTTTTTTTCATCCAACGTCTCTATAAAGCTGGTCATATGTTTTTTGTTATTGTTGAGAATAGAGAAAATTGGAAAACATGTGATTTTTTTTTCTTACTCAATGCCGCATGAATGAAAAAAAAAAAAAAATGTGTGAGTTGTGATATAAACACGTTGTGAGAGTTTGAATTTTTTTTTTATGCTCACCAAATGAAATATTTTTTTATGCTCATTTTTTTTTCTTCCTTTTTTCCATTCATAAAAATTTTACTCGATTGAATATTTAACGGAGGATAATGTGTGTGATGATGAAAATGTGAGAGATACATAATATGTACTAATCATACATCCATCAAAATGTCTTAATGTGTTCAAAATTAATGATAATATTAAGTATATTAGATGATAATAATGCTTTATGTGGAGGTTGATGGTGGTGTCATAGATTTATGATTAGGAATGAGAAAGATGAAATTGCAATTAAAATCAATATTTGCTACTGCTTTCCACAAAATTTTGCCATCATATTCCTCCCTATTTTTCCTCCATCTAGCATCAAGCATAAATATATGTATGTATATATAGTGTGGCAGCAACAACAAGCAAGCACATATCATAAATTTTCACAAAGTTAATTTTCTTCTTTCTCTGGGTTTTAGGTTTTAGTTTAGTTAGAAAATTCTCGGCTTTATTGTCAGATCAATAATTTTGCCAGCCACACCCACATACATTCAAACGGTAGTTTGCCATTGATATGAAGACGTTCTTCTTATAATTACTAAATTTAATTCGATTTTAAATCAATCACAGGAACATCGGAAAACTCTTATTGAAGGAAATATTTTTTTTTTTTTGCCTCTACAGCGTGAGCATTTTTTTTATGCGATGTGAGAATCTGATTTTTTTCTTCTCAATTTTTTTCTCATTTTTTTTCTCATTTTTTTTTCAATGTTTGTTCCAATATAACTTATGAATGAGAGTTTTATGCTGTCTATTTATGCACGTTATGCTTACAATTTGCTTTAAATTTGTTAAATTATACGAAATTTATACTTTTTTGCTATAGAAAATGAATCTGGATCTTGTGACAAATTATCAAAACTCATCAATTTTAATAGTCAGCATAAATATGTCCTTCTCACAAGTATAAAATTTAATATTTCTATATTCAATTTTTTTCCGGAATATTTTAAAAAGCGTGATACAATACTTTTTTCATAAAATTTTGCAATTGCCGATTAAAATTGAAAAATATTTAACTGGATGTTGTTAATCTTTCAGTTCATTCATATTAAAGGTCAATGCAAGTGAAAATTTTTAAAATTATTTACCATTTTCCGATGAAAATTTGATTTTCAATGATTTTCCACGAATAAAATTTAATTTCACTTATATCACTTTAATGTCTCACTTTTTCACTTGTACTCCAATTGCAAACTTTGCTTTATGTCCTTAAATATACGAAGAGATGTATTAAACGTGTGTGAACTCCTTGAAATCCAGAAAAATAATAAATTTTTGGGAGAGATTAATGTATGCTTTTTGTGTAGCGAAAATCTTTTGTTGTTGTAATCAAACAAGTTTAAACAATCCATACCTGATTAAAAAGCGCAATTGTCACTTGCTATACAACATGTATTACTTCTAATACGCATTAATGCTTGTTAATATATATTTTATGTCGATTTATTAACTTTTGGTCCTTATAGCAAACACATGGTTTGAACCTTATAAATGTTTCCAAAACCGTACAAATTTTATCATAATATTAAAAACCATACGAATGTTTTGAAATTCAAATTTCTTTCTGTCGTTATTTTATAAATAGTTTTTTTCAGATTATCCAATTAAACATAAAGATTCGTGTTAATTTAATTTCATATTTTTAATAGTGTGACTAGGTAGACAAAATATAAACAATAGACACTATTGTAGCTAAATTTGGATAAATATTCGTTGTGAAACAATGTTATCCAAATTTATTAATATTCTTCATGACATGTTATTTTAATTGAAAATTCATGTTAAAGGCTTTAAAAATAAATATTTTATGCGGTTTGATTAGCTATTAAAGCTTTAAAATTTTGATTTAAAAAAATTGCTATTTAAGCGCTTTTTAAAATTCAAAATAATTTTCACCAGTAAACTATTTCAAAGTTTTCTACGATTTAACTGTATTTAACGCAATAATCAAACTTTTATGCATTAATTAATTAGTTTGAAGTCTGTTAATATAGACGTCAAGTTTAAACCAATGAATTAAAATAGATTTTCAGAAGAGTAGGTATAAAGAGGAAATTCGAGTGAACCATACAAATTCGCTATAACGGGGTTCAACTTCATGTTATTAAAGTGAACAAAAAAAATTGTGAAAATATTAATTTTTATTAAACAGCTTAAAATACGCATTAAAAGCAATTAAATTATTAAAATACTAGTTGATCTTGTTATTATCCTTAAAACTACAAAAAGAGAATCACAATGGATGACAGCTGTAAGTAAATTTCACAAATAATTGAAATTGAATTTTGGCGCTAAAAATGTTATTTCATTAATTCCTTTAATACTCATTAAAATATGCATTAAATCATTTCAGTTGGAGGTGGGTTTACTCAAACTAATGCTGATCAAAAGACCGAGAGTAAGGCAGAGGTAATAACAGTTGAAAAGTTAATGGACAATTTTGGTTATAAAAATTAAGAATTTTAATTAAATTATTTAGGGAACTCTACCTGTTTTCATTAAGATGATTTATAATCAGCCCGACGATGTCATAGATCTTTATGGATTCGAATATAAAATGGTAACAGTTGTTGCTGTTGTGAGAAACATCGAACATACATCCACAAAAATCACATACGCAATTGAGGATATTACAGGTAATAACAAGCATGACTGCATCCTTAATAGTTGTGAATTTAATATCGATGTAATTTTAGGCCAAATTAATGCACATTACTGGATAGACGAGGAGGAAACAGTAGGATCATCAAACATTATGATAAATAGCTATGCTCGAGTAGTTGGTGCCTTAAGATCGCAAGGCGATTCCAAATCAATCATGATTTATAAAATTCATCCAGTAAGTGGAATCAATGAAGTCAGTACACATTATATGGAAGTTATAAACGCAAGATTCCAAGCTGAAAATTTCGCAAATGCTGACGGAATTAAGCCATCGAATGGAAACGTACAGAAAATGGATGTTGATGGACCACAACAAACAACAGGAGGGGCAGCAACAGAAGGTGGATTAGAAGGATTAAATGCCAAAGAAAAAATTGTCTTTAAAATGATTCAAGGAGCATTAGCTGATCAAAGTGAGACTGGTTATGGACGTGATGAAATTATAGCTCGATTCCCTCACTTTTCAAGAGAAGAGATTAATGGGATGCTCGATAAGATGACGTTTGAAGGTTTAATATACACGACAGTTGATAACGACCATTTCCAAGCTTGCTATTAATCAGTAAAAAAAATTAAAACAAAGGTCAAAATAATGCATTTTTTTCTCATCAATTACTTTATTTCTTCATTTTTTTACTGATAAATTTTTAAAGGGAGTAAGAAAGGGGGGCTAATTACATTGAGAATAAGAGTTTAGAGAACACATATATCGTTCTCAATGATTTTATTTAAAAAGTACAATATCCATATTAAAAAATAATTTCACTTTTTTTCATCATTTATTTCTTCTTTTTAAATTTGTGTGGCCCACTCTTGTAAGTTCAATTCATTTTTGAGTAATGTCTAACTTATATGATGTATATGAAAAAAAAAATAAAAAGAAGACTTGAAAACTCAATGAAACATAACTTTATCATTAGTTTTATTTTAAATTTATAATATTATTAATTAATAGTTTTGATTTTTGGATTTCTTCTATCCCTTAATTAGTACCCTTCTTGTCACATTCTCACATTATTATTTGTTGACTTTCCGTTGCTAATTTCATTCGAGTAATCTTGGGCATTAAAAAGTCACAAACTTTTTTTAGTGAAATTAGCGCCATTAATCATTATTAAAAAATTAAAACTTTATATTGTATTCATCATTCTGTTAACTTTATCCTTCCTGATTCGTAACGTAAAGTGCTCACGGCTAATCAAATCCTATGTTGCTGTCAATGACTCTAAAAAAAATCCAAGTTCAATTAAGTAAAATAATTGTTTTAAACCGTTTTAAATATATTCTTTGAAGTAATATTAATTAAGGATTATTCTTTCACATTATTATTTTTTTATGCTGTTTATTGCTATCTGTGTGTGTGTATGCGTGATTTAAGACATTTAATGGAAGTGATTAAAAGTTATTATTTTTGTTTGTTGCATGCAGTTGTAATATAAGATTCAAAAGAGACCTTGGATGTTACTAATTAGACACTCGGGATGTAAAATTTGTCATATTTGAGACATGTAGTGTATGTCCAAGAATCTCCTCAAATATTTTTTTTTTTAATCATTTAAATATTCATTAACTTTTGAAGGTTTTGTAATCTAGTATATGGAAAATCTAATGCAGATTAATAATAGATAATTTTCCGGTAAGGAATAAACTTTTACTTTTTTCTTTGAATGAGTATTTTACTTAGATTCGAGATATATCATAAAATAAAATGAATATTGGTATATTAATGATGTGCGATAGTTTTCATATTTTTTTAATACTGGAAAAGAAAGAGAATTTCATGGAATTTTAAACCATTACGATTCTATGCTTGCTATATGTCTCAGGAATTGGAAAAGTGTGAATTTGATTAACAGAACCTATTAATTCCTTTGTTTGAAACCTTACAATTCCAATTAAAATTTATTACAATTGAATGGTTTTCACTAAGGATTTAAAAATTTGTACAGTTTTCGTTAAGAATCAATTTATAAACTTTGGATTTTCTTTTCATAAAATTTAGGCAAATTAAAATTTTCTTATATTTTCTTTAACGTTCATCAAAAAAATTCTTCAAATATCCTAATCACTAAGATCCTATCAATTTCCATATTTTTCTCTAAATAAAAAGAAAAATTAAGTTCAGTCTTCCAACAATTTCTCTCAAATAGTTTCCTTTTAAATTCCAATGCTTTTCGTTTCTTCAATGAGCTTGGTAAGAAGTTTGACATGAGATATTGCTTTGAGAGTTGAAAACAGAAAAGTATCTGTAAATAGATGAGAACCGTACAATTCCTTAAGAATTTGTAAGGTTTTGTCAGAATATGTAAGGTTTTATTATAAAAACCTTACAAATTATCAAGGAATTGTACGGTTCTCATCTGTCTTCAACTCTGTTTGCTTTATTAGCATCAATTTAACGGTTTTTGAATCATTCAATTCAAGTTAAAAATTTAAATACCTATTACGAAATTCAGAAAACCGTTAATTATCTTAACAAATCTCATTAGACTTCATTCCTGCTCTCAAAAAATCCATCTCAATCGTCTATAAACTAAAATTTCATATTCTTGTCCTTTGAACTTTTCAATAATTTGAGAAAATCTCCTTATTATTTTAAAAAATTATTGATTCATTTCTTTATTATCTGCTTCTACTCTGTTTTCTGAAAAACATCCTAAAATTATCAATTTATTTTTCTTAAAATTTGCCACATTTTTTTTCTCATTGTCTAAATCATTAATATTATTATTGTTTATACTTTTTTTTTAATCCTCTTAATGACATTTAAAATTTTTATCATAACAACTATTTTTAATGGTATTTTGGTGTTTCCAATTCATTTTTTTTTCTTCATTTAAATGCTACGAATGAGAAGTTATTGATTATATATGTATAGAATGCTGACAAATAGATTCACTTTACGTGTGTAGTTTTTTGAAAGTACATTGAAATGATCATCATATCCTCACTATCTATGATTATTGTAAATTTGGTTAAAAAATATATCCTCATATATATGCCATTTCTAGTTGATATTAGTTTGAGCATGACTTATTTTTTTGACTAGACATAAAGGTCCGAAACGTGTCACTATGAATGAATGAAATTACTGTTGATTATCAGATGGATGATTACTGTTGGATGTAGATGATGAATGAGCTTGTAGGAAAATAGACTTTTTCTTTTGTAATATTTGAGGTTTGATTGAAATGGCAGGCTTAAAACTGCCAAATGAAAAATTTGAACGTTCCTTTTCATTCTTTTCGGCTTGAGTAGTTATTGGTTGGGTTGGAGTTGTGGCTGTTTTTGTTATTGTACTACATCCACCAGTTAATTTCAAATCAGCAAATTGACTCACAAATTTCTGTGTGTTTCGTAAAGGAATTGGACTCTTTTCAAGTTCAATTTTCATAAGAGATGATGTTGAGCCTGACGATAAACGACTAGAATCGACCGTCTCATTTGTCTCGTCAATTCTTAAAACAATTTCATCTAATTTTGGATTATTTGATTTTGATGAAGTCGCTGGCTCCATTACAGTCTTTTCACATTTTTTCGTCATTGAGTCTGACGCTGTCATAAATTTCTCATTCTTCTTTAATGTACTTTGATTTTGTTTAGCAAAATGATCACCTAAAGTTTCATCTTCTGTCTCTTCATTGATTGGATCTTCAATTGTCTGTTTGTCTAATGATGTCATAGATGAGGAAGCAGATGTAGAACCTGATGATAATGGTGGTGTAACATTATCTTGAGATGAAGGAGGTGGTAAATCCATAACGAGGTCAGGCTGTAGACGATTACGTGTCAATATCGCAGACTGTGGTTTAGGACTGTGAGTACTTAGAATTGCTGATTGCGGTTGTGTTACTTGTTGAATGACTAAAGCTGTATCAGCAGCACTTGTTGAACTTGCTCGTTTCTGCCATAATTCACGATTTTGTTGGAAGATGCTCAAAGGTTGATAATCACTGCTTGTTGTTGACGATGCCGGTGTTGATGGTTTTTGTGTTTTTGTTGGTTCAGCATAAATTGGTTCTGGCTTTTTATTATCACCATCTGCTTCGTCTGGCTCCTAAAATTGTTGAATGGAAATTTTTCTGTTATTTTCTTTGTTACTTGTTTTTTGTTTGTGCTTTTTTGGGATCGTTCGCTTAGTATGTTACACAAAAAACGACTCTTTAGACCCCCTTGTTACATTTTTTGTATGATCTGTTAAAAAATCCTAGACCCCCTTACCCTATAAAAAACGAACGTACTAAGTGAACGATCCTTTATTAGTTAGAAGAGAACATGCATCTTAATTTAATATTAATTCTACCACCTCTTTTTAGACTAGATAGACTAGCAAAAAGTACTTTTTATCGGAAAAATTGTTAATGAAGAAAAAATAAAAATAAGAACTCAAAAATTCGCATTCAAATAAAAGTTAATTAGTGCATTCTATTGACTCCCACGCAAGGCATGAAAGTTTTGTGTGATATTTTTGGTTATTCAAGACAAATATAATGAAAAATTATATTAAAAAAATGCTCACCTGTATGAAGAATTTTTTTTACAAAAATCTAATTTTTTTTCATTACTAAAAAAATAACACAAAAATGAAAAATAAAAATAAACAAAAACTATAATGGACGAAAAAAATGAAGACGAGGAGACATAAAAAAGTGTTCGCGGCAAAAAAAAAAAAAAAAACGTAAAGATCACAAAAAGCAATTAGACAGTTAATTTAATTAATAATCATTCCATTTTAATGAACTGGCTTTGTTTTCATTAATTTAAAAAAAAAAAAAATCTTAGTATTAAGCATACATTTATGATGTAGGTAGGACTTAAAAAATCTTTTTTTTTCTTCATTAATTATTTTTCCAGGAATATATGACTTATTTATATTAATTAAGATTAATAAAGATAATTTGTGATAACATGCACAGAGTTGATACCTAGCATGTGCCTTCAAAAAGGTTTGCCTAGGCGTAGGAAAATTAAAATTAAAGGCACCTACCTTTGCCTTTGTCAAAGGCAGAAAAAAATGCCTTTGCCTTTGTTTTGCCTTTGCAAAGGCAGAACTTTGTCGTGGTGCCTTTGAATCTTTGCCTTTGTAAAAAAAAAAATTTA
Organism: Chironomus striatipennis; assembly: GCA_026123125.1. Classification (NCBI taxonomy): domain Eukaryota; kingdom Metazoa; phylum Arthropoda; class Insecta; order Diptera; family Chironomidae; genus Chironomus; species Chironomus striatipennis. The sequence goes on along the minus strand of CM047394.1, from coordinate 20,820,745 downwards.
ACAAAAAGTTCCAAAAATTGATAAAAGTTAAAAATTTTCAAATTCAAAAATATCAAAGGCAAAGCTAGGCAAACTCAAAGGCAAAGGCATTGCCTTTGCAAAGGCAATGTTTTCGTGCCTTTGCCTTTACTGTGCCTTTGCAAAGGCAAAGGTTTTGCTAGATCAAAGGCAATGCCTGAGCAAAGGCACCTTTGTATCAACTCTGAACATGCATATACATAAATTCAAGATTCATGGATGTAACTGTGCAAAAAAACCGTTAAAAAACGATCATAGAAATTTAAAGGAGTACATCCATAAATCCATCAAAACTTATACATATTGAACATTTGGATTCTTGAGCAGTTAAGAGAGCTTAAACATTATTAGACACATAAAGTGGCATAGATGGGATAAAATTCAAGGATTTAGTATCGATGAATATGCAAGATGTGATGATTGGTGCAGATGACTTTCTTTGATACTAAATCCATGATTTGTGGGATCTTAATTGTACATGATTATAAAATTCTCAAGTTAAACATAACATAAAGCACAAAAAGTTATTTAAAAAAAACTTATTATTGTAAGGCACAAAAAATATAGCTTAAGAAATAGCTGCATTTAATGGCAATAAAAATCTTATTTAAAAAAAAAAATCATAGAAGACCATAGAAAGGAACACATAAAGCTTATTTCAAACTGTCGTTTCCAATACCTCAAATTTAAAGTGGCTGTTACTATAAATATGTTCGGCGGTGCTTGAAGCTAATCGACTGTGGTTATCGTTTGTTGCTATTACACTTCCATCCAAATCAGCATTCGAGTCATTCATACTATTATTATTTGATGCCAAAACCATATATTCCATCGACGTTTCAAATGCATGCGGCTCATCGTGATAAATGTATTTCTTTGTGTCATCTATATATGTACAAAAAATTTTTTTTTGGTCATGATTTACATGAAAATAATGAATTGGACACGTTCAAAAATTATGCAATGCTCAATTTTATTTTTGTGCTGTGATTGAAATTTGCTAGAGCGTCACATAAAATTTTAATGTCCCCAAAATATGCTTGTTTGTGGCTTACCAATTATTTCCTGTTTACTATCCATCACAGCATCAGTAATTTCACATATGTTTGTTGTTGTCATCGTTGAGAGTGTACTAGGCGCTAAACTATTTCCACCTACGCTATGAGATCGTTTACGTACTGACTCTTCGGAACTTGATGATTTCATATTAAAGTCTGCACTATTTTTCTCGCCACCACTTCGCTCCTCGCCCCTAATTAAGTTAATTAAATGTTTTAATTCATTGTAATTACTTTTCTATTTCTGTATATATTAATATAGAAATTTAAGGGATGGAACTTACTTTATTTTTAATGAAATAAATTTATCGGCGACAAGGCCAACTTTACCGCTAATACAGGCACGCCACCAATCATTAGAGATTTGATTATAAAGCTGAATATTATCGCCTTTTCTAAATGACAATTCACGATCCGAGCGAGCTTCAAAATCAAAAAGTGCTGTGGCTTCATATGTGTCTGAATCGTCTTCAGATTGAGTATCTTGATCTTCTGTATTTTGTTCGGTGGGTGAATCACCAATATCACTGTGAAACAAATTTAATAAAGACATTAATTAGAGCAATAAGTCTGCGTCACACATTGCTACAGAGTCAGAAAATGATTGACGTACATTTTTTCTGTGATGAATCAATTTTGATTGTACGAATTCGTTAGATGAAATATGTTGCAAAAATTTGGATAAATTTATATGTAAAAATGTAGCAAGTTTGATTTTTAAATTATTTTAAACTTTAATAGAACGTACGTCTGTTTACGTATACGTAACAAAAAACGTACGTAATTTTTTTACGTAAGCTAAAATACGTACGTAAAACGTAAACTTTCAATTTTTTACGTAACCAAAAACGTAAGCTTTAAAACTTACGTAAAGCACAAACAGAAATAATAAGTAATTTAACGCAGTTAATAAAACGAAGTTTTATTTAAATTCATTCAATTTTCGACACTAAATTCTGATTAATTCAATTATTTATGCATGATTCACTTACATGTCATCAAAAGTTCCAGGAGTTATATACTTCTCGTACTTAATTCCGCCAACTTCTTTTGGGAATATATCTTCATGGAACACAATCATATTTTCAATTAAAGCATTAATTTGATTCTGGTATTGAACTTGATCTTTATCTTCTGGTGCTTTCATTAATGTTGGACCAAAACAAATTGCCAAATTATAAGCTGACATCATATTTTCGTCCGCAAATTCAGACAAATGATTAAGAAATGCAAAAATATATCGCATAACACCAACGACTGCACGTGGAAGTGCTGAGAGGAACTTTCTGACACCCATGACCATTTCATGCTTAGATTCAATTTGTGCGAGTGATATTAGATGATCAAAGTAGATTGTTGGGAAGAGTGGTTCACGTAATTCACGGAAATAAAGTTTAAAAACACCGGCAATGGAATTGATATCGGAAGCATCTGTAACTTCAGCCAATGGATCTTCACCACGTTCAAACCATTCTCTAAAGTTTGTTATTTCAACTTGTGATCCACTAACACGGAAAATTCCTTGATGATGTAAACCATACAGATTAATTACACGAATACAACTCCTCACAATTAATGGAATTTCTTCACCCGTCGCTTCCAAATATTCTTCTAACGATCCACCAAATAATTTTGGCCTTCCAGATAAATTCATTCTTCCAATTCTCTTTCGCTTTGGTACCGTTACCTTATTTTGTGTGTTAGTATGTGCATTAGAATCTTTTGTTAAAGCATTTCGCAAAAATTCAGCTTTCGAATCGAGTCGCGCTATTCGAGATGTACATAAAATATATTCACGAATTTTTGTCAAATAAAATTCCTCAATTTCCTGCTTATCATTTCGTAACTTTGTAGATTGTGTCGTCGATATCGATTCATTGAACTTTGGAGTATGTTGATGTGAAAAACTATATTGAAGTTGGAAACTTTGCATTGAATTATTGTCACTTCCTGTATTTCCCGTTCCAAATGTTCCACTAACATCGTAATCCTGTTTATTAAAAGAAATTAAAAAAAAAAAAATCAATAAATATTCTTCATTGGACATTCACTAATTAATTACCTTTTGATTGAGAATTTCAAGTAAATTAATTTCAGCTGTTTCAACTGTTTTCCATATTTCATCTGATTCCGTTCGTAAATGATTTGTACGTGCCATTAGCTGTGCTAATCTTTGATCCATTTCAGCACTTAAAGTTTTTTGTAATTCACATTCAACGACAGATGTTAGACTTGGTTGTGGAAGCATTTCCTTTTGTGTTGAAACAATCAAATCTTCTTGCTGACCGCCTTGAAATTCAAGTCTTTTTGGTATCATAAATGCAGTGTGATATTGTTCTAAGAACTTTTGTTTATCAGCTCGACTATCCATCGAGTGAATTATGTGCGATAATAATTCTGAATTGTTTAGTACTTGACGACATCTTCCTTGATCAGCTGTTACATGCAACATGAGAGCACGTGATATAACTGAATGAAATCCTAAATCCATGCACTGTTATTGAAAGTAAAATTATTTTATTAATTTATTAATGAAATTATTAAATGCATCAATAAATCTTACATCAATTAAATCACTCAAGTCTTCAACAAAATACTTGTGAATTGTTGTATTGGATGCTTCCAAGCACAACTGATACTCATTTTTCGCTTTCAATGCCTTTAGCCTCGCGTCTGTATATTTATTTTTTCGCTAAATGATAGTGAAAATTATATTAGCAACAATTGAAAACGAGTTGGAAATGAAATTCGATGATTCTTTACCTTCAACACTTCCTTTTCTATTACTTTGAATTTCTTGTTGCGTTCGAGTTTCTCTTTCGGTATGCTCTGTTGAATTTTTGCTCTTTGTATTTCAGCGGCACGCAATTTCTTCTCAGTTTCTCTACACTCTAGCTGATAGCTATGATAAGTCTTCATTGTTGTGTGAAGTTCTTGTAATACACGAAGAATTTCTTCATGTATCTCGTAACCAATTTCTCGACACTTTTTATAAATCCTCTGGCAATCATCGTGAACGGTTTGAAGACGTTGTACTAGTTGCATTGAGTAAATGTCTGCTAATGTTGCATGATCACGAGCCAAGCTTTTTGTTTGTTGAATTAGTTGTTGCCAGCATGCATAAGAAGAAAATATTGGCCATTGCTCGCGTCTACTGTTGTAATTAAATGATAATTATGTATTATTCTTCTTTTTTTTTTGACCTTTAAAATAATGAAAAATTCCCACAACAACTTACTTTTGTTTTTGCTCCTTGTGTCTTAATTGTAGATTCTTGGCCAACTTTTCCAAACTCTTACTATAATCTAATTCTACTTCCCCTCGTCTCCTATAAATGTCGATGAATGGATGTAAAGTAATAAATTAAGTTGTGATTTATTAATTTGGAAATAGTATGTGTCTTTTGATGTGAAAAGTATATTCATTACCTATAGAATTCCTGTAGTTCTTGAATTAATGAGATCTGTGATTCGACTCGAATATCTAGACATCGTAGTTGCTCATTCAGTTGTAGACGAATGTCTGTATAAATAGATACAAAAAAAAAAAAAATTGTGCATATAAGATTTCAGTCTTGTTATAAAATTCTTGTCAAGCCTACTGCGGCTATGTAGTTTTCCCTCATTCAATTATTTTTACTCATTGTAGCAATATTTCATGGTTCTTTCTGTTTGTTGTTGAATCAAATTTCAAGTTGACAGAAACCAAACAAAAGAATCTCCCCACAAATTTATAATTGCACTAGTCAATTGTTTCTACTTTTATACTGTATTTAATTTAGACTCAATAGATCAGAGTTGCTATTTAAACTGCTAATGATCCACCTAAGATTAATCTTTAACATGTGATCAAATAGAATTTCTTATCATCTGAATCCAAGATCCAGTGAATAAAATAATGCATGTCAGTAAGCCACAAAAGTAATTTATTACAAGTATACAGGCATAAAGGCTAGTCTAACAACTCTGAAGCTCAACAATGGCACTTAATTAGCATCTAAAGACATCAACGATGCGTAAACTTTATTTTTAATTTGTCAACTTTTAAAACAGCAGAAAATGCGAAAGACACGAGATAGCGAGAAAGAAGAATAATAGTATGAAAAAAAAAGATTGTTGCGTAAATTAACTACATCTTCAATTAAGTAAATAACTAAATAAACTCATTTTCACTTTCATTAAAAACTTGATCGTACTTTTTTTCACCACTTTATCGGATACGACGTTTGTTACTGTATTATTTCCAACAGTAAACATGAAGAATGACTTGTTAGCTTTATTATTTGTCATGAATATTGATAAAATTATACTGAATTACACAAATTTTTAATAAAATTAATTTTCACGTTGATTTTCCTTTGTTTACTTTTTTTAACTGACAAAATTAAATTTTGAAATTAAAAAAGAAAAATTTAAATTTTCAAAAACCGTTGCTTTTTTAAAAAAAACCGTTAATTTATGAACACATGGTAATTTATGATGATGACAAATTTTTCTATTATAAGCAAGCAGTGAGTTACTAAAATTTGTTATGGTTCGATGAAGTTGTTCTGTATGTCTCATACATCTCTCAGTTAAACTCCAAAATATTTTTTTGATAGATGGATGCATGAAATAAAGTAGTTTTCTCATTTAAAATGTCGAGGCAATTTTTCTTTCTTCTTTTTATTTAAAACGGAAATTGCTTTTTATGCTTTTCTCATCGCTCACATGCGATGATTTTTCATTTATGAATCACAAGTTTTATTTTTTTTTCTGTCAGTCTGCATGGTGCATATTCTGAATAAAGAACAACAGCTTAATATGGAAAATTAAAATGAATAATCCAAAATGGAAATTATTTCACGACGTTTATTTTTATACAACAAAAAAACTAATTTATAAAACGAAAACACTGTTCCGCAGTGTCAAGGCAAATGAACTATGAACAACTATGATGGAAACTCAATCGACGAAAAACAAAAAGTGAATTCAAGAGTGCATGCAATATATTAAGTATAATTTTTCAATAAAAACTAATGTATCACATTATCTTGGTGCAATCGAAATATGTCAAGTAGCAGCTTTCATACACTCTTGTTGCCTTCCACATGATACACATAAAATCTCTATCATAATAAATTTATATATCTCAATAAGCATATAGTTAGTTTATAAGCAAAATACGATGATTTCACTTAAAAATTTACAACGTAGATAATCTAATTGAATTAGTTTAGTTAAACGATGCCCGAGCTGTAGAATGAATTATTTTGGGATGTCTAATAGTTTCGTTGTTATGATGAAATTATAACGTTTTTGATAAAATTTAAAAAGTCTCATCAAAACGACTTCGATTTACGCGGGAAAACTGAAAACTAATGCAATAAAACTTCATTTCAGTTATCATAAAATCGTTGTCATCCCATGTAACCAAAATAGTCCTTATGTATTACATTAACCTTCTTTAGGAACATGAATGGAATACTGGGGGACCTCGATTTGAGTAACTTCGATTTGAGTAATTTCGATTTGAGTAACTAAAGTGCTCCCATACAAAAATTCAAATTTTCTTTTTTTAACGGTCATTTTCCATACATTTCGATTTGAGTAAATTCGATTTGAGTAGATTTTTTCCGGAACCAAACAATTACTCAAATCGAGGTCCCCCAGTACATTAGGTCGATTTTGGTTACATGGGATCCAACATACATACATTTAATCATCTCATAAGGAAACTATTTCTCATAGATCAGCTCATATTTATGGGATCGATGTCTCATGGATGAGATGTGTAGATAATTTGATTAATAGGCGTGTGTTTGTACGTACATGAACATGAATTTATTTAAATGATAGGCTTTTTGATAATTATTGATTTTTATTGTTCAGATAAACAAAAGATAAATAGTTTTGATCAAAAAAGGAGCTTTAAATTCATCTCGAAGGTTGTAACGGCTGATGAACTAAAATTAATGTTGAATTCAATTAAATTATGAAAAATTCGTATTTTATTACATTTACTATTTTTGGATATGTGAGAAATCTTAAAATCGTATTCAATTTTTATCATCATAAATAACAGACTGAGGACATAAATTAAATTAAATTAAATTTTTTTAAAGTCATAAAATGTTCTTCTGAATATTTTATAATTCTTTCTCTATTCCAGTTTCATTCTATATTTATGTATCCATTAGTCTCGCCCAATCAGATCAAAATGACACACTAGCAGTTCCTTTTAAATTGTATCCAAATAATGCTGCGATAAATTTATGCAATTCATGTTGAAATAGAATTCTCTGTATAGGGGTTATTAATCGGGGATTTCTATGAATAAATCTTAAAGAAATTGTTCAAATGCTTGGGGTGGAAATTCCCGAATTCCATTTTTCTTTTGGCAGTTTTCCTAATGTTTTTATTTTTTATGACTCACAAGATTAAACATCTGATATTTTATTGCATTATTGGATTGAAAACAGGAATTCAATGTGAGTCACAATGAAAATTCCTTCTAAGAATGAGATTTGAGGTCTATATTGAGCATGTTGCACAGACTAAAAATCCAAGAGGATACTAAACATAATTTCTAGCCACCAATTTTGCAATAATTTCGGTCATAATAAATACATAATGCAAATTTATGCAAACCATTCGAAATTGCAATAATTATGTAGCAATCAAAAATAGCTCAAGAGGATAATACGTTCGTGCACCTACCCTAAAAGCTGATTTTTTTTTCACTCATAATAACAAGTTTCATAATAAAAACTTCGTGTGAAAATTACGACTATTTTTATGATTCTAAGAATCATAATTTGAATACCATTATTGTAGCAATAGAACTTGATGATCTCATGGTCTATTTATGATACTAACAAAAAAACTCTAGACATGACATTCGTTCGGTTCATACATTATTTATAAACAATATTCGAGACATTGGAACTTCTATCACTCTACATAATCCCATAAATAATAAGTCATGTAAGGGAAGTTCCCCCGAATTTTCTTCTTTTTATTTCTCGTCGTTCCTTCCTCCTCTCCTTCTTCTTCCATTGCCTTATTTATCTGTACGACCAAATAAAATCGTTAAGATGAATGAATAAATTTAATTCTTAAGCGATCATCACTGAATTTTTATGAAAATCATTGTATAACTTGGTATAACTCAAAGTCATTCAAATATTGTACATATTCTTTCCCCTTTTCTAAATCGTAATCACTTCCTTTCCAAAGCCTTCAACAAAAATAAAATTTTATATTTTTTCATTTATCGATAAAGAAATCATTTTCTATGTAAAATATAATATTATTATTTTCATGCTATTTTGAAATGCTGAAATGCTTGTACAAAGGAAGAGAAAGAATGTTGAGGGTGGAAATGGAATAAGAGCAGGCTTAAGGAAAGTCTAAAAAAATTTTATAAATTTCCATGGCACACGACATATTATGTGCTTCGTATGTCTCGCGTATCAATTAATATAATGAACATTTGTTTTCTTTTTTTGACTCGCGAGTTTTTTTTTTGTGTTAGCCATCCGAGCCCCTTTTATGAACTCTATTGTGTAAGACGAAAATTACTACATGTACCGTACAATAGCCCTAAAACACGCACATTTTAGTTCCCTTGTTGTAAATATGACAGACAGGAATCAGGAGAATTGAGACAGGCTATAAACCATAATTGTTTATCATTTATTCCTGCTATTATATTTATTATTATTTGTAATATTGCTATTGTTGCAGAAAAGTGCATTTGGGAAAATTAATACAAGGCACTTGTGGAAAGCAGATTTGAAGGGATGATTCATAGCTTGATTGAGCAGATGAGACCGACAATTGTTTATTTTTTGCAATATCTCGAGTGAATAACTGTAAAGATTTATGACTTTTTTGAGAAAAAAAAATTATTCTTGTTTTTGATGTACATACTATACGACTTGGATGTTTGTAAATCCTAAACAAACGTTGCTCCAATAAATTATTGCATTTCTCTCTTATTTCTCAGCAAAACATACTTTTTGATTTTTTAATGCGATGGAGTTTGTTTATTCACTTTGGGAAATAAAATTTTTTGAGGACGTTCTTTATGGTTGAAAAGATCGCATTGTATAACGGTTAAATTATTGATAAATGTGACTGATTGCGACCTATATTTCCTACCACTTCGATATTTCAGTCAATAAAATCGTAAAAAACTTCTTGAAATCAATTGCTACCGGAAGTTGATCGCCTGCTGCCTTGCGCTCACAATTAAGGTTATCAGCTGAGGCAACCTGCTGACGACATCCGGTTTTTTTTATGTTTTGCATGCTTTCTTGAGGATTAAGCTTGGTTTTAAGTTATAAGCAACTAGTTAGAGATTTCTTTAGGATTTTAGCTTCAAAGTTCAGTTAAAGTTTTAAGTCAAGAGAAGAATCCTGATCACTTAAGTAATAATCTGTATCAATCGTATGTCTCGTTCTACATAATTTCAAACATACTTATCTAATGTATTTCATCAATTTGATGGACTTGATACGACTTTTGAAATTTAAATTATAGACAAGTCATACACAACCCTTCAATTTAATAACATTCCGATCTCTAAACATTAAACTCAATGTATCAATTCCTAATAACAATCCCGCATTTCGAGGTAGCTGTTATGATCATTTTTAAAAATGCGTTTCAGCAACCCAATCAAACAATACGCAGTAATGTTTATACTAGATTTGTAGAAAAACTAATTTAATGAAGAACAGATGGTACACATATGAATATTTTCATATTGCACATTCGGTAGGAAAAAATAAAAAATTTCCTGTATCGTATTTCATCTACATGAAAGGACTTTAAAAGTCTCGACCCTCGTCGACATTTATGTGTACACAAATTATTTTATATGAAATTTATTAATTTTTTTGAATTTACCTGGAAAGACATCGGCTTGACTTGGTGCATGAATCCAGCCATTTCGTTGCTGTATTATACATTGAAACATTTCAACTGTATATAATTCACTTCACGTGTGTAGTTTCCGATTTCGGCGCACTTAAAAATTATTGTATTAAGAAGCTTTCCCGTGATTTTTATTTTAAAATTTTCTTGTATTTTTGTGCGAAATTGAAACTCTTTTCACATCATAAATATTCCTTTTTTTTTGTGTGTAAAAAATCTGAGAAGAAGTTTCTTTTAAAATTGGAAGATAAAAATCTCCTCACATGTTTATTTGAGTATTTCAGTTAAACTCCCTCTTGTTCTTATTATTCCTTACTATGCTTGTGTCGATTTATCGAAGAATAAACATACAGGAAAAGGAGTTTATTAAAGTATGTGTATCCACAGCGATGCACAATATTTGCCTTATTTTTTTTTCTACTCTAAAACGGGTTTTATTTTTTGCTGTTTATGGATATCTCATGTCCCTCTTATTCTTAATGGACCTTATAACTGGGGGGAATGTGTGTGTTTACAATTCTCTCTTGTGCTATTTATTTAAATAATATATCCCATACGACTCAATAAACTGTCTGTTTCGCTTCAACTGTAACAATAGAAATAATAATAATATTTTTTAAAGATTTTGTTTGATTTTTCTTTCTTTCGTTCGTCTGTTCCTCCTCCTCTTTACTTCTTTCATTTCGATTCTTTACATCGATTTTTTTTTACTCAATTTTCTATTAAAAATTCAAAGTCAATTGTCAAGAGCACCAAGAACGGAGGAAGATATTCAATGAGCAATAACAAGAAGCATGATAATAATAGTAAGTCATAAAAGAAACGTAAATATGTGTATTTAAGTAACATAATTATATTGCGTCGATTCTAATGAATCAAACAAAATAGAGAAGATCGTTTCTACTGATGTTAATGACGACCTTAATGAACTCGCTGGTTGGAACATTTAATGGCTTTTCGATAAGAAATCTCACTCGCTGGTGCCTAAATATACAATCGAATAAATGAATGAATGAATAAACAACGTGAATTTTATTACTAGCTGATTTTTTTCGAAAGGATGTTTTGATGTTATATGCAGATTGATGTGAATTATTTAACGGTATTTACAAAATATTTATTGAATTTATTGATCTGATGATATCATAATCGGTTTCCTAATGAAATTGTCATGTTTTGATTGGGAATATTAATATTTTTAAAATTATGATTTTTGTGCATTGCATCATTTGCACTAAAGTTGAGATAAGATAAGCAAATTAAAAAACATGATTTTAAACACAGAATTTTTTTGTTATCATAATTTAATCATGAACTGCCTAAATAAACTAATTTCAGACCTAAAATATGCACTTACTGTTTCTAAAATAAAAAAATTCTTTTTACTTGTTTTCTATGCCAAGATTGGAGTTTAAAGATTAACAATTTGAGAAGAAAATTATATGATTATTGTACATATGCACATATACATCATAACACATGGCTACTTGTACAGCATTACATAGAAGTTTTTTTAAGAATTAAAATTTTAAAATTATGAAGTTTGAAAACTATGTAAACTCAAAAAAATGACATGAAAAATTGAGGAACTATAACAAAATAAACATTTTGTAACTGCAACAGAATGTTTGTCTTGCTGTTGGGTCTATCTAGAAATTTTCTTATTTTAAATAAAATTGTTTTATGCTCTCATGTTTTTTACATCCATGAATGTATGTACTTTATGCTACAATGGAAAAAATTTCTATCGAAAAATCTATGCCTAATGTCATGCAATACCAATATTGCCATTTCTTTTCTGCAATTGAAATTGTCATAAAATAGCGCAAAAAAAATTTTAGTATAGAAAGTAGAGCAAGAAAAAATAATATTGAATGACTGTGTGATTGAAAGAAAAAAAACCTTTGGAAATAAAACTTTACAATTGCATTAGCAGTTAAGTGCCTTGTTGGTCTATATGGTAAGGTGCTTGGCTCAAATTTGGAGTGGGAACCCGAAAGTCGTGGGTTCGAATCCAGCCATTTCCAAATTTGTGCTTTTCAGAAGTTTAGATACTTCAACTGCTTAACGCACTAGGATCAAGAGGAATTTGAGCTCTGGGCAACGTTGGAGACAGGAACGGGTCAGAAACCATAAAGTGTAGCGAGAAAAATAGGGACGAGAGCTACAAGATTACCTGACTAATGGAATATTGGTAGAACGGACCTGAAAGTATCAAGTTGTGCTCAATTGGAAGACGAAACGAGAGCCTGGATTTATACACAACCTAGAATGACAATTTAATCCTTGATCCCAAAACAATCAGTGATGTATATTGAAGAAAAAATGTAATTAAATAGTTGTAATTTGTAATTTTAAGGAAAAAATTTAATATATGTATCTGAAAGTATTGTGCATTAATACAGACAGTTTGGTCGAATAAACATACTATACTATTATATTATATGGGTAAATTTAATATTCGCGATTTATTTTTTGCTGTCTACGTTCCGCATCAATTAGCTTAAAAAAATTATCATTTTTAGCGCATTTTCCTCTTAGGAAAAGGACGCTATTGTCCGCACTTTGTCCGTCTGTCCGTCTGTCCGTCTGTCCGTCTGTCCGTCTGTCTGTCTGTGGAGCTATCTCCTCCTCAGGTTTAAGCTTTTTTGATGCGGTTTTTAGCTTAAAATGTGTGTAGTATGTCTGGCTAGAGCTGGCGAAAAAATCAGCACGAATGGTCACTTCCTCTGCTGGAACCAGCGTAAAAAGTGCCAAAATTGCATTTCTTTATATGTGTTAGTGTGGTAAAATACACTAAAATGTTGACTTTTTCAAAAACTCAGCCTTCCTCGGTTCAAGTCCCACCGATGACAATTTTTTTTTTTTGCTTTTTTTGATACTTTTTTGATTTCTTATGACATATAATATTGAATCATGTCATAATTTTCCATTTTCACAATTTTTCCGAGTTTTTCCGATGATTTTTGTTAAAACTTTCAATGTTTTCATACAATTTTCATTGATAATTATTTTTTTGATATTTTAGTTGTTTAGTTTTCTATTTTCATGGATTTTTCATAGTTTTTCCGGAAAATTTTGTGAAAATTATAAAAACTTACACTTATATAAAAAAAATCATCAATATAAATAATCAAATTGTCACATGAAAACTTCGTAAAAATGAACATCAGTGGCGTAATCGGTAAAGCACACGACTGATACCGTAAAGGTCATAGGTTCGATCCTAGCCTCCAGCAAGTTATTTTTTTTTTTTTTTACTTTTTTGATTTCTTATGACATTTAATATTTATTTTTTATGTCATAGTTTTCCATTTTCACGAATTTTCCAATTTTTCCGAGCATTTTTTTTAAAAAATTCTTAATATTTTCATATATTTCTCGGAAATAATATTATTTTTAAAATTTTTTTATATTTTAGCTGTTAAATTTTCCATTTTCCTAGATTTTCATATTAAACTTACATTTATATAAAAAATCTCATCAATATATATAATTAAATTATCACTTGTTGCATGCGTAAAAAGTTATAGAAGTGGCTTAAGTGCTAGAGCGAGCGGCTCCTAATTTGAGGTCATGGGTTCGATCCTAGACCATAGCCGATTCTTTTTTTGTGTTGCATAATGTTTTTTATCGGGTTTTTGTGCTGTCAATTTTAAACTTTCGGTAAATAAAGAATGGTTATAGTTAAATATTTGGCTTTGTACTTTTGGGGTTTTAATTCTTTGTTTATTTACTGATCGCGGGAAAATGCGCTTTCGTCGGTCACGAGTGACCACGTTGATACTAGTTTTTTATTCCCCTCATCTCATATTATTTGACTTTGACGTATTCACGAACAGGCTAAATCGCGAATTGTAATTATTATTGAGCTTATTTCTTCTATAATGTTTTTATACATCCATCTAGTCATGTAAATAAGAAGAAACTAATAAATTATTGTGCAAAATTATAAACTGATTTGTAACTTTTGTTGCATAAAGCGCATTTTCTCTTTAATTACACAAATGACATTGAGACATGAGTGGATTGAGTTTCAATGACTATTTGGATTTATAATTTTCTCTTTAATGTGACTGGTTCTATAAAAGTATTAATTTTTAATAATTCTAATCTAAATTCCTAATGAGGATGCAATAATCCCAAAATTCTTATAAACAATCAGCAAAATTACAGCAAGTAGCTTTAAAATGTCACAAATTATACAGAAATTGTTAAAAAATATTTTTGACCTGCTACCCCTTGTTAAAGACCATCTGTCAATTCAGATTCTTAATTTTCTAAGAACTCATGCTAACTATCAAGCTTTAATAGCTTGTAGCCTTAATTTTTTTGTGATCAGAAAATTTTAACAGGAATCATTTACCAAAATACCGATTTTTCATGAGAACGCCTATTTTGGAATGTCAATGACTCACAATTTTTATGCTTGTTACGACTGCGGTTTCATAAAAAATTCCGTGAAGGTTGGTTTATAGAGAAGTCTTGTGGTTGACATAAGATCAGAGAATCTGCAAAATGATTTGGATCTATAAAATATTTTTAAAACTCTTCATAAGTTTTAAATTACTCAAAAATTGCCAATAAAACTATTAAAATCCACACGATTCATTGTTCAATGAAATAATTTGTGTCAAATACATGACCATTTCCTTCACAGTAGCTGACATTTTAATTTATACCAAAAACGTGACCTTTGCCGGTAACAGTCAATCAGACAAAATAAATTTTAAAATAAATTCCCGAATTTTTATAAAACTAACAAACCCGCCAAAAAATCACGAAATGTCAATTTTTCATTTATTCATGCTGCTCTGTATTTTAATGATCTTTGATCATCAACATCAACATTAACATCATATGAGACGTAAGTTAATTTATTATTTTTCCCAGATTCCAAATCGATTAGTTAACTAAGCATATATGCTACTTTCACTTCCTACATAATTGACCGGCTTATAATCAACATCAACGCTCTTTATCATGACAACACAAAAGCACAATCTATGCGCCAATATATCGTGCGCCTATAAGTTTGCAGAGATTTATGAGTTCACATGAGAGTCAGTGACATGTTTTAATTATTGTGCAATAACTTGCTATGCAACTTCTTTGTGTTTCATTTTTGACAGCTGTTACCTTCATCAGATGAGTGCAGAGAAAAAGAAATAAAAACAAAAAATAATAATATGAAAATGAAAAGAGAAAGTGACGTTGCCATTAAGCAACCAGCATCATAATTGCGATCAGAAATGATAACATTGAAATTCAACTGCTTATGTGTATATAAACTAAAATGTGAATTGTAAACATGACCATGTTTGAATTATGAGTGATATGAGGCATCAATCAGAACTGTATACAAATGTGTGCATTGACATTTGTATGGATATTTATTTTAAGTGTTGAAGCGCATTTTGCTAAGTACTGATAAGTAAATTGACTTACCAGTTTTAAAATTTCAGTGTCAAAAAAGACTAAACTATTAACAGTCATAAATAAATGCTAATAATCAAGCCATAAAAGTCGACAGACGAATTTTCACAGGTCAGTCAAAATGAACAACAAATGCCATTGTCCACGACAAAATTTCCGCTAATAACAACAAATGTATTATTACATGTTATAAGGTACAATATTCGCGTATAAATATATGATTAAAGTTGAGTAGAAGCAAATTCGGATTAATATAAAGTCAATGATAAATCTTAAGTGTATTTTGTAGCATTTTGCATTCATGATGGAGGACTGTCGTGCTAATTACATGACTCAATAAAAAAAATAATTTTTAATATCACATTGTATGGTGATTTCTATAGGGGCAAATATGGACAGAGAAATGTTATTTATAAATTTAATAAACTCTTCTTTTCTTTTCATAAACAAGCATTCAATCACGATTGAAAGAAATTAATAGAAAAAAAAATAAATTTCATGAAATAACATAAAGAGTATGAAAGTATGTAAAGAAATGAAGAAGGTGAGGCCAATGAACTTTCAGACATGAATGGCTTAATAACTTTTTTTTTACACTAAACATAAACTTTTTTAGCACTTATTTTGTTTGGGCATTCAGCTCAGTTGTTCATTTTGGTTGAGGGGGTTCTTTTAGGGATTTACTGATGATTCGTATTAGAATTCTTTGATTGAGTTGTAATCTTTGAATATTTTAATAAAAGTTAGTAAGCCATGAACATGATTATGATTTTTTGTTTCTTTAACTAAGCGTCTTTAAATTTAAAATGCGTCTTGTCATGAATGTTCAGCACCAAATTCTCCTTGTTCTCCCATTCATTTTATAAAATACAATCTCTTCCTCTTTTAGCTAAACAAGTCATCAATTATAGTGTCAACTAAACGTATCGATTTCACGAAATTATATATAAACATAGAAGCTAACAATTGTATCAGAATGTCATGAATAAAGGAACAAAAAACAATTTCAATTTCCCTTAATAATAATTTTTTTTTGTTATCTATTTCATCATAACGACCAATTGCACTACCGGATGAATGCATAATGTATGGGAAAGAAAGGCACATTTAATTTAGAAAATTAGTG
The DNA here is from genome assembly GCA_026123125.1 of Chironomus striatipennis. NCBI lineage: Eukaryota > Metazoa > Arthropoda > Insecta > Diptera > Chironomidae > Chironomus > Chironomus striatipennis. The sequence goes on along the minus strand of CM047394.1, from coordinate 20,804,186 downwards.
TTTTCTTTAAATTAATGATGGGAAATTTCTTTCATCAACAATGTTCAATTTACATTCTATTTTTTGTGTTTTTAAAATAACATAACACCTCGCATGAACGAAAAAGAACTTTAAGAAAGAATTAAATAACAAGAAAATTTTACATTTCTTCTTTTGTTTAAATAGAATTCTTTTCATTATTCGGGTGAACGCATGTTTTCTTCTGACTTCCTTCTTTTCTTGGTTCTTATTTTTTCATTCACAGCATCACTAGCAACTAGCTAAAAGTGCTTAGTTAGATAGAATTGAGAATGCGAAAGACAATTGATTACAAATACATAAGCGAGCATTCTTGAAAGAATTTGTTTCTGCCCGAGTTGTGCATGATGGGTTTCTTATTGGAATTTTTGTCGGATTGTGACTGAGTATTGTAACTATTTGAAGAATTTTGTGAACTTTTTTTTGGAATGCTGTTGTAAAATTAATTTTAAAAGTTTAATATTTTTCAGAGAAAATATAAGTATTGAAAGTTAAGTAGTTTGAAGGATTTCAAATTTTTGGGAAATTCACACTTAAACTTGTCAGCAATAACTTTAAATCTCCACCTACAAACTTTTCACCGCAAAACCCTCATAAATTTTTCTTATGAAATCTCAATGGTCACTTAGATTATGAACATCAAAGGCTAAGTAGTAAAGAGTCTATTCCATAATCACAATAAAAAAACCTTCAAAAAAGTATCAATTTTTTTTTGTAAAGCACTGAATGTCGCTCGGGCGAACTTACAGATGCTGTTTTCTTGATGAAAAATTTTCCTCTATTCCCAAACTATTTCTATATACACATAAGATGCGGTTACATAGTAGAAATGTAGAAGAAAGGCGATGGCACAATCACATTTCATCTCTTATGTACGAAAATAGATAAATCACTCATTTGGTTTGGGAAATAACAAGAAAAAGCGTAGGAAAAATCCATGAATGAAAAAAGATTTTTCCTCAATTTTTCGCCGTACACAATTGTGCATTTGTATTTGTGTGATGTGTATACCCTAGTAACCAAAATCGACCTAATGTATTCCATTCATGTTCCTAAGGAAGGTCAATGTAATACATATGGAATACTTTGGTTATATGGGTATGGAGAAGGATGAAAAAATTTCCCGCAGACATTTTTCCGAATATGGTACATAAAACCGAAAGAGATGAAACCGAGAATGATTTTTCACAATTTTTTCAGAAGTTAACATATTTTAGTTATTGCCAAAATCATAAAACTTAATTTCAACACTAAAGCCATTAAATATTTGATTCAATATACTCATTCATTCATTCATCGCCATCATTACATCAATTTTTTTGTATCTTTCTTTGAGATGAGATTAAAATCAATTGAGATGATGGAGAAAAATTGCGTTGCAAAAAAAAAATTATACGCGACCGACTAGTATTGTTTTGAATTTGTTGTAATTTGTTAATTATTCTAAGCTTTCGTGATAACAACTAATAATATGTATAAACACTTGAATTTTGCTTCCTTTCTTATCAGCATTATGTTAATTCATTTAGAAAAAAATTCGCCACTTTTTTTTCCTTGGTGCCACTTGAAATTTTTCTTCTTTTATTTGCCAAATATCTTGTCGGTTTCTTACTTTCACTGATTTCATATTTTTACGTTATCATCACTCAACACCGATTTTTGATAATGTTTTTCCATTTTAATCTGTTCTTATTAGTTAAATATTATTCCGTCAACAACACACACAGAAATACTTCTTCATTAAGAGACGGCCGATTTTGAACTACCCGTATACTCTTAGTAACACATGCCGTCAGTGATGTTGATGATTTTTTTCATGGAAAATTACATTTTGAAATTTTTCCACCCGTTAATTTTTGTTATAAATTTTTTTAAAATATTTTTTATGGGATCAGTAATATGCTTGGTATGTAGTGAAAAACTAAAACTAAAAAATCTCGTTTATTTTTAGACTGTGCAATAAATTGCAATTTATTCCTTGTTGTGCTCTAAACTCTTCTATAACAAAGTAAATCCAAAAGATATTGAGAGTAGAAAAATACGTAAACGTAAAAGAGAAAATACGTAAGAGAGAAATTGAGTAATTTTCTAATGCCTTTGTCTGTATATGTGAGCATCACTTCTGCATGGTTTAACTTAATTTAGTTATTTCATTTCAATTCTTTTATTATCATATTTTATTACGACGTTTATTGAGTCTTTCGAAGGCTTCACTTATCTTTCTTGATAATTATTTGAAGCATTCTTTAAGTACGAGCAGAATATACCAAAAAACAACATCATTTCACTCTTAAGCAACAGCAAGCAGATGTTTTTTTGCGATAAATAAAAAATATATATAGATGATGATTTTTTGTCGCTGATATTGTTGTTGCTATTCTTTTTTCATTGTTGCTTCTCAAAAGTGTATCAGAACAAAACCAAAGAAAGAAAAGAAATATAAGAAGAAACATGAGGATACTTTTATAACTGCCTGTTTCTCTGTTTGCTGTACATGTGCTTCTATTTAAATTCTCTTATAGCTTATGAACCTTTTCATTTTTATTCTTTATTGTTTTTTTGCTTAAATGATCGCTTTTACTTTTTGCTTTAAATTTCTTCTTACCTCTGTATTCATAACAAGACATGTACGATCGTGGCTAGAATTATTGCTGAAGTGATGTTATATTTTAAATCTATTTGAGTTTAAAGTGAGGAAAAATAGCGACATACATTAAATGGAACATTAAAATTTACTTATCGCATTAAAAAAGTGTAAAGATTGAACTGATGCCAATTTCGAACAAAATCTAATTATTTGCTATCCTTTAAATCATTTTGTTACTGTTTTTCAAAAAAAAAAAAAAATTATGTCAGATTCAATTACATAGTTCTAAAACGTCAGCTTCACATTTAAATGAAAATCATACCCAAAATTAGATTAAAATCTTATCAATGTCCAATTTTTATAGTGTCATTGCACTTAAAATTAGTCACGACGCAGACACTTTGTAAGCGCCATCCTAAGCTAAATCACATCTCGACACAACTCATAAATATTCTAGCAAAAATATACATTAAGGGTCATTGAAAAATGGGTCACAACCAATGTGAAAAAATGAGCCATAAAATATAAAAATTAAGAAGATTTTTTCAAAAAATAATAAAAATAAAATCCACGCCTTTGAGATGAATTGGCATTTTAATTTTTCACTCGTGCCACTATTGCATGCTGTATATTCATAAAAAAAAAACAGTGAAGAGAGCATTCCAAATGAAAATAAATGAAATTAGATCAGCAAAACAAAAGGCACAACTTTTTTTTATAGAGTATTGTGATGAGATCACCGGAGGCAAATGTTGGTGAAATGATAGATTGAAAAATGGACAGTGTGATTAAAATGAGACCTTTGACTTGCATGATATCGGAGTTTCATTAAAATGGATGCAATTAGAGTCATGAGGTGAAAAATTGTATATAAAGTAGATTACTATATTTAGACAAGATTAGCTTAAACATGGCCAGTAAAATAGCTTTATTTTCAATAAGCTATTAAATGCACGAACTATCTCAATAAGAAATGGGAAATGTCTTTTGAATTGAAGTTCAATGGCACATTCGATGTTTTTCAAGCGGTATTATTTGAATTATAAGACGATTAACTGATATGACGACAGTGCTTCAAATGTGATAATACAGTCATAAAAGTGGATTTAAGTCAAATAAAAAGCAGACAATCAATCAGACAAAAAATGTTCAAAGGCTTCCACAAAGTTGCATGTAGAGAATTAAAACACATAATCCATGTAATACGAGAATAATTGTTTAATTACCCAACACGTGTCCAAGAGAGCTTTATTTAAAAATAAAGAATCGATTGACATTCATCAGCATAATCAAAAACAGAAAACATTTATTGATGACCATGAAAAAAAAAAAAAATTGGCAATGAATCATAATTATTTATAAATGAAGAACCTGATGTTCCTCCAGTAAAAGGCAATTAACGCCAACATTCACATTTATGGGTATTTAATATCGTTCTGTGTTCTTTATTATCGTCAACACATAAAAAAAAATTCAACGAAAAAAGTATTTGTGAGTAATTTGAGGCTCAGGATGAGTTTGACGCATTTTAGTTCAGTTGATGTGAAACTGATAAGAAAAAAATGATGAATGAATTAAGAGTGATTAACATCCTCAATGATTTCATACAAAATTAAGTCATTAGTCTAAATTATGCCATCTTCCATATTAGGTCAAGAATATTTAATTTTTGTAAAACTTTGGAAAGTTTGGCAACAGTTTTCAAGAATCTAGTGTAGCACAAAACCTTTCCATGTCTAAAATGCAAAATAAATTCAATAAAAATTGTGGGGTTGCATTACACATCGCACGTAACTAAATATACATTTCAATATTTTTTTCTGTGGCTGATTATATGAATTCAAGAAAAGCTACTAAGTTCCTGTGTCTACGATTACAACACAAATAATTAATGGAGATTCGTGGAAAAAATTCTAAGTCAATAAAATTCGAAATGAGGATTAAGTTGAGGTCTTTAACCTAAGGGTTCACGATGCCGAGACCGAGACCGAGAATTCCCGGGAATTCTCGGTCTCGGTCTCGGTCTCGGTCTCGAGAATTTTCCGAGACCGAGACCCGAGACCAAGAAAAATTTATTTTACTAAAAAATTTACATTTTCTCTTCGGAGAAAAATTTTAAATCTCAAAGGAAAATTTTTTAAGATACTTAAGTATATCTAAATAGACATTTATACAATAAAAAAATTAAAGTTTTGATGACAAAAAACATTTAAAAAAGTAAATTTGAATTTTTTAGCAGAGATCGAAGCTGAAGTTTTCGGCTTAACTAGTTTTTAGCATTTTTTGATAAACTTAAGCTATTTACAAAGTACTTTAGATATTTTTACTATTCTTAGGGTCATTTTCTATTATTCTGAGTCTTATTTCATAAAATTGGAAAAGTGTTAAACTCAAAATTTAACTTTTAAATTTTCTAAGCTGATTTTAAGCCGATCGGCTTATTTCTCAGCTGAAGTAAAATTTTGAGCTGATTACGTATGAAAATTAAGAAATTATGATACAATATGCTAGTTAATAATATAAGGAACAGTTATAATATCAAAAAACTTTGTAAATGGCTTAATTTCGTCAATAGAAGCAAAAATACGTTAAGCCGAAAAAGTCGACTTTGATCTCTGTGTTTAAGCTAAAAAAATATTAATCTAAGCTTTTTTTTTGAGAAAAGCACATCCGAAAATAAATTTTTAAAAGTTAAATTCTTAAAACTTTATAAGAAAATTACTAACATTTACTACTTATGAAGTGAACAAATTAACTGATTTTTGATATTCTGAAAATATGTATGAAAGATGGGTTAAGATTTATATGAAGGAAAATAATATTTTATCTTCATAATTTTCATAAATTTTTGTGTTAAAAAACCAAAATTTATTAGGGTAAAAAATATTGAAATTTGTACAATATTGAAATTTGTATGAACAAAATCACAAAAAAATTTTTGTACAATTTTCGAACATGAAAAAATTGGCTATGAAGACATTTTGGTCCACATATTAAGGTCTTATGACTTTGCTCGGAGATTGAAGTTTATGATTAACTAAACTTTTGCCCGTACAAATCTCTGCTTATACGAAAAAAATCCACTTCATTCCAAATATTGAAATTTGTATACAAAAAATATTGAAATTTGTACAAAATTTTAATAGTAGGCGGTGAAGAATTTCAATTGTTTTTGTGTAAACAAATTAATTAAATTTAATTTAAAGGACTAATAAGCAGCTCAAGATGATGCAGAACCTACTCAAATAAAAATTCTTCAAGAAATTTAATTTTTCCCAAGTTTTGGTTGCAAAAATCGAGATAATGTGGTATACAAATTTCAATATTTGTTTGTACAAATTTCAATATTTTTTGTACAAATTTCAATATTTAAATCTCAAGTCGTTTTTTAGTGCTTTATGCTGCAAAAATAGCTGTTTTCAAGATTGATTGATAAAATATGGAAACCAAATAAAGTCCTAGGAAAAATTTGGGAAATCAACATTGCTTCCAATGAAAGTTATAGGCCATTGAAAAAAATTTGTTCGTTTTGTACAAATTTCAATATTTTTTACCCTATCTTTTTGAATTTTCTCTAAATCAGACATTTGTAACAAGCATGAAAACGCCATAAAAATTGCAAAACACTTAAAAAATTTCAAAAATTTACTGTAGAATTAAAGTCGAGACTTCCCGGGAAATCCCGGGAATTCTCGGTCTCGGTCTCGGTCTCGAAAATTTGTCGAGACCGAGACTTCGGGAACCCTTACTTTAACCTTAAAAAGGAAGAAAGGTACAATATTATAAATCTTATGACAAAATGAACAATTTATCGCTAAAATACAGGCTCAGATGAATGCCATTGTGATATTGAGTAAACGAAATTAATTTTGATAAAGAAGTAAGAAAGAAGAAGAATTTTAGTGGCAGCGATAAAATGTTTACTGATGATAAAGCAACAAAAGAATTACAAAATAAATATTATTTTTTAAAACAGTTTAAGCAAGTTGGGAATTTGCAAAAAAATTCAGCTGAGAAATGAAAAAAGAAAAATTCACAGTAGATGGCAAGTTTATCAAAATAATAATACATGAAGTTTAGAGAGTAAGTAACTAGGTCGTTTAAATATAAAATTTTCTGCTTACTCTCAAATTAAGCAAAATAATGATTTTCATTATTTTGTTGTGCCTTCACTCTTCCGGGCGTGAAAAAAATCTGCAAGTTGTCAAAATCCGATATATTTTCTCGATGGAAATTTCCGCGCATTAGCGTCTTTTTTAGAAAATTACAGTATATATCATTCAACATCGTTGATTCATTAAACATCCACACACATGGTTCTTCTTAACAAAAATATTATTTTTAATATGAGAGTACCATCAAAGCCAAGATCAACATCAACATCGAGTGGCAGCTGTTTATGTATTTCCAGTTTAAACACAGCGATCTTCACCCTCTTTATTCTCCGCTTCTTATTCTTATCCAAAAAAAATGTGAAAGAAATTTCATGAAAGGTTCCATTTTTCATCATTAATATTCAAAAAAAAATCTTAATAAGATTTTTGAGCTGCATTCATTTCGTGGTTATGAAACGCATTTTTACAAGATTTTTGAATATTTTCATCATTTTAAGTACATTCAACAACTTCCGTTTAATAAAACTGACCCCATCTGATTTATCCGACCTGAAATAAACTGAATTGAGAGCAATCGAACCAAACAGATCATCCAGGTCAAGTTGAACATGACAGTTCAGTATATAAACAAAATAAAGTTAACAAGAGAAACAAATCTCGTCATCTATGGAAAACATTTTCCATCCAGCTTAACGAGATGCTCCTCAATATGCGGCAAAAAAGATGTTTAAGAATAATTATAATTGAATTTATTTATAGCTCACACGATTCTTAATACTTTGCAGTGGCGCTTTTACTTTTTTTTCTCCTTTTTTTCATCTCATTCTACAGTAAACAAAGTTAAGTGTAAATATATAGGCATTCTGTGAAAATTGAGATTAAAGAAAATATTTTGATCGCCAATAATTTTTTTTTCCTTTTATTTTTAGGGATGGAGAAAAAGTTATGAAAATTAATTTTTTATTATTTTTCTAGGGATTGATTCAAAGCGCATTCGTTTCCTTTAAATCATTAAAATTTAAATTGAACCTAATTGTTTATAAAATTCATGAACTTTATTTTTATGTGCGATTCCGAAAATGTAATGAAATCATTAAAACGAGTTTATTCATGTTTATCTAAATACTTTGTTGTCTGATTTTTGGAGATGAAATCATCACACATATGATTTTTTCCTCATGGAAAATTTGATGACAGTTCGATTTTTCACACAACCATAAGTTTTGATGTTTATTGTGAAATCAGTTTGATTAAAAAACTTTCAAGGATTTTAAAATCTTTCACACTATTTTTGTAGTATTCCAGAATCGATCAATCTCTGAGCTATAAAAATTTTTAAAATTTTCATAGCCAAGAAACATGAAATTTCAGCTATTTCAGAAAAATTTATCAATTGATTAATGAAACTTTAGTAAATATTTATCAAAATTAGAAGATAATAAATTTGATAAGATTGAGAATTATTTTCTTCCATTGTTTAAAGATAAAGTGGATATAAATTATAACATTTCATAATAATAATGACTTCATCTTTTGTATGTTGAACTTTGAATGAAAATTTTCTGACGATTTAAATGGTTTTGTGATCAAAAAATAGGTGAGGATGCTAACTCTAAAACCTAATTTATCAGAAGTTATAAATTTAAGTCAATATGTATTAACTCAAATATCATCAAAACTAAAAACATTTTTCGCATTACTGTTCACTTTTGTTATTCATAAATGACAAATTGAATTACTCTCTAATGACAACGACGCTGAGCAATCTGATTTAAAACTTTTATTAAGTCATTTACATAAGTAATTCAATTAAAAATTTAAAGGCTAATAAATTAGAAATCAATTAACTAGAACACGACTATCATAAATGAAAATGTGATTATTAATTCACAACTTCAAAGTCTTTGCACTAATGGATCATATGGCTTTATAAAACAAAAAAAAAAACATAACAATGTTGACAAATTGAATTGAAGCATAAGTAATAAAAATTTTAATTGCTAAATTTCTGACTGGAAATGAAAATCAATTCAACCCGCTAGCTAGACATTTTGAATAATAAAGCAATTTGATTTTCAAGCTAGAATGTGCCGAAAGAAATGCTATTAATATAATATTTTTCAATTACCCATAGCGAAAAAATCAATCGATTATTTTCTTTTTCTCTGTGTGCAGATTCTCAAGTTCACATGATTTTTTAATAGCTTTAATAAATTAAAAAATTGAAGCACCACATTCGGCCCCATCGAGATGAAAAAAAAGAGTGTGAAAGAGTGCCTCTTTAAAAATGTAAATATCTTCCACTCACTCAAATCTCGTCGACAAACAAAAAATTTTCCTCAAGCATTCCATTAGAATTTGATTTACGTATATTAAATAATATGGGATATAGCGAGGCTTACTTGTTGTGAATATGAAGATTATTTTTGCACATGATTTGTTTATCGGCTTAATTTGTTATTTTGAGATTTTTTAGAAAAACTTTGCTGAATAGAAATAAATGACGTAGCACTTCACTTAATTCTAAAGCCTTCCCATTTTAAAAATTTTATATATTACTAATGAGAGGTTTAAGCAAATTAAATACAGAATTTATGCATAACTTCGGATACTCCGAATGCTTAATCGTTTCATTTGTAAATTGCACTAAAAATAGTTCTGAATTGTAAATATTCAGGTGGCAATCAAGGTGAACACAATGCAGCATGCATCTGTCTTACATGTGTAATGGATACCTGGATTTCTGAAGCACTCCAGGTGGAATTTTGGGACATAATGGCACTGGCATAAGATGTAGATTTTTTTATAGTCTAATAAACACAAGTATTATGATCACAAAATGTTACCCTTAATGACACTAAATTTTACGTCTTTTATTTAATAGTAAAAAAAAATGTTAAATCTTGCTTTATTGTGCAAAAAACTTGACTATAAAGATAAAATTCACAAGTTTCAGTAGTTTTCTAAATTACTGTCAAAAGTCACTAACTGAGAAAATTTTGGCAATCATTAGACAGTTTAGATGCAACTTTTTCTTTCATAAATTTATGTCAACAGTTACTGAGATGAAGCTTAAGTGAAAAAATGCGCAATCTTCTTCAATTCAAATCAATTTAAAGATGAAGGTTTTTTTTTGGGAGAAGATGACATTTTCACAGCATTTAGTTCCATCCTTTTCCCTCTTTTCTCTTTGTGTCGCAAATTCGCATCGTTTTGTGATTTTTAGCATTTCACTTTTGACATTACACAATGAGGTTTTGTGGCTAATAAAAATGAATATTTTAGTGGATATACTCACTGTTGAACAAATATATTTTTCTGGTTGATCCATAGCGCTTGATGGGAGACTTTATGTGATTTTGATCGTCTTCGTGCTCATCCATGATTGCTTGTTGTAAAATTTTTTATTAATTTCTTTACAAACTAAAAAAATTCTTATTGATTCTTTTTATGGCTATAATAAGTTATTATTTGTTCCTTTATGTTGATTTTTACAGCATGTACGTTACGTCAACACATTAACACAATTCAATTGACCATTTCCTTCCTTTTGCCTCACATAAATAAATAAGTGAAATTACACAATTTTTTTTATAAAAAATATTTCTTGACTGCATTAAATATGATAATTTAATTCCACTTTAACTGGTCATATTATAAAATGCTCGAGCACTGCGCTGTGTTTTTCTTATGCTTCTTTTTTTTCACTTTCAGTTTTTATTTTATGTAAAAAGAAAAAAATCTTCGCTGTGTTGTTCGTTTATTTATCAATTTGTACAGTTCTCGTGGTTTGTTTGTTTAACGTGTATGGATGGGATCTTTTTGGAGGGTGTGCTTGTTACAAAAGATTTAACATTTCACAAACATAATTTTCTTAACGGAATAAAGTTCTTCATTTGTCATGCTTCACGAGCATCTATTCTAGTATGAAATATTAACAAAAATACACACACGATTTGAATTTAAATAACAACAATTTATAGAGGCACTTTGATGATTTTTTTCTTTCTTTTTGTAACTTTTTGTTTTCTTTCTTTTTTAAAAATATGCAAATAATTTTTTTGTGTATTTAAAACAACAAATCGATCATCATCATTTTCATCATGTATTGTACACTATTTATATGCTTTGATACCGAAATCGAGACACGTTTTCTTTCACGATTCATGCAAATTTATTCCGTAAGAATAAAAATTTTTTTCGCAACGAAAAGGAAGGAGACTGTCTAATAAAAAGTGAGAGCTAAGTTCACAGATTGTAAAAAAAAAATTTCCTTCTTCACCTATCGTCTATCGCTTATTTCCACTTCTCAAACAAAAAAAAGAGTAATTTAAAGAAGAAGACTTAATTTATTCTAACAAAAAAAACTATGGTTTTATATGAGTGAATGAATGTAAAAATACGTGTGCTATGCGCCACATGTAACTTTATACTGAGGCTCTCTACTGAGTTATTTTTTATTTTTTAAAAAATACTTAAAACTGATCATGTCTCTCACGGAAACTCTTTCTCTTTCGTATAATATTATGCTCTGATATGAACTTTTATTCTTCTTATTAGAAAGTTTTTGCTCGTAATCACATACAGATGGCGTTTTATGGTAATTAATTTCAAATAAGGTAAAAAGATCTTGGAATGTTCTACCAGTTTAAAGGTAGATTGCAAATGTGGGCAGAAAATCGACATGGGAAATAAGAATATTTTTTAGATATAGCTATTGTAGAATTTTCTGATGGAGATTAATAGATTTTAATGGGACTAGAATTGATGAAAGGTTTTAGCCTTGAATTTAATTCAATTAAATTCTCGATATCCACAGAATATTACAGAATGATAAAGACTCCATCATAAAAATTGTTCATTAATTCATCGAAACATTTTATTAGCTAATAAACAGAGTATATCTATTGATTTTTCTTTTTCATGAAATTTCTATTAAACTTCCACAAAAATTGACAATAATGACATCACAGTGAGCGTAAAAAATGTTTTTATTTGAAAAAGGTAACAGCACGCGAGTTCAATTCAATTCATATGATTAAAATAAAATAGCAGGGAAGAAAAGCATGAGAGCACTAAGCATGAATTGTTAAACATTTTCACGTACCGTGTTAAATGGCTTATAATGAGATGCAGTTATTGTATTTCGCGTAAAGTGCGTGTCTATTTACATTCTTTTATGTTTGTAACTGTGTGAAATAGCATGTGCTGTACGATTTTTTTTGACTGGTTTAATAGAAATCTTAATCAATAAGTGCTCGAGTGTGAAGGAAATAACCTATATAACCTATTCGTTATTGGCAGTTTATCGTGATAGGAGCTCTTGGAAAAATGTCTTCAGCTTTTAAAGTAGGAATTGCAACATACGAGGAAGTCATTGAAGCTTTGAGGGATCTTGATAAGCTGATTATTGATGTCAGAGAGCCTGAAGATATTCGAGCTTCTGGTCAGATACCAAAGAGTATCAACATTCCATGTGAGTAGAAAGTTCAATTTTAGTTAAACCAATAGCTTATTGATTTTTCTCTGTCCTTAATAGTGAGCAAAATTTATTCAGAATTGAGACTTTCAGCACCAGCTTTTGGTGCTAAGTATGAAAGAACTAAACCAGGACCATATGATGAAGTCATCTTCTACTGTAAATTCGGTGAAATGGCTCAAGTTGCAGCAGAAACTGCACTCAGCATTGGATTTAGGAAGTAAGTAATAGTTGATATAAGGATTATTGGCATAAGCCATTTGAACATATGATTTTCTGATCAATGAAAGAAAAAATGTTAATTTGAATATTTACGCATGCTTTCTTTACCTAATATTTGTGTATAATTTATAGTGTGAAAAACTACAAAAATGGATTCAGTGAATGGACGTACAAATGGGTGAGTATTTCTTATTGTTGAATATGACAAATAACTTCCAAATTAATTAGGTCTGTCATTTTAATTAGCATAAATTGGAAATGATTAATTAAACATTTCTTTCTAAACAACATTTTTTTATTCAGTCCTACTTCCATACAAATTATTCACTTCCATTTAAATTATTTTTTGGGTATAAAACAGAATTCGAAGAAATCGTACAAAAAAATTGTAATTAATTTTAATTATAAGAAATAAGTCATTATGAATGTGAATTCTCGATCAAAAAAGTTTTATTAGCACATCTGGTGCTAATGAAGAAGAAACTTCCCCACAGACAAAAATAAGATCGGTAAATGTGGAGAGATTGCATATTCTTGAGGGGTAAAAGTTTAATGATCAGTTGATATTTTTAAAGATCCTCTTCTGTTTTTTTATTTAATTGATTAGAAGATGGTTTCTAGAGCTTTTTCGAGCTCCAATGTAACCATCTTCTAATCAATTAAATAAAAAACAGAATGTATGTTCTCCAATAAAGAGAATTTATTTTCACTGCACAATATTGCAAAAATATTGTTGACATACGACTATGGAGTTTACTTGAGTATGTTTTCATATACTCATTTATTTTTAACTGGAATCAATTAGCTATAAAAAAAGAAATTCAAAATGTTTACTTCCATACGATTCCATGAAAACATTCAATATTATTCAAAATTATATCCTCCTTTTATAGCAAAACAAACCACATACAGATGATAAAAAATTTTAGATAATGACTTTCAAAATGAACTTGATGATGAATTTCCAGTTAATATCATAAAAATCTGGTAAACAACAGCCTTCAAAAACTAGTAAATTATTCAGATGACAATGTTTTTAAAAAAAGGAAGCGGCGATATGCAAAATTAAGTCAATAATACTGACACATGCAGAATTGTTTTATCTCTTAATACTCCCATGTTTGAGTACGCAGATAAATATTTTATGATACAATACAACTTTCATTTTTAAAGATTTTAATACAGAAATATCCTATTTGTATTTATTATTACTCAAACAGGTTGAATGGGATGATTGGGTTGACCCTGAAAGAGCCAAACAAAACGAGTCGTATAAAAATGCCTGAAATAATTACTTTTTGGACTTTGTCTTTCGAAATCCACGCCATATCACAACAAGCAGGAGTTATATATCAATCAAAAAATAATATTTGCACATGAAGTTAACGCTTAAAAATATTATTAATGTAGTCGAGAAGTAAACGAACCAAAACTGTAGCACATGCCATTTAGTAAGCAACAAAAGAAGAAAAAAAATGCAATAAAAAGTAAAGTCACACACATATTAGTCTAAGCTGGAGAGAAAAAATTCTCTTTTTTTTTATCATATTCACACCAAATTTTCAATTTGGGTGAATATGTTGCTTTTGTATAAAACTGAAAACCACATTTTCTAACTTGCTGCTGCAGGATTACAATTTTATCCCATACTGTCTATGGTGGAAAGTCTGTGCCTGAAAATACCAATCTAACAGTGAAAACCGTATCTCATTTGGTGCTTACAGTCAAGAGAAATCGCAAAATTTCGTATTCTGTTATTTAGTTAGTTAGTTAGTTAGTTAATCGGAGCGATAACTCGACTCCAACTCAATATTAAGACTTCGGGTTTTTTGCGTCTGGTTGGAAACAGTCTATAGATTTGCTGTATAGTTTTTGGGGTCATGAGATGCTTCCAGTGAGGCACAGTGGACGAAAATGTGCCATTTTTGACCAAAATATGCAAAAATTTTTACATTTTCTTTAATATCTCAGACATAACTTAACCAAATGATTTCAAATTTTCGGTGTTAGATTAAGCATTATTTAAGGTATAATTCACACTATAATGACAAAAAAATTTTCATGCGCAGTGTAACAAAAAAGTTGAAAAATCGAAAAATTTTCATGCGCATGTACTTTAGTTATAGTGCTAATTGCGCGCTGAACAGATGTAGGGTTTTAAAACGATTAAATATGAAGTTATCTAACAGCCAAAGCAAGTGAAGGTGTGAAAATTTTCCCTAACTGTTCCCAGACTTTCGATTCAAAAGATAATGAGGAAATGAAAAGGAAAAATGTTCGAGCGAAGCTCGAACACATATAGTTTGAACGCAGTTCAAACTTGGTTGAGCGAAACTCACAAATTTTTACATCCTGAACGAAGCGAAGCAAGTGAAAGTGTGAAAATTTTCCCTAACTGTTCCCAGACTTTCGATTCATAAGATAATGAAAAAGTGAAAATGAAGAATATTTGCAAAGCTCTAATATAGATTTTATCCGATATGTTATGTGTTATGTTATTTACTAAAAGTGAATAGAAAGTTTCTTAAATATTTTAGGCAAATTTTTTTAATTAGGTAGATAAGTTTTTTTGCGATTATAAATAAATCAGTAGATAAAGTATAATTATTTTTTTTTCTCTAATTGAAATCGAAAGAAGTTCTACTGGTGGTGTGAATATACCCCATGAAGCGTGATCCGCTTCATTACTAGTTTAACTTATTGAGATTTTTTTGCTCACGGCATATTTTTTTACTCGATCATTTTCTGTTGAACAGTTGTGTCGTTCATATAGCCTAGTGAAGATTGAAAAAAAAGTAAACTTTAGAGCGATAAAAAGTTTTGTTTAAGTATTTTTAGTTCGGGTTATTAGCACTTTTTGCGTCTCTTTTTTTATTGACATAAAGTAAAAAATAAAGATGTGGTAAGCAAAAATATTCAATTATTAAAAAATAGAAACTCAATTAATTAACAATAAGAAAATTATTTTCAGCTATAAGCAGCATCTGTTATTTGTTTTCTGTCTGATTGCACTGACTCACGGAAGAAAAGTAAATTTAAATTTTCCACTTCTCGAATTTCATAAAATTCATGATGTAAAATTAATAATTGATTATAAAAGTGTTGAGTTGTCAATAACCAGAAATGTTTACAATGAACTTGAGGATCTGATGCAAGACTTAACAAAATTCGACTGTGAATTTGATATTTGCAAAGCTGAAAAAAGATTCTTAATTGACGAAATTCTTCAGAAAAATTCTTCACTCAATGGCATTTCAAATTTGCAAGCAAAGAACTTAAACCGTAAGAAGCGTGAATGGGCTCCGTGGGGAAATTTTCTCAAGTGGTCTGGCGGTGTTATGAATGCTGATGATCGAAGTGATTTGCACAGATATTTAATGAATTTATACGAAAACATAACAATAATTGGTAAGCAAATAACAAAATTGGAGTCAAAAATCAATCAGCCAGCCGCTTTAAAGACGGAAGGAAATGATGAGGAAGTCAATAAACTTAAGAAAGATGTGAGGCAGTTAAAAGAAAATTTGCGAATTCAAAATTTCAAGGAGCAATTTGCTAAAATTTCGGTCATTGCCGAAGCTGTCTTATCATCATACATAAATGGTAATGTCGATGGATTGTTGATTGATGAAGAATTGCTTAATAATTTGGACAGCGTGAGAAATTTATTGCGCAATGATCGTCAGTTTACTTGTGAAAATTCACTGGATTGTATCAGAAAAAGCAAAAATAAAATTGTCTATAAAAATAATAATTTCCATATTGTATTGGAATTGCCATTGGCTTCGACTAGAACAATGAAGCTAATGAAAATTCAGACTATTCCTGTAGCATACAATAATCTTGTTCTTGTTCTAAAACCGCAACATAAATATTACTTATTAGACGAAGAAAACGAGGAATTGATAAGTATAAACGAAAGCTTTGTGACTAACTGCATATCAAATGACGCGGATGACATGTACTGTAAAGCCGACGATATAATAACAAATGTAAACAAAATGGATTGCTTGTTTACAGCACTCCATGAAAATATTGTTGACATTGATATTTGTGGAAACAAAATGGAACTTATGGAGTTGGAAAGCTATGCCGTCATCAAAATCGACAAAGGAAATATTTGGATATTTAGTGAATCTTCAACTACAATCAATATAAGCTGCCACGGAGATAACATGCAGAGTCGTAATTTAACAGGAGTTGAGATAATAAAATTGCCTTACGGATGTCATGCAGACATTAAAAATATGAAACTTATCTCATACAGTACAGTCGATGAAAAACAAACTGAGTCATTCTATGCAAATATATCAATAGAAAGTTTTAAACAAATTATCAAAAATATGGAACCGACCGTTGATCTTAGTGAAATTATCCCCTACGATCTCGAAACTGCTCATCCATCTGGTCTCAAGGAGAAATCATACACACGTGATGATTCATGGCAAGCAAAAAATCAATATCAGGAGAGTGAAATAAAAATTCTTCAAGCTGAGCATAACAAAGCATTAATTATAGCTTTAGTTATCACCGTAGCAGCATTGCTGTTCATTGTATTCAGAAAGCATAGGTCAATTTTCATTTTAACTAATTCTGGTAAGGATTTAAAAGACATAAAATATGATGAACAAAGCATAAATTCAGAACTGGATATAAATATGAAAGCCGATATAAAGTAATTTCCCAACTGGCCTTGCAAGGGCAAATGTCTATTTATAATTGATTGAGAAATCAGTAGTCACTAGTTTATTGCATTTGAATGTTTATGAATGGAAAGAGAAGATGCTCGAGAATATCCGTTTTTTTTTGTAATAAATTCTATTATATTTTTGACGATAACTTTAAAATGACTAATCCAGGGGTGTAACCAGAAATTTTTCAAAGGGGGGAGGGAGCTCAAAATTTTCAAATCTTATTTTCTGCAATGGGTTACAAATATAAGAAACTTTAAATACATTTATGCCACGTAAAACTTTCCATGAGAAACTTTTAAATTCTGCTTCCCTCCCCCTCCCTGGCTACACCACTGGACTAATCTATATATACATTTAGATATATTAAATTAGAAAAAAGGTCAAAGCACTTCCGAAAATGATCGAATTATTTGTATATATCTGGATGATGTCGAAACTACACGCACTGAAAAAATTTAATTAATTAATGCAGCAATTAAGACCTTTAACTCTTCTGATGAGTCATAAGCTTATTGACATAATACAAAGAATTACTCATAAGTCTTTTGATATAAACTAATTTTAATTTGAACTTTAAACTTCTAACTAATACTTTATTTCCGACCTTGACAATCTGAAATGCGGTCAGATTTTGAAATTTTTGGTATAAATAAAAATAATATGAAAGTAGAAGCGACAGCAGTATACTGCTTTATTTACATAAATTACCCTCACATTTACTGATTAAAAGTCAATTAAATTTATTTTTAAACAAATAAGTAGGTTCTTGCCAATAAATATGCGAAATTGCGTTTTTAAAAATTCTGATACTTTATTAAAATTTTCGTTTTAATGTACAGTGAATAATTTTGGCTACCTATTGTAATTTTAAAGTTTTACTCAAGAAACATGATCGTTAATAATAATGTACTTATTTAAAGTAATAGCTTGTTGACGATTGTTAGAAAAGCCATAAATATTTCACAATAGCAGTAAATCTTTACTTTGTTGCTAAAAATGCTTTTGTTAACAATCTTACTTAAAATATGGATGAATACAAAAAATTTTCATGTCTCAATTGCAAATATTTGCATTTTAAAAAATAAAAAATACAATATTTCAAAAATTAAGCAGGCTTCTAAAATTTTAGGTACAGAAAAAATCTCCATATTTTACTCAAATATTATTCAATATTTTCTTTGCTTAAAGAATCTTTAAAATGAAATTTCCGGGAAATTACTTTAAAAAATCACCTGATGGAGTAAGAGAAAAATTTATATTCAATGATTCAAATTTTATTCAAAAATTTAAATACCTACTGCTGATAATTTACATTTAGTAGATTTCTGAAAATTAATATAAGCGTATCAAATTGTTGAGCTAATATCAGCAATACATCACATTTCATGTTGTTTAAACTTTTTATTCATGAATAAGCATTTTCAGTCAGGGAAAACTACCATCGATGGGCTGTTCTGAAAGCTTTCATCATAGTTTTTCATTGTTTTGAAAATCTAGACAGAATACAATAATACAGCAAGCAATATAATGTATTTTGTAAGCTTTTTCCAGACGTATTATCGCCGTGACGAATGCATTTACGGCGTAGAAAAATACTGTGGAAAATTTAAAATATAATTTCATAATAGAATGAATAAGTCACGAAATTTAAGAATCAAATGAGTTTTCTTATTAAAATTTGTATTTTTTATTTAGTTCTATAAATTGAAGAAAATCTTTTTGATTGTGATCGAATAAAAATTAATTTTAATATTTATGTTCTAAGAAGTATTTTTGTTGAATATTTTTGGACGGTTTAATGTTTTTTCTAAAATATTTCAGATTTATTAATCAGATCTAAAGTTTTGGACGGAATGATTGTTTATCTAAAAACTAGTTCTAAATTCTAAACATTGAAGGCACACAACAAGAATGCTAAAAATACTGACAAACTTGTACCTAATTTCGTTGCTGAGTTGCGGTAAATTATCCAATCGAATATTTTGAATGTATTTTCTTGATTTAAAGCCCATGGATTCTCTCCGTCATCAAAATGTAATGGACATTGATCTCGTTCTCTTTCATATTCCACCAAATCGAGTGACACAACAGCACCTTCTGTGTAGTTCTGTGACGTAACTTCTTGATTTATATGGCAAAAAGCACCAACAGCTTGTGACATAAGAACTCGATTCAAGTCAGCACGTTGATAGACCCAGCATCGATATTTACTCAATGGATCGAGGTCATCGAATGTAATCAAGTAAGACTTGAGATTTTCCTTCCAAAATCCAACGCATTTCATTTTGTAATCAGGATCAGAGTAAATATCAACGGGACGACCTAAGTGATCAACAGAAAGACAGTAGTTCTCATCAATCCACATTTCTTTTTGGTCTGTATCACAAACACTAAGATCTGAAATGTTTTGCTTGCATCTGATATCAGGTCGAGGGCTTAAAGTTACACCACCAAGAATTCTAGTTCTAAATTTGTGCTCGCCTTGTTGTGTAAAGTTGAATTTTCCAGCAACAGGACAACGTACAGGTACTGGATGTTTTGCTAAGAATAAATCATATCTCCATTGTTCCTTATTTGGAAATTGTACCCATGAGCATACAGTGCTGAAATCATCCTTAATAACAGCTAAACCTTTTCGGTATCTAATAATGTTGTGATGTTTTGGTACGAAATCGAAACAGATATAATCCTTTTGACAACCATCGACTGTCAATCGTGCCATCATAATTCTTGTATCTCTTTGTTCACGACAAACATAAACTGTGCGACGATAACGTGATTTATCAGGATAGTAAGTTTCAATAATATGCGTTTCGTTAATGAAAACGTCAGCATCAATGTTTGCAGTATTAATCCAATCACCGCTAAAATTTTGTGGCAATCGACATCCAGGTTCAACAACCTCAGCTTTTACTGGAGTGATTCTTAATCTTTCAGGTGACTTTTCGACTGTCTGAAGTGTGTTACATTCAGCTGTGATACTAACACCAAGGTACAAGTCATCATCACGATTCTTTAAGAAGCATCGGAATTTTTCATCTTTACGAGATTCTTTTGTATTTGCAACTGCAAAATAATGATTTTTTCCAACAAACCAGTCACCAAGACAGCTGTACTCAACCACGCCATCAAATGTACCATCCATTCCAGGACATTTTTTGTATGTAATGTTAAACTTTTGATTTGTAATTAAAAACTGTGTACCAGCTGTTTGACATGATTGAATTTTTGCATCTGGATTATCACATTCACCGGTGAAACGGAAACGATTTTGATATGCAAATTGCCATACACCTTCTAATGATGATCGACACAATAGAGGAACGTAATTCTCATTAAAATACGTAATCAACTGTTGATCACTACGAATTCCTTTACAAACATTCTCGAATGTTGGTTCTTCTCCGCTGTTAATGTTAACACAAGGGCTTTCCAATTTCTCAAATATATTATTAGTTCTAAAATATTAAAAACTCATTAAAGATTCTTATAAGAATTGACTTTTCCTACCTGGTAAATGCCTTTATGCAATAATAACATGCTCTGTCTTGAAAAATCATCGTATAATCACTCCCATTACGTTCAATTTTAATAATGCGACCATGATCGCTCATTTTATTAACATCCAGTACTGTCGTGACTGGCCGTCCCTCCCATGAAAACCAGCTACCTCGAAGAATTTTCGGAATCTCAACACCATCTCGACGTTGAGCATTTGCTAAACCTGAAAATGATTCACAAAATTTTCATTGACTAAAATATTTTTGTTCGTTGCAACAGGGCGTTGTCATAGAGATTGAAAATTTTAACATTTTTATGCGTAATTGATGTTACTCACCAAAAGTAAACACTAGCAACAACAGTAATGTTATCTTATCCATGTTTTCATCTACTTTATAATAATCTTAACTATGGAATGAATGAGTAATATTTTAAAATACTATAAATTTAAGCGAACATGATAATAAACACAATGGTACGTACGTATTAATCGATCGTTACTTATCCATGAACAGGGTTGAGTTGGAATTTGAAATGATTTTGTCAGTTATTTTCATGATGAAAAAATGTATGATGCAATAAATGACTATTACTAAGACAAATATATTTAGTCCTTATGATATAAATATTTCAAAAACTTTGTGAATTTTTTTGTTAGAAGTCGTTCACTTATGATGTCCGATTTTTAGGGAGGGAGGTGGGTCTGAGAATGAGTGACAGATTTAAACAATAGAATTTTTTTGAATGAAAATTTTGTGACAGACCCTAGCAGCAATTTAGAACGAATCTTAAAGAATCTGTGAGGAAATTTTCCGGCCAGATTTTTTTTCTCACGAATCACAAAGAATTTGTGAGGAAAAGTGGCCGGAAAATTCCTTAACTGCACGGAAGTGCCCGGAAAATGCGTTTTTTCTGGCCATTTTCCGGCCGGAATTTTTCCTCACAAATTCTTTCATTTTTTCTGTACTAATCTGACAGAAAATGAAAGAATATGAGAGGATTATGAACGAATCTTGCAGGAATTATGAAAGAATCTTGCGGGAATTTTTCTCAAGATATTTAAAAAAAATCTTTTTATTTCTTCCTCTTTTTCTCTCACTTTCTCTCCACTTTTACTTTCTTTTTTTTTTCTATAATTATTATTATTATTTTTTGGAAGATTTTGTAAGGAAATTTTCTGTTGAAATTCTGCCAACTCGAACCCATGACCGCTGAAACCAAAGTCCCGAACTTAACCGCTGAGCTACCGCTATCTGAAATTATATAAAATATGTTTGGCGAAAAGACATATTTAAGTTGTTAATTCTTTTGCCATAATTTTTATGATTGTTTTAACACTTATAACGCTTTATTCCAGTGGGGTTGCTTCAGGAGGGTCCAAGGGAGTTCAGGGGGACCAAATAAATTCTTCCATAAATCCTGCATGATTCTTTCAAGGGAACTTAATTTTTTATTATTTTTTTTAATTAATATTATTTCAATTTAACGATTTTATATCTTGGTAAAATACTAAAATGATTTATTAGTAATATGAGTAATTTGTAAAAGAATCTTTAATCAAATGAATTTAAATCATTTCAATCATAATTATTTTTCAATAGGAGAATTTTAAAATGTTTAATTAGAATTTAAATTTGAAAATATTTTTAAGATATTTTTATTCTTTTTTGTGGTTACTCCATGAATTCAATGAATTTCTATGTATTTATTTTTCTATAAAACAGTTTTCTTTTTTAAGCAAATTTATGTTTAACGAACACATAACGGTAAAGTAACTTTAATTTATTAGCTAAAAGTTAAGTATGGATTTTAGCATAATCTTGACTAGAGAGCATAATTTATATTCTGGTAATGATTTTCATAATAAAAAACTTTAAAAAGTTGTATTACGAAGTCAAAAATTAAAATTTTTTCATTTAACGGAACAAAAATTTTAATTTGCAAAATGGAAAAACAATTTTGAAAACTCCAATATTTTAACAGAAACAATTATAATTACATTCCAAATTCTTAAAATTCTTCAATGCCAAAAAATGTGCAAAAAATCAAGAGAAAATCTGCCAGAAAATTTCCTCTAAAATTCCTTCAAATTCTGTTGCAACTTTTTTTTGTGATATCAGAAAATGAAAGAATCTGCGAGGAAAAATGGAAGAAAAACGAAAGAAAAATTCTTCACAAATTCTTTCATTTTCCGGCCAGAAAATTTTTTTCAAAAAAAATTTTATGACAGATTTTGAAAGAAAACCCCAGGAAATTTTTCTCGTAAAATTCTTCCATTTTATGACCGGAAAAACAAACGAATTTGTCAGGAAAAAAAATTCCGCCCAGATTCGTTCCAAATTGCTGCTAGGGGAGGGATGAGGGGGTCTAAAAATCAACGTTTTTGATGGACATCATAAGAAAATGGCACTGAAAAAAATAAGATCTGAAATTGATTTAACTATGTACGGAATTAATACCTAAAAAAAATTTTATATTTGTAAAATATTTATTTTATTTCAATCTTAAAATCTAAATAGTTTCAACAATAATAATAATTTAGGTAGAATCGTGAATTAACATGTTTAATCTTGATTCTCATTTTTGCCTTAGGTAGAGTAAAAGAATCTTTACACATTTTTTTAATTCTGATATACTTTACGATTGTTCTTAAATCTGTTTAAGGTGAGATTCTTTCGATTTTCTTAGTATTCATGCTTGATGCTGACACTATCTATATTTTATCAATGAATTTTACACCAATAAATACAGATAAATGTCAAGACACCTATTCAGCTGATTCTGACGCCTTAGTGACTCATCCAATTTTACTATTCTAACCATTCATAATACCTTCTACCCTTACAATTATACTCATAAAAAAGAAGGAATCACCTAAATTTTCTTATGCTGATTCATCATGAGTAATTGGAACCTTCTATTGAGTTTTACACTTTTAAGCCATGATGCAGCTCGACTAAGATTGTTCTTCTGCTCTGTCGTTGGTTCTTGGGTATTAATCGATGTATAGGATACTCTCTTTTCATTATCTGCTTTGAATTTCTTGCTTGGATTTGATTCCGAATTTTTGTAATTCACTGACAAAGATCTCTTTAAAATTGGAAGTTTACTTTGTGGTGGTATTTCTACATGATTTACTGGAGATGTCTTTCTCACTAGTCGTGGTGGTGTCATTAATGCCTTTGCTCTTTCGGCTTTTCTATTAGCATAATCAGAAATTGATTCCATCTTCTCAAACTGCATTTCATGTGCCTTCCTGAAATTTGGAATCTTTGATCTAATTTTTTGTGCCATTGGAAGTGATCCTGCTGAGAATGATCGTTGTCGATGTCCATCAAGTGAAACTTGTTGCATTGAATTTCTTAACAAATTTGCCTCATCGTCTAAGCTTGAAATGATCTTATCGTTCTTCATGATTAAGAAACTTGCACGACGATTGGAAATTGTTTGCTGATAAAGTTGGTCAAATTCCATATGCTGATTACTTTTACAATCTAATGTAATATTCTTTATGTTTTAAAAAAATATCCTTTTTGATTTTTTATGCTTCGATGTTTTAACTTCAAAAGTTGTTAACGAACTGATGATAGAAGTCTCTCATTCAAGTATTAAATAAGATTTAAAATAGATTCTAGGGATTCTATTTCAGGTAGTAAAATTTTCCTCTCATTAAATGTTTCTGCGATAAAAGCAATGACAAAATAATTTTATTGTTTTAGATACCTGACTAAAAAGTAAAGTAAACAAAAAAATATTTTTTGGGGGAGTGTTTGTATGTGTGGGGGTAAGGATATATGTAAATTTCATTTATGATCACTAATAATTCTCATAATTTTCAACTTGCATGCTGAAAAATCAGCTGTCACATGCCACAAGGTATTATTTCTGTTGTTCTTAACCTGCAGTATTGCAAGTGGCCCAATTTTTGAATAAATTATGGCTCATAAGTTTTCTTTTTGGGTTTCTTATGTTTATTGGTGAGGATTAAAAATATGTAAATTATTTTTTTCCTTTTTCAATTCTTTTTATGTTTTAAATCTCTTTTGTGTAGGAAAGATTGTAAAATTTTGAAACAATTGAAATGAAGAGTTTGACATCAAAAATAAAAATATTTATTATCAGGCAGAAAAACTTTATGAAGTAATTTGTAAAAGT
This sequence comes from Chironomus striatipennis, assembly GCA_026123125.1. Lineage (NCBI taxonomy): Eukaryota > Metazoa > Arthropoda > Insecta > Diptera > Chironomidae > Chironomus > Chironomus striatipennis. The sequence continues at coordinate 20,779,415 of CM047394.1, read as the reverse complement.
TGGAACTTTGTGAAATTTTTATGTATTAGCAAATTTTTTGTTTTAACAAATTTTTTGTATTAACAAAAAATTATATAAAAATGCAGTTTAAAATCTGAAATTTTTAAAAATTTAAAAAAACTGAAATTTAACATAACCTGAAAAAGAAATGAAAAAGACACACAATCTTACATTTTTTAAATATTTATTACATAATTTTTTATTTAATATCTCAGTTTTCCCTTTTTATTTATTTTTTTTTTTATTAATTTTAAACTTCAAAGACGGAATTATTCTTTCACTTGTTTTTTTTTTTTCATCTTGTTTATTATACACAATTATGCATAGAAAAAATGAAGATAGTATCAAATAAAGGAAGAATCAAAATATAATTTTAAAAATTTTATGGATGAAAAAACCAAAATAACTTTTCATATAAGTTCCTATATACAGAAATTTAATTTTTTTTAACTTCCACGCAAAGCAGGAAAGTTATTGCAGTTTTAGAGTTCAAATATTTTTCCGCTGTATTTTTTTATGAATGTTTATTCAATTTTTATTTTGTTTATAGATCGAGAAGAAAGATAGTAGAGAGTTATAAAGAGGATAGTTAGGTGTTTTGCATTATACAATAATTTTTATTATTATTATTTTTTTTTTTCATTATGTATGCATTCATATATTTTATTAAGGGATCCTATCTAACTTTTATTTTATCAACAACTTTTTTTTTTCTTAAAATTTTTTTTAATCGAATGAGAGTATGTTGAAGGAAAATGAACAATGAATGCAACATAAATTATTTTTTTAAAAATTTTCCCATTGAATTTACTTTTGTCTTAAACATTCAGGAAACGATGATGATAAAAATTTAAGGAATTGAACATTTCACATGAACTATTTTTTTTATTTATTTTCCTAATAGAAATTCCAATTATGTAGAAAAATATGAAATTCTTTTTGTAACAAAATTTTGTGAAAAATATTTTTTTAAAATTTTTCTTTAAAATTTTTTTGAGTTTGATTAGTCTGGAGAAGATGATGGCTGAAATTTTGTTAGCATTACTTTTTGTTACAATAAACATAAATAATAAATAGTGCATTGTTTCTACAGTGAATAACAATCCAAATAAGGTACAACTAAAGCTTGATGCTGACTAAGGATTTGTATGAAGAAGTGAACTAATTCATACAAAATCTTTGTCAGAATCGAGCTACAATAGAATATTAGCATTTTGTAATCCTTAGCTTAGCCATTTTCAATAAGAATATACTTAGAAATGTCACAATAAGACACAAACATAAATATTTCTTTACTTTTATGGATAGACGACTTGACTGATAATCATACAACAGACAAAATTAATCATATTGAAAATTTATGATGAGCCTAAAGTTTTTGTGACTAAATGTTTAGCATCAGAGATCTAATTAAGGTTTGAATTTCATACTTAAGCTCTAAACATCATCAAGACTAGATTCTCTAATTTTGTCAGCAAATCTTTATGAAAAAAATTCCAACCATCATTTCCATCCACAAGTCAATGAAAAAGCTCACGTAAAAGCCTTAAAACAGAAGAGAAAAAAAAGGTCAAAATTTCTATCGAACATTATTGATTGATTAAAGTTTCCATTTTAATTTATTTTTTGAAGACAGCAATTGATTTTATTTTTTTTTTCTCATTGTATAAAATTATAATGAAATTTTTTATTTGTAGTGTGTTGCAGATTTTTTTTTTACCTTGAAGATTGAACATATTATTGTAACTTGACGATTATATTTTACATTAAGTTTATTCAGTATTTCATTCATTATTTTGGGAGCTTTTAATTCAAAAAACTGTAATTCATCTTCATTTAGCTTGCATACTTTCATCTATTACCTTCATTTAGATAAAATTTTTTCTTTAATGCTGTATTTTTTTTTTGTTTATTACAAATAGATAATTTACATGTAAATTTTTTGTAGATTTTTTTTTTTATTTCATCTCATTTCTCTTCTCGTTTGTGAACTTATAGTAATAGTAATTATAATAATAATGAAAAGAATCATTATTGATTTGAAGAAATCATTTTATTTTATTTTTGCAGGTTTCATTCCACACTTTTAATGTGGATTCGGTTGCTTACATAAAAATACATAAAATAAAAACTAAAGACTTGCCTTAATTTGAAAATAAAGAGACAAAAATTTATAATCCTACAGAAAAATCGAGAAGACACTTTTTTGGTGAAAATTTGTGATTTAATTTTAGATTTTATTTGAAAATTGATTCAGTGACTAGTGCAAATGAACAGCAACGTTATAACTCATTTTAATTCAAATTTTGAGTCCTTTAACTTTTTAATCTCTAATTCTGAGTATCAGTTCTCTCAGGTCTATTAAAAAGAAGTTGAATTCATGAAAATGTTCTTTTAAAACTTGAAAAAGTCACTCGAATTAAAACCTTCAAAAATCTCAAAATTTCACCAAAAAATCTCTCGCAAAAACCATGTTTTTCTTCCTCACTAATCAACGACATTCCTAAATATTTTCATTTCTATTTTATTTTTTATTATTTTCATCATTCTTATAAAAATCATCATTTTTATATCCCCCCTAAATTAATTATGTTTCTTACAATATAAAAAAATTATCATCAATTAATTATGATAGAAAAAAAAAAAAAACAGAAATAAAGTTAAGAAGACAAAAAAAAATATTTAAATTAATTAAAGATCACATTTTGATAGATTTTTTTTTTTTCTTCATTCATTTTCTTCTTTATACATTATACAAAATCTCCTTTAACTTCTATTTTTAATTTCATTAATTTTATTTATTATTTTATACATTTAGCGCATGAATAGATTTCTTCATTTTCTATGAATTTCCACGCTTAAGCTTGGAAAGTCTATCATATTTTTCATTTCAGTTATTCACTAAGCCGGGGGAGTCTTTACTTCTAAAAAAGTTTTAAAAGCTTGGGAGAGTTGATCAATATGTGAGTGAATCAGTGTTTTATACTCAATCCTCCCACAAATTTCAGCAACCCTGTAATCTAATATTTAGATAGTTTCAGCTGTGAATCCCCAAACCACTTTTATATCCCCACTACGTTCATTTCTTATTACAATATTTTCATTCAGTTTTTTCTTCAAATTTCTTTAAATGTGGTTGTGTAAATTGTGTGTATTTATACGTTTTATATGTGTGTATGTGTCCTTTATTATTTTTTTATCATTTTTTTGAATAATCTAAATTTTTTTGTAGATTTTTTTTAAGCAAATTAGTCTTTCAATTGTCAAATGTGTTTCATTCATAATTATGTTCATTAATTATAATTTTATTTTAATTATAATAATCGTTGTTACTTGTTTTCTTATATTTTTTTTTTCATTTAAATGACATAAATCGGGAGGAGAGTTTTTTTTATATTAAGCTTAAGCTTCAATTTCTATTAATTGCTGATAGCTGAGAGAAAAAAATACTGACTGACTGAAGCTGCTGCTGCTGCATTATTGCATTGGCAATATGTCAATCTACATTTAATTGGTTAGTCTTCATCGCTAAGGGCATCGTATTGCTCGGACAATACTTGACGTGATTCCAAATGTTGGGTTTGTGGTGCTGATTGCTGACGATTTGCATCGATTAATTCACTTGCAGCTTTTGGACTGATTATTGGATTTGCACCTGCAGCCACTTGAGGGATGTTCAGTGCACTATATGGATACATAAACATTGCCGGTTGGAATGGCTGATTTCCAGGCTGAGATGATGGTCGACTGATGTAAACTTGTGGTGATTCTCGTTTTCCAGCAGGTGATTTTTCACCACTATCGACTCCATTTCCTGGAATACTATTGCCACTGCGTGGACGATCGTACGGCTTCATGACATCACTATCACGACTATCTTTTCGTTCTGCATTTCTATGATGTTCATTTGGATATTTATCATCATTTCTCATTGCTTCAGCGATTCTATTATTCAGCATATTGAGTAACTTATTAGCATCTCCACCTGGAGCATTGTCTTGTCCAGGCATGGCCATATTTCGTTGGTCATATGCATTGATTGTTATTTTGGGTTGCATATGATAATGAGCACTTGTTTCTGGTGGTGAAACTGGCTCATATGACATCTTATTTCTTGGCGATGGAGTTTGAGCCATTCGAATAATATGACGATCATCAGGTGTAGTTCTACCTTGTGGATTCCCACTTTTTGCCATTTCTTCTTTTTGCTGTTGTTGTTGTTGCAATCTTCGATTCATTTTCCACTGATCGGTAGCAATTATTTGTTCTTGTCCCATTAGCTGTGGACCACTATTTTGTAGCTGTGCCATACTTTGTGTTGGAGGTGTTTTACTTGGAATTGTACTAGCATTACTGAATCCTGTTCTTACAAAATGTGGTGATGTCAAATGATAGCCTCCTGTTTGTTGCTGATGATGCATTCCAAATGCTGGATCTTTGGATATTATTGCATCTGTTATATCATTGAGTTTAAGATTCTTTGATGGTAAATTTGAGATTGATGATTGATGACGTGAAAGATCGGAAGATGAATCAACATCGACATTTATGATGTTTGGCGAGTGAGAATTTCCATTATTTTCAGCTTGTTGTAGACGACTGATTGGATTAATTTGCTGTAAATGGATAGAATTCTTTAAGATCCGAGAATCAAGCAAGTTTCTATCATAACTTACATATCGATCGCGAGTATCTTGTGGTCTCGATATATTCTCAGTAATTATAGCATTTATCAAATGTTGAGCGCTAATAACTTCATCAGGTCCTCGACCATAGCTCAATGCTCTCGACGGATAAGGAATTCTCAACTGCTCCATTCTATCACGTTCGAAATTTCTTTGAGCCAATTCAGCATCGTGTCTACGCTGAGCATCTCTCTCATCACGCTCACGGTCTCTTTCACGTTCTTGTGCGATCATTTCACGTTTCTCCATTTCCTTTCTTTCAAGTTCATGCCTTCTGATCATCTCAATCTGAAACGGATATTTCTAATTAGAAAGTTTTACGAAAGCTCATTTTTAATTAATTTGTTGTCTCACCTGGCTCTGTTGTTGTTGTTGAAGCATTACATTGACCTCATTTGGAAGCAAGTATGGAGGATATCGTTCACGTTGAATTGACTGACTTTCTGATGTAATTGGTGGCATGTGTCGTCTGCTACCATCGTTTGGCACTGGTAATGCTTGTTGTGCTACTGCTACATCCACCAAGTTTGAAAGAGCGTCGTGTCCTGCTAGGACAGATTAAATATGGTTCTCGTTAGACATTAGTATAAAGTTTTATTTAAGGAAATTCTTGATAAGCTCAAAACTAGTCAAAATAATTCCTCAAAAAATTCAAATTACCTTGTGAATAATGATGCGTATAGTGTCCTTGATTGACTTGTAATCCTCGTTGAGGAGCGGGAGATGGAGGTTTCGAACCAGCATTATGTCTTTGAATTATCACACCTTGTCTTTGAGGTGGTGGAGTACGATGTGGACTTGGCGTACTAAAGTGAAAATTATTATTAGAATCAAATCAATTAAAATCTAAATTCAAGTAACTTACCTATTATGATGATCAGCTGGCGATGATCGACTCAAATATTCAGTACGTGTTTGTCCACTTCCAGCACGTTCACGTTCCTTATCAGCATAGTATATTGATGCAGGTGAACTTGAATGAGCAAGACTACGAGGCGATGGAGATTCCTTTTCAGGGCGACCACCTTGTCCTCCACTTATAATATTTATGGTATTTGGCATATTGGGTCCACCACGCGATTGCTGATTGTGTCCTTGCATTTGTTGAGATATCATGTAGTCACTAAAGACGAGATCACGTGTTGAGCTTAATTCAGGTTGACGGTAGTTGATTGTTGGATGTGGACTACTCGTTGGTGCTGATGAAACATTTGGTGGTTGATTTGTTGCTGGACTATGACGATTGTTGCCTTTTATATATTCATGATGAACACGTTTATCGCTTAAATGTATAGGCGTTCCAGCAGTTATTGAACCAAACTTATTATCAGAATTGGGTGGCGTTTGCCTTAGAATATCATATCGTGGACCTTGTGGTGAATTTTGTATTATCATTGGCTGTCCACGGTCATTGAGTGGTGTTCCAAGAGTAATTGAACCTTTTGGTCCATTCATTTGTTGAACTTGTCCTCCACTTTGTTGCTGTTGAACTTGATGATGATGAACTTTTGGACTCAATTTTTGTGTCACTTTTGACTTATTTGTGACCATTTGTTGTGGCTGTTGCATACCATGTGGTCCCAAGTTCATATGACGTTGTTGACCGGGTGATAATGAAGGTCCAATATAAGTACTCGGAGATTTTGATGGTCGATTCATATCAGGATGAAATGCTAAATAAGGCGTCTGATTTGGAATGTTTGCTGACGGATCTCCACGATAAATAGATCCACCTGTTGGTGGTGGCGGTGCTTTAGCTTGAAATGCTGGGAAATTTCTCTCTGGCGGTTGTTGTTGTTGCTGTTGTGGCTTCTTGATACTCAAATCAAGTGTTTGTGGCTCCGGTTCAGGTTGTTGATTAATTGGCTGCTGATGCGGTGGCCTTCCATATTTCAAATCTTTCTCTTGTATAGCATTTATATGCTGTGGATTTGAAGAAGATCTTGGTGGCTGATTTCCTTGTGAGGGTGGGGGAACTGGAGTAATTGTCGCAGCTATTGATGAAATATTTAATGGATGCCCAGCAATAATTTGTGGATTTTGAGAACCCGATGGAGGTGGTCCATGAGAATTAACAATTGAAAGTGTTGCCAAAGTTTGGAGGCCATCAGAATTTGATCTTCTAGATTGTGGCATTTGTTTAGGATCCTGTCTATAAGAAGATACAAAAGAGACATCCGGCGACGTATCAATTGGACCAGGTGGATTTGGTTTTAATGGTGGAACCTGTGTATTCTTTAGTGATCGCTCAATCACATTATGCATAACATCGCGAACATTTGATGGTCCATTTTGCTGAGAAGATGGAACCATTGAGATTGTAGTTGCTGGATTTAAACTCTTGCCAGCAAAGACTGATGATGTCTTTGGACTTTGACGATTTGCTGGTGATGACTCATTCTCTTCATCAGCTGTTTCAGTTGCTGAACTATCATATTCCTCTGAATGCTTCTTTGTACGCATTATATGAATCATTGGATGATCTGGTGCTCGAGGCATAGTTGATAGATTTTGAATTTGTTGTGAACTTAACAACGGTGGTGGCTGACCTAAAGGAGGTGGTAAACGATCATCTATGATTTGTTGCGGTTGTGCTATCGTTGTTGGAGGTTGTTGCAATTGCTGCTGAGGCGGTTCATTCTTAACAGTATTTTCTTTACTTGCAGGTATTGGCATAACTGGAATTGATGGTACTGTTGATGGGATTTGTGGTTCATTCTTTACAACAGTATTCGTACTGTTATTGTCAGCTTTCTCACTTTCTGTCGGAGTAAAATCATTCTTGTGTGTATCAGATCCATTATCATCAGATGATGTAACACTTATGTCTGATTCATCACCGTCCGTAATTGCACGGCGATCTTCATTCACATGCAATTTATAATATTCATTCACAGCCTGATCGAAGCCATACTTTTTCTTATAGTGAAAATAGAATGTCTTAAGCACCGTAGCTGATTTATTGAGTTGTTCTGCTAACTGATTCCATTTAGGTCCAATGTCTTGTAATTGTTTATGAAATTGTTGAATCTCATCATCAGTCAGTGATGTCGTACCCAACAGTTGTGTACCCATTTTACGTTTAATACGTGTCAGACATACCGAACAACATTTTGTTACCTTTGGCGGTATCTGAAGCTCTTTAATGATTGGATCACGCTCTTCTGGCGATAGTTCTGATAACCTTGCAGGAAGATTTCGAAGACGTGTAACACGATCTTTTGGATTCGGACAGGTCGGCAGTGGACATGATGTGATTGGAAATCTAGAGAATATTTTTTTTAAGTAAATAAATTTTTTTTGAAATTTAGTTGATTTTTATAAAATTTTACCTTGTTTTCACAGCTTTACTCTGACAGTTGCTGCAAATTCGTGCACCTGTTGGAATGTTCTCCTCAGTAAGTCCGTATTGTTGAGCTTTTGCCTTCTCAAGTGGCCGCGTTCGACTGCAATTCTCTTGCTTGCAAACGAAGCATGGATAAAGTGCTTTATCTACAGATCATAAGAAGAAAAATAATTAAATTAAAAAAATATTCAAAAAATAAATCAAATTAATCCTTTGCTACTGCCGATGTAACTTTTTGAAATAATTGAATTTATGATGAAATCAATCAAATTGATATTGCAAATAGGAGAAACCAATAAATCTGAACGCGAACAACAACAGGCTGATAAAAGTTTAATATCATTGAATGTATAGACCAGAAAAAAATACGCTGCGACGAATGTTTACATTTAATTCCATTTATTGAATTACAAATTTCGAAGAATGAACAAAAATTTTAAAATAAAATCTCCTTGCGATGGATTTATCTGCTTTTGGATGGAGAATGAGTACAGAATTTAGTTGAAGAACCATCCCGTCGAATTAAGCAAATAATAGATGGAAAGGAAAAAAAAATCAAATTTTTAATAATGAAAATTGAATGATTTTCCTCAAGGTTGTTTTTCCATCATGAAAATCGAAAAAAATATTTTGATAGGTTGTGAGTTTTTATTTATGGAAGTCCGTTTGAAATTATTTGAAGGATTTTTTAGTGCTATTAAATATTTAAATTGATTGAAACAAACATGAGCTTTAAATTTTTAAAAAAATTCTAAAATCCTAAAAAAAGGAAAATTTAATCTAAAGACCAAAGGAGTCGCAATGTTAAAAATTCGCCAACTTGGATCAAAATTTGACTGGCAACAAAAATTTTTCATTTTAAAAAAATTTTATATGGAAAGTTAGAAAGTATGCCATGAGTCAAAATTAAATTTGATTTTTCAAAGGTTTTAAACAATATTTTTTGGAAATAAAGCCATTTCTGTGATCAGGCTTATTCCAACTGTCGTTTAAAAGCTTATTATTGTAGATAAAAGAAACAAAAAATCATTACAATTTTTTTTTTTGATTTTTCTCTCATCACGGCACACTTTCTCACTTTTCATATAAAATTTTTTCAAAATCAAAAATTTTTGTTGCCAGTTTAATTTTAATCTAAGTTGGCGATTTTTTAACATTGCGATCCCTTTGCTAAAGACTAAGAATTTGCTTAGTTTATTTCCTCAGAGAATCTGGAGAGAATCAACAGTAGAATTATCCTACAGACAGAATAAAGAAATAAGATATTAAATCTATCCAACCGCAACCTAAACTCTACAATCTACAGTCATCATCATCAGCAACAGCACCTCATTCCTTCATGCACATTAAATAAATGATTTCACTTGCTCAAATATTTGATCAAAAACAATTTTTTTGAAATAAAATTTTTCCATATTTACAAATCATTAAAATTCGTTTTATGCAGTTTTGAGGGAGATGGAATATAAAAAAAAAAGTTTAAACTTTTGCTTGTGTGACAAGAATTTTTTTATCGCTCGTCTCCTTTTTTATGCATCGCCGGATCTTATTTGACATTCAATTATGTACAGAAGGACGAAAGCAGCTCATGAACTAGGGAATCAAAACTGCAAAAAATCTGTGTCCACAAAAAATTGCCGCTGAAAATCTAACAGAATGCAGAAAATATTCCGTTATTGACACGAGTTCAAGTGAGTGGAAGTAATTGTCAAACCAACTTTAGTCAATCTAGAGCGACCGCAAAGCAATCAATCCCAACCTATCCACGACTTTTGTGTAAATAAATAAATAAATAAAAACAAAATCGAATGTTTTCGTAATGAATGTATTAAATATAAAAGGGGTAGTTACACACATATATACATGCACACAGATTTTCCTCAATGTATATTTAATTTTTCTATTGACTATTTGCTTATGTGTTTATTTTTATTTTTATTATTTTACAAGAGCTGAACGATGAAATGTGGTAGATAAAAATTTTTTCTCTCTCTTTATTCCGCTTTTCTGGCAGTTTTTGCCTTTTTTAGTAAAGAGTATGGAAAGACTGGTAAGCTTCTTATGTTTATGATCAGAGACGCAGTTTTTTGAGATAGATAAAGTAAATTTTATAAGGGGTCGTTCATAAATGACGTTCAAGGGGAGGGGGGGGGGGGGGGTAGGTAGAGAACAATAGAATTCTAAGAAATTCCTACCTTTATTTGAAAAATGACCGTCAATTTCGGACGTCATTTATGAACGATCCCTAATGAAAATTAATCTAAACCTTCACAAATCTTAAAGCAATATAACGAATATAATCCATAAACCCAAAAAGGCCCAAAGTGAACGATAAACTACCTCAACCACACCAAAATTCAACTCAATAATTTTTTATTGCTTTGATCAACGATTTACGATACAGTCGAGGAAAAAAAGAACAGAACGTACAAAAAACTTTCTTATTTACATTCATTTTCTGAAAGAGTTTTTCATATTATTTGCCTGCTAATTAGTAAAAAATCAACATCCATTCTCGTTCATGTTATGGCAGGGAAAAGTTACTCAATTCAATTAATATGGAAATTGATTTTTTTTATCAATCAAAAAGCAAGCAATTTGTGAAAGTGATTGAAGGTGTCAACATATGTTCCAATGATGATGAACATGAAAATTCTTATTAATTAAAATTATGGAAAATGCGCGGAAGTTTGACTTTTTTTCTCTGCTCTCGCTCTGTGATGTCATGAATGAATTATTAACTAATTTAATTTTATAAATTGCATTGCTTTTTCATATTTAAATATTCATGAATGGATACACCAACTGGCAGAAAATAAACTTCGTGATGGGAGAATAAAATGATGGAATAAAAAGTAAAGAATTTTACACAAATGAATTCATAAAATTTATGCACAAAGTAACCCTGAAAAGGAACTTGGAGGGAGGTACTTCCTTGTTACTTTTTGTGTTTAATTTCTTTGGGAAAGTAGAGCTAGGGAGTTTTTTTTGGGATGGACACTTGAAAGTACGATGCAATTAGAATATGAATTAGAATGAACAGGAATGAAAAACTTGAAAAATTAATCTGTTTTTTAATAAATTTAAAAAATTTGTGATAGTCTAAAAGTCCCCAAAAGTTTTCAACCCTTGAACTGAAATTATTATCATTTAAATTGGAAACGAGAGAACAAATTTTCTAAGAAAACTTCTTCGTCCTTTTTCTCTATTTGTCCACACAATTTCTTTTCATCACCATTTTTAACATTCAAAGCCGCATCCAAGAAAGAGATTTTTCATTCATCCGTTTCAGCTTTTGCCTCTTCTTTATGCTAGTCTTTAACCACTTAAGTGGGTTTGTTGAGAAGAGGGAAAACGTTTTTATCTAAAAAGTTAATTTCTGAAAATATTAAATTTTTAATATTCAAAATTTTGATAAATTTGATTTCATTCATCTTCTTGAGCTAATTTGCTAATTTACTAATGAGCATATTTTATGCAATCCCCAATGAGAATCAACTACATTATTACACCAACACAAGGCATAACCATTATGAATTATTTGCAGAAAAGTAAACAAAACTTTACTTCAAAGAGAATTTTTAAACGTCATCAGTACAATTGAAAAAAATAATTTAAAGAGAGTGGGTAGGATAAGTGGAAGTAGATTAGGGTTTCTGAAAAACCGCATTTTTAGAGAACCGCGGTTTTGCGGTTTTCAATAATTCTAAAAACCGCGGTTTTCGCCGTTTTTGCGGTTTCCATATAAATGTATGAAATTTTTTTAAAAAAATCAAAATTCGAATTTTCATACTCAAATCTTTAAATTTTGATGAACTTCATCTTAAAAAAAAAACTAACCAAAAATTTCGATTGACATAAAAAATTTTAATTTTAATTTTTTGATCTAATGTAGGGTAAAAAATATTGAAATTTGCACAAAGCGAACAAATTTTTTTTAATGGCCTGTAACTTTCATTGGAAGCAATGTTGATTTCCCAAATTTTTCCCAGAACTTTATTTGGTTTCCATATTTTTTATTCAATCTTGAAAACAGCTTTTTTTGCAGCATAAAGCACTAAAAAACGTTTTGACATTTAAATATTGAAATTTGTACAAACAAATATTGAAATTTGTACAAACAAATATTGAAATTTGTACACCAAATTCTCACGACTTTTGCACCCAAAACTTGGGAAAAATTAAATTTTTTGCAGTTCTTTTATTTGAAGAAGTTTTACAATATCTTGAGCTGCTTATTAGTCTAATTAAATTTATTTAATTTGTTTACACAAAAACAATTGAAATTCTTCAACGCTTACTATTGAAAAAGTATCCAAATTTCAATATTTGAAATGAGACGGACTATTCTGGAAATGCATTGATTTGTTCGGGCAAGAGTTTAAATAATCGTAAACTACAATCTCCGATCAAAGTCATAAGACCTTAACATGCGAACCAAAATGTCTTCTTTGTCAATTATTGCATATTCAAAAATTTTACAAAAATTTTTTGATGATTTTGTTCGTACAAATTTCAATATTTTTTGCCTTATATGATTTTTCGTGAGTTTTGAGTTTGAAAAAACAAAAAATAACAATAAAGTAAAAAAAATTATTTTCATAAAAATTTTTCTTGCAAGTTTTCTAAATTTTTAGTATAGAAAGTTCTAAAACCGCGGTTTTTCACCCAAAACCGCGGTTTTTTAAAAACCGCAATTTTAGGTCAAAAAGTGCGGTTATGCGGTTTTGCGAAAACCGCAATCAGAAACCCTAGAAGTAGATAGCAATAATAGTAATTTTGAATTTCAATAAAAAAATTTTAGTATTCTGTAAAATTCATCAGAGAGTTGATTGTAAATCCTCCAATGGTTAGACAAAAGTCTATTTACTTTATGGCTAAAGATGATTGAAGTGAAAGGATTTGAGTCAATTGGAAGGAAAAAATTAATTATAGAATTTTTTGAATGGAAATTTCGGTTTAAAATTCAAAATTCAATTGAACTGCATCCCATACCTCACAGATTTTTTACTTGATTTCAATTAACCCAACAACGAGAGCTCAAGTGTTTCTGGTTTTTTAAAATATCCCAGAGTTGCTGTAGGCATTTTACGTTCATTAATTATTCGTTGTTATCGTGAAGAGCATCCTTTAATGTATACGAACATATGCAGCAATTTTTTCTCTTTTCTCCTCGATGGCGATTTAATTAAGTTAATAAAAACGTAAACTTTGCCTGATGCTCTTCCAAAAAAATTTTTTTTTTCGGTTGCTGTTCTGCATACATTGTAGAGATCATTAATTATTTACAAATAAATTTTTCATATTTCTCGTCATGTCCTTTTTATGTTCCCATTCATACAGGAATTTATCATCTTTAAAGCAATGACTACGACAACCTGATGAGGAATGGAATATGAAAATAAAAAGAGGGGTCGGTCAAGCTGTACAAATGTCTATGGACACACATACAAAACCGGTCAAGTTTAACGACTAAAAAAACTATTTTTAATTTTTTCAATATGTGAATGAAACTAGTTTTGAGGAATAAAAAGGAAAAGGGGTAGATGGACAATTCGACCTTTTCATTGACACTTGACCTCAAGTTCACATCGTAAGACATTCTTATGTATTTTCTCACTGGTCAGTCATACGGTCACAAAGATCACCAACGGTTCTTTTATGTCTGTAACATTTTTTTTTGCTTATTTGTTTGCGGAAAAAGAATTTTTTGTGTCAATTAAGTTGAAAACTTGCAGTTCTGACTACAAAATTAATCAAGCAATTAAGTAAAACTCCTATGGGACTTAATTATCGTTTAATAAACGAATATTTTTCATCATTTTCTATGAAAAAAAAATTAAATAAAGACCAAAAAAAAAAAAATTCTACCCATCTCCTCCCATTTTTCCATCTCTTCAACCCCATCACGAAATGGACAAGAATGAAAAAAATTTTACTGTGGGAATAAAAATTTCATTAAATAAATTTATTATTTTGATAACAATCGCAAAAATTTTTCGGGAGGACATATTTTATTGATAGCACATAGCTTCAAAGGGATTCTCTGTTATTTTTCATTTTAATTAATGTTCATCAATTTTATAAATGAAATATTAATATTTTAATAATCACATTTTTTATCGCTCATAATTGTATATTTGTGAATGAGGTTATTGTTTTTTTGTATTTTTTTGGTAACTAATTTAATTAATGAAGTAATTGAGGAATGATATTAATTACTATTTGGAATTTTCATTTAGGCAATAAATTCTTTTTTTTACTATCGAAAAATGGATTTTAAGCACTGTTTGGATTAAATGTCAAATGAGTATTTAAATGCCATTATTTTTGATATCAAATTTATTTTGTGATCCAATCAAACAAATTCTGGGATGATAATCGTAAAGGTCAAAAGGTTTGGATAGCAAATGATGAATAAATTCTGATTTATCATCAAATTTCTGATTTTTCATCTTCACTTTGTTGGTAAACAATATTTCAAGGAAGTAAGCAGTTTCAAACAGTGAAATTTTCAAACCCAAGCAGTTTTGCTAATTGTTCATCAGAAAAATCTTTAAAATTCACCACAATTGATCTAATTATTAAAAACACGATGAAAAATTCCCCCACAAAAATTTATTATTGCTGATTTTTCCTAGAAACACAAAGTTTCATCACAAACGAGCAGCGATGAAAAAATTTCATCAATTATATTGATTAGCAAATAAATGAAATTTTCTATATCATCAAGCGAATGTTGCTAATGGCAAAAATGAAAAATATCTCCTAATGATTTTCATTTCTTTCACCTCCCCACCGTACAACCCCCTTCCCGTCAAATCAACATTTCGTCATACGAGTGTACACATAGACAATAAATTTTTAGTGAAATTGAAATCAACAAATGTGAAACTTTGCAATTAAAATTTTAGAAAATTGTTCTCGCGAGAATAGAAATGGCACGAAAATGTACGGTAAATTTGAGAGGGAGGTTGGTTGGGGAGTTGGACTGAGTTGAAATATTTTACAAATTAAAATGATGAAAAAGCTCTGAGAAATCAAATTTTCATAATTTTTATGATTCTGAAATGGGAAAAATTTTCTCTCTATTTGCAATTAATTAAATTAAATTAATTAGATGAATAATATACACAGAATTTTTTTTTCCCGTTTGCGCGAATGAAAAGAAATTTTTAATGAGGATTTTTTTAACTCTCTCGTTGAGAAAAGCTGATCATGAATTTTTTTAAATGCCCGAAAAGACAACAATTAGCCTTACACTTAGTTCTCACCGGTCTGTTATTTTTTTTTATGTGACGTGATAAAAAAAATAATATTCAAGAAACTGGAAATTCGAGAAATTTTCCCCTCATCTATCCTTACTGTCCATTTATAATGACCATTACATAGCAAATTTTAATAATCCGTTTAGTTTCTTCAATCATTAAAGGAATTTTTAATTCGTGCTGGTTTTTTAAAAACTGAGTAGTTAGTTTTGTCAGTTTGGGCTGCTGGTTATGTAGATCAAATATATTAATTTGCAGGAACTCAATAATTTTTAGACAATTATATACAAATTTTCTCATAGTCTATCCTAATCTAAAATCACACCTTTATCTTAAACCCTTTCAAATTAAACCCCTTTAACTGCGTTTCATTTCTTTCATCCCTCAAAGTTCCACAAGATTCTCTAACTTTTGGTGTGTGAAACACAAAAGGAATCAAAAAGCGCATGAGCACAGCACATAAAAAATAATTTTTCACATTTTTCCATTCCTGAATTGAAATTTCAATCGCAATTTATTCGTCAGCGCTGTCGGACGTGTATCTTCTTAGTCGATAGAAAAAAATAATTGAGAAATTCGTTAGACTTAAACGAGTGGAAATGTTCACAAATTGGTTAACTTCAGATGTTTCGAGTAAATCAAGAAATGAGACAAATTCGTCAGCACCAGATTGTGTAATTGAGGTCGGACCACCTCCATTTGCACGATTTCCAGCACATTCGACAGTATTATCAGCACAAAGTGGATATTTTCGTGCCGCAATTTTAAGGATTAATGAAAGTGGAAAACAATCAGAAAATTCAATTTTTCTACCTAACATAAGCGTTGAGCATTTTACACCGCTCTTGACATACATGTACACGGGATATTTAGAGTTGAATTTTGAAAATATTTTTGGAGTGTTGCTTGCAACCCACTTACTTCATATGCCAAGAGCACTTGAGATTTGTCGAGAATTTTTATCACAAAACCAGCAACGTCAGCAAAGTGATTTTTTTAGTCAGAAAAATTCAAAATTAGTTCGTCCGATTCCGAGCAAACCACCATCAAATTTTGGATTAAATTTTGTGTCACCACCAAAAGTTCAAAGCAATTTTTCATTAACAAGTCATGGAACTAATTTTAAAAGTCTTTCAACTGATCGAGAAACTCCAAAACCCATAAGAAAACTTCCGGATGAGGAAAAAGTGGCGAAAAAAATTCTTAGGCCTTCAATTCCTAGTCCAGTTCCACAGACATCAGTGATTAAAAATGAAAACAGTGATAGTAAAGTTGTGATTGATATTGCGAGTTGTGATGGACCAGTGAGATTTCGTCGTGTATTAAATGAAGCTTATGAGCATAATAAACATCCAAATCCAAGCTCAATAAACATATCGACTGACAATGAACAAAATGATTTAAAGTATCAAACAAATGTGTCATCATTTCATCAGCAAATGGTTAGGAATATTAATGAACAGTATAACAAACAAAAATCAGTGAATAGTGGCGAAGAATCTGAAAATTCTCAACACTCAATTGAGATTTATACATGTATTTACTGCAATCACACATTCAAGTCAAAATATTGCTATCAAAAGCATGCAAAGCGTCACATAAATCCATTAAATCCACTTGGAATATGTAGACCTGATGATTATGAATCTAGTGACGGTGAGGCAGCAAAACAACAACAACAAATTTGTGTTAAACGCGATTCAATTAAACCATTGGATATGAATGTGCAGTATTATCCATGTAAAATTTGTGGATGTAAATTTCCAAGCTACTATTTTGTTCATAAACATCGAAAACTGTGTCATCCTGAAGTCGAAGCTGATGGAAATGGAAATTTAATACAAAATGCAAACTCATCTTTATCCAATTCATCGTCTCAAAATCAACAGAATGATGATCAGATAAATGTAGAGGACTGTTCGAATAAAGAAATCGTCGGGAAGGAGATTGAGAATAATTCATAAAATCAATGTTATGTAAAACTTTTGTGAATAAAGCAATTGAAATTCTTTTTTTGTTGGAAAATTGATGTTCTTGTCAGTTCTTGCAATAATTTTAAATGCAGTTTTCAAACAAAAATTTTGTTTTAAATTTCAGAAAAAGGATATCGAAGACTTCAAGTTTTCAACATTGGTTCAATATCAAAAATCATTCCAACGGTTTTTAAAAATTCAAATGTTTAGAACCTTACATTTTACTTCAAATTTCAAAAATACGTTACATCGACGAGCAGTTATTATATTATTTGAAAAAATAATAAAATGTTTTTCGCACTCACCCAAATCATTTGCTCCACTTTCCTCGATTTTAGGCTTCTTGGCACTGCTGAATCGGAGATAAAGAACAAGAAGACAAAAAAGTTAGATTCAGTATTGATTAAATTGAGATGCATTCAAAGAAAATCACAATGTAATAAGAGAAAAATTAATTAACAAGTTGTATCGAATTTCCTACCTTGGTTCACAACTATTCCAATTCTCCTCATCCACTTCCATTGATATCGTTTTCTTGCCCTTTCCTGTATTTTCCAAAAAAAATCGTAAAGATTGAAATTTGAAGGTTGGGTTGAATTTTATAGTAATATTAGTCAATAATTTACCTTCGTCATTCTCTTTATCATCATTCGGCTCCTTTTTAATTTCAATTTTCTTCTCTTCTTTCACATTAGTCTCTTCTTTCTTGACAATATCATCAACAGCCTTTCCTTCCGTCTTAATTTCTTCAGTTTTAATAACCTCATGTTTCAGCCCATTTGGTGGATAAGTTGACCAGTTATTATTATCTGACTCAGTCTTCATCACAACGTCACCGTCAGGCTCAGTTTTAATTTTATTTGCAGGAAGGAATGATGATGTTGATGTTGTTGTGGTGGTCGTACTTGTCGTGGTACTACTTGTAGTCTCAACAGTTTGTGGTTGCTGTTGTTGTGACTGTAAATTACCATTACTACTTGCACGTCTCGTCGTACTTTTATTTAAATTTGATACAGGCGATGGTGTGGCAGTCTCTGACATTGATCGTATGCAAAGCGGATCAATTTCTTCTTTAACATTCTCTTGACTCTGTGTACTACTACTATTTACAGTTACAGTGACTGTCGGTAATGGTGCTGACGATGAAGTAGCTGCTGATGATCTCGTTGATGTTGAATTACTATTTGTTGTTTGACTCTCAGCAGCTGATGCTGTTGCAGACGTAGCATTTGATGATCGACTAGTATTACGTGATTTACGTTGAAGTCGTGTCGTGACACCAGTTGTCATAAGGTCAAGAAGCGATTGACTCTCACTTGTTTTTGGAAGGTTCTTCGTACTTCGTGTTCGTTTACTGGATTTTCGTAAAAGTTGCTTATACTTTATATCCTTTTTACTGAGGTAGTAATAACGAACACAGTCCTACAATATGAAATTAAATTTGCTTAGTAATCTGATTGAACTGTGCATATAAATTTATAAATTCCTTACCTGTGCATTTTTCCTCTCCAAATTGCTAGCAATGAAGCCAAAGTTCTTGGCCTGCTGAACATATTTGTCTCGGAAAATTTCCTTTTCACCACTCGTCCAGAGATTCAGGGTTTTATATGCACTAAGCTCAGCTTCCATGTCAACTTGTGAACCATTCTCATTTTGGAAGACAAGGCGTCGTTGACGACTATCAAACATTAATGGTGGTATTACGGCATATGAACGCATCTTCTTATCTTCTTGTGCCTGAAAATTTACAACGGAATGTAAGTAACTAAATTGAAAATAAATTTAACAGTTGATCTCTTACCTGTTCTTGAAGACCATCAACAATCACCTCAAAATCAGCTTCTGACTTTACACGGGATCCAACACGATTAAATCGTTCTTTATCCTCACGTTGCTTCCTCAGTTCAACAAACACTTTCTCAAATAGCTCACGATTCTTTAATTCACGATTCTTGCGTTTCATACTCGACTCAATTTTCTCAACACGCTTCTGCCATTCAGCTGATAGCTTAGCATATTGATCGGATAATTCCTGACTGCGCTGTGCGCGCTCAGACTTAATTTTCCTTAAATGCAACAACAGACTCGATCGAAATGTCAAATATTGTTCATGAATTTTTCGACAAACGTCCGCATCTGATGGTTGATTGTATAATGGCAGTTCAAATGTTTGACCCTTGAAATTAAATGCAGTGAGGATGGCATGACTGTCATTTGCCTTCTTTTTATTCTCAGCATAAATTTGTTGTGCAAGGGTTCGATGTGGTGTCGGCTGCTCAGGAACATCCTCAACACCTTCCTCTTTCTGTTCAATCAACATTCTTTCTTTCTCTTTTAGGAGCTTCTTTCTTTCCTCTAATGACATCATACTTGAGTCTACACTACTAATTTGTTGAAGTAAATCATCTTTTGATAACTTTGGTGATCCAGCCGGTGAGATGGCTTCCGTTTTTGGATGATAACCGCCTCCAAGATTACTATTATTGTTGCTATTATTAGTATTATTGTTGCTGTTGCTGTTACTATTTGCATTTTGAGGCGGAGGATCACGAGTATCAATTTTTAGCACAGATAAGACTTTTGTATTTGTATTTGCAGGAGGTTGCTGTTGCTGCTGCTGCTGTTGATTTTGTGTCTGTTGAGGCTGGATTTGAGGTGCTTGAGGTGATGCAGCAGTTGGAATTTGATGCGTAGGCGGTTGGGATGGTGGTTTTTGTGGCTGATATTGGATATCAGCTGTCGCACCAACAATTGGATTCTGATGTGATCTCGGTGTCGATGCAACATGTACAACAACATGACTATTAGATGATGGAATTGGCGGTCCAGCTTTCTCATAATTCGTATGATGTAATCGAACAGGTATTGAACTTGGTGTTGCGGCTGGATGATGGAGACTATTCGTTTGTGGCTGATAAGGCGATTCGCCGAGTCTAATTTTCTTATGAGCGGGCTGAGATAAAGGTGCTTGCTGTTGTTGTGATGACAGAACTTGCTGTCCTCCAGGATCTGGTGGCTGAGGTCTCTGATTAGGTTGTGACGCTTGTAGGTGTGCCGCTGAACCATCACGCATATTTGCATTAAGATAATCATTAACAGTAAGTGGTCGTGCTGAATTTGACACACTTTGTGATTGTGATATCGGTACAGGTGGTTGATTTTGAGGCTGTTGGGGTATTGAAACGCGTGGTGGAAAGCCTCCATGTTGTGGAAAATTGGCACTAACGAAACTTGTCGGTACCGTACCCATTGTTGGCTGATGAAGTGTCGTTCTTGTTGCATACTCGAATTGCGCGTTTGGAGGTTGCTAAAAGTTTAATAAAATATTAAAGTTAGTAAGTGTCAATGACTTCATTTAACGTTAAATTTACTTACCCAATTATAATTTGTTTTGCCAGAATTAGCAGAAGCACCAGGAAATGTATTTGTTGCGCCTCGCACTCGATTTCTCTGATCAACATTAACATATGAGTGCGGGATCGTGTGTTGTATTTGATATGGTGAATTTGTGGCAGATGATCTACAAATAAAAATGAATGAAAAAAATTTATTATTAGCACAAAGAGTTCACTAAAGTAATCAAGAGTAATTTTTTGAATGATGTACAGTAATTCATTGATATAAGATTGAGAATAGCCATTATCCCGGAAATAATTTGAAATCAGCTAGAGAACAGACTCAATAATGTGTTTGAAAAATTATTCACAGTATGCGACTTTATTGGCATGTTTATAAACAATAATGATGTATAGCTCATGCTATATCCATCTGTGAAATCTACATGAATCAGCTTCTTAGTTTTGTTTGTGTAATTCTATACAATAGAAGATTCATGGAGTATTATAAAATATATGGCATACTTGCGAAATACTTTCTAGCATTGTTCATTAATAAAATATTTAGCGAAGAATTTTAGTTGCTGCAAATTGCAATTTCTGAATATTTCAGCTCAAATTTCTGTCGTCAGGTTTTAATTTTTTTTTGTTGACTGACTACAGGAGAATTTTCAAGTCTTTTTTACAAACATTCTCGAGCATTCTCAATCAATCTCATGACTCTTTTAAAGTCCAATTGAGAAATCTCGACAAGAATCTTCAAAAAATCCTCACAACACACCCATCACGTCCAACAGACTCAACATTAAATTTTACTAATTTATTCATCAGTAAAACAATAAAAAGGCAAATGAATTTATTATTTATAAAATATCACATTCAACCCAAAAGATAATTTTAACGAGAACAAAACAAAAAACTTTTCTTGTCCTTCAAAAAAAAATTTTTTTTACGACATGAATAGATGTAAAGATAGCAAAAAGTAAAAATTGGCAACATCGCATTTCCTCATAGTTGAAATTTGTATTCAAAATGTCTACTCAGAATTTATTTTTTATGTACTCTTTTTCTCAACGATGCCTTCAAGCTGTACACAATAAAAATAAAAAAAAATAAAACTTTTTTTTGAATGATTGAGGAAAAAAGGCTAAGCAGGAAAAAACAGCAGAGGAGAAAAAGTTTATGACTCACGTTATCATTAAATGTGACATTATCGTACGAAAAAAAAAACTTTTTTCGACTTTTCCCAGTCGTACATAGCAAATGTAGTGGATTGTCGTGTATTTAAAATTTTAGAGCATGTTTTTGTGGCAGACGGGAGGCACAGAGGGTGGTGAAGTTTTAAATTTTTTAAAGGCCTTTCATGGAAATCGAGACAATGTTGTTTTTGTGACAATTGGACAGAAGGAAGTTGAATACAACAATTGAATTGTCATTTTTCAGGTTTTCAATCTGGATTGCATGTTTTTGAGGTACACAATTGGATGCAAACATGACAATCGGAAGATGAATTCATTATTCTCGAGAATTCAAAAAGTTTTATGTACCTAGATGAAGCTAGATAATACAAGCTATTTCTTCATAAATTTATGACAGCAATCAAATAGCAATAATATTTATGAATATTTTGATTAAAACTCAAAAATTCATAAGGCATCTAGTCCTCAAATCTTTGTCATGGTTCCAAAATTTTCCTTAATATTATGCTTTGATTTTTCCTATGTCTAGTAATTTATTAGCCTAATATCCATACAAAAACTCTTTTACCGTACGCATAATCACATTTCTTTATCCTCTTGCCCCATAATGTAATGCAAGGAACAGCCATAATGAAGATAAATTACCAACTATTTTTAACGTTTATCCAAATATTTATTCGCATACAATTCCGCCTTCAAATAATCCTTAATTTTGACAAATCGAATTTCCGTTGTGTCATCCAAAATTTCCATTGTGATTCATTAAGCCTCTTTTTATGTGCCTTTTCATAGTTTCACTCATACATGTAAAGAGGGAAGATATCATACATAAAATTGCATGAGGCATGATGAAGCCCCAACTTAAGCTCATTATAGGATTGCAGAAGGGAAAAAAAGAAGACGAAACATGCCCGGGAAAAAGGAAAAAAGGAAGGAAGTAGAATGAAAAGTTTTTTTTTGGGATGGAAAAAGTGCTCTTGAGTCTGTTTTGGCAGCAATATGAGGGTAAAGAATGTTTAAAAACTATTCTGGGTTATGTAAGTGCTGGAAAATTACGTATTACAAGTGCTGGAATCTCGAGAGAACGAGCTATGACATGTACATTAAGCAAGAAGCAGAAAAAATGGTTGTGAAGGACCAATGTGCCATAATTATCCTCATCTGCAAACTTTTAACATCCCTTTTAACATTTCATCCTTAATCCTTCATCCGTAAATTTAACGAGAACAACAGAGAAAATCGATACACATCATAAATTGCACAGAGCGAGACCAAATTGTGTTTCGGTAGTCACGGTGCTATCTCTCTATGACTACGCATTAACAATAGCAATAATAATAATCGCCCACGTACCAAAAATAAATCCATTACATTCATTCAATGCGTAGCCATGAAAATTGTTAGAGAGAAAGAAGAAAACAGTAAATGAATAAGTAACAAAAAAAGGCACCGGAATGGAAATAAATTCACGACATTTTTTTTGTGTGAGAAAGAAAAATCGATAAAAAGCGACAGAAGAGGATTCTTTTTTTTTCTTCATTTCATTTAATGCCATCTCCTTTATATATTTAAATGGAATCCCAAAAAAAGCATCAGAGCAAAATCATTTTCAACATAAATACTTAGCTTGAGCATTAAAAACATTTCTCATGTATTGTAGAATAATAAAAGCGAAGCTGTCGAGATTCTAAGGGTGTGTGGGCGGCGGATGAAGGCTCTGGGGAGGATGTTTGAGAGCACAAAAAAAAACATTTTCATCATCAGCAGTAGCTGACTGTGTTGTATTATGGCACAGACACATACAACAGTGAAGGTTTCTACCCCAATCTGAAAAATATAAAATGAAAAACATTTTCATCCCAACCCCCAATTTGCCGCCCGTCGTCATACAATATGAGCATGTACATGCCGAGAGAGAAAGGGAGATGATGACATAAAAGTATGTACAATACTCTTGATACCATAGCATGGGGCAACCTCACACTCTTTTTCTGTAATGTTATATATAAAGCATTGTGATGGGTTCAAACTTTATTCTTGGAATTTCATCCGCATGCTATGTACAGTCAATGTTGTATAAAATAATTTTTTATGGAAACGTTGGCAACATCATCCAATTTTCTGTGTTTATGGCACATTCTCTTTCTCACTCTCTCGTGTTTTTTGTGTACATATCTACTCAAACCACCCTCCATCCATTCTACATCTTCCTCATCCATTCTACCACTTTTATTTTATTTAATACATATTTTCCTCATCTCCGCTTCTGCTTGTTTGTTTGTCGCAAGCAGACTTTAGTGTAGCTTTAAAAAAACCATATCAATTTTTAGTGCAATTTTCTTTTTTGTCTTTAATTCTACTTCCTCTTTCTGCTGTCTCTCCTGTCTCGATTATTTTTTATGTTTCTGTTTTTTGTTGTTAGCCTATGTCAGTTTATTGAAATTTGATGACTATGAAAATTGATTTTCTTTGCATTGTCGTATAAATCTCCATGTGAATGGACTTTAAAGAGGATGCTTAATTTAATGGAAATAATTCTTTGAGGGAGATTATGCCAAATAGAGTGAATAAATTTGCTGGAAATGCTGCCGAAAAATCTTTTAGATTAGCTCTGCACCAACCTCAAAAGTTTCAATTCCTTTCAGAATTTAAAAGCTTAATTTTTCTAATTGAGAATTCTCGAGATTCTATATAATATATCTTCTAATGGAAATGCTGTTGCTATCGATTTTGAAATTTTTTTTCTCGTTCAACATTCTTGCATGTTATTAAGTATGACTTTGAAAAGATATTTTTTTTTGAAGATACTGAAATATCTTCCTACGAATTTGCCTCATTAAAATATTTTTGAAAATAACTTGTACCGTTCAAATCCGCTATCGAAAAAAAATCTGTTGATGAAATTGATTCGCTGCTTGAATTCAAGATATTGTTAGCAACTTGAAACGATTTTAATGGAAATTTTTGAGATTTTTTTTTCGTTCATGAAAGTATAGTATATTACTAAATATACTTGCGTCATAAGGATCATCAATAACATGTACCTGCACGATTTGGTAGAAATTATATCAAATTTCAGCCTTATGGAACTCAATATTTCTTCAAAGTAAAGTATGACGATAAATCTCAAAAAAGTAATCATTTCTATTGTCATAAAAATCTCTTATGTATTCAGGTTGACTTGACAACTAAAACGTAATCTGGCTGACTTCGAATGTCACATGAAACTTTTCTATTCTTTATCTTCAGATGGCAAATTGTGCTGGTTTTTGTGTTTAAACAAGAAGGGATTTTCTTTACATAAACCCAACAACTGCGAATAGACTAAAAAGAAGTTGATTTCGAAAATTTTGAAAATTTCTGGATCTTTTTATAACGAATTCCGAAATTTTTCGAAAATAAGTTTATTAAAAAAATCAATTTTGACAAAAACTATTCCCAGATTGATCCAAATTATAACAAATTGTACAATATATAATCGTTCTGTAGTGAAAAGACTACTTAAATATTATTAAATTCTAATTTTGAAGATAATTATATTTTAACGGAATAATTAAATTTGAATTTATTGTAATTTATTTTTGCCGCGTTCGAAAATTAAGTACCAAAGTTCGAAAATTAGTTCTTATCCGCATTCGTTGGACATAAACAAAGTTGCAATAAATCTTCGCATTTTTTTATTCCGAGAATTTTTGATTACAGTAACAAAATGTCATGGACGGATCTCATAGCACAGTAAATATCATAAGATATGACTGAAGGATGATAAGTAAACATAAATACTTGATCAACATTTTCGCTGAATTCTATTTTAAGACATTCAACCATTTTGAAGAGATTTATTACTTGAAGGTACGTGGCAACAACAAAAATTTAATGCTGAGCTATAATTGATGTAATTGATTGCAAATTGAATTTATTTTTCAACATTTACGAGCTGGTAATTTAATTAGCTATTAGATTAAAGGATTGAGGTGTTTTTAGACTGTTACTATGTAGCAAGTTTAATTTAATGATTGTAAATTATTTGAGCAAGGGTTATTTGCAATATTGTAACAGCTTGTAGAACACGAAATTGCTTTTAGGTGCCATTTTATGTTTCCTTAGATTTTAGCATGAGCTGGAAGTTTTTTTTAAGTTTTTGTTGCTGGAGCAAATTTATCAGGCAGAGATGATCAATTTTTGTTTCAATTATTCATGATTTGACAGCTACGGCATGCGTAATACCAGTTTATAGAGATAAAATGGATAAAATTATATCAAAAAAGACCTCCACAGACACATTCATTTCCATATATGGCTGCATATCTTTTGTAAATGACAAAGCCTGATGTGAGCAATTCAAACATTGTAGCCGTTACAGTTTCCAAACAAAAGTGCAAAATTGTCATTTTTGTCTGTCTGCCATGCAAAATTCGAAGTTAAATACCCCTTGTTCGAAAATTCGAAAAATTTTAAACTCAAATTAAATCATTTTCATGCAAAATTTTTTAAAGAAAATGATTCAGTCCATGATTAAGGACTTCAATAAAGTCAAATAAATGATAAAACTCAAAAAAAGTTATTAATTTCAAGAAAAAGCGTAACGTATTTTTTTGAATTTGAGATTTCCGAACAAACTTAATTGAATACCCCTAGACTTTCGATAAGTCTGTCGAACATGAATTGCGCACATCAGGACAAAGCATAAAATATGTTTCAAACCAGAAAAAAAAAGTTAATTCCACAATCAAGATTAAGAAGAATTCATGGCAAAAGAATGAATTGACTGTATCAGTGTCATCTAAAAATAAAAATATTTAAATTATTTTTTATGCAAATAATTTTTTATGACTCTTTATGGAAATAAAGTCACTCAGTCAGTAAAAATAGACATTCAAAAAAAAAAAGTTCCATGGCAATGGTTGTTAGCAGTGACGACATATTTTTTAATGTAAAAAGTCGCAAATTTCATCTCGATTTTTTTTTGTGTGAGAATTCTTCCATTGTTAGCAATAACAAAAGAGTTCTTTTTCCATTTGAGCAGGCATTGTGTTGTGTTTTTTGTACATAGGTCTGCATATATACATATAAAATGCCGAGAACAATAAATTAATTCTTATTTTTATGTAACACAATTTCATTCCATATAATTCCGCATATATAGTATCATCTTCTTTGTTGTTGCTGTTTGTCGTCAGCTATGGAATAGCCAAGGCTACAAACTCTTCATCTTCTTCTTGTGGGGGATTTATTTTTCTTTTGAATTATTTGTTTACTCAGAGTTAATTTTGGCTGACTGCATTGTTGGAGAATTGATTATTTGAAATGTTATTGAAAGATGCTAATTGCTCTATTATTTGTGTGGTGCGATGGCTTGAAATATTTTTGAATTTAAAAAAAACCGTTTAAAAATGTAAAATTTAAATTTATTAAGAATCATGCTAAGTATTGAAAAAGCGCAGTAATCATCCATATCCTCATATTACATTTCCCTCCACATTACTAGCTCTTCTTACTCATCTTGGTCGTCATCAAAAAAATATATATACATGCATACGCTTACACACGATTGTTATGTTATTTACCCATTGTTGTTGCCTTCTTTTTTTTATTCTTTTGAATTTCATTTAATTTAATTCATCCATGTACATATAAAATGTTCATGTGCTTTATATTTCACTCATCTTCTTCTTCTTGTTCATTTTTCTGCTCTGCCTCAATGACGAGCTGGTGTTTTATTATTATTTTTTTCTCTTTCTCTCTCTCTCTCTCTCTCTGTGTATTTCTTTTTAAATGGATTACTCATCGATTGTGGATTTTTTTTTTCTTTCATTTTCTTTTTACTTTTTGCTGTTTTTTTTTCTGGGTTGATAGCGGGATTAAAGACAGAAATTTATTTTTTTACATAAGACGAAGCAAATTAGAGAAGAAAGAAGAATCCGATAAAATTTTCTCTTTCTTTCTTTTGTGTCTTTCTTAGGCTGCTTATTTCATAAGCTTATGAAATCCGATAACGGATTACTTCTTATTAAGATGCTTTGCTTCCAACTTAAATTTGCTCATTTCTTTTATTTGGAAAATGAAATAAAAACTATATAATTGGATGAGCTGTGCACATTTCTTTTTAGTATTTTGGAGCAAGTTTAAGCAATTTTTTTTTCATTATTGAAGAAGAAATTTTGAGGTTATATAGTTTAATATACAGGGGGTCCTCGATTTGCGTTACTGTTTGGGACCGGAAAAATGTTATGCAAATCGAAATGACGCAAATCGAACAAAGAAATCCATACAAATTTTCAATTTGGTTCCTGAACTCAAAAATATGTAAATATTTTGAGTTTTTTGATAAGATTTTTCTCTTAATTCTAATGCAAAATGTTAATATTGCATATTACTGTCTTACTTGAAGCATTTCATGTTAATTAAATATTTAATTCAAGATAATTTTACAAGAAAAAATATATAGGTATTATTTTAAGACTTGACTTTTCTTTAAAATTTATGTGTTATCATTGAAGAAAGTTAAATTAAAATGTGCCATTTCTTATTGCTATAAATATTTAGCATTAAAAACAATTAAATTGCATTTCAAAAGCTAAAATAAATTTTACAGAAAAATTACAAATATTTTTCTTTGTTTTGATTTGTAAACAAAAAATTTTTGCTGAAAAATGTGGTAAAAATTTGAATTTTTTTAAAGACGTTAAGCTTTTTGTATACAAAAATATCAACAAAAACATAATGCAAATCGAAATAACGGTCAAAATATAATGCAAATCGAATATTTTGGTATATAAAATTTTTGTAACGCAAATCGAAATAATGCAAATCGAAGTGACGCAAATCGAGGACCCCCTGTACAAATATATAAATCCTTTATTTAATTAATGAGATATTTGGCGGAACATTAAAGAAATATTCTTGATGTTGACCTATCGGTCTTAAATCAAATGTTATTATGAATTATAAAGGTAAAGTTGCATGATGTTTAGCATGAAAAGCATTGAGGTTTGGTCAAAAAATTAAGAAAAAAAAAGACCAGCGAAAATTTAATATACAAGCCTGATAAAATCTTAAAAATTTAGGTTCAAAAATACACCTTAACCTTGACATTAGCTCTCAGCACGTGAAAAAGATTTTTTTTACTAAAAATAAAAATAACCAAAATCTGACATTCACTTGCGTGATTTTCTTTCCACTGACCAGATTCAACCAGTTTTGCGGAAAGTTCATTCAAAGAAGTAAACAACACATCTGTCCTTGTGACACTATCATACATTCATCTCTCAACAAAGGCACTTGAGAAAAGTACGAATCTTAAATCCGTCAACTTAAAATCAGACTGGAAATACCCGCTTGAAAAAAAATCATAAAAATTGTTGTTGATGATCAGGTTTTTGATATGAGAATCTCGATATTTTTATTCATGATGAATAATTTATTTCACAAAATAGCAATATTTAAAACTTTTATCATACGCAACATTGACTTGTTTACTGAATTTTAATGGGAAAATTAATTATGACTTTCTTTCGGACATGTGGAAAATTTTGTTATTTTTTTCTGCTTGTCTATTCACGATTTTTAAAATATTCATGAACTAAACTTGAAATATTGAATACATTAGTACCTTTAGTATGGACAAATTTACTAAAATATGGCATAAAATTAATTTGTACTGTTATAATTTAGCAAAAACATCTCACAAGTTATTTTTTATGACAGAATGTCTAACTTCTGATACTAACCAGTAAGACAACATCTTTAATAAAAATTCTAATTTTTCTTTTATTTTTCAAGAATCTGCTTAAAACGACTATATAAAGACAATCTCCCAAACTATGCAGCTTTCAAAACAGGTTCATGGCAATTAAAATATTTGTTTCGTTTTCAAGCTTTGACCACAAAAAATATGGAAAAATTTGCATTTAAATAGAATCGCAATATGTCAAAAAACCGGATAAAATTAAACTTCATACTGAATGTCATGAAGATTTCGTTCGAATGATATTGACACATAAAATATACATTTTATTGCATCCACGTCTGATATAACATGCATATGAATCAGCTTCCAAAAAAGAGAGAAAAAAAAGAAATTAAATTACATCTAATACGAAAGCCAAAAATGTTTCTCATCCAGACCAATAAAGTAACATAAAATTATGACAACAGTCATATTAAATTAATAACCGTACATCTCATGAATACATGTATGAATAATATTGGAATATCATGATCTGATTTAACGGATTAAATATTAAAAAAATATGATCAATTCGAGTTGCTTTAATAAAAATGAGACATTTCTAATTCCCGACATGTATAAAGCCTTAAAAACAAATCAAATGATTTACAATAATAAGCTTTTTGGCTTTACTCTCGATTCTAAATTTAATCCTACTTTATTCTGTCTGAGTGAACAGCTAAAAAATATGCCAAAAAGATGATTAATGACGGACACAATGAGTACTTCTCTTCCGAAATCTTTTACTGTAACAACACAGCGCGATATAAATACAATAATAACAAGTCGAAGGCGAGAAAGAAAAATCGATGAAAATTGTTTAGATTTAAAAATAGAATTGAATAACCTTTTTTACAAACGATGACAATCCCTAGTCATCATCATCATCATCATTATTGTCGTAATCGAGTGAAAAATACAGAAAATGAAAATTAAGGCATTAATTGTGAGCAGTCAGTCTATGAAGAAAAAAAAATGTTGTGAAAAATGACTCTAAATGATAATTACATTCACAAACGCCACAGTGTATTGTTGTTTTGTGTATATAGATAGAGACTATAATTAAATGATTCCCATTTAACCGGTTTTAGCATTGAATGTTTTTTTTCTATATTGCGGAAAAAATGTGCTCAAACTTTTATTTTTTTTTTTTCATATATATTACACCCAAGCGAATCAAACAGAAGATAATGAACAAATTACTTATTATGATTTGGTTGGAAGGAGCGCAGTTTTTTGAACTGAATATAATTAAAAAGTTTTATTGGAAAATAATTAGTTCAAGCTCATTAAATTGGAAAATTTAACATTTTTTGGATGTGGTTGAATAGAAAAATTAAATTTATTTATTTTTACTGCAATGAACAATTCTGATGGGATTTACAAATTATAAATTTTTTAAATTTAAAAAAATCTTCTAAAATTACTTTGGAAATTCAAAATGGCGGAATATCTCATTTCAAAGGTAATTCTAAACTTTTCTTCACTAAATTTTCTCTAAACATTCTCAAATGCTTTAATATTGACAGAAAAAAGTGGCAACAGCTCATTTTCAGACACTTGAAATTTTACAGCTTTGGATTATTTAAATTATTACACGTTATAATTAAATATCCCTCAGAAATCTATTAATCCAAAAAGTAAACAAAATAAAACCTGCAAAATGACTAAGCATTCATCATTATTGTATGAAAAAATTCGCTAAAAACTACACTCATTGTGACGTGCTTGAATGTCTGAATGTACATAACACTTGAATATATAAAGTAAAAAAAATCATCACATTTTTTCATTCTATAATAAATTATTGTTATATATTCAATAGTCGATTATGTGTATCCACATGAATGTATATATAAGACCTCTTTCATCGATTCGATTTCATGTGAAGAAGGCAACAACAATAACATTCGACGAGAATGAGTCGAGGCAACATCAATAACGTTATACACACGCAACTTTTTCTTGTTGTTTTATTTTATTTTTTTATTTCTTTTTTCTTCTTCACTCACACAGTTTTTTCTGCTTCTTCTATCTCGGTTTTGCCTCAAACTTGAAAAATAATGTGTATTATAAATAAAAAAGAGCAAAAAACAGCAATAGGAAAGAAATACACTGCTGGCGTTTTAAAAATAAAAAATAAGTAGAAAAACTTGTTTTGAAACCATGAGGTATCAGCGGAGAAGATGAACAAGAAGAAATGAAAATTTGAATAAAAAATGAGATCGAAAGACACGAGGAACAGAATTCTTAGAAATTGGAATGAAAACGAGAAGAAGAATGGAAAGTAAAGTTGTGATTTACTATGGGTTTTTGGGTAGCACTTTGAAGGTTAAAATTCACGTTAATTACGCATATCTGATAGAACTGATGGCTGATTAACTGGATTAAGATAAATTAGGAGCTTTAGGACGCAGAACATAAATCAAAATTTGGCAGTTTTTAGGGTACGGAAACTTATTGTGTGCGTGAAAATTTTTTGGGATAACAAATTTGGAGCGTAGATGATATATTTTATATTGTAGCATCTACAATTAAGATTATTGAAGAGTAAGATGAGGATGAGATTGTTTGTGAGCAGCTGCAAGGTATTTTAATTTTTTTTTTGTAAAGTATGTATGTAAGGTGCTTAGCTAATGAAAATGAAAGAACTTTAAGTTCAACAAGAATTTTGCTTGTTACATACAATATTCGAAAAAAAATGTTGAAAAAAAGAAATTCACCCAATAGTTCGACCCGAGTGGGAGGTGCTTGTTTAATTCCTTAATAATTAAATATGATTAGCATCTTCTAAGAATTTTAATTCCATCCTCTAGGATTTTAGCATAAAAATTAAAAATGCCTGTACATCGTAATTTCTGTCATCTACAAAAAATATTCGAAAACATTTCTAAAAAAACAATGGTTCCATTAAATTCTATTCAATTTCCAAAAGACACATAAATTTGATTTATTGCGCATATTTTTGATTTCTAAATTGAGACAAAATGTCTGAATTCTCGAGAAAAAATTATATTCAAATTATTTCACATGAATTGAACGTTTTATGATATGTTTCTAAGAGATACACGTGGGTATTAAATTTATGATACAACATACATTTAAAGGCATTTTACAAGTCTAGATGCTTAGGTTTGAACTTAATAATTCTTGTTTTTAAAAGGTTTCTTTAGTGGATTTTGTATGAAGAACTTGATATTTCCTGTTAGAGGATTTTACAAAAAAAAGTTTCCGAACTGCTAAAATGTCAAAATAACAAACTTTTTCCGATTTTTCAAAAATATATCTTTAAAGTTCAGAAAATCCTATTAAAGTTTTATGCAACATCTAAACTGTCACTAAATCTCTAAAAGCGAGAAGCTTTAAAATGCTTTTTACTGCTGCATTCTCAATCTCAATCTATTTTCTTCATTTTATTCCATTTAAATCACACGATTTTGCATTATCTCCTTATAAGACTTTCAATTCCAATAAGAATCAACCACATTTTCACATTTCAATCTTGCAACCTGACAATCTTTATAATCAACGATGACAGTTGCTGCTTTCCATACTTCCATTCCATAATAATCTATTTTTAACCACAAAAAACATTTTCTATTATTACATATATCCATCTCAAGCATTAATCTATCCATTACATTTCAAATGCTTCCTTTCATTTCAATAGCAAGTATCTACATCATGAACATCCAGTAAGTGTACATAGGAGATTCACAAAAGGCAAAAAGACTCGCTTTTTATTTTCTTGTACATAAACAGATCTCAATCATTACTCGTTGACGTTGCCGTTGTTTTGTTGTTGCCTTGTACGATGCTGGGGACTTTTTTTGATTCCATTTCTTGTACACAAAAGAATAAAAACATGAAGGAAAGAGTAGATTAAGAAGAAACTCTAAGAATCAGTCTTTGTATGAAAAATAACTTGTTCCATTTATAAGAAAAAAAATGTGTTTTTCTTTATATTTTTTTCAGTTATTTCTGCTTCCTTTAAGAACGGGTTCTGTGTTTATAAAATGTGCGATTGCATTGCCATGTCAACAATTTTTTTCTTCTACCTCATACATACTGTACTGTTTTTTATTGCCTCGTAGGCAGGTGATCCATTCGAGAGGATAGTAAAGAGAAAAAAATTTTAATTGAGGTAAAAGCAAAAACAGCTATAAGCCCTTGGGTGGATTTTGCCGTATTTTTTTTGCGAGTGGGATTGTTTATGGAACTGAAGGTTTTTGGATATTTTTTGATGGAATTCATTTTGTAAATTTTTACGAGTTTTATAAATAGATTTTTAGAAAGCAAGTTTTAGTTAAGCAGAAAAAAATCCCCAACGAGTGCGAACAGACTTTGAAGCAGTTGACTCTAAAAAATTTGAAAATTTTTGAACTTTTTATAACGAATTGCGAAAATTTTTCGAAAATTCTGTTAAATTTATTATTAAAGATATCTTCATTTTAGTAACAATATACGTCTTGTTACTAGCCAATATCGATAGTTTTACATTTGTATAATATTAATCAACTGTTTAAACTCTAATCCAAATGAAATTTAATCACTTTTTGAATAATTTCTACTTTCGAATCAAATGTAAACAAACGCTTTTGTTTACAAAAATTTTCGAAAATAAATTTCAAGAATAAGTAAGTTTTGACAAAATATAGATTAATGGCAGATGAAATATGATAGATAATGCAAAATATTTTCATTTCGTGTTGAAATGAGCAATTAATGTTGCATAAATTCTTCACTAAATAATAATCACGTTTTAACGGATTTTAATGTTTTAAATTTATTTTCCCGCGTTCGAAAAATAGTGTACCAAGTTCGAAAAATAAGTTCTTATTCGCACTAGTTGGAAAAATCCAAAATTAAATTCTTATAAAATTGCAAGAAAATTGAACATTCATAGACAGTAATGTACAATAAGTGTGCAAAAAATGACTACACATAACATAATGCGCCTTTTAAGTCCAATAATCAAACTTGCTAACCAATAATTGTTCCATTCTCTCTGCATCCACGATTACTAACTTACTACGCGTCTATATCGAGTAAAATGCATAACAGGCTGTGTTTAATACACGCTTTTTGCAACAATTTGTTTATCTTATCCATTTATCAAGCTCGATTCGTAAACAGCCATTATGATATGACATGCTTTTCCATTTATTACTATTATTACTCTCACTTTGTTTAGTGGGAATAAACAGTAAACAGTACAAGTACAAAAACAACAACAACAAGTATGTATAATGAGATAAAAACCAATTTATATGCTGATATCCTCAGAAATGAGTTATATTTCATATCATCTACAATGTTGCATACTCGACTATTATTTATGACTTTTCTTTGAGATGTGTCTAATGTAAGAGGATGAGAAGAGCACTTTAAGCAATGGATATTAGTTCATAAAAAATATATTCTTCGAGATATGAATGACATAAATTGATCATATGAAGTAGCTACAGGTTGTTGAAAAGGAAGTGGAATTATCATTGATCAGAAAGATTGTCATTAAGTTTAATGAAAACGATTATTAGATACGACATAGATGATTAGTAAATGTCAATTAATTGAAGTTTACGGTTAAGTTTTGATAATTTATCGACTCGGAATCAGCTTATGAATTTATTATCAATCAAGTAGCCATTTATGGAAACAACTTGTGCTCGTGAATTTATCTTCATTAATGCTTCTAGAAGTTTAACTGTTGAAATCGATATCATTGAGTCTAAAAGTACAGCTATAACCGCTAAATTCCACAGTTTACAATCTTTACGCACTTTTATGCGTGCTGTATTCACAAAAGGCAGAATGATAAATTTTTGCATACATTCATTGAAATATTTGGAATAGAAATTAGAGCACAAAGGCAATGGCAGTAATGAATTGATAACTGTATTTTGTTAAATTTCGGCAAAAATATTTTCAAGTTTTTGACGTTTCCAACAAGTGTTGCTGGTTGTAAATTCTTAAGATTATCTCATTAATAAATACTAAATCGACAAGTTTGATTAATAGTTCAAACTACATGCTAGCATGTATATCTTATTGTTTCTAATAAACTAGTTTAACTTTACTTCAAACTAGAAAATTTAATGTCCATGACATTAATTAAGGTGAGATTTATGCCTCAAAACAACACCTGAACACAAAACATAATTATTCGAGTTTTTGAACCATTCACTATCAATATTCAAGAGGCCAATGGCAGGAACAAGTTTCAAATAATTCAAATAATTTATTTTTAAACTTAACTGTAATTCAATCATTATCATCATTCACAAAAAATATCCTCAAATCTCTATCCATACATTTCTCTTCCAATTTTC
This sequence comes from Chironomus striatipennis, assembly GCA_026123125.1. Lineage (NCBI taxonomy): Eukaryota > Metazoa > Arthropoda > Insecta > Diptera > Chironomidae > Chironomus > Chironomus striatipennis. Next base: position 20,743,548 of record CM047394.1, on the reverse strand, counting down.
TCTTCTTAATTCAAATTAATCCAAATCTTTAAATCATGAGGTTTCCTTTAACAGCTTTTTGTTGTTTACTCATTCACAACATGCTAATTGATTCTAGCATTTCAATCTCCCATTTCATTTCATAACATTTTTCTGTATTATATACAAAACAGAGACTTGAAAAGGAATTGATAATAACTTTCAAATCAACAAAATTTCACATTCATCATTTAACTTTTTATATTTCTATCATTCGAAATAAATCCGAATTGAACCAGTTGTGTGAATTGATTTATAATGGCCCGGTTATGTGCTTCATATGGCATGTTTATATAGAAATAATCATGTCTCGAGATATGAAGAAATGAAAACAAAAAAGGCACTGATAATGAAAAAAAAAAAATTGTTTAAAAAGAAAATGAGAATTAAGTTTATGTTATGTACTTTAGTAATCAGAGCGAAGCGGAATATTTAGTGATATCAAGAATTGAAATGAGTGATGAGGAATTTAGTCATTTATTTATTTACTTTACAATTTGTAGTTTTTTTTTCGTTGATGATGAAAGAACGTTGATGCATGTGCAGATATACACGTCAGTTAAAGTGGAAGTAAAATAGATTATTATTTTATTACGTAGACACGAATACTAAAATTGCTTATCGTCACGTTCAGTGGGAATGTTTTTGAGGAACTTATTGAGTGTTTTGCAAATAGAAATGTCTGGAAATGTAATTCAATTAATCTGTAATTGATACTTTTAAATGTGGATGACGATGCCTCAAATGAAGCAGAAATTTTTAGGTTATAGATTTGATTTCTTACATTTAAAATATTATAAATCAGTTTGCATTAGAATATAACTCAAATTAACTTATTTCTTAACTACAACCAAGTAACAGCATTTAAAGTAATAAAATCCATGAGTCATTGGACAAATACTGTAAAACAATACGCCACACACATGTGTTATTGAAGAAAAAGAAACTATATAGTAAATTTATAGCGCACTTGAAAATAAAATTAATAAAGAAGTTATGTGCCTTTAAAAAACACTTCATTCATCCGCTAGAAAATAAAAATGTGTTACTTCTACATGCAATTTGAGCAACAAAAAAGAATAATAGTATGAGCAATAAGGCACAAGTTTGATAAGATAAAAAGTATGAATTATCTTTAAATATTCCATAAAAAAATGTAAACACAACTCATTGCTTTTACGACTTAAACAGCACAATCGACGTAATGCTTTCATCATCAAATAAATAAAAAAAAATATTTTTTTATAGCCGCCGACCACAGAAAAAAAAGATAATTAAAGCTACGTTTAGCTGTGATTGTGTAGAAAAATGCAAAAAATTGTGTCTAAACGTTATGTCATTGAAACGTGTGGTTGTTGGCCCACCAGAAGGTCAATTTGTAATCGTGAATAACAAGAAACTTTCTATAATGACTGCTACTCTACATAAACAAAAAAAAACTGAAATTGTGCAGAGCACATAATATAAATATTTCAAGTCGCAAAGTATATAAATACAAAAAAAAGTATATATAACTCATGATTATTTATAACAATAATATGACATTGCTGGAGGACGTGAGAACTTTTGAGTTATTTATATTTCGCCTACCTACGTAATCGATTTTAATCGCTAAATTCGTGCTTTATTTTTAAATAGCTAATGAACCTAGTTGAATCTTTTCGATTGCAATTTATCGATAACAGTCACTTGTAAATGGGGTCGGTATTCGACAACGGCATGAAATTTAATGGAATGGAAGAAAGAAATCCCCGTTATATATTTTTTGAAAGGTGGCATGGAAACGAGAATAAAAAAATTTGGGGACACAAATAAATTTTTTTAAAATGAGATAACGAAAATTCCTTGTAAAGAAATTGTCAGAATGATAATTAGGTCATTGAACTTGAATTATTGTTTAAAGGATTTTTGCACAAGACATTTAACAAGTGGCATTAATTAGCACCTTAATAAAATAAACTTTTTTAATGATAAAAAAATGGCATTTTATTTCTGGGGGAGGTGAACACATATTTACTTTATTACTTTTTAGTTTAAATAAAAAATGCTTTAATCTTTTCAGGAAATTCTGAAGTCAAAAATTTTAATGATGATCGTAAAGTTATATTTACAAAGCAGGAATTTCAAGTATGAATGAATATTTTTTAAAAATAATTACAAAAAGTCAAAAAATTTCTCTTCAAAAATATCATGAAATTATCATCCATGAAAAATAAGATATTGGATTGTCTAGACATAATTAAATTTCCATGCCTAGCAATTCTACCAAAATTATAGCAAAATAGAAAAAAAAACAATTTTTATACCCCAGAAAACCCATGAAAAAATCTCCAACAATTTCATTAATTTTCCTTCCGCTCGTCATTCCATTTTCATGTTTTCCTTCTCAATTATTCAGCAACAAAAGTCAACAAATTAAAAAAAAGTCTATGATTGAATGAAGCAGAGAAAAACTCATTTTTTTTATCGCACGTAAAACTTATGTCATCAAATAAAACCTCAATTAAGTCTCATGACAAATGAGAAAGAAAAGCAAAAGTAAATAAAAAATTATTCATCGCAAGAAATTATCGCAATCTCATTAAAGATAATTTATAATGTCGAGAAGAAGAAGAAGCAGTCTGTGCTTAATAGAAAGAAAAGGTTTTTCTGTGAATCCCGGATCTGACGATTGATGGGCGCATGTCTAAAAGTTTAGATACATTTCTATATGTGCTCAAGATAGAGCAAGCAAGTACATAAAGAAACACCGAAAAATATTATGTACGTGACCTTACCATATTCTCTAGATTTTATGTATTAAATTCTATTAAAAATATTTCAGCATAGCTTAAAACCCACAATATTAAACACACTCACTCACTCTGCTATCGTCTATAATGTACCATCCTGAGGCTTATAAATTATTGATTTTTCCTTCATCAACCCACAACCATCAGCTTCAATGTTTGCTCTTTTCTCATCTCTCAATTTCGTCCCGTGTACATAAAAATGACATAAAAATATTTTCATGCTTGAGTCCCCCCGAAAAATGCCTGACTGCCTTGTTTTTGCCAACATACACACAGACACCAAAATAGAAAGTTATTATTTTGTGTTATTTTGCAATTTTAATTACTTCCATTCATCAATGAATGAATAGCCTTCAACTATGAACTTTAAATGGCTCTCTTTTCTATTGTTTTCATTATTCACACAAATATTGTCGTGCATGTCTCCATCTCTCTCTTCCACTTCCACCGCAACATTTTCTACGTAGTTCAGAATATTTTTCGGAAATTGTTTGTTGTTTTTATTTCATTTTCAGCTCTAAAATACATTTTCATGTTCACTGGTGTGGGATATATATGTACGTGCTGTGTGGGGTGGTGGAAAAAGGAACACAAAAATGTTTTCGGAATATAAATGATTCATAAGTTTTAATGGAATTTTTCGTATTTTCCACTTCTCATAAAGGAAGTTCCTCTTTTTGAAGAGCGTGTAGAATTTTTTCTTGTGTTAAACTTTTTTGATTAAATTCATTTTTATCGATTTTTCTTTGCCTCACACTTGCTTTTCTCGTCGGTGGATGTCTATGTCGTGTGTAAATTTTTCATATTTATGGATGTAGATTTATTCTTTTAAGGAGGTGAAGGAATTTCTCTTTAAAATAAACTTTTTTTGTACAACTTTAATTTTGTTGAGTCAACGTTGTGGAAAATGGATTGAATTTTAATGCTTTTGACATGGGACTTGTTGTGTGGGGGATTTTGAAGGTGTTTGTAGATGGATTTAAAGTTTTTGCTTTATTTTGATTTTTGGATGAAAATGAACTTGAAGTCTAAGAATTTTGCATTGTTGTAGGATTCGAAGAATCCTTTTATCAATTCTGATGAAGAATGTCTGAATTGTTGTTCTTAGAAAATTGAATGGATTTTTAGGAATGTTAAGCTACAGGTTTATGTTTTTTTCCTCAAAATTTGATTACTTCAGAATAATTTAATCTAAGAACCAAAATGTCTGTTTCCGTCTGTTTAATAGGAATTGAACGTGAAATTTGGTTAAATTTCATTCTTGTCTAATCCAACTGATTATTCCTACCAAATTTAAAGTGAGTCGAAGTGGCTCGGTGGCGGAATGGTTTAGTACTTCGGTACCTAATTATTGCAACACCGACCCTGCGATCATGGGTTCGAGACTCGGCATGAGAAATTTTTCACATGTCCTTTTTCGAATCATATGCACTGCGAACGCGACTCACAGCCTCCCTTTGAAGGCTAAAGGCAGTAATGTCATCAAAGAAGTGGTTCGGATTCCACTTCAAAAACTGTAGGTCCCAGGCGTGAGCGATATGCTTATCACATATCCTCACATTTAATGCCTGAGATAAGTGATATTGGAACGTTGAAATCAACGCCCCAACACTCCTTGGAGGAGTAAAGGGAACTACTTACTTAAATTTAATGCAAATCAATCTTTCAAAAATCCAAATATTTAAATTTACAGCTCTATATTCCCCAAACACAACATAATTATTCCCATTCAACCTATTTCCTTTATCAGATTCTGAAGTCTTTATTTACATTTATCGATCCGTCGAACAAAACTCTTTTCACTTCTATTTCCACAAAAAAAAGTAATGAACTTTCAAACGCACAAGGCAGAGAAAAAAATGTTGTTCATTAATTTTTAATGAGAAATAGAATTGTTTTAGGCTTGCGAGAAGATTAATGAACCTATATAGTGTGTACGCTTAAGTGGAAGGGAAAATGAAAGCAAACAAGAATTATTGATGAATGTTGTGGAATTATTTATGAATTTAGTTGGAGAAGTCTGTGGAATCCAGACATGGAATAGAATTGAAATTTGAGATATAAAAATAGACGGCCATTAAAGGTGGAATTAGAATTGACATATTTTTTTTTTTATTTCTTGAGGATATCAGGTTGTTGTTCAGGAATATATTAAAGATTTAAGAGGTTTAATGGACTGTTTGTGTGATTTATTGAGCAACTGAGGGTGAATGAATTGTAGTTGAATGACTGATTGCGGATATCGGCATTATAAATTCTGGATGTCTTTATTGTGATTTCATAAATTTTTGACATTTGAGTCGAAAATTATGAGCTTAACATTCTCGAGTTTTGTTTTCCTCAAGCCTTAAAACGCACATGTCTTCATTCAAAAATTCTCAGAAATAATAAAAACTAAGACAAACTTCCACAAAAACTCAACCTCTAGACACCAACAGTCAAAATCCACGAAAAATAATTTTTTATTGCGGAAAAGACGCGTAAAAATGGAGCAAAAAAATGAAGACACGACCCAGTGGACTGACTTTTATTGCCAATTCTCATTTGTTCGCAATATATGAGCCCTTAAAAAGCCAAAAAGCCGACATAGTCACAAAATTTATGTCATCTAACGAATTTTCATTCCCTTCTACCCGAATGACTTATAAAATATTTATAGATTACAAAATTTCTATAAACTCATTCCAAAAAATTTCTTTTTACCATAGCGAAAAAAATAAAAAATAAAACAACTTCGAAGGTCATTTTTTTACGATACGGTTTGTGAATTAACTTTTTTTACATTCATTGTTGCTGCTCTACAATAATTTATTTATTTTTTTTTTCAAGCTTGTCGCTTGTTGTTGCTATATAATGTGGATATATTGCGCTCTCGGAAATGTTTTGTATTTTTTTATGTACGAATGAAGAAAAAAAAATTAAATTGAGGCAAATGAGCACATAAAACAATTTTTTTTGCTCGTGTTTCAAATACATAAGAAAAGGAAATAAAATTGTCATGGCAATAGAATGTAGTAAGGAATTTTATTTTCTTTACCCTCCAACGTTTTACAATAGAACGTGAGTGACTTTTTTTGTTTTATTTTATTAGCGTTATTCATGTAAATAAGGCACAGTATTGTATGTCAGTGAACAATTATGTTGTTTATTGTCTAAAAAAGTATCAATCAATTAGAGTTGTGGAATTTTATTTTGTACTTTTTTTTCAAGGTTAGGATGAATTTAGAATGATTTGAGTTGAAAAATTTGTAGCACAGGAATATGATTCAAAGATTCAGCAAAATTCGCTTTTAGTTCCATTCAACATTATTAAGATATATTTTATATTTTGAAACTAGAGTCCATCCGTGTGGCTGAAGTACCACGGCATGTCATGTCCAAATGTTCTGAAACTTTGCCAGAATTAAGTCCATATTACGTCCAATTGCGTCTAGCAAAAATTTAATTTCGTCCTACTTCCTGTATCTGGATACGGCAAGTCAAAGTTTTGGGCACTTTTGCCTTCGTACTTCAGGATTTAAAACGGCATGATTTCTTAAAACTAACTTTATGTGACATATTATATATTAAAATTGATCTACTAATTACGTCCAATTGTGTCCCGCAAAAATTTTTTGGAACCGATGTCCCTAACGAAAGTTATGGCTACTCAAAGTTTTGCTTGTGGACCAAAAAATTTTCTACCTTGAAACTGATGATTTGGTCAAGTTATATATCAAATCACATCTCCTTTTTCTCAGGAACTCAAATATAAAAGAATTATTTACGACTATGCTGACATTTCAGACTTATGGCAGTTCAATTTTTGTTGTCGTACCTGAATATGAAAAAGTTTCATATTTTTTTTAGTGTCAAGTTATATGTCTAAACATATCTACTTTTCTCAAGGATTATAAATATGGAATCATTTTTTGAATTTGACCATTCACGACTGACTTATGTCACTTTAAAGCTATGGATCATTATGCAACCATCTTGGAAAATTCACTTATCTAAATGATGATTTTTATTTTTTTAAGCATCACGATTTTAATAAACTTTTTTAAAAATAATATTAAGCGTTAAAAAACAAAGGCAAATAAATAATTAGTTTATTAATTTTTGATCAGAAAAATTTGTGAAAATCATCAGTTTCTAGGTAGAAAATTTTTTGGTCCACAAGCAAAACTTTGAGTAGCCATAACTTTCGTTAGGGACATCGGTTCCAAAAGATTTTTGCGGGACGCAATTGGACGTAATTAGTAGATCAATTTTAATATATAATATGTCACATAAAGTTAGTTTTAAGAAATCATGCCGTTTTAAATCCTGAAGTACGAAGGCAAAAGTGCCCAAAACTTTGACTTGCCGTATCCAGATACAGGAAGTAGGACGAAATTAAATTTTTGCTAGACGCAATTGGACGTAATATGGACTTAATTCTGGCAAAATTTCAGAACATTTGGACATAACATGCCGTGGTACTTCAGCCACACAGTCCATCCAATGAACTAGAGTAGATCCAGTAAAGAACAAATATGCAATAAGCCTCAAATTAAACTTCAATCTTATATCAATGATCCCATAAATTCAGAACCTATCAAACCAACCAAACCCTCCTATGATTCCCATTAAAAAAACTGATTAAAACTCACCGATGGACTTCATTGATTCCGCCGCTAGCATTGTTTCGCGGTTGGCTATACTGTGACATTGAATGCGACGTGTGTTGTTGTGGTCCAGCTGATGTCGTGCCTCGCACACCAGACAAATCTGATTGAGGCTGCTGTGCTGATTGTTGGCTTGTGCCAACCTGATGTGACCGAATTGCTGCTTCCATTTCATTCCGACGATGTCATCTTTTGGACCTTTTTCTTAGCACACTTTTTTATTTCTTATTTCTTTTATTATTTATTTTTTTATTATTTTCAATGACCTTCTCACTAAACTTTTTATAGCGATTGATTCTGCACATTCAGCATTGAACTTTATTCACTTCTTTTCACCACAAATGATTTTTTTTTCTTCTTCCTTTTTTATTTTATTTTTTTTCTTTCTTTTAATTTCAATTTAAATGAATGAAGCACAAAATGAAATAAAAAAATTTAATAGAAAAAAAAGTTTTTTTTTTGTTTACAAATGATTGTAAATTAAATTAATGAATTCAAAATTAAAAACTGAAATGTTCTGCGTGTTGGATTTTCAGCTATTTTTCCTCATTAATCAACACATTTTTTTCTCGCACTGATTTCTCCTTTTCATGGGTTGTAAAATGATGAATTCTTTGAAGTTACTTAATTTTTTTTTGTTATGATTTTTTTTTAGAAAATTTTACTTCTTTTAAATTTAATATCACAATTATTTTTCATTTATATTTACAAGTTGAAAAGTTTCAGGTTCTCTTTGTATTCTTAACCTTGCTTTGTTACCGAAACTATACACAAATCTATATTTATAATTTATTACTTATATTACATTTTTTTTTTATTATTTTACATAAAAAACTTATATATTTCACTTTTAAGGGGGATTCTGGAAAGAGAAAAATTAAAAATATTTTCATAGTTAGCATTGAATTTTTTAAAAGTTTTTCTTTTTTGTTTTAAAATTTTTTTTGACAGTTAATTTTTTTACATCATTCTCGTAAAGTTTATTGTTTTGAAGGAATCGAAAAAAAAAAATTCACGAAAGTTTTTCAAGTTCACAGGTAAGATTTTCACTATCACTTATAATTTTTATAATTGCATTTAATGGTTTTAATTTAATTTGATTTCGATGTTTAATTTTTCACTCATTTTCCAGTTTTTTTTAAAATTACAATCCACAATCTCATAAGAACTAGTTCAATCATTACAAAAAATAAGATAACTTGAAATTTATTTTTAATTTATTTTCAATGCCTACTTTTTAAGAAAATTACGCTTTAGGAAATTTGATTGTTTGAAAGCAAACAATCTTTTCTTCCTGACATAAATGTTCATTTGCAATAATTGAAACCAAATTATCGTAAAAAATACAATAAAAGTTGGCACAAAAGTTAACGGTTTTTGAAATTCTTTAAATGAGAAACTTCCTACGATTCCAAAAATATGCACATAAATTTTAATATGAATGTTCAATAATTTGTATGAAGACGTCGTACTTAAATTTATTTAAGAACTCAAACTTTTTTGAAATTGTGGAGGTTTTTGATGTTATGAAAAATTTTATTTATCATTACTTCAGAAACTTAGTCTAAAACATATTTTGGAATTAGCAGTAAAACACGTTTTTCACCTTTCTATCATCCCTAACAATCAAAATTCCCTTCCTAAATTTTTCTCAAAAAATCCTCATCCAGCAAAAACATTTCAAATTCATATCCTCAAACAAAAAGAAAGTAAGCATCAGCAGCAACAATCAGGTCGCAACATACGGTTGACCAGAATGAATCAAATTAAAAATCACATCTGCCATTCGTACATGTTGGTTCAATAATTACACAGCACTCGGTTCTTTTAATAGAAGAATTTTTAATTCGATTGCCTTAAAAATTCATGGCAATAAAAATTCTTGTCGAGTAACTGTTAACGTTCGAAAAAAAATCGTCCCTCCATGTGCATGAAAATTTAATTTTGAAGCATTCCAAAACAAGACAATTCAATTTTCCAAAAAAAAAAAATCATGCGTCGACTTGACTAGCAATTTTGTGTCTATCCAAAAAAATTAATTAATTTAAAAAAAAGAAAGCGAAATTTTCGTGATAAAAAAAATATTCAACAAAAACCAGCAAAACGGATTTTAAATTTCCGTTCATCATTTCCTTTTTAAAGTTTCACAAGTTTTTTTATTTGCTCTCTTCTTCCTTCCTCTATCTCCCTTCAGCAATATGCATTGTCGGTAAGCAAAAAAAGGATAAAAAAATTTTATTGATTTTTTCGCTTCTTTTGTTCTCAACGTTTCCTATCTACAACTGCTGATGTTGTCTTTTATTGCTATAAATTTCTCTATTGATATGTACATAGACATGAAGTGAGTTAGGAAAGTTTTTAGGAATCGATTGAATGAGTAGTTAGTGCAATTTAGTTCAGTCATTTTGATTAATTGATCTTTGAAGATTTTTTGTGAGAATGTAAGTTTAAGTGTAGGGGTTATGTTAACTGACCTATGATGAGAATCTTGAAATTATTAGAACTTAAATGTTTATTTTTCTGCGTAGCCAGGAATTTTTTGAGGGGGTGGGGGTTGCTACTTTTCGACGTTTTTCTTTGTTTGGATCAAAAAATTCAATAATATCTAGTATAAGCTTCCTGAAAATATGAAGGGGTTTTTGACTCCCAAATCCCCTCCCCCCCCCTGGCTACGCCCCTGCCTCTTTAAGATTTCAATTTACTCTTAAAATTTAATACAAATTCCAAAATCGGAAAAGTATAAAATTTTTTGGATTTTAATTTTGAATAGTTTGCATTAAACTTTCAGGTACCCAGTTTTAAATAATTTATTCCTAGTTCAAGGTCCTATAATTTTTTTTAAAAATCTATGCATAAATTAAAATCAAGTAAGTCATAGGTCGTTTACTCATGGCGTGCAAACTTTAGGTGGGTGGGGTCTGAGGGTCTATGACATTTTTAAACAATAGATTTTTTTTTGTTTGAAGATTTTGTGACATTGGGGGGGGGGGAAAGGGGGTCTGAAAATTCAAGTTTTTGATGGTCGTCATAAGTGAACGGACCTCAAAAAAAAATTTCAATCATTTTTGCAAAATTACATTTCATATGAATCTTACAGGGAAGTTTGGAAAGGTCATGGACAAATCTGTCAATCATTAAATTTTCAAAAACTAATCTCATATTTTTAGTCAGGTATCTCTCACATTCGAATTCCCCAATTCAATCAATATTCAATACAAACGAACTAGCTATCAATAAGATTAATCTTATCAGAAATTTTCCCATTCAATCAATCCTCTCTTTCAACTTGTTCAATCAACAAAAGCGAGTATATCAATACACAAAATTCCCCATTCATATCCAGTGCAAATTGAATAAATAAGTGAAATATTTTTCTACACAAAAAATTGCATTCTTTTTTTTCATAAAAAAAATCGACAACAAAAGCGAAAAAAAAAAGTTTCAAACAATTTTTTTTCCTCAAATGTTTCTCATTCAATCTGCCGCCCATACATGTGGCAATAAATTTGCTCTTAAACGCATATATTTTCCCTGAATACGATTTTCATTTTCGACATGAACAGCAGCAGCAGCAACAACAACAGCAGTGAGGAGAGAGACAGAGAGAAGCAAAAGCAAAAGCAAAAAAAAAAAAGAAATAACTTTGCTCTGTGAAAATGTGTATAAAATAAATCACATAGGTCGGCCATTTTGTATTTTTCCTCTCACTCTCTCATGACGTTCGTACATAAGAAAGTTTTTTATGTGTTTTTGCCTTCTTTCTACTATATACACACCATACATATTGCTTCTTATTTACCACATAGAGAGATGAAAAAGAAACTAAAAAAAGTTTTTTTTTCTCTTCTTCTTTTTTTTTTCATTCAATTTTGAAGATGTTTTTTTGTGCTATGTGCTCTGTGCTCTTTCTGGTTTTTTCACGTACCCGATAAAAGAAATTTCTTATTCTTTCGTTTTAAATTGCTTGATTAATTTTTTTTTCATTCCGCTCTTCATGCAATTAAATGTACTTTGAGCTCCTTAAATGTGCACTCATTTTTTTTGTGTGTGCTGAGCATAATATACGCTTTATATATATATGTTGAGCATGTGGCATGAGAAGGAAGTGCGAAAAATATTTATATTTTTTTGCTACGTTGCCAAGTTTCACTATGCGTGATTTTACAGTAAATTATTATTGTTATTCTCATATCAATTATGGCTATTTTTATAGAATTGATTTTTTATTCACATTTATGTGGAATTTATGTTGGTCGATGAGTTATTAAAACTGTTCATTTTGGATATGGAAAATGATGGATTCTTTATGGTAAATTTTATCGATTTTTCTGAGGTAGATTTATGTAATGGTTTTCGAAGTTAATTACAGATTGTTGGGATAAATTTTTCGGGCAGATTTGTTGGTTGTTATGGATATTCGATGGTGGTAATTTCAATTTGAGTGTGTCTGGTGGGGTTTGTGGAATAATTTGAATGTTTTAATTTTTTGAACTAGGTATGGAGATCGATAGCTATATTGAATTGATTATTTTGTAAAATTTAATTGCTTATTAGCTCTTTAATTTGCTTTTAATTATTTTTAAATCAGTTTTTTACTTTAATTATTAAAGTTCACTTTTTTCAGAAACAAATGTCTGATTTCATTCGTAAATTTAACTCTTAAAGTTGAAGTCTAAAGCTATTAATTTCACAAACATTTTTTCCATAAATACATGTCAATTTTATTGATTTCATTATTTAGCACATAATTTATAGTCATAACAATTGTCTATACATAAATTTCCACAAAAAAATCGATAAATTCCACCTTAAAATTTATTTCCATAAAAAGTTGCTATGTTGCCAGATTTTCATTTCACTTTATGCAAAAGATTTTCACTTAATTTTAAATTATTTCACTATCATTAAAAATTTTGATCTCCAGCTTAGAATTGTCAAAAATTTTAGTCATGCTGGAACTATAATAATTATTTTAACTTTTATTATGACACTACCATCATCATTATTATTCACATCATCGTTTCTATGCAGATTGCTTTCATTTTTCTATTTTATTGCTCAAAGGCATAGAAATATATATTTTTTCAGAATGGCTCTTGTGGCTATTTTATATTATGGAAGTCTCTTTAATAAATCAATTTTGTTTTTCTTTTTATTTTCATTTTATTATGGAAGAATCGACGATGAGTAAGAATGAAAAATATTTTTATGTAATTTTCTTGGAAGGAATTCGCATTTTGTCACATTTTTGCAAAAAAAAATTGCTTTTTGGGTCTCTTTCATTTGACTTTAAAATTCCTCTTTATATAGATTTTTTAGAGATATTTGACATTTTATTTATTAAAATTCGTATCACATAAAATTTATTTTATTTTTTGAAAAATTTAGTTTTTCTCTGGAATGTGTCTTTTTATGGAAATAGTTTTATGTTGTAAAGAATGGAGAGATACTTAATCCGGGTCCATGTCGACGGGCAATGTAATTCTGGATTTAACAGGATTGTTATTTATAGATTTTATTTTCGACATATAATTTGACTAAAATTATGGTTTTATTTATTTTTCAATTAAGTCAATGATTCTGCAAGAGTTGAACTATGTGATTCATTCATTCCTGTATTTATGATTTTTTTTTCAAATCTGTAAATCCTTACTAAATTTATCAAAAATCAATCTGTATTATTTGAGCAGATTTCAAATTTTACTTTAAATTCAAATTTTTCACTAAGTTCACCAAGTTTAATAAACTTCCACGTCGAATGATTCTTTCAAATTCCAAAAAATCAAATCCAGTTCTGTTTCAGACAAAGCATCTGATAAATTAACTAAACAACTGATTCCTTCAAAATTCACACATTTCAAACAAGTTTTTTTTATGCATCGATTGCTTTCTAAACACATCACTACAAAAAATATTCAATATTTTTTCATCAAATATTTGTGTTTGTCCAATCAGTTTATTAACAATTTTTTTAAAAACTTCAGAAAAGTTTGTTTAATAAATTTAATTTCAAGTTTTCTAATGACAATTATGGAAGTAAATGTCAAGGACTTTTGTAAGAAGAATAAATAATAAGATTGAATGAGATTTTGTGAGAATTTTAATATTAGTTTTTGAGAGGTGTTTGTCTTGGGGAATTTCGAGTTAAAGTCATGTGACAAGAATTGAACGCTTTTGCCGAAGAACGTGATATAAAAAAACGGTCGTTTTGAATTTGAAAATTGTTGACCGATTTTTGCAAAACACAAAGTTAAAATTTTTGTTTACTAAGTAAAATATAATTGTTCATGCTTCAGTATTATTAATGCAACATTTTAAATTATTATTGTAATAAAATTAAAGCATGACAAAATGAATTTTACTGAATAAACCAAAATTTTTAACTTTGTGTTTTGCAAAAATCGGTCAACCATTTTCAAATTCAAAACAACCGTTTTTTCATATCACGTTCTTCGGCAAAAGCGTTCAATTATGACATTTAATTTTAGAGAATTAGAAAGTTAAAGACTTTTAAATTTTGAAAAAATTTTCATCACTTTCTATATTATAGATTCATTAATTCTTAAAAAACCTTAAAAGAGATTTCTAATTGCTGTGCCTTTAAGTTGAATTTTATAGGTAACTTAAGTCCAAACTTCAAGGTTAATCCACACGATAACAACATTCTCGTTTTTAGATAACAAAACGTTAAACACGAATTTCGTGAAATGTCTTTTATTATGTCCTAGAAACTTCCACAATTTCCACCTCAAAAAATTTCATTAAAATTCTTTCCCATAGTCCTCATAAATTAACATCAAAGTCTCATAAAAATACAATTTCCAAAGTCAAAGTACACCCTTGGGACCTGTGTCATGAGCCTTCCAAGATTTCAAATTATTTTTTCGTTCATTTCCAATTTATTTTATTTTCATTTCTCAGACACATTTTTACTTGCCTCCCTTTTCAGACGTTGAGTAATGAAATTTTAATTTATTTTCTGTCACATTTTTATGACACTTTTTAGGTGAAAAACGTGGAAAGTGAATTTTTGTTTTTGTTTTCGTCAATATTTGTTAATGTCTTTAATAAAAATATTTGTGGCATTTACAAATTGGATGCAATCAGTATATGTATGTGTCTTGGTAGGTCGTAAGTAATGGCGTTAAAGGTAATTTTATGAGCTGGGTTAAATTTTGAGCTCTTTTTGTGCGATTCAAATTTGGGTAATCGTTAAAACCAAATTATGAAATTCTTGCTAACTTTAGGACTGTTTTGATAAAATATACCCGAAAGGCACAGATCGGATAATCGAGATGAAATCCGGCACCAAGCCGGAGTGAAGCCAGCACCACCCCGGCTTAAATTTTATGCCAGCTTGGTGTTGGCTTCACTCCGGCTTGGTGCCGGATTTCATCTCGATTATCCGACTTGTGCCTTTCGGGATAGACTTGACTTAATAAGTTTCATATTTGCTATGTTGCCAAATTTTTCAGACCTCATGACTTGAGAATTTCTGAATTCTTTTCTGTGAATCTTAAACTAGAAATCTATTAACTCTTAAGCTCTATACATTGTTTATGCAGGTTGCCAAAAAAATATTCTTGTTTATTTCATCACAATAATAAATCTATTTTTAGATTTAAAGAGCTACATACTTAATATTTTTTTCAAATGGTAATGAATCGTCATTTTACTATTGATTTTGTGAAAGTTTCGTGACCATAAATTTCTATTTCTTCCTTAATATTATTTAATACTTTTAATTTAGTATATAAGAAAAAGTTTAGCCATTCCTAAAGTAGTAATTCATCAGAGTTTCTCAGAATTTTTTGTTCCTCATAAAATGACAAATTGCCACCAAACACGTGGAATTTAAACAACTCATTTTCTTATGAACTATGTACATACAGATGTCTACAACATTTTTTTTTTCAAACACATTAAATGCGACTTTTCCACATTTTTAATTATAAGCTACCGTAAAATATATTTTTCATGAAAATTCTTTGCCATTCCGCTTGACGATCATAAAAAAAATTATAATTTTTTGAGCATAAAAAGCAGCGACACACAAAAAAACTGTGGGAGCTTTCAAATAAATTAAAATAGATATTTGGAGCATAAATTGGTGAAAATCAGCAATGTGGTTTTTAATCTTTTAAGAAGATTTGAGCAATTATATTTCTGTGGGAATAATTGTAAAGAAAATACGTGGAAAGGATATTATGGTACTTTTGTGGAACTGCAGGAAGCATATGTTCAGCTTTACGAGCAATTTATTACTGCATTAAATGAGAAACTCGTGAAATGATGCAATTTCGATTGCAGTTGATAAGACTTTGCAGTCATTATGCTTCCGATACACGAAATCGTAATAATTCACATTATCGTCACTAAAATATCTAAATTATCATTATTTTACTCTTCCATTTTGTTTCTTCATCAGCTTCCATAAAAATCATTAATTATTCACTAAATTCATTAATTGTCCATTCAAAAAAATTTCTATTACCGCGATTTTATTGATTTTTAATTATTTTTTATCATCGATCTGCTTTCAACTTTTAATTAAGACGTTTTTGTTACGTTTCGCACTATAAGTCTGAAAATTGGCAACGTCGCACTTCCACGTTTTACAATTTAATTTTTAGAGGATTTAAAATGACTTTTTTTGTTATGTTTAAATTTAATGAAATGTGAAATGAACGATTTATTGTGATTCTTTTTGTGACATTTTTAAAGCCATAATTTGCGATTCTGAGCAGTAAGTATCATCAAATATGTCGGCCATACTATAGTAACGTATTTTTAGGCCTAAAATTCTTCAGTTACAGCCATTTCATAAGTTTGTCTGTGTTGAGCTAAACACAAGCTAGACTTATAATGATTCTTTGAATTTTATATTGGAAAATCGATAATTTGCAGACTATAATCACATAATTTTTGAAAAATAAGTATTTAAAAAAAGTCTAGTACGCGAATGAGTACAAAAGTGCAGTCAACTTATTTTTTTTGCGACGTAGCTCAAAAAATCTAGTAAATTAATATTTATTTGTAGGTTGCACGAAATAGAAAAAAAAACCAATTCGAAAGGAATTTTTTTTCATAACTTGAGACGGTCTAAATGGAACTAATTTAATTAACGCACCATTGTTAATGAACATTTTGAGTACAAAATTTCTCGCTAAAATCCGTATATTTTTTATTCATTAGAAACATTGATGAAATTCATGAAATTAAATATTTCGTGGAATTTGAAGTGGATTTTCTGATTTCAAAGGTTGTAAAAATATTTACTCGATTTGTTGGCATTAATTATGATGAATACGGTTATTGATTCTAAATATTTTAGATTAATTAATTTTAAATTTATAAATATGAAATCGTAAGATAAGTTCATTGTTGACGTAATTGGTATTTTCAAATGCTTGAAAATTTTTAGATACGCAATAAAAATAAAATTAAGCTAAATTTGGCATCATTTTGCATTCAAATTTTACAGAATGATTTTTGGCTTCTAATTTGAAAGTTTCTAAGATAATTTATATACATCATAATTTATAACTCAATAAAAACCACTTTTAAAAGTACCAACACATCAAGAACTCCACAATCACGTTATGTCTAATTTTTTTAAGGCGTTTCGAGTTTTTTCATCTCAAAAAATACTGCATACTCATTTTACAATATTAATTTCTTAAAAATTTCAGAGGCGTTTTTAACTATTTTTGATCAAACCACAAAAATTCTTGTCACAATTTAATTTTAGTATCTTAAAGGCGTTTTGACCATTTAAAACTATGCAAATTATTTTTCTACATATGGTGCTGAGTTTGTAGACCCAATATTCATATGGATCGAAGTTTTATAAATTCAAATATTCACTGATTATAACCATTTATGCACAAAAATTTATCATGATGTCAAACACTGATTTTTTTGGATTCGAATTGTAAATTTTTGAAAAAAGTGATTAAAGATATTTTAAAAATTTTTCTTTTATTTCTGGGTGAAATATAATTGCACTGAACAATTTTTTTTTGAAATTATATTCTAAATATTTTATTTTAGAAACTGTTTTAGAGCATAGTCCGTCGATTTTTACTATAAAAATTTTTACAAAATTTTTTTCAAGCCTTGGAAATATTTTTAAAATAATTAAAAAATTCACTTTAGCACAAAAAGTAATTATTTCTCACTAAAATTTATTTAAAATTTTTGCTTCAAAATTAAATAAATCTTGCTCTCAAATTTAATTCTTAAAAAAAATTAAACGCATTTATTCAATACTTTTAGTCACAAAAAAATTAATTATTCACACATTTCAATTAATTTTTTTCCATAAAAAATCTGCTTTAAATTTTTTAGAGTTCAAAAACATTTTTTTATGTCTTATCAAAAAATTATTAATTCTTATCACAATTAATTCTTTTCATTATCACATTTCACATTTTTAAAGTCGAGACTACTCACAAGATTAAAATTAGCTTTTTTTTCGTAGATTAAAGAAAATTTTGTTTAAATTAATGAGGAAATTTAAAGAATCATGAGGCAGTGATGCGACGTTGCCAGACTTTTTGCCTCATATATAACCGTACAGAGAATCTATTTTTGCTCATGTATTACATTCGACCCACAAAAAAATTATTCATTTGTATATAAAAAAATCATTTGATTTTGTTTAATTAATAAAAATTAAAGAAGGAATTACAGACTAAAAGGTGGAAGGAAGACACACCCGAGAAAAATTCCACTTTAAAGACTTTAAGCTTTAAGAATATTTCTTTGTGTTAAAGATGGAATAAATTTGATTACTGAACAAACCATAAAATGGCCATTAGCCACAAAAATTTTCACTTCACTTTAATCAACTTTCTATGTCGATATTTTTTATGCATGCAGCAAATTACATAATTGCATCAAATGCTTCATATTTCACACTAAAAAAATTATTATTTTTTTTTCGATGAGACACAAATTTCAAATTTCATGCTATATTCAGCTTTTTCAGAAAATTCACAATTTTATTTTTTTTATTTCAATTTTTTTCTGGCTGACGTTTTAAAAAGTCGTCGATTTTTTTCTGCTGATTAATTCCTTGAACTTTGCATCTGATGCCTTTAAAATTGCATTTTTCAACTCGTAAAATCATGCAACAATGCATTTTTGATGCTATTTCTGGTTCACTGAATTTTTCTATGTCACTTTCTTTTTTGCTCTTTCTTTTATTTTTTGCACATTTTTTCGATTCCTTCACAAATTTTTATTTTAATTTTATTTGCATACTTTATGGATATTCAAATTGTTTCAAACTTTCCATCCAACTTTTAAATTTCTCTTCAGCTCAACATCCAACTATATGGTGAGTTAGCTGCGAAGGCAGAGAAGTAGAAAAGTGAGGCTCAGGGAAAATAAAATCAAAAAAGATTCTTCTTGTTGGTTAGAAGGTTTCTTGCTTCTTATGCCTTCTTGTTGTTCTGAGGGGGTATATAAAAGTTATATTATATAAAACGAGGACGATGGATGGAAAGAATGAAAGTCGAGAATGATGAAAAAAAAAATGTGAATTTTTTTAAGCTAAGGCACTACTCAATTATGACATTTACCCAGATTTATACACTTTATAAAACAACAACACTTGTTTTCTCGATTATAATATGAAGTAAAAAATCCTTTGTGATAGAAATTTTATATTAAAATCCTTTTTAAATTAGTTTTACGAATTTTTTTCAAGTTAAAGAACAAGAGCACTGAAACGTCGCGTGTTCATTTGCGGCCATTTCTTATTTCTTATTTTTTTACCCTACTGCAGTGTGTTGGTACCAAAGAGCGCGCTCCTCATCATAATACACACGCACACATCCATACATTAACGTACATGTTCATTCTCATTTTTTCATCTACACTCTCTCGGTTTTTCCCATTCTATTTCATTCTATATGAGAGAGTCGGGTATGTTTGGGTGTGTACGTCATTGATGACTGTCTGAATTTCTCACATTAATATCCAAAAGTATTTAATTTAGAGCTACAAATACATTGTACAGTCCCACAAAAGAGAACTGTTTTTCTCATAATCGAGTACACAAAGCTTCCAATAATGACCGCATGAGAGCACATTGTCGCTAGTTGTGTGCGATAGACTATAATACTTTAACAATACTTTAATAATGATTAGGTAAGTAACTACGACTACTATTGAAAATGCATAAATACATTACTAGACACTTCTATAGACATTCCAAAAGACTCTCACTTCATAATGAATGAATTATTTTGATGAGAAATGGAAACATAAAATTTTTTTTCTCTTACTGCTGTGGATTAAAGCGACAATTGACGAATAAAAATAATATCAGCCTTTAAATTATTATTTCGGATTTATGTTAATATTCACTGTCAATAAAATATAAATATGTGAACAGAAATGAACGAGAAGAGAATCGATGACCGAAATGACCCCATTGAATGATTCATAATATTATTGAAATTCACACAAAACTTATTCGATACGAATTTATTTGCAATCTTTTACAATTTTAATCTTCTCTTTTATAACGTATTTTTGTGAATTGAATTTGCATATTTAATGTGGTATTAATGCTGACATTCCGGATAGAATGTTGTTTTAATGGATTGTTGAATTTTGGAAAAATTGTAGAATTAATATTTAATACAAATCCATGTAACTTTAATCTACCCTAACTTTAACATGAATCATGCTCTTCGAGTAAAATGAAATTTACTTAAATAATCACTAATCAGCTCCTGAAATACAACCCTTTATTTTTCCAGTCAAAACATCCTATATTTACAGCGCTAACAAAAATGCGCCTATCTCTTAAATCACCAACAAAACAAAAAGAACTTTGCATCGCAAATATTTTCTTATGAATGATCAGCATCGTCATCAAAAAAATAAAAGTACGAAAAGGAAAAAAAAAGTTTATTGATGAGTCTGATGTGGGAAAAGGGCAAGCGATTTCAATCGATAACTGTCACGTAATGTCTGTATATACATACATTCATATACTCAAATAAATTTATTAAATATATAAATGCAAAACAGAACGCTGAAAATTGTGCAAATAAATTGCTGATAGTCTCACATTCACATATTATTAATGCTGATTCCTTTTGAAATTTGATGAACACTTATAATTTTAATGTCATCATGAAGTACATGCATGTCATATATTTATATAAACGAAGTTCGCTGCTAGTCGGGTATAAATTATTAAGTATCTTTCTTATCATTTCTCGTGTCATTCTCATTTTCTGTTTTATGTAGACCGTACATAGTGCATGTATATTCTCACATGCTATATATATTGTATGTAGTTCATAAAATATGACAAAATTTTCATGAGTACATGCAAACTTTACTCTAGTGTATTGTGACTATAAATACAGTCATTTATTATTTTCAGAAGAAAATTTCACACAATAAATAAAGAGTCAGTCGCAGCAGTGGAGGAGGAGATGGCGTTGGAGGAAAAACTATTTTGGTTATTGTAGAAAAATTTCACACAATTCTAAAAAACTAATCTGTTTTTGTTGGTGCTGAGATGAGACACACAGAAGTGGAAAATTGCTTTTTAAATTTTATGAAAATATTTTTGCAGTCACACGGTGTAACTGGCATGGTTTTTTAAACGTGACGTTGTTAGTTCAATGAATTGTTATGTTTTCTAAATGTCTGAAAAACTTTACACGGAAAAATATTTATTTCCGTTAATATTGATTTTGTCACCTGAAAAGATGATTCTGAAAAATTAGAATTTAGGATATTCATACCTAAACTTAATTTTATGATTTTTGCGTGGCTGGTCTCCGAACATGTGCTCGTAACATGGAAAGAGATATCTTTTAAATCACATCTTTAGACATTGGCCTGCAAAAAATTCTTACAAAAAAACAATTAACTTGACTAAAAAAACTCCCAAGCAGTCTATACCCAACGTTATTTTCCTCTCTAATTTTCAGTAATGGAACTTAACCATTTAACATCTTTCGTAATGCTATTATCGAAATTATAATAATCATGTTCTCAATATTAAAGTTCCATCGTATTAGGAAGCACGTGAATGTTTCTAGCTACAAAAGTACTTTTGTTGTGACCTTATGAGAAATAAAAGTCACGAGTACTTGCTATAAATAATACTTAGATGGAGTCATGATGCTGCTTTTATGAGGAAGAGTATAAAAATTTGAGATTCTTAAAACTGGCAGAAGAGGTTTAAATGGAAATTATGTTCCTAGTTAGCCATAATTAGGTTTTAGGTCAAACCTGATCGTGATAAGTTTTAAATTTACACATATTATGAATAATTCAATCTTACTGCCTTAAACTCATTTAAAATTCAAACAAATTGCGAGTAATACACAATGATTTAAACTTACAATTTCCCATGCACATGCTAGGACATTTCAAGTCATAATCTATTAAATAATTAAAGACACATTCCTGTCTAATTCTTTGAGACGTTTCCCTCATTGAAACATATTTTCCGTTTAATTTTCAATGTAAAAACAATTTTTCTAGATTTTTTTTTGCAAACTCATAAAGTAATGCTTGTGAACCACCCAGCCCTAGAAAAAAAAATTAGCTGACTAATAGAACTTCGTCATCAAAAAGTAAAATATTTTCTACTAATATAGCACCAAAAGCTATTTGCCAAGCATATTAAATTTTTTTTTTCGCAAGTCAACTATAATTTTCTCAGCATACAAAATTCATGAATATCTACAAATTACAGCCTTCTTTCGACTTCCTATTTCTTCCTTCCATTTAATTTCCTTTTCTATTTTTTTTTTCTTTGAAAAATATGTTGAAACTGAATTTTAAATGAATAAAAAGAAGAAGAACATTTTCCACATATTTTTTCAGACTTTATTTTTCAATTTTGAAGTATAGTGAGGATGAAAAATTGAGAATAAAAAATTTATCACAACATTAGAGTAAAAGAGTCTAATGCGTGGTCTATGTTTGGTAGCGCTGATTTTTGGAAATAAATTCCTTCTATTATATTGAATGAAATGGATAATTTTGAAAATTAAGGTGAATGATTAAAGAAAAACAGACAATCCTGCATTATTCCATTCTATTTCATGAAAATATGCTACATAAGCAAAACGAGAGGAAAAAATCAACAACAACATTGGCAGTGTTCGTGCAAAAAATCTTTCAATCAATTTCATTTACTTTTTTGCTGGTTTTTTGTGCTTCATTCTTTTTTATTTGCAATCAAGAAGGAAGAAAAGAGAAATGGAAGAGAAAATATCCAAAGAGAAGAAAACAAAAAACGAGTTTTATGGAGTCGAGAAAAGAATTTTTTATTCCTGTTCTGTTTTAAAAAACACAGTTATGTCTATAATGTAGACTTGCTGCTTACATTTTCCCATTTTATAAACATACTTTTTGAAAAAAAATGCTTCTTGTTTCGTTTAATGCAAAAAATACACACATTCAGCACAAATCTCTCAACAACAAAGTAATTTTTTTTTTTATTTTTTTCCTTCCTTATTGCTTATTGCAAGCTTCTTTAGTGTGTCTTTTTGGGTCATTACTTTGTTATTCAATGTGGATATTAACTCACTTATTTATGCGAATAATATGGATATGAACTTGTTAATATGATATTAATCAATTTATTGCTGAAAAAAAAATTTTTTTCTTGACTTGGTATTTTAATTGGAAATGGATAAGATTTGAACTTGTGGATTTTGTAAAATTATTTCTTAAAAACTAAATATTTAATGGCAATAATATTCAAGCAGATTAATAATTGCTATTTTGAATAAAATTTATATAAAATTTAAAAATTCATTAAAGATAAATGAACGCTTTTGCCGAAGAACGTGATATGAAAAAACGGTTGTTTTGAATTTGAAAATTGTTGACCGATTTTTGCAAAACACAAAGTTAAAAATTTTTGTTTATTCAGTAAAATTCATTTTGTCATGCTTTAATTTTATTACAATATTAATTTAAATGATATTGAAGCATGAAAAATTATATTTTACTTAGTAAACAAATATTTTTAACTTTGTGTTTTGCAAAAATCGGTCAAGAATTTTCAAATTCAAAACGACAAAATTCGGCAAAAGCGTTCAAATTACAGTAAGTTTTTAAACCCTACACTGCCAATTCATCTCTTTAATCAACACAAAATAATATTTTTATTTTTCATCTGCAATAAAAATTGCAAAAATTCTTCTTGATTCGCTTCTGCACCATAAAAAAAATTATGAAATGTTTATTTTCTGTGCAGATATGCTTTATGTCTCTCAGTCGACGTCGGCGGCAGTGGAAGTGAAGAAGAATAATTTCAAGAAGAGTTTTTTAAAGCGAAGGCGAAAATGAAACTCAAAATGCAAAAATGAGAATATTTTTTTTAATGACGAAGGTAGCAAAGTAATTGAGAAACAGTTGTTGTTGTGCTGTTTACTTAGCGTAGTTTTAGCGGAACGCATGTTTTTATGTCAATTTTCTTAGAATTTTTTTTTAAAATATTTTTATAGAGGTTTTAGATGTTTTTGGTCCTATATTTTTTTTTTAATTTTGAAAATTATTTGACCATAAAATGCCCTAAAAGTAAATTCATTTTCACAACTGACATTGCGCCTCCGTTCGATTCACTGATACCTTCTCAAACTTAATATTGTTATGTATTATTCTAATAGTAATTTGGTTTTGTTTCTCTTTCTTTTGCCCTCTGGCAAATGTATTTATATACACTCATAAAAAAGTAACATAAAAGATTTATTTCATCTCATTCGTCTGGTTATATATGCATAAACTATACATATCTCTTGTGTATACATAACCTCAAACAATATAACGTATTTATACTGTACATAATCACATGTGAATAAAGAATTATTTATTGTGCTGCTATTGAGATATATCATGTATATATTGTGAAGTATATACAATAAATATAATGAAGTTTAGCCACAGTAAAGCAAAATTTTGTGCTATCTATGTACAAGCTTATATAGACAGAAATGATGCTTTATTGTGGTTTTGATGAGGCGGTTTTTGTGGGTTGTTCGAAACGGCAACTAAAAGAAAAGTTTCTGAAATGAAAAGCTAGATTGAGAATAGATATGGAATTGTTCATTTTGCGTTGATGAGATGTTTAGTTGTGGATGAGGCACTTAGCAAGAAATGAGGATCATATTGTAGGTTTTGTGTTTGAGAAATTTGGTTGATGTGAAATTATGATGATGATGATGAGGGCTGAGCTTTTTGTAAAAATTATTAGATTCTATTGCTAAATATACACAATATCGATTGATTTTAAAAGAAAATTTATTTAGTTTATTTTGCATAATCTTATCCCGATATATATGACATCAATATAAAATTAAATTTTCAAGCTTTTAGTACAGCCCAATTAAATAATATTTAAATTTAATTAATTATTGACAATTAGATGATATGCTGAACAATTTTAATTAGTATTGAATTTCACAAAATTTATTCCTATATGGTAATTGAAAATTAGAAATTCCAGATTCAATTTGTTGTACTTTACATAATTAAATGTGGAATATTTCCAATTACCTACATATTGCATAATTATCTCAATTAAGAAACAGATCATTTTATTACGGTGTCAAATATCTAAAACTACAGCTTCTTTATTTTAAGATCTACGACCTGAAAATTACATTTCCTTGAATTCATCAATTAAAATAGTTGATTATCTACAGTACAAAATTCATATGAATTTATCAAATGCAATATCTACAAGATTTCTCTGAAGAAATAAAACTATTTCTAAATCCCTAATTCACAACCACATCTAATACCTTTTAATTTTCTATCCACATTCCCAGGCACCCTACAAAGCTGATATCAGCAAAATCTCATATAGCAACTGTCCCCATGAAAGCAAATCTGCTCAAATCTAATCTACATATTCATGCACATATTCAGCACGAGAATCAGCATAGATTGCATATGTTTTTTCATTAATTTTTTTATATTCTGTGTCTCTTTTTCCATTTCATTCTTCCTTTTCGTTCTCCATCCACAAATTTAAATAGAGCTCATTGCAAATTCCATTTATGAAGCTCAACTTTATAAGGCTTCAAGGGGCAAAATTGCAGAGATATCTGCTATAAAAAAAAAGAAATAAAAAAAAGGAGGAAGAAGCAAAAAAATGTTATTATCGTTCTGCATATGGATATAAGTGCATTTATACATAAGACAGGCTATATATTGAGTGAGAAGTACATGCGTCATAAAAATTATATTGAGTGCAGGTAGATTTCTTTTCTGTCTGCATATTCCGTTAATTTTATGTACAAAAGAATTTCTTTATGTATGCATCTGCCTCTTAATAGGTGATTTTATATAGCCTGTAGGGCTCTACATAAAGAAAAATTATTCACATGTGTGAGTAGAATTTTATTTCGAAAAGGCACAAAAAAAAAGTTTTTTATTTTATTTGATGCGGGTAGAAAAAGAAACTATCTTTCTACTTCTTCTTTCATTCCTCTTCTTCTTCTTTTCTTTTTCATTTCTACTTCTATTAAAATAGAAGAGATAGTTATGTATGTATACATAATATATAAAAATAGCTTACATGGGGAAATGGCTTGCTCTACTTAGTTTAGTTTATAGAATGTTATGTAATTAGCATATTAGTTCCACATTCCTTACCCTACTGTCTCTTTTATTTTCATTTCATGTCTCACTTTTATTTTGTTTTTCATTTACTTGATACTGTCAATTGTCAGTGTCATATTATGTGGATTCTTTTATTGGATTATTTTGAATGACTCGTAAAATTATTGATTTTTTGAGCATTCAAGAATTTTTATGTTCTTCATCAGACAAGCTGACTGAAATGTTATGCAAACAATTTGATAAACTTTAGGCTATAGGAAGTTATGAAATTTCTTCGAAATTTTATTGGCAGATTCTAGTAAAACTACACAGCTATCCTTAGGGTGAAAATTTCCTTTATCTTAAAGATAACACCATAATTTGAATTATGAATCAAAAACGTGCTTAAAAAACTCCCTAACCTCAATATATTGGCACTATCCAGTAAACATCAAAAGCATAGCTGTAAAAACTGTGGGGAGAAAAATGTTGGAAGTAAAAGTAGAAAGGACAACAATATTTTGCAGAAACGTGAAAAAATATAGCACTTTATATAAAAGTGTCTCTGTGTACCAACTAAATATGTAAATCTCAAAAATGGAATGTATGTAAAAACAGATCACTTCCCAGCTAATAACAAACAAACAAGCAAAAACGAATAGAATTGTGAAGAAAGATGAGAAAAAAAATCGTCGACTCGACAAAGTGTGCACAGAAAATAAATAAATAAATAAAAAGCGTAAAGCAAAAAAAGAAGAATTTCCCTGAAACTTTTTCTTTTATTATGCAATATAAGTAAGAGAAGCGTTTAAATTAGTTGACTATACAGTAAAGTTAGCGACACACAAAAAAAAAATTGTAACGAAAATTGAAGGGCACTCATGCGATTAGATGAGGGAATGTCGAGCAGCAAAAAGAATATTGTACATAATTTTTCATTCTTCTCGTTCTCTTCCTTCCAATTTCTCTATGTTGTCGTCGTCTAAGGTGTGAGGCAGATTGTGGAGTGAGTGAATGAGATAAAAATCATCCGTGGGTGTCGTCTTGTGACAATAAATTTCCATTTCACAACATTTCTATGCTGATTCCACCCTCATACTCGTTTTCTTTATCTTCGACTCTCTTCTCATGATTCTTCTTCCTTTGTGATTGTCATGTTGGATGGAATGAGCAAAAAATAATCTCACGAGTTTGAAAGTCAAGGTCTTGAAGTGAATGTGGCGCATTTTTTGAATAATCACTTAGTTTTTAACATTTTACCCTTCGATTAGTATGGAATTTGGGGGATATGATCATTTTATGGGGTTTTAAGAAAAAATTTAGGAACTTAACTTTTATCTCATAAATTTTACTATTAAGTACCTATTAAGTAGGGTTTCAGTTCTATAACTGAAAATACTGAAAGATTTTTTTTGTTTAAAAAAAAAAATATTTCTTAAAGTATCCCTAATTTATATTTTTGCCCATAAACAGAAATCACGCTACCAAGTAGAAAAGAATTGAAGCTCACACAAGCAAAGAAGCAAAACAGCAAAGCAAGCAAAAAGAACGAGAATAATAAAAGAATAAGAAGGAAATGAAAGGCAAGAAAAAAATGGAAATGGAAATATTAAAGTTCTACTTCAAGCTATACCCTCATTTTCATTCAATACTAATCCATTTAGTGACAGAAGCAAAAAAAAAAAAAAACTTTCTCGTGGCACGTAAATTTAATAAACAATTTTTCTTTTTTTCCAAGGAAAGAACTTTGGTTCCTCATGCGACATCTATCCATCCATTTCACTTGCTTCTTTATATAAAAATTGTGATGATGTGGCTGGATTCTTATTCTTTTTAGCACGTATCTTAGTATGTGTATGTGTGTATGGATGTGAATATGAATGAAAAGTTGGAAACATTAGAGACTGAAAGCACAAGGTTCTGCCATTGTCGACAAAAGTAAAGACGAGAGTGAGTGAGAGCAAACTAAGCATAAAAGGCAGCATGGAAATGAAAATGTGTTTTTCCACTTTAGCTATAGCTCTACAGCTATGTTATGCGGTAAAGAGGAAATGGCAGTAGCAAAAAGCATGAGCAATAGTGTGGGGCGGGTGGAAAAAAAAATCCGGGTGGCAATTTTCATTTCCACTTCTGTTCGCTTTTTTATTATATTATATACATATATACAGGGGGAAACGACCTAAACCATTCACATTCAGCCTTCATTTAATACAATGACGAAGAAGGAAAGAAAAAAAAATTGCTGGGGTTCTGCTTCAATGTCTCTCCTTCTCTTTCTCCACTTTGCTTGCTCCTTTTCTCTCTTTCTTTTTTGCTATGCTATTTATATACAACCCAGGCTATATGGATTTTCATCGATTTTTCGCTCAACGAAAATTTATTTTACTGTGGCGCAACAACAATAAATAAATGGAAAGAAAGACTTTCGCACCCGTTATAAATTTTGCTCTTCTTTTATTTTTGTTTAGTTTCTAAGAAGGAGCAAGGACAATTTGTTATCAGTTTGAGAGGGTTTCTTGGTAAGGACTGGTAACAAGATGTAGATCATAGTAATTTATAGCTTAAAATGCCAATGGTTTAATAAAAAGAAATAGAATTTTATAGCTTTAAGGATGAATTTAAAAATTTTAGAGGTTCAAATCCTTAAATTAAACTTAATTAATTTGCAGACTTTGCTGGACCGAATTTGAATATTTTTTTAGCATTTGAAAGCATTTTTTTTTTTTATCTGCTACAATCTAGCTTTTTTCTTACTTATTTTCCCCTAAATTCATGTCTGTTGATTTACATTTGTAAGAATTTTAAGAATACAAAAAAAAAATATTCTTTTGAAGGGCACGAAGAAAGTGAGTAGAAAGGGGTCTACTTTTTCTATTTTTTATATAACATTTAGAACCTATTTCTATTCTACTCTCATAAAATCGATCTTGATTGCGCATAATTTTCTCGCTTACTTAAGACAATTTTTATGTGAATCGTATGCGAAATTTTCCTTCTGGCATTTTTACGATTGCGTCTTTAAGTGCTTTAAAATAAAATAAAAGGTACTTTAAAAGAAATTTTATTCACGTCCGGGTCGTTTGTGAGTAGTTTTTAGGAGAGACATTAAGAAGCTTAAAAGACTTCATTTTATGTTCACCTGTAACCTTTAATTCTCAATTTTGAAAATGAAACCCCAAAGACAAGCTGTTTGCTTCCTTCAAACAAAAATAAACATACATTGAGCCATAAAGACTGAAAGAAATTTCATCCATTTACGTATGGCCTCCCATTAAGATATCATTCTTCATGGCTCACAGAAAATGAAATTTATTTTCCATCCTTGACTGCTGTTGCTGCTTACGGAGCCAAAAGTAAAAAATTTCCTTTTATTTTCGTTTTTATAGGTTTTGTTTTTTTAGTAAAATGTGGTTTTGTTTTTCATTTTGACTGAATAGGTAAATATTTTGGCTTAGGGGCCGTTCACTTATTACGTAACGCTCTGAGGGTGGGGGGGGTCGAGAGTTTGTTACGGTCTATTGTTCTCGCACCTGATTCTTTTGTTAAAAACGTTACGGAGGGGGGGGGGGGGGGTAAAAAACCCGAATTTTTGCGTTACGTAATAAGTGAACGGCCCCTTATGGCATTAATGATTTTTAGGTGCTTGATGCTTCTCATTTTTAAGTTCTTCTTAGGACCTATGTCAATAGCAATATAAAACGGTATTAAGTAGGAAAATTAGTTCGCCATTTTGAATATTTTAAAAATTTAAAAATTTTTTTAACCGTTATAAATTCAAAATTTACCATTAGCTTCAACATGCGTCATTGATTCTACATTCAATGACTTTTTAGTTAACGTATGGGCGTTAGATTCAATGTTGCTTCTTTATCGATCGATTTTTCTTTTCCTATCAGTCATACTAAATCGCTGGTGCTACATATTTATGTGTGTCCCAAGATTATTGATTTGTTTTTTCTTCATTCGATTTCGTTCCGGCTACGGCTTATTGGAAGATTTCCTTTGACCTTTGTGCTTCAAAAAGTAATATTTATCATCGGATTTGTAAAGGAAGTGGAGATTGAGATGAAAGAAATGAAGGATATAAAAAAACACATTTTAGGATGATTGAGGAGATTTGGAGATTTCTACGAAAATTGGAACTGGGATAAAAGAAAATTTGTTGATGGATCAAAATTTAATTCAGATTTGAGTGCTTCTAAAGGTCAAACGAAGATTCTCGAATAAAAAACAAATTTTGTTGCTAATGTCGATAAAGCTTCAATTCCAAGGAAAAATTCAACAAAAGCCAATAAAAATCCAAGTAATTGCTCGTCGCCCACCTCACAAAAACCTCCATTGCGCAATCAATCGACATTGAATTAACTAATTTAATCTAATCCAATTATATTTTCTGTTATAACAATTCCCATTCAATTCATTAATTTCATTCATGAATGGTCAGTTACTGGTATTAATATAACCCATTACGATTTCCAATCCCCATAAAATAATGATTTTTTTCACTTCATAGTGTTTACGCAGCATAGACGTCATAGAAAAAATTACTCACCAATTATTGACCACAAAAAAAATCCATTCCAATTCAATACATCCGATTATAAATTCAATGCTTTACTTCCTCGGAAAAAAATTTCATTTCATGTTTATTTCTTATTTTTTTCCTCAAAATAAAATGAAAATGTTTAAATGAAACACGAAAGAGAAAAAAATAAATTTCTACAGCAGTTTTGTGCGTGCCATTTGTCATGCCACCCCAAAAGCAATTTTTTTTTCTTCTCCTTCTCGGCTTGTATTTTTCATGATTTCCCAAAACTATGAGCGTATAAAAAGCAGAGTTGGCAAAACGCCAGGCGTCGGACGCCAATGACGCCAAAGCGTCGGACGCCGAGCGGCGTCGGACGCCAAAAAAAAATTTGGCGTCCGACGCCAAAAGCGTCCGACGATTTGGACGCTGGGCGTCCGGCGTCCAAAAAAATTTTTTAACTTCCACGCATCGCGTGTAAGTTATTGGTTTCACCCAAAATGCCCATTTTCGAGTTCACTATGTTCCCACCACTTTTATGAGAAGTTTTTGGTACCAAAATGTGCGTCTCGATGAGTAGATTCATAATCTGCAGGAATTTTTTAAT
The DNA here is from genome assembly GCA_026123125.1 of Chironomus striatipennis. Taxonomy (NCBI): domain Eukaryota; kingdom Metazoa; phylum Arthropoda; class Insecta; order Diptera; family Chironomidae; genus Chironomus; species Chironomus striatipennis. The sequence goes on along the minus strand of CM047394.1, from coordinate 20,712,354 downwards.
AAAAAGGCCATTAAAGGGGTCAAAAAGCCAAAAAACTGATTTTTTCGGTCATCAAATTTTGTTATCAGGGTCACAGCTTCACCATTAGACTTTTAGGAACTGATTCTTTTGCCATATGATCAGGCAACATAAGCAATTGGGGGAATGGAAGCTAACTTTTTGATATATGCACAACTTTATAGACCCTTGAACAGTCGAAGTAGGGCCAAAAAACGCTCAAAATTGACCATTTTTGGCACCGTTCTCGCTTGTATTAAGCTTAGAATTGGCTAATTCAAAAAACCATTTCGGGGTATTTATGCCTAAAATGTATAGGCCAAGTTTCAGCCAATTTCGTCCATACCTGTGTCCACAAAGTCCATTTTTCGTTTTTTGGGTATGCATGGCAGGATGAAGTCATGAAAAATTTTTTTGGTCCTAATGGTCTCTAACCACCGATATACAACATAATTAGTCGTTTTTACCAAAATTTTTATCTTTTTTCCTAAAGTTTTTAACTTCCACGCATCGCGTGTAAGTTATTGGTTTCACCAAAATGCCCATTTTCGAGTTCACTATGTTCCCACCACTTTATGAGAAGTTTTTGGTACCAAAATGTGCGTCTCGATAGGTAGATTCATAATCTGCAGGAATTTTATAATAAAAAGTCCATTAAAGGGGTCAAAAAGCCAAAAAACTGATTTTTCGGTCATCAAATTTTGTTATCAGGGTCACAGCTTCACCATTAGACTTTTAGGAACTGATTCTTTTGCCATATGATCAGGCAACATAAGCAATTGGGGAATGGAAGCTAACTTTTTGATATATGCACAACTTTATAGACCCTTGAACAGTCAAGTAGGGCCAAAAAACGCTCAAAATTGACCATTTTTGGCACCGTTCTCGCTTGTATTAAGCTTAAATTGGCTAATTCAAAAACCATTTCGGGGTATTTATGCCTAAAATGTATAGGCCAAGTTTCAGCCAATTTCGTCCATACCTGTGTCCACAAAGTCCATTTTTCGTTTTTGGGTATGCATGGCAGGATGAAGTCATGAAAAAATTTTTTTTTGGTCCTAATGGTCTCTAACCACCGATATACAACATAATTAGTCGTTTTTTAGCAAAATTTTTATCTTTTTCCTAAAGTTTTTTAATTACACGCATCGGGTGTAAGTTATTTGTTTATCCCAAAATGGCCATTTTCGAGTTAACTATTTTCGCACCACTTTTATGAGTAGTTTTTGGTACCAAAATGTGCGTCTCGATGAGTAGATTCATAATCTGCAGGAATTTTTTTTAATAAAAAGGCCATTAAAGGGGTCAAAAAGCCAAAAAACTGATTTTTTCGGTCATCAAATTTTGTTATCAGGGTCACAGCTTCACCATTAGACTTTTAGGAACTGATTCTTTTGCCATATGATCAGGCAACATAAGCAATTGGGGGAATGGAAGCTAACTTTTTGATATATGCACAACTTTATAGACCCTTGAACAGTCGAAGTAGGGCCAAAAAACGCTCAAAATTGACCATTTTTGGCACCGTTCTCGCTTGTATTAAGCTTAAATTGGCTAATTCAAAAACCATTTCGGGGTATTTATGCCTAAAATGTATAGGCCAAGTTTCAGCCAATTTCGTCCATACCTGTGTCCACAAAGTCCATTTTTCGTTTTTTTGGGTATGCATGGCAGGATGAAGTCATGAAAAATTTTTTTTGGTCCTAATGGTCTCTAACCACCGATATACAACATAATTAGTCGTTTTTTACCAAAATTTTTATCTTTTTCCTAAAGTTTTTAACTTCCACGCATCGCGTGTAAGTTATTAGTTTCACCAAAATGCCCATTTTCGAGTTCACTATGTTCCCACCACTTTTATGAGAAGTTTTTGGTACCAAAATGTGCGTCTCGATGAGTAGATTCATAATCTGCAGGAATTTTTTAATAAAAGGCCATTAAAGGGTCAAAAAGCCAAAAAAACTGATTTTTCGGCCCCCAAAAATTTTTCTCGGTCGCGCTGACGCGCGACCTCGAATAATTTTAATAAATATATATTAAAGTTTTTTCAGCAAATTTCATAACTTTTATTTTTAGATTTTTATTTTTTTTTAATTTCAATGTGTATGAAATTGCACTTTTAAAGGAAGTCTTGGATATGGCAGATGTTGGTGGGGGTTGTGGATGAGATGTGCTCCACTCCCTCCGCTCCACTGCGCATCATGCTTCGCATGATGCTTGTTTCTCGTTTCGTTCCGCACATCTCATCCACAACCCCCACCAACATCTGCCATATCCAAGACTTCCCTTAAAAGTACAATTTCATCCACATTGAAATCATTTCACGACGAGTTGCAAGTACACTTTTTCATAGATTTTTCTCTACTAATTTATGGTAAAAAATATAAGCTAAATTGTATACATCATAATTTGTTTTAAGCATATATTCTGTAATCTGTCTATGGAAAAAAAATTTGGGAAGGTGGCGTGGAAGTTCGTGGCTTTCTACGTAAGTCGTGTTTTTTTTTCTTTCTTTAACTAATTTTTTCGCTTTTCTGATGGGTTTTTCATGCCAACTAAGAAAATCAACGCGAAAAATCGCTTTTCCAAGGGGTTTTTCATCCCAAATAAGAAAATCAACGTGAAAAATCGCTTTTCCGAGGGGTTTTTCATCCCAACTAAGAAAATCAACGCGAAAAATCGCTTTTTCGAGGGGTTTTTCATACCAACTAAGAAAATCAACGTGAAAAATCGCTTTTCTTGGGGGTTTTTCATCCCAACTAAGAAAATCAACGCGAAAAATCGCTTTTCCGAGGGGTTTTTCATCCCAACTAAGAAAATCAACGCGAAAAATCGCTTTTTCGAGGGGTTTTTCATACCAACTAAGAAAATCAACGTGAAAAATCGCTTTTCTTGGGGGTTTTTCATCCCAACTAAGAAAATCAACGCGAAAAATCGCTTTTCTGGGGGTTTTTCATACCAACTAAGAAAATCAACGTGAAAAATCGCTTTTCTGGGGGGTTTTTCATCCCAACTAAGAAAATCAACGCGAAAAATCGCTTTTCCGAGGGTTTTTCATCCCAACTAAGAAAATCAACGCGAAAAATCGCTTTTCCGAGGGTTTTTTATCCCAACCAAGAAAATCAACGTGAAAAGTCGCTTTTCTGAGGGGTTTTTCATCCCAACTAAGAAAATCGAGGCGAAAAATCGCTTTTCAGAGGAGTTTTTCAGACCAACTAAGAAAATCAACGCGAAAAATCGCTTTTCCGAGGGGTTTTTCATACCAACTAAGAAAATCAACGTGAAAAATCGCTTTTCTGAGGGGTTTTTCATCCCAACTAAGAAAATCAACGCGAAAAATCGCTTTTCTGAGAGGTTTTTCATCCCAACTAAGAAAATCAACGCGAAAAATCGCTTTTCCGAGGGTTTTTTATCCCAACCAAGAAAATCAACGTGAAAAGTCGCTTTTCTGAGGGGTTTTTCATCCCAACTAAGAAAATCAACGTGAAAAATCGCTTTTCCGAGGGGTTTTTCATCCCAACTAAGAAAATCGAGGCGAAAAATCGCTTTTCAGAGGAGTTTTTCAGACCAACTAAGAAAATCAACGCGAAAAATCGCTTTTCCGAGGGGTTTTTCATACCAACTAAGAAAATCAACGTGAAAAATCGCTTTTCTGAGGGGTTTTTCATCCCAACTAAGAAAATCAACGCGAAAAATCGCTTTTCTGAGAGGTTTTTCATCCCAACTAAGAAAATCAACGCGAAAAATCGCTTTTCCGAGGGTTTTTTATCCCAACCAAGAAAATCAACGTGAAAAGTCGCTTTTCTGAGGGGTTTTTCATCCCAACTAAGAAAATCAACGTGAAAAATCGCTTTTCCGAGGGGTTTTTCATCCCAACTAAGAAAATCGAGGCGAAAAATCGCTTTTCAGAGGAGTTTTTCAGACCAACTGAGAAAATCAACGCGAAAAATCGCTTTTCCGAGGGGTTTTTCATACCAACTAAGAAAATCAACGTGAAAAATCGCTTTTCTGAGGGGTATATCATACCTACTAAGAAAATCAACGTGAAAAATCGCTTTTCTGAGGGGTTTTTCATCCCAACTAAGAAAATCAACGCGAAAAATCGCTTTTCTGAGAGGTTTTTCATCCCAACTAAGAAAATCAACGCGAAAAATCGCTTTTCCGAGGGTTTTTTATCCCAACCAAGAAAATCAACGTGAAAAGTCGCTTTTCTGAGGGGTTTTTCATCCCAACTAAGAAAATCAACGTGAAAAATCGCTTTTCCGAGGGGTTTTTCATCCCAACTAAGAAAATCAACGCGAAAAATCGCTTTTCCGAGGGGTTTTTCATCCCAACTAAGAAAATCAACGCGAAAAATCGCTTTTCCGAGGGGTTTTTCATACCAACTAAGAAAATCAACGCGAAAAATCGCTTTTCCGAGGGGTTTTTCATCCCATCTAAGAAAATCGAGGCGAAAAATCGCTTTTCAGAGGAGTTTTTCAGAGAAAAATAAAAAAAAAATTTTTGGACGCCGGACGCCCATCGTCCAAATCGTCGGACGCTTTTGGCGTCGGACGCCAAAAAAAAATTTGGCGTCCGACGCCGCTCGGCGTCCGACGCCAAAAACGTCCGACGCTGAGTGGCGTCCGACGCCAAATCGGACGATTCCAACTCTGATAAAAAGACGAATGAAGTAACGGAAAAAAGAGAAAAATTTCAAGATGTGAGTGAACCTCAAATTCTGGCTTGAAAAAAAGGAAAATTTTGACGTAAATGATAAAAGTTGTACAACATGATTTTTTTTTCTTGTGGAATCAAATAACGTCAGCAAGGCAAAGAACGACAGAATTGCGAGGAAGGCTTCATGAGAGAGAAATTACGCAGTTTTGTAATAGAAATTGCTACATTGAAGAAAAACTTTCCCTTGGGGGGATTTTTGGGAGATTTGAAAAGGCACTTGATGAGAAAACTCCATTGGGATGATGGAATGAGAGTTTGAGATGACATGGGAATTTTTGTTTTTCATGAGATTCTTGTCATGTTCTGTACTAGAGATGAAAATATTTTTAGATTGAGGGGATTAAAAGGTTTTGTCAAAGAAATGAGATTCCTTTCAGACATGTAATGTTGTTTTTTTGACATGATTGTGACATTATTAAAGTTCCAAAGTTCACTGCCATGTCAAGTTTATTAACAATTTTTTTTTTCGAAAATATTGGATTTAATAACAAAATGTCCATTTTGAAAGTAAATTGAGTTTCGAACTTGAAAATGTATCTATATAAATATTTATACATTGGGTTCCATTACATGAATTTATTCGACAATTGCATAAACAAACGTTTGACAAAAGCACAAAAAAAAAACTCATAAATCAGTCTTAGCAAACACCTACACAGCCGCTTCTTTATCACAAAAATCTCTCATCAATTTCCACCCAAAAAAAAACCATCCAAATTTCCCCTTAAGGGACTGGGTGGCAAGGCATCAATCGAATGTTATTCTTGATTACTTGTCATTTCATGAGCTTTGCGACATCACATAGGGAATTTTCTATTCGGAGAAATACTTAAAATTATCCATCCATGAAAAATGAAACATTCATTGCGCAAAAAAAATTGTCTCATTGTTGATAAGGAATTCAAGCTCTACTAGACACTTATTCTTTCCCATTTATTTTTTTCTGTAAGTAAATAGATGAACACGGTATATAGGAGACATGGGGGAAAATGTGACTCTTGACTGATATACAATCGCACGAGTTACAATTGGAAATGACTGATAAGATAAAAAGGCAAATGTAAAAGAAACGAAATTGTCGAGCACATGATTTGACAGCCAGACATGGCAACGTAGCAAAATTTAATGTCGTTCATACAAGCAATGGTATGTGGTTATTGATTTTTTTTTCATATTTTGCATTCTGCTTCATAGCCGTTCTCGGTTCTCTTGCCATATGCTGAAAAATTTATCAAAAAATTGTTTTTTACTTCCATTATGGGATACATGACTCAACGTCAATTATTCATCGATGAATTTTGCTTTATTGCTACTGTCTCATTAAAGAATAGTTTTTAGCCGACTTTATTTTTGTTTTTCGCAAAATGGAAGGTTTGGTTGACTGGGTGAGTCAGTTTATTTTTGGAGCAATGAAATTAAATTTATTGAGGTTGGTTGGAATTTTGTGCAATTATGATGTTTAGATTTAATAATTTTTATTGGAATATTGAGAACCTTTGTAATCGTTTTAAAGTTTAATTGCTTCTAGATAATATTAAAGTTATAAGAACAATACCTTATGGGCCCTAGAAAATCACGTATAATACTCAAATTCCTCATCAATATATTCAATTAAATAAATCAAACATGCATAAAAGATCCGTTAATTTGATCCCTCTTAACCCCTCCAGACTCATGTCTGATATAAGCTTCAAAATAGCGACACAATTATTATTAAATTCCAATTTAATTCCCGTAATTTATGTAAACATTCAGAATTGATTGCAATGCACATAAATTTATTTATATACATATTTCCATCCTGATGATACTGCTGCTGCTGCCAATGATGATGATGATTTAAATTTATTTATTTTTCTTCTGTTTTAATGTGTATATAAAGTTCATGTATATAGGGAAAAAGAGAAAGAATGAGAGAGATAGAAAAAAATGGCAAATGGCAGAAGATAATTTTTTTTTTTTCGAGTCGAGTTCGTCGGTAAAGTTCGTTTGAATAAATAAATAAAATATTTTCTCATTGTTCGATTCTATTGATTTCAAAAAATAAACTCTTGAATATATAAAGATGTAAGAAGAAGTTGGATGCCTCTTGTAAATGCTAATGCAAATAGCAATTTTGGTCAGTCAAGCACGTACAATGAAGAAGAAGAAATTGAGAATCTTTAAAAAATGAAATACGAAACAAAGAAAAAATTGTGAGTACTGAAAAGTTGGCAACACAGCATTTTCAGTATACGTGGTATTAAAATATTATTGCTGTCTATTTTAAAAGTCACTACGGGCACTAATTTCTAATTTTCATTGCTTTTTAACAAGAAATCCATTCTAAGCCTTCTGATGCTGACAATTCTCGACTTTTTAAAGCTTTGCCTCGTAGAATTTTATGTCTGTAACTTTTTGTCATGCAGAGCTTCTTAATCTCTCACAATTCCATGATTTTTCATGAATAATAAACAAATCTGTATATTTCTTTATAAGCATGACTGCCTTGAACTTTACTATATACTTCAAAAAAATAAGCGAACGCCTTTGAGAGCTTCAAATGAGCATTTTTTTCTTCTTCACGTCTGTTTGATGATGAAAAAAAAAATTAAAAATGAATGCCAGCTATTGTGCTGATGAGCACTTGGTCGGGGCTACTTGAGATTTTTGCCTTAATTACTTCCTATAAATACATTCGTATCATTAATTTTGAATAAATCTCTTTATTGTTTCTTTGTGCCCTTTTCTGATCTTTTTAATGTTTCTTTTTTTATTCTGAGAATTAGAAGAATATGATGCTTAATTTTTTGGATGTTTTAAGTTTTTTGATACTTTTTTTCGAAAGAAGTTATACTCTCAAGGTTCTTTTGTTTTGATGACCCTTTATGTCTGGATTGTATCAGCATATTGTTGTTAATAGCTTTTATGTTTAAATCTAAAAATTTTGCTTTAAATTACGATACTGTTTTAAAATCCGCATGGATCTACAAGAGCAATCACATCTTCAGATCGTGACCTTATTAGAGTTTAATAAAAGTTTGTCCGATTCACCCTTAAAAATCTCTCAAACATCAAATCACCATCTCTCTTGTTAAAATTACAAAAAGTTCCTCTAACTCAATTTCCATGAAGAATGAGCAGAACAAACTTTAAATGCACGAAGAATTTGTTGGAAAAAAAATATTTGACATAAAAAATTTCTCCTTAAAATTCAACACACGAAAAAGTGAACCTCATTGCCAATTCAACAGTCGCATTAGAGTTTGCACAAAATGAAGGTTGAGAACATCTTTTTCGTCTTTTATTTTAAACTTTGTTTCTGTACATTTCGCAATGAATAAAAAAGAATTTGAAATAGTATATGTGGGCTCTGTTATTTCGCATTGTGTTCTTTCCTTCTATAACTTCGCAATAATACATGAAATGGGATATGTTTTTCTTCTACATTTGTCATTACTTTCTCTTCTATTTTTTTATTGTGTTCCTTAACTTCTTCTTTCTATTTTTTGTCAGCGTAAACTATACTAAAATTGTTGTTGAGGTTCTGTGAGTGACTTTAAGTTGCTGGCTGTTTGACTTACTGAATTGTTTATTGATGGATGCTGCGAATATTGAGACCAAGTTTGAGATGCAGATACTGAATAATGAAATGAAAAAGTTTCACTACCCTGGCAACTCCTGCATTACGGATTAAGTATGAAATTTGAATGATTCACGGGTTGAATGGTTACGTGGTTGGTTGACAGTACAATTTGTAATCTGGCTTGTAGCCAATGCATTAAGCTGTAAAAAATTATTATTTTAGACGACAAAGTTAATCGATTAAGTGGCAGACTGGCTCACTTATAAGCTATAAATGAGTTCAAGATATGCGCTAAAACTTTTAATCCATTATGAACGAAAATTCTCTAACTTATGTCGTATGTGCTTCTCTGCATGAAAAGTAATATAAAAAACTTTGCCAACTCTTCTTCATTCCTCTCCATTTCTTAAAGAACAGTTTCTTGTGCTAACTTTTTTTTTCTACACTTCCAACAAACTTACAACAAAGTTGATGTTGTTGAGCTCATCACACTTTCATTTATCGTTCCATTCCATTTACCTTACTTACCTTAAAAAAACAACAAGCATACATGCACACATGCTCGTTACTCATAATAATTTTTTTTTTTTGCAGTAAAAATGGATGGATATGCTTTGAGCATAACAAAACCATAATGTTTCTTCCGTTTATTGCTTTATCTCTTGTACTTTATTGTGGGGAAAAAAATGAGGAAAAATGTGTAACAATGAAGGCAACTAGAAGAGACTTTTCCTGTCCGCCTAATACAATTTTAATGGCTTTTTTCCCTCTTTTACGATTTTATTGTTGTTCTTACTACAAAAACAATGATCTTATCAGTTTACTTGATGCCTCTTTAACGTTTTCTTGAGTTGTTTTTTTTTTATACGGAAGTATGTTGGATGTTCTGTCTGACGTAGTTTGGGTGATTTATTGATTGTTTTTAATTTAAGAATGACTTGAAGCTGAACATTTACCCTAACAGGCAATGATGACGATATTCCGACGCGATCACGATAGTGATTGTAATCACTATCGACCTTTTTTTCATATTTTCGTGATCGCATCGTTAGATTACAATCAGTGATTATAATCAGAACATGCCAACTTACATAAGTTTGATTGTAATCACTTGATCACGATCAATGATTGTAATCAAGTATGAATTTTCGTAATCAAACAAATAAGAAAAAAATTATAATTTACTCGATTGTAATCACTGATTATAATCATTGATCGTGATCAGTCGTGAACACAATCACTGATCGTAATCAATGAACATAATCAGTATGAACGCAATCAATGATTATAATCAATGATTGTAATCGCTGATCACGCTCTATCATGAGCATAATCATTGATTATGGTCACTGATTGTAATCAAATAATACTATCGTAATCATTTAAAAAAATTACTTGCACGATCAATGATTGTAATCACTGATTGTAATCATTGAACATAATCAATTGCGATCGTGATCACTCGATTATAATCACTGGACATAATCATTGATCACGATCAGTTGTGAATATAATCGTTGATTGTAATCACTGATTGTAATCAAAAATTTTTGAAAATCATCTAAAAAAATAACTTGACAAAAACTTGCATGATCGTTGATTGTAATCACCGATTGTAATCAGTGAGCGTAATCAATCGTGAACGTAATCATTGATTACAATCACTGAACATAATCAATGAGCGCGATCAGTTATGAGCGTGATCAATGATTGTGGTCACTGATTGTAATCACATAAAGTTTTCAGAAACATTAAAAAACTTACTTGCACGATCAACGATTGTAATCACTGATTGTAATCAATGAGCGTGATCAATTGTGAATGTAATCAAGGATTATAATCACTGAACATAATCATTGATCATGCTCATAGCTGATTGTGATCAATGATTGTGGTCACTGAACATAATCAAAGATCATGTTCATTGATTGTAATCACTGATTGTAATCAAAGAAAACTTTTCGTAATCATTAAAAAAATTTCCTTTCACGATCAACGATTGTAATCACTGATTGTAATCAATGAGCGTAATCATTTGTGAATGTGATCAATGATTATAATCACTGAACATAATCATTGAGCGCGATCAGTTATGAGCGTGATCAATGATTGTAGTCACTGATTGTAATCAAATAAATTTTTCAGAAACTTTAAAAAAGTTACTTGCACGATCAGAGATTGTAATCACTGATTGTAATCAATGAGCGTAATCAATCATGAACGTAATCATTGATTACAATCACTGAACATAATCAATGATCACAATCAGCTATGAGCATGATCAATGATTGTGGTCACTGAACATAATCAAAGATCATGTTCATTGATTGTAATCATTGATTGTAATCAAAGAAAACTTTTCGTAATCATTAAAAAAATTCGAAATTCAAGAATTTTTTTTTGATCACGCTCACAACTGATTGTAATCACTGATCATGATCATTGATCACACTCACAACTGATTGTAATCACTGATCGCGATCACTGATTACAATCACGATCGTAATCACGAGAAAAATTGATTAAACTCGGATTAAACTAATTATTAAACAATGTAAAACTTCTCTAACAGTTGAAAATCAACCCCCGTACACTAATCGAGCGTTAAAACTGTAAAAAAGTACATCAAAAATATATAGTAACTTAAATATGTCTTTTGCCATATTTAAATTATTATATAATTACAGATGGTGACTTCAAGGAAAAACGCGAGATCTCGAAAGTTAAGCAACGCAACGACAAAGGATGGGTGACCGAAAAATTTCTAAGTATAAAAATTTCTAATACAAAATATCTAATACTAACATTAATACTAATAACACTAATACTAATAAAAAAAAATGCTTAGAAAATTTCGGCCCCACCGAAAAAAATAATTTTTTAATTTTTTTCGTAATCATTCCCCCCCGAAGTGATTGTAATCACTGATTACAATCAATGATTACAATCACTGATTACAATCAATGATCATTATCAATGATTACAATCATTGATCGTGATCATTGTGATTACGATCAGTGATTACAATCAGTGATTATGAAATTTAAAAAATTGCATGCAAGTTTCCACTTGCATGCAAGTTAGTGATTGTAATCAGATACGATAATGATCGCGATCAGTGATTGTAATCAAATTAGCGCGATCGTGTCGGTACCGTACTGTAATCAAATAAATGTATGGAGTGATGACGAAAATTTTCGTCATCACAAAACCGTTTCGTAATCACAAATATCGTATCTGATTGTAATCATTGCCTGTTAGGGATTATTTTAAATGGTTTTGTTAATTTTTGATTTAGTGTAAAAATTATTCATGAAATTTTAAGATTAATGTTTTGTAGATATCAGACATTAAAAATTGTTATTAAAATCTATTGATGAATTAATCAATGATACAAAACTGTAAGAGATCAATAGTATTAAACTCCTACTTCCTAAATATAATTGTATGATTCAGTTTATTTACTATTTTTTTACAGCAATTTATTTTACTTTAATTTCCAAAGAACGCAATTTCCATTTTGTAGAATGAAAATTTTATTGTTATATTTCTAAGTAGAGCAGATACTTTTCAAGTTAAAAATACAGCAATAATAAGAAGCGAGAAAGACAATAAAATGCGATAAATGGACGTCGCAGCGCAAATGATGCTGAGATAATAATAGAGAAAATTTTACTCTAGAGAGAAAAACAAATTTATTGTTACATAAGAATTAAATTAGATGAAACAATCGTCAGCAAAATAATTTTGCGTGCGAAAAACTAAAAACTTGTATTTAATGTGAAATTAATGTACATGTATGTAGACATCAAGGTCAAAAGAATTATTACTATACAATGTACACGATTGAAGAGAGAAGAAGAGAAATAAATAATGAAAAATTATACAAAATTGTGTGCATATATAATATACAACTTATAAATATATAATGTAAACAGTTCATGTCATGTACATAAAGAATAGAGGAAAGAATAGTGAATTGACTAATAAATGAGAAGCAAACGGCCCGAAACCAAAAACTAAAGAGTTGAGAGAGGAGAAGAATAATGAAATGAAATAAGTTTTATTATATAGAATGAAATAGTTAGGTTGAACACTTTTTGAGTGAGTTAATAGCGCATTGTAGTGCTATTTTTTGAATTTAGAATGACTGATATAAATTTAGGGGTTCAACTGTTTTCTGGAGCTTTTAAATTCAAGTTAGTTCAAATTTTCTTGATTTCAAATCCAATTTTATTTTTGAGACACCCAGCTGAACATGCTTGATATTCATCTTACAACTTACAAAAAATAAGAAAAACTATATCAAAAAATATTTATAAAATACACACGAGTCACAACAATGTTTCAATTTTCTCCATTTCTTCTTCTTAATTATTTTTTTGCTTGTTTCTCTTTACCTATCCATAGATATAAGCATACAGAATAAATTAAAACGAGATAACAACATAGCACAAAAATATATGCTGATTAATTTCTCGTTAATTATGATTCAAATTTAAATTCATTTATTTAAACATTATTTGAAGCTAATTGTGTTTGTAATTTCAGCTACTTTAAATGCTTTTGCCTTATTTTTTTTCTTGAAAGATTCAGTGAATGATATTTTATATATTTTATGATATTTTCATGATTTTGTTGTTTACTTGAAAATTCAAGATGGAATCTGTTGCTAAGCAGTATTCTGGTAGCATCTGAACCAATTGAAAATGAGTTTTCAAAATTTAATTAAAAATTACTTTTATTTTAATTTACAGAAAATTGGCATTATTCATGTTCCTAATCTAAGTTCAAAAAATAAATTAAGTACCTACACATTGTTTCAAAAAGATTTAATTCACATTTCCACATAATTTATTCCCTCAACAAAGTAACTTCTATTCTTATAATTTCAAAAACATAAACGAAGCCTTTAAAATTCATTTAATTTCAACGTTGACAAAAGGCACCCATTTATTATTGCGAAAGACATCTAGCATGAACAGACAACAGAAAAAAAAGTTGTCATTATGAAAACAACTTCATTTTTATGTCTTGTTCTGCCTGTAAAGTATTTTTTCATGCATCTATAACTGCTGATAAATACACGTTTTGTTCATAAAAAATAATATACTCACTAAGTACATATCACAATGTCGTTGAATTGAGAAGAGAAAACGAATTTCGTTGACCATAAAAAATTCGTTCACCTTGATGGGAGGTGTAAAATAAAAAAAAAATTATTCAATCTACAGAAAAAAAGAAAAATTGATGGAAATATATTCGTGATTCTCGTTAATAATGACGACATTGACGAAATACACAAGAAAAAAAAATCGTTTGTAAGTAAATGAACGATGATAATATAAATCAATAGAGATCACACACGGTAACAGAATATAGCATGTAGCATGTATATAAATATAGAGTATTGTAAATGACATGAAATTGTTATTTACTTGCTATACATTTTTTTTTCTTCTTCCACACACACTTTTTTTTTGATAATTTATGTGTGAACGACATTTGTCTGTTAAGTTATAAATAATCACACAAAAACGACCGACATGAACTCTCTTTTTTTGCATTTTATTTTGCACAATGATGTTATACACACAATTATAAGGTATGTGTATGATGTACGACTGAGTTAAATACACATGAGGATTAACTGTAAAGTATGTCATAATATACAATGTACATTGTACTTACTTTTATCGACAAATCGATAAACAATTTAACTACGTAATACTCTATAAATTAATTTAAATGTAGGCATGAATTATTAGCACAATTTAAAGTGTATTATAGTATAGGTGAGTGTATGTAAAATAATGGTGTTTTTGTAGAAAAGTAAGTTGAGAGGAATCGAGATTAAGGTGGAATTGAAAAAGCGCAAATTTCTCCAGAGAATAAAGTTTTGTATGAAATTTTATACTTCACAAGAAGAGTTTTCAAATTTTTGTATAAAAAATCCACAACTTCTTAGTTTAACTCATTCTAATACATTCGATAAGCTCTTTAAAATGGCAAAATTCAAAAAGGCATGTATTTCCACAATATATAGCAATTCAAAATTATTTATGAAAGTTCAAGACATGAAACATCAACCATCTGTCCTAGTTATCCTTAAACCACTTCTAAATGCCTCATTTAACTTTCCATCAACTTGTAATTATTTTATTTTTATCATTCAATATCAAGACACGATATTAAACACGTTAAAAAAATCCCACCCGTTATGAACAAGCCCACAAAATTTTCATCATTAGATATCCACGCTAAAAATGTCAGGTAATATAGCAACAACATTTTATCGCGTTGGCGTGACTCAGATTGATTCAATTAGGTATATTTTTAGTTTATTTGGGTAGTTGTAAATTCTTTTTCTTCATCATGTCGTTGTTAATCTTTTACAAATCATGTTTGTGCCACTTCCAACGAAAAAAAAAAATTTTGTCTGACTTTATTTTCACAATTTAATGACAAAATTTCTCATCAAAAATACATATGCGTCGTAATAATCCTCATTGGCGACTTTCCTGCATGTCAACAATATGTAAATAAAGCAAAAAATGTCTAAAGCAAGTAAATCAATAAGAAGAAATTAATATTTTATGCCTCTATGTTTCCATTCTTTACCATTCACAATAATCGGCAACGTAGCATTTTAACGCCATATTTATAAATACTTTTTAAGCCTTCTTATTTTTTTTATTATTTTTCTTGTTCTCTCTTTCTCCTTTCCTCTATACTCTCACCATCATCACATCGCGTATACATAAAATAAATAAAAATTATCATAATAAGTTTCTAACTGTTCTTCGCCTGCTGTCTTGTCTTGTCTTGAACTTCTTTCTTCTTTTTTCATCGTCAATTTTTTTTACTCTCTGTGTTTCTGCACTTTTTTTTTCTTAAATGACAAAAAGGAATTTCGGTGAATGTTAAAGAAGAAATTGGAAGAGATGAAGAAAATAATTTTGTATAAACAAAAAATAGAATATTTAAGGTCAATATGAGAAGCTTGAGATATGGCGCATATTGGACTTTATTGTGGCTTTTGGTTAAAAGAGTTCCAGAAGTTTCTTAAGAATGCTTGCTTTTAATCGACTTTTTGGAGAGTTACAAGCTTCATTTACCTCATATTTGGCTTAAAATTTGGCTTCATTTAGTGACATATTTAAGAATCAAAGCAAAAGACCAGAAAACATTCAGTTACTAACCCCTTTCTGCCATCCAATCCTCACTTTCCTCCCAAAAAAACCAGCTCATGTCAATCTCAATAACGAAGAGGAAGAAAGCAGGTTTTTAAACTTTAATGTAGTAATAAACAAAATGACAAGAAATCACGTTCAACCTGCTCCACAAGAAAAGAAGTAAAAAAAAATTAAAGTTGGATGGATGATGAAGAAGAAATAAAAATGAGATGAGAGAAATGAGACGAGATCCTTTCTGATTACTCGATGCTTGATGATGATGAGGTTGATGATGTGGTAGCATCACATAAAGTTTCAATTTTCATGCCGACGGCGTATGTAATTTGAGAATATTCGCTATGAATTTTTTATTTATAAATGATTTGTGATTTTGGGATTTAAAATTTGTAAAAGAGAGGCTTTCTTCTTTGTTGTGTGTAGATGAAAGATGAAAGAGTTTAAATTAGAATGTTTTGTGGATAGCTTATTTGATGAATTTATGAGTTGAGGCAATGGTGCCTGCTATCGAATATTAATGAATTAAAACAAATTAGAATAAAATTGGATGAAATGTTCAAGAAGAAGCTATTCAAATCGTTAAGGAAAGACTCTTAGGCATGTGAAATGAATTTTTATTTCTAAATTGTAACAAAACAATCTTCCAAAATAAAACATATTTCTTCAATTTTATGTCCCCTCAATCAATACAAAATTGCTAGCACATAAATATAAAGAACACAATTTTCCCACTCCAATAAACTTTTCTAATAATCATAACAACAAGGATGACTGAAAAGATCCCAATTGTAAACATATTTTTTTCATTTGCACACATTTCTTTTAATCCATAGCATTTAGATGTATATATAGGAAGTGGATTCCATTTAATTCACATATTTTTCTCTTATACGATATTTTCCTTCTAAATACGAGCCAGAAAAAAACATTCTTCTTAAATTTCAGCACATGTAGACTTTAACTTATACACATATTGAATAACATGGCGTTCATGAAGCAAGAAGAATTTCACATTTTCAGGGTTTTCGATTTTTTTTCCTCCAATTTAGATGTTTTCGTTATCAGAATTTATCATGCACATCAAGCACATGATTCATATCATTATCTAGAAAAATTAAAGTCGCAATATATTTATTTTATTTTTTTTTTTGTAGTTTTTTATGGATAGCTCAAAATATAGGTTACATACAAATTAAATTTTGGATCATGCAGTAACTTATATGTATAAAAGAAAATTAACAAAAGGTAAATAATCGAAATGGCATCAAAATTCGCAGACATTTTTGTAGATTCTTATATTTGTAGACTAATGAAAATTGATATTATGAGTCAGGTTAATTGCGAAGTTTTTGATTCGGCAATAATATTGATTATGGACACAGTAGGAATTGGAATATTTTTTTTTTTATTCGGAATGTTGAATGGTTTTTATATGAAAAATTCAAAAATTTAAGCATTGAACATGGAATGGATACAAAACACAACTACAGCCAAAAACATGATAAAAATGCAAATAGAACAAACACGAGCCAAACTCTCATACATTTTAAATGAACCTCATTGAAATATCCTTAAATCCAATTAAAAATCAGCAAAATTTCATTCAAATTCAAGTCAAATTTGTTAAATTCCATTCAATTCATTTAAATTACATCAACAGCAAAAAATTTAAAACTCATTGAAATTTAAATGAGTTCTCTCTCACATTTTCAAATGCATGATCGTCCAGGTCTATTTATTATGTTACGTAAAACCTCATTTCAATTAATCATCAGAAAATCAAAGTTCAGAATATAATTTAATGCGAAAATGCTGCATTTGCCACCCACAGCGATAGAAAAAAAGTTTTTCATTACGTAAATTTATATATTTCATTTAATTAACATTTATTGACATTTAATTTTGTCATCAGTTCCAATATCATCAGAAATCACCAACATCCGTTATCGCTTCGAATATGATGTAAGTCACAATTTATTCTTCTTATCGATATTCACTTCCATCTGACAAATAATAAAGTTTCAACGAATCAATGGAAAGACGAAATTACGTTTCTGTCATTGCCAGTAATAACAACAACATCATCATCCATCCCTGAATCAACTTGTTTACATAAGTGGAAAGGCAAAAAAAAATACACACACTCAATGTTCTAAGAAATATAAGTATGAGCAAACAATATGTACATTATTATTGTTATTTGCAGGCAAAAATGTCTTCTTACTCTGCTGTTATTCTTATTATTTTGTTTCTATTTCGTACATTTTTAGACGCAAACAGAAAGAGAAATTTTTAAAGAAATATTTTATGACGAAATCAACGAGCAATAATGCTTATTGTGTCTCAGACTTGTATGGAACTTCCATAATTGAATTTCAAAATTGCACAAAGCAACAAAATTTTCTCTCGTTAAATAAAAAAATAATTTTATTTTGCGCATTTTTGTTCTATTATTAAAGACGCAAACGACGAGATGTGGCTTGATGTAGATGAAATTTGGCAACGTTGCATTCTCTCAAGTGCTTAACGACGTGCAAAAATAATTGTGAATTGTTGCTGAGGTGTTGAAAATGTCTTTAAAGGCATTGTTTAATGAAGAAATAATTGCTTTGGAAGTAAATGAATATCGATGGTGATGGCATAGATGTATTGACTAAATTAGAAATGATTGACTTGCAGACTGATAGAGTTTAAAGGTTTTCAAGCGATTCATGTACAGTTGTACCAAAAAATTCTAAAGAATTTCAATTCAAGCTGCCAAAAAATTCCTCAAAAAAAATTTCAGCTACAAAAAAAAAGTTTCTGAAACCCCAGAAATTCTCACAGCAGCCGCAGTAGCTGCTAAAAAGAATTACACAACTCAAATCCTCCAACATGAAAAAGTATGTAAGGAAAAACCTCAAAAACATCCTCATTATTCCATTCATGTTGTACATAATGTACATGGTATGAGTATCGAAAGCAATTTTCTTTCGCTCTTAATGCGTCGTTGCCATCATTAATCATCCATTATTCATTTTCATTTTTATTATTATACTTCTCTTCTTTCTCTGTTATTCGCTCACGTCTAACGAAAAAAAAGTAAGCAAGTATGAAAAGAAAGGAATAAAAACAACATTTGGTGCGGGTGTGTAACAGCAATCATAAAAATGTGATGAATAAAATGAAAATTACTCGATATTTGTGTTTTCGTATGTGCTGTAAATCAAGGTTATTGCATTCACAAGTGAGAAAATATTCTGTCCTGGAACTGTAGAGTTGTGTATGCAATATGATACTGCACATATCGACTTTAATATATAACTGAGATGAATGGCAGAGTCACAGTAGTAAATTATAGATTTCGACATTTCTCTCTTTTTACATACCGCGCTTAAAAGCGACGAAACAAGTGCTTTTAACGTGAATTGGTATTTTTAGCACTTTACATTGCTTTTTGCTGTCTTCCGTTTCTTAGTTTTTTATTTCGCACTCGAAAGAAGAAAAAAAAAGTTCTCGTTTCTCTCCTCCTCATCATCATCATCGTCATCATCATCGCTGTTGCTGCTTACTTATATACACAACATTTTCATGTATTTCTTTCAGCCCGAGCGCCATTTTATGGATTGTTTTTTGCTCGCTCACGTAGCATGGGTTTTTTGATGATTGCTGCTTTTTTTCTGCAGTTAAAAATACGGCAAAAGGGTGGAAAGGAAGTTTGATTGACGGTTAGAAATTGCAGCAGCGACGGTTAAAGTTCACCCTCGTTATTTATGGGAAAGTGAGGAAAAAATCGATAAAAACTGGTTACTGTGAACTTTTGATTCTTTGGGTGAATTTCAGATGGTATTTTGAGGTTTATGACGAATTGCTGATTACAAAGTATTGATTTTTTGATATTTTTACTTAATTATTGATCAAAAAACAGTAATTTAAAAGGATAATACCTGAATTTGAATGACTCCAGCTCTCCAAATATTATTCTAATTCTCATTTAAAAAAAACCGCTAATTAATTCCACAATACGTGATTTTCATCACCATTAGCCTCCTCGCGAAAAAAAAGAATTAATCATCGTTCGCGATTGAGCTCACCCGAACCAAAAAAAGTATCCAAATCATCCACCAACAATGATTATTATTACCTTAGTATTCATTTTGTTACAGCTTAAAAATTAAATATATAATTTTTTGCGACGTCATGAATGAATCAACAGTACAAAAAAATATAATATGCATGCGGAATGTGTAGAATAAGCAGCGAAACAACATTCAAAAAGGTCATTAATTTTACAGGTGTAAAAAAAAATAAGAACAATGAAAAATGAAAATAATTTCATTTCGACAAGCGAACAAAAAAGTATAAAAAAATAAATAAAGAGAAGCGCACAACAGCGAGGTGACAGTGACAAAAAAGAGCGCCTGGCAATTTAAGCCCGCACAAACCAGCATGATGACGACTTTAATATCAACAGAAGAACAAGAAGGAAAAAAAAGAAACGCAAATTCATGTGTATTATTAAAATTTTCCAACTGTAGTTACATAAATGGAAAAATTTTGTAATTAAAGACATTTTTTCTGCTTCTTTTCATTCTTGTGTATGGCATCTGTCTATCTCATTCTAACCTTCATTTGTTCTTTGCTGTTCTATTTGGCTTCACGCTATATAGATTTTTTTTCATGCTTGATACAATGAAAAGGCACAAATTGATTGAACGACTGTACGGGTTTTTGTGAAAAGAGGAGTATTATGCACTAACACAAATGTAAATTTGTATGTATCTAATGGCTTTTCAGGGGTGCACAAACTTGATTCATGTTAGTGATTGTAAAGTATATTTGTAGCAAAAAAATTAAATAAAATAAAAAAAATAAATTTTTTTAAAAAAGAAAATAGCATGATAAAGCATTAATTCTTTGAATTAAATTAGATTTAAGGATTTGAACCTTGAGAATTAAGAATTCATTTTAATTTATTTTGATATGATTGGCAAATTGATGTTCTAAACTTAAACAAATTTGTGATGCAATTAAAAAACAATTGAAAGTTTAATTCTGATCCAAAAAAAAAGAAAGTACAGATAAAATTTAGGTTTTACAAAAATTATTATTAAAAATTCCAAACTTATCACGTCATTGTTTGCGAATTTTGAATTTATACAACCCGCATTACAAAAAATCAATTTCAATATTTCTCATGAATTTTTAATCCTACAAAATTTCATTCCAAAATTCAATTTTACAAAAATTCACTTTTTTCTAGACTATCCAACAATCTGCATACTACAACTGTATTGGTTTTTAACTCTTCGCCTTTTTGTTTATAGCGCGGAAAAATTACAAACAAAAAAGTTATTCAGTAACGTTAATCACTCGTCATACATTCAATGATTCATTCCCTATTAGATCGTCCGTGTACATAGATCATTGTGCCGCATTGTTTTCATTTGGATTTGTGTAATACATTAGTGTATTTCGAATGGTTCTGTGATAAACTTGTTAATTCATATAAACAGAAAATTTGTGTAAATGTTGGAGATTGAAAAGAAGTCGAGTTGGAAATAGAACACAAAATAAGAAGAAGATAAGAAAGAAGAAGGAATTTGTGTAAAATTATTCAAGTCATTTATTGTGAAATCAAAACGTGTATGGGCTACAATCTTTATCTTATCATATTTTAAATGAAATAATCGCGAAAAAGAAAAATAAAAACATTTTATCGATTTTTTTTTGTGAGAGAACTGAGAAAATCAAAAGGAAAAAAGCAAGAGTCTATTCAGTTAAAGTTGAGACATCGAACAGTAAATGACATACATATCCGCATATCTCTAATTCCAACAAAATAGAAAATAATAATAATATTCAACTAGGAAATAGAAATAAAGTACAATGTCTGTACAGTTCACACAACAGCCACAACAGGTGGTTCAAATTGATACACATGATGATGAGAATGATAGACAACGTCTGCAATCGCCGGGTGCTAGAGTTCCACTTGATCGTATGACGAGCAGGTTAAATCCATATTCACAGGTACAAGAGCAATTAACTCAAGTTGAACTTGATCATTCTAGAGAGGAGCGAGTTGAGCGTGTACGTGTGAGGAGGATCTTTGATAAGGTGAGGATTTATGAGTGTTAGATTGAGATTAGAGTGCGAAATTCGATCAAATTGTGATGGATAGTGGATTTTTGCTTATTTTTAAAATGATCATGTTATGATGGTGAAATGTCTGATCCAGATATGAAGCTTGGATAACTGTAAATTCAATGACTAATTCAGTGAATTTAGTAAATACAATAAATCAAGTAGTGAATTTATTTAATTTTGTGACCAATAATAACAAAAAAAGTGACAAATCTCAATGAACCCAAAAAATTCCATCATGAAAAATTTTAAAATGTTTGATAAAGTCTCGCAAGCCTTACCCACAAAAATGACTCATCATCATAAATCATATAAACATTGACACTTTACTTCATTTTTAGTACGACAGAGACAGAAACGGATATCTCAGCAAGAAAGAACTAGGAAGACTAATTAAGGAAAATCCAGGCCAATGTCAAGATCTGCCCAAAGGAATAGCAAAAGAGATTCTCAAATATGCTGATACAGATGGTGATGGTCAACTGGATTTTGAAGAGTTCTACAAACTTAGTCAAGAACATAAATGGATCGTTAGAGACTGGTGTGTGAAATATTGTCGTTATGTCGTTCCTCGACGTGATGGTGCCATACATGATGAAACAGGTGAGAAAGAACTGCATGGAACTTAATAAAATGTTTTGTGCACAAAATTTTATAACACTAAACACAATTTTTTGTTATCAGTAGGTAGATTAATCGATAGCCGCACATAGAATTTCGTGAACTAATAATCTATTATTAACTTTTTTCTTTTGATTTTTTTAATTTAATTAATCTTGGCAAAATTATTTTTGTACATTTGTTATGTTTTGGACTTTAATTTTTATTTTACACAAATAATGTATGATTTATAGCGTCTGGATATTCTGTAGGTTCCGCATATGAAACAGTAGGTGCGTGTCATCATGTGTTTGTACAAGATTTTTTACGTGTCAGAAAAATTGATCGGGATGAAGCATTGAAAAAATTAGGACGTATGCATTTCTTTTGACTTTTTTAAATGTCCGTGTCTGCACATAACTGAGCTTCAAAGATAACAAATTTTGTGATTAATCAAAACCGATTTGCTTGAAAAAATTTTAATAGAACAAAATTGACTTCATTCTGCTAAATTTGCTAATTCAATTAACAATGAATATGATTCAGCTTCTGATGCTTCCAACAGGTTTTTCAGTACAAAGGATGTTGATTGAAATAAAGTAAACTTATAGTTGTATCAAGCTAGCAACAGGCAGAAGCAATTTATCATGTTTTGTATATATATACATAACTATGTTATATCTTATAACATGAAGGTTGTTGAAAGGTCAAAGATGCAAATCGATATTTCCGCAACAAGTTTGCAATAGATTATTAAAGTAACGTGCGATTTTTAGAAAATATTGTAGATAGATATTCTAATCCAGCTTCTAGTTAGAACCGCAGTGATCCTTATGATTTTTACGGAATGCTTCAACCTTGATTATTTAAATTAAATTTCATTTTTTTGTAAGCCAAAGTGTTGCTGACTTGACAAGAGCTAAATTTAAAAATTCCTCAACTGTGCAAAAATAGTAAAAAGATTAGTCATGCACTATAAAATCGCATTTAAATTCAAAATTATTTTCAACCAGAATCTCAAAACAGAATTGACCTTGAGTAATTTCATCTTTTGTGAACTTTAACAAATTTTTTTAAATATCCCTGATAAACTTGCAAGTCACACATTTTGGTATATCCATCAACCCATACATACATCACATGAGCATAAACCATTAATATGCCTAAATATGTAAATATTACGGCACTTGATTTTTATCATTATTGTTCAAAGAACTATTAGAGTAGTTAGTTCTTATTAAATTGATTTTCTTGTTCACTTTAGCATGCATGTATTAAACATTTACACATAGCAAAAATTCTTGTAGTTTTTTCCCACTTTCACTCTTACTCACTTTGGGAACTTTTTGACACACATTTGAAATTGTTTGTCAATCAGAGTGGAATGATTGATATTGATGGAGAATGCCTTTGATAAGGTTTATTTTGTTTTTATTATTTTTTTCAATTAAAGCTTAGTTTAATAATTTATATTAAAAATCAAATTTTGTTATTACTTTAATATTAATGAGTTCATTAACATTATGTCGTGAAAGTCTTGATGATTACTAGAAAAAAATCACAATACTCATACTTATTTAGGAATCATAAAAATATGACTAATAATTTCAATACAGAATTGTGTAATCAACATCCCCGGTTGTAAATGTTTAATGATGTTTGCGCTGTCACGATTAATAGCTCATATGAAGTGCTTATTAATTTCATATTAACTCATTAAATAATTTCCCTTTGCTGTTTATTCTAATAAATTATTCTTTTTCAGTTCTTTTTTACAATCTCTTAATTCTTTTTATTTAATTTTCAAAACTTTTTAATCTGGACTATAATTTTTAACTTTATCTATAACATTTTTATCTCTTCTACGAAATTTTAGAAAGCTTTATAAAAAGATCTGATCTCATTTACTTTAGAAATTTATCAAAGGATGGAGATATAGTTTTTAGAAATTGATAATCAGCTTCGTATCTTGAATTTCTTATGAAGCTTCACATTACAAATTAAAATATTTCAAAAATACTTTAAAAACATTCTTTGAAATTGACAAACTAGAATTTTATTCAAAATGTCAGTCAAGAACATACAGACTTTAAATTATGCTAATTTTTAATTTTATTGAAGCTTCAAACATTTGCTGTTGTTATCAATACACATATTTCATGTTATGGTGCAATAGTAAATAAACTTTTTATCAAGAAAGATTTGAAACTAAGTCTCAATATTAACTGTTAATTTTCAAAGTCTACATCCTATGATAAAATTTATTAAGCCCTCTATTTAATTGCACATGCACATATCTCATTATGAATATTCATCCCTAAAAATATTTTTTATTAAAATTACTGATGCCAATAAATTATTATGATTTTTAGATGGAGCGTATGAGAATCAGATGAAATTTTTCCCACCTCCACTGACGATGGTCATCTTTAGTATCATAGAAGTTATATTCTTTATCATAGACATAGTTTATTTGAAGTAAGTTTCTCATTTCAACACAATAACAAAAGTTAGGTTCAATAACAAAAGTTACTTTCCAATAAAACTCATGATCGTATTTGTTGACTTAGGTCATGGTTGATATCAGTGGCTAGTGAATTACATATTTGTTGAAGAAAATATTTTAAGTGCAGATTTTTAAGTCATATGATTGATAAAAGTCATTTGACAATTGGCACTTGGAATTTCAAATCAAAATTCATCAATCAATTAAGTAACAGAAATCTTGAAGATTTCTGGTGCTATTTATGATGAAATGATAAGTTGCCAATTTAAGATATTTAATTTATACCCGTTTAAATCAAAGGTGTGGAACTGATCAAATTGATTTTTGATCATTTTTGATCATTTTTTTTGATCATTTTTGATCATTTTTGATCAATTTGATCAGTTCCACACCCTGGGTTTAAATATGAATTCACTAGTCCCATATAAAGAAATATGACTGATTTACTAATGCTATTTGTTTCCCTTCATTACACAGTGATTACAAAGAAACCGACTTTAAGAATGTCGGCACCAGTGTAAATGGACCAATGGCCACAATGTTCATCTACAATCCTAGAAAGCGAGAGGAAGCCTGGCGTTTTGTGACGTACATGTTTGTCCATGTCGGAGTGATGCATATCTTGATGAATTTAATTGTTCAGATATTTCTTGGAACTGCCCTTGAGTTAGGTATGAGTTGAACAGTTAATTATTACAATTGACTCATCAATTGTTAATTGTTTCTCTTTGTTCTGTCTAATTTTAGTTCATTGTTGGTGGAGAGTTGCTTTAGTATATTTATCAGGTGTTCTAGCTGGTTCAATGGGCACAAGTATTGCAAATCCACGAATCTACTTAGCAGGTGCCTCAGGCGGTGTTTATGCTTTAATCACTGCACATATTGCCACAATCATTATGAATTGGCAGGAAATGGAATATGCATTCCTACAACTCTTTGTTTTTCTCGTATTTTGCGGAACTGACATTGGATTTAGTGTTTATCGACATATAACTGATCCATTTGATCGTGTTGGTTATATGGCACATCTTTGTGGAGGAATTGCTGGACTTTTAGTCGGTATTGGTGTGCTTAGAAATTTGAACGTTCGTCCATACGAAAAGAAACTTTGGTGGTTTGCAATTACTTTATATTCAGCTCTGATGATTTCTGGCATTTGCTTCCATATCTTTAATCCAGACTACTTTGTGTTTGAGAAGACAACTCAAGCACCATCAGAATCTGGATTTCCTTAAATTTAAGTAGAAAAAAAATAGCTTTCTTTATCAGGGGTGACTAAGAGGTTGAACCTATTCCTTGAAATTTACTTGTGTGAAGGAAGAATAAATAGATAAAATTAGATTATTAGTTTAGGTAATGAATTGAATTCACAAATAATTTAGTAATTCTGTTATACAATAATATGACAATTTTGAAAAAATGAAAAGAAATAGATTTTAGCAGATTTTAGGTAGTTTAAATCAGAGTAGTGCTAACTTCACACAAGTAAATTTAAAATTTTTTCTCAGATATATTTTTTTACTCAATTTTTGAAATTTTTTAAATGTTACAATACATAAATATTTATATGCACAAGTTTTACCATTAGTATTTTTATTATGCTAAAAGTTTTGACCAAGATTTTGATAACATCAAATTCCATTTTACAGTAATTATAATTTCAATTTATACAATTCTTGAAACTTTTAAAAGATGCCTATAGAATTAAAGGATTTTTAAATGAAGGCTGAAATTCTTTTTTGATTTATAAATTTTAATTTATTTTAGTTGGATTTGAAAGAAACGAAAATCAATTTAGTTAGAAATTTTATTAGCCATACTGTCATCAATGCATTTTCTTTAGCATTACTTAATTACCAATAAGCATTTTACAACGCTGAAAAGATTTATAATAAATCTGTTTTATATTTCACAAAAGTTTTATGTCCATTTTTAAAATATATTTTTTAAACGAAAAACATTTTAGGTATTTAATTTTTTTTATAAATATAGAAAACTATAATATCAATCTGATGTGTCTTAAAGAAATAAAATTTAATAAAATTATGTGCTTTAATTTTTTTAAATGAAAATGTTTTTTTTTTTAAATTTTTATGCTGTCGGATGTTAACACCATGAATTGCTTTATCCATATCTAAAATGAAGGTACTTTATCAATCATACAAAAATTTGAATTTTCAGTGAATATTTTATCTCCGATAGTTTAAATATAATGGAAATATAATCTCGCATGTGAGCTACAACATCATACAATCATTGAAAAAGTCATCAAAGCTCCACTTTAAAAGCTTAATAATTTAAAAAAAACTTTATAAGCTTCATAATTCAAAAATTATTTTCTTAACGGTTTTCAACGTTTTTTGTTCAATACTCACTATACACGTGGTCGTTCACCAAGGAATCTCAAATCAAACTCTTTATTTTCTCATTTATTTTCTTCCTTATATCTTGCTAGCTACCATAAAAGTAATACTGTCAATATAAATCATCAGAAAACACATTTCAGCCAATTAATTAATCGCCTGATTCGTTTCTTAATTTTATTGTGTCATCAAACAATGCACAGCACATATAAAAATATGTTTGTAACTTCAAATTCGCAACCTTGTCGCATTTTTTCGCTTGTTTTCATTAAAAAATGCTCAATCTTTTTGAATTGCGAGCAAAAAAAAAATTATTTCTCCTTTGTATCTTATTGAGTATAAGATTCACCGATTAATGCCCACACAGTCATGATGCTCAACGAATGCGTTAATTTTAGAAAGAAGAAAAGGCAAGGAAAAAAAAAATCAGTCGAAATCTTCATCTCGCGAAAATCGCAAGCTTGCGATTCACCTTATTTAAGTTTTTAGTTTTAGAATTTTTCTCATTAAATTAACTTTTAAGTTTGTTACTTTTTGTTAAGTTCTACATAACGAAAAAGAAACGAAAATCGAATTTTACGAAACAAAATAAAATTAAAAATAAATGAAAAATATTTTTAAACGCATCTGTGAATTGTGATAGAGAATTGCACTAACTGACTGAATTTAATTTAAATTAACTGCAAAGCGTGATAAAGAAGAAGGAAAGTTCTCAAGGAAATTTTCAGCTAAAAAAAGCAGATAAGAAATTTTGTTGTTTAAAATTAGAAAATCGACTTTCTTGTGAGAAACAAAAAAATTACTTCAATTGACATTTTTGTCGCATTGCATTGCATTGTTTTAGTGTTCTCTCGAAACTGGAAGTGAATTTTAGTGACAAAAATAAAAAGACTAAAATAATTAGATCAGTGGAACAGAAATTTCCATAGTGACTGTGAGAAGAAAAATAAATCAAAAATCATCAAAATTTTCGGAGAAATTTGCGTCATTTGCACTTGTGATCTCATTTCTTCATAGTGAACATAACGAAGGAAATAAAGTTGAGAGAGAATCGAGCACAAAAAAACAAAAAAAAAAATATTTATTATCATCTGTGAGAAGAAAAAGTAAATAAAATTTGAAAAATTAATTGCTGTACATTTTTAGCATCATTTTCATCCAATAAAACATTTTTTGCGTAAACAAAATTCGGCAATAAATCAAGTTCTTTTATTTTAGGGGATTATAACTTACGCAATTTGATATTTAAAAAAAGAATTTTATGGCTATTTAGTGAAGAATCGTGAGAATTTCTAATGACAAGTAAGAATTTGAAACGTGAAGCATACGAACTCGTGTTAATTTCACTATATAAGTGATTGATGACCTAACACGATGAAATTTTCATTGAGAACATTTTCACCTATTTTCCTTTGAGCTTCAATTCTTGTTGTTTTCAACTGAGTTTGAGAATGTTTTTGATGATCATGCAGAGTCAGTCATTTAACTTAAAAATTCACTTTTTGAAAACGCAGCAGGAAATATGACAGTTTTGAAGTTGCAATGCTGAAGAGACACTTTGCAAAAAATGTGTGAAAATTGAAACTTTTCCTCAACGGTTAAGGTCAAGTTTGTTGCAGTTATTTATTTATTTTTTGTTCCTTACTTACTTTAGAGAAAATAGCAGACGTACAGTTAAAAATGTAGTTCTTTGTAAATTAAATCTAATTGAAATTTGAAACTGAATTGTTTTGAATTTAAAAGCTGTTTTTAAAAACATTTTTAAAGTTTCAACAACACTGCAACGCATCTGCTTTAGACATATCAATATCTTTAACAAAAGCAATGCACGCTTCTTAAAACAAATAAAGGAAATGTTTAATCGTCATTTTTGTGATAATTTAATTAAGACTGACTTGTTTATTGCTCACTTGTATTAATCATAGATGAGAGATTCCAAAATTACTCATGTCAGTAATAAATTTTGCAAACTCACATTATTCATACTTAGACGCCTCCATAATTTCCATAATAATTGCTCGAGGGTCAAATTGACAACTTTAATTATATCTCAATTTATTGTCCAACCTAATTCAAACTATTTAGATAGGTTTGAAATTAATAGACAGCTGTTCAATGAATAAATCAGAGATAAAATCTTAATTTAAACAAAATTTTTGCTTGTGGATCAATACGTTAATTTATGAAAATAAAAAATCTGGATGAGTTAAAAAAATAACTTTCAACACAGACAAATTTTGCTTAAATGAATGAAAATGATGACCAAATAATTTTTACTATATATTTGTCGAGAATCACAAATGAAGAGCGTGAACATGATGAATGAAAGAACAACATCAAGGCTGACTGTTTTTCGAATGAGGATGACTTCATTGATCGGAAGAAAAATTAAGAGACTGAATGGCAATTAATTTAAGGCGATTTTGTCGTAAAATGTGATAAGTTGTGGATTTTAAGTTAGAACATGTTGGTAGGTGCGGACTTAGGATTTATGTATTAAATTTTGTAAACTTGTCTTAGTTTTCTATTATTCATGGCATTCTGGAGATGATCACTTTGAATTAATCATATATATTACACTTAAAACCTCACTAAGAATATTAATAAATTTCGCAAAAAATAATAAGCACAAAAAAATCAAGTGTTGATGGAAATTTTCAAGAAAGGCGGAAAGGCAATAAAAATTTTTATAAACAGAAATTTCCCGGTCAATTTCTCGTACTCCTGGCGACAGCAAGAAAAAAAAATCCACAACGTCAATACTTCACCTTCAACTATAATTTTCAAAAGATCCATTAAATCGCATCTCAAATTTCTCATCTGTCAGACACACCAAAGTACATAAAAACCTCAATCCATAATAAAACTTCAATTTGTGCTGAACCAAAAAAAATCTTCAATTAAAATTTCATGTAAATCATCAATTCAATGTAAATCAAAACAAAATCCCAATTTCCCTCCGAACAATCCGAAATCTCATAAATAAAGTATAAAAATATGATGAGAGAAAGAGGAAAGAAGTCATTACATATTGAGATTAATCAGCATCAGCGCACCGAAATAAATAAAACTCAAGCAAAAACTTCTTCTTTTCGTGAATTCATTAATTTTTTGTTTCTCCTCATTTCTTTAATTTATTTTTGGCACGCCGTCATTGTGATGTGAAAGACATCTGTAAACACACAAATCATCGAAAGACACAGACACACGAGAGTATTAAGTACACACACGATATAGAATGAAGGCGTGAGTGTTAATTGTTAGATGATACATCGAAAGCTTATAAGCCCAATTGTTTTGTGTACATGAAAATGACAAGAGCTTCAATCATCTCATTTACATTATGATCATCAGCTACGACTGGCGATTAGTCACTTGTTGACTCGTTGTTCTGACAATACCGCTCATCATATTTGGATATTTTTGTTAATGACTCCTCCGCTTTTTCACACAGATTATTTGAGTATTTAAGTTAGTTTAATGGGTGAAATTGGAAATTGTGTACAAGGTATTGTGTCTATTTGATTGTTATTAGATGTTTTATTTACTGAAAGTTGGGTGTTGAATTGATTGTTATGGAATATTGATTTTGAGTTGACAATTTAAGTTTTGAGGTTATTATGAAAATTTTCTACATTTTAAGGC
Source organism: Chironomus striatipennis (assembly GCA_026123125.1). Taxonomy (NCBI): domain Eukaryota; kingdom Metazoa; phylum Arthropoda; class Insecta; order Diptera; family Chironomidae; genus Chironomus; species Chironomus striatipennis. The sequence continues at coordinate 20,681,640 of CM047394.1, read as the reverse complement.
TCCTATTTAGCTTAGTCATCCTTGTGACTCTATATTCAATTTTTATTAAAAAAATGACTTTTTACTTAACATATCTATTCATAAAATCATCGAGTTTTCACTGAAAACTTAACTTGTGATCAAATCTACCTAATCAGTCAAAATGTCAAGTAATTTGCCAATTTTCTACCTCAAAACATTTTTCTGCATTATGTTCACAAATTTACAAGCTTTTCCAACTCTCAATTTTCACATTTGTCTGTCCGGGTTTGTTTACAACAAAATCTCACTTTTTTTGCCATACAATTTTTCATGGCCATACTGTCATCATTGCCTTCTGTATTTGTACATACATTTCATATTTTCTATTTCTTCTTCATTCATTCGTTTTAAAATAATAAGCAATTGTCGCAAGTGGCACTTATGAATGTCTGTCGAGCGATCGCGATCTACATACCGATTAATTGTGATTTTAATAAAGATTAAATGACATAACTTAATGACATGAATGCGCATGATTACAGCAGTTGATGGAAAGAAGAAGAAGGAAAGAAAAATTGCGGAAATCATTTAAATTAATTAATATTGAAACGACTGTAATTCACCTCATCTGTTGAGCTACTATTGTGACTTAAATATTTTATTTTATTTGTGAAAAGCTTTAGCAAAAAAAAAATTTTTTTTTGACGGATTAATTTTTTTTCGTACGCAATTGGACTGCCTTAAAAGTTATTCAATTTGCTTTATTTTATTGTTCGTCGAAATATTTTGATTATTTTAGGCCGCTTTGCGACAGATTATTGCTATTATGAAGACCATATGTAACATTTATATGACAATAGCTGTTTAATGAGGTACATGTGATGCAAGGTAAAAGTTTAATCTTGAGTTATTGTTGATTTGATACAAAAGATTTTTTTTGGAATGTGTGAAATTTCACAATTTGCTGTCGATTGCTGGTGGGATGTAAAGTAGATTGAGGTGTATTATGAAAGGTGGAGGGTTGAATTGATTTGGTAAATATTTAATCAGGTGAATGATGGACGGTTCATTGGCTGATAAAATTTGAAACTCATGTATTTTTATATGTTTGACTTTAGGGTGGTCTGAAGTTGTAATAAGGTACGATTGCCTTTTTAAAAAACCTAATTTTATTACAATCTTAAATGCATACTATTAAACTAAAAAAAACCAATAAAACGACATCTGAGTAAGCATCTAAAAATTCATTATTCACAGTAAATTTGCTCACAACAAGAAGCATCGAATGCACAAAGTTAGTTTCAGTCAAAAACACACATCAGTAAATTAGAAACTTTTCAACACAATGAGTCGATAAATGTTTAACATTTAGTTATAGAATTAGACGTTTCTATAATAACCATTACGTAACTGCCTTCATTTATGGTATTTAAAACACACAGAGATGTTCAGCATTTTATGGCAATTTGCAAGTGTCACGAATTTCAATTCAACTTATTTTGTTATAAAAAGGCGTAGAGGCGTTCAAAAAAGAGCTGCTAAAATTTGTTTTTATTTCGTAATTTTTAATTTTGAATGAGCAACAAGAAAATTAAAAAATTTATTGAAAAAATCTCGTCACTGACATTGACCAAATGAATCGACATTTGTGTGATTTATTAATTATTTATTTATGTCTTTCAAATTGGTCGTGAAATTTTTTAATTGACACATAAATTAGCTTATGTTGAAGTTAGCTGTTGATCATCACAAAGGGCTGTAATTAAGTAAAACTTTACGAGCTTGTAAATTGCCATTCAAGGAAAATGCATGCACTATTAACCAAGGCGTACACACTCGGGAAATTTCCCGGAAAACACAGGAAATACAGGAAATTTCCGGAAATGCAGGAAATTTCAGGAAATGCAGGAAATTTCCGGAAATGCAGGAAATTTCCGGAAATACAGCAAATTTACAAAGATATGTATTTACAAAGATATTTACAAAGATATATTTTTATGGAAAATATTACTCGGAAAAGTGACTTTTCTCATAAATTTTTTGTATTTGGGTTGAAAAATATCTTAGAAAAGCCATTTTTGCCTCGGTTTTCTTAGTTGGGAATAAAAATCCCTCGAAAAAGCCATTTTTCGCTTCGATTTTCTTAGTTGGGATGAAAAACCCCTCGGAAAAGCCTTTTTTCACGTTGATTTTCTCAGATGGTATGAAAAACCCCTCGGAAAAGCCTTTTTTCACGTTGATTTTCTCAGATGGTATGAAAAACCCCTCGGAAAAGCCTTTTTTCACGTTGATTTCCTTAGATAGGATGAAAAACCCCTCGATAAAGTCATTTTTCGCGTCGATTTCCTTAGTTGGGATGAAAAACCCCTCGAAAAAGTCGTTTTTCGCGTCGATATCCTTAGTTGGTATGAAAAACCCCCCAGAAAAGCGATTTTTCACGTTGATTTTCTTAGTTGAGATGAAAAACCCCCCAGAAAAGCGATTTTTCACGTTGATTTTCTTAGTTGGGATGAAAAACCCCTCGGAAAAGCGATTTTTCGCGTTGATTTCCTTAGTTGGGATGAAAAACCCCTCGGAAAAGCCATTTTTCACGTTGATTTCCTTAGTTGAGATGAAAACCCCGTCGAAAAAGTCATTTTTCACGTTGATTTCCTTAGTTGGGATGAAAAACCCCTCGGAAAAGCGATTTTTCGCGTCGATTTTCTTAGTTGGGATGAAAAACCCCTCGAAAAAGCCATTTTTCGCGTCGATTTCCTTAGTTGGGATGAAAAACCCCTCGGAAAAGCGATTTTTCACGTTGATTTCCTTAGTTGGGATGAAAACCCCGTCGAAAAAGTCATTTTTCACGTTGATTTCCTTAGTTGGGATGAAAAACCCCTCGAAAAAGCCATTTTTCGCGTCGATTTCCTTAGTTGGGATGAAAAAACCCTCAAAAAAGCCATTTTTCGCTTCGATTTCCTTAGTTGGGATGAAAAACCCCTCGGAAAAGCGATTTTTCGCGTCGATTTTCTTAGTTGGGGTGAAAACCCCCTCGGAAAAGCGATTTTTCGCCTCGATTTTCTTGGTTGGGATAAAAAACTCATCAAAATATCATTTTTTATCATTTTCATGCTTTTAATAATGTGAAAGTTACAAATAAAAAAAAATTTAATTTAAGAAAAAAAATTTGAAGTTGATAAATTCATCAGAAATTATAGTTTATAAATATTTCATACATTTTATGTGCATTTAGATTCATAATAAAGAAATTTCCTGTATTTCCGGAAATACAGGAAATGCAGGAAATTTCCGGAAATACGGGAAATTTCCGGAAATACAGGAAATTTCCGGAAATGCAGGAAATTTCCTGTTTTTCCCGAGTGTGTACGCCTTGCTATTAACACATTTTCTGGTTAGCATAGATGAATATCATTAAATGGTCAGTCACGTCTCGTCAAATGACTGTAATCATAAAATATGCATAAGTTTACATTCTGCTTGGATTTGATCAATGAGTCGGAACTTTAATGTTTTGATTTGTAATATTTAAACAGGATTTAAAGAGTTCCACATCATTTAATTTAATGCGGAATGTCAAAAGTTGATGGAATTTAATTCCAATTTTGTGCTCCTAAAAATTGCCAGAATATGATGCCTAACCTTTTTATTCTTGCCAATTTTCCCATTGTCATGTAAATCTTCATAATTAATTTTGCATCATTCTGAGAAATTTCTACTAAAAGTTAAAAGTGATTTTCTGTGAGTTGAAAATAAAGGTTTATTGAAATATCTTTATTTTAATTTAAAATATAAATAAAATAATAAACAATCATTTAGCTATAAACAAAAGAGATGTTAAAAGATAAGCAAAGATGATGAGCAGCTTATATTAAGTTATAAAAAATAAAGTGCATCTTTATGAGAAGTTGATGCAATGCATTCCAAGAAATTTATATTAAATCCGGAATTTCAATAAATTTAACAAAGTTGTTATCGATTTAAAATAAATAAATAATTTAACACTTCAGATTAAGTCATTTAAAGTGAATTTACCTTATGAAGGTTCAGATAACATCAAGATAACATTTATTAAAAAATGAATCATATTAAAAGTATAGTATTTAAATCAATCTAAATAGTCATCAGCTACAGAAGTGTGCTTCATGACTTTAAACTGTCAATTTTTCCAGAGTTCATCATTCTACTAACTTTTATTCTACCAAATATTGATTTAGCTTAAAAATGAGTTGGAATTGACGAAATCAGATATATTCAACTAAAATGGAAATCTGCACCGTTTAATTTAGTTGCTGTGACTAAGAATGTCCATTTTTGATTAAAGAAACTTTAGAAGTTTTCACGACAATTTTGAATTTTTTTGATGTTTGTTAAAAAATCTATAAAACTAAATACATCCATAAAAATCTAAATTTTCTTTTCTAAGGTAACAGCATATGAATGAACTTTGAATCTATTTACTTAACTAATTACCCTAGAATGCCTCCAATGTTTACTATCCGCTGATAAAATTCCATTATTTCCCTTTCCACGTACAACAAAAGAAAGAGAAAAAGTACACAAACCAAAAATTTCGCCTCATTAAAAAAGCTGAATGAGCTCGAAAATATGAAAAATGTTATTAAAAGTCATTTGAAATTAGTAGCGTGCGCGGTGCTGCCTTCTACTTTTTATTGTGTATATTTTTCGTCTATTTTTATTTCTCATCTATTGACACTTTCTCTCTATACATATTTGTAAGATATACTTTTTCTTTATGACAAATAAAATTTGTACGACAACTGCGTAGATCCAAATCTGAGAGTAAATATGAATAAAAAAATTTTTTTTGGCAACAAGATGAAAATTTATTTTGGAAAGATGAATCGTTTCCCATTTTTCAATTTCTTTACTTCCAACCAGATTCATTTGGATGATCAAATATTGCACCTTATAAGTTATTTAACATATTTATTTAATCATTCTCATCTGGTAACACAGGCCGGAATGTGTTTTAAACAAATATGAAGATCGTCGTGCCTACCCGAATCAATTGTTTGAATAACAATATTAAGGATGAGTCATCCACGCTTCTTCTTTAACTTCTTTCATCTTTTTTTCATCTCGCTGGTTGCTTTTGTAATTTTTCAATCTTTTGCTTCTTTTGTACTGGATTTTATGTGAATTGGGAAATTTAAGCTTATGTCTGGGGAATTTTTTTGGAATCCAGTTATTTGAAACTATGAACAAAAATAGAATCAAATAGATTTATGAATTTTTCGACGATTTAAATGAAGAATCTTTTCTCAAAGGAATAATCATCCATTAGATCGCACTTCTTTAAATCTTAGTCAAAATTTAGTAAATGCGCTTTAAACATCAATTAGCTTAAAAGTATCTCTACTTGTTCCATTCAAAAATATTCTTCAATACATTGTATAACTTTTCTTTTGAATTTATCGTTTAGAACACCAAAAGCCATCTTCAATAGCGATTACATAGAATAAAAGATTTTCTTCATTACCATCACAGTAAGATGCCAAAGTGCGTTTAGATTAACTCACGATGGTAACAAATTCATGACATTATGTATTTACATAAAGTGGAAATGTTTTGTATGTATGAGAACATGAGAGCAAGATCCGATGATTATTATGATGATGATGCTTGTTAAGCATTATTTTTCATTTAAAAAAAGTGAGGCATAGAAAATTGATAGATTGATCGGTTGGTATGGATAGGGAATGAAGATGATGAATTGGAAAATTAAATTATGTAAATTACTCGTGTGTGTGCTTGAGATTCCCTTACAAATTATGCTGCTCTTTTGTTATGCTATGGGATTGAAATCTTAATTGAGCATTCAAGGTAGATGGACCGAGATAAAAAATAAGTTAAGGAAATTAATTATAGGGCTCATGTTACAAATGACTGTTTGCTTGAATTTACAAATAATATTTGATGATGTGTGTAATTTGTTTCGACATGATTATCGGTATTTGAGGAGGAAATTGATGATTTAATAAGGTATTGAACGTGTTAACTTTTTAAATATTAAGTATAAAAATTTTTAGAATATTTTACAATAATCTAAATTCAAATTCAAAATAAGGAAAAACATCAACATCCTCATTAAAACCACTCCAAACTCATGATCGAAATCAACTTAAATCAACAAATCTCAATGATCATACACAAAAATGTTACACATATATTTTTCATTTATCAAACACTCATAATCCACCTAATCACTTCCTCTTATACTCAAAAATTCATCTTAAACTTCAAACAAATAGCCATAAAATTTCCATACAAACTGGATTCTTTCACTTATAAAGTATTATTGAAAAAATAAACCTTACTATAAAATTTAATGAATAAAGAGAAGAAAAAAGTTGTGAGCTTTTGTTGATCGATGAATTATTATGATGATGCCGATATTCTGTAAACCTTCACTCAATTTTCTTTCTTGATTTAATAATAATATTGAGCAGATATTTTTTAATGAGTTTAGGTTTTCTCAGTTTGTTCTTGAAGGATATTGGAATGTAAGTACAAGGAAAAAACAACGTTTTTAGAACTTAAATCTCGATTAGCGGGTCATTCGTAAAATTCACAACGCTTAAGGAGGAGAGGGGGGGTCTGAGATTTTGTCACGTTTCTAAAATCCATGCAAAATTTGTTATGACCAAAAGGAGGGAGAAGGAGGTCAAAAATCGTAATTTTGAGGTTTTTTACGAACGACCCTTAATGCGACCTGATGTTTTAAATTTTACAAATTTTGCAAATTATTCCACCACTATAAAATGATCATGTAAACAACATTAAAATGCGCATCAACTTTATAATTCATTCATTACACACTCCAACTAGTATCTTCTTCCAATGCTTCTCATCGTCTTCATACATCCATTTTTTTCATCAATTTCGTGCATGAATAGATTTTTCAAAAAAGTATTCTTTTTTTTCAAGTAATAAAAACATTAATAATTTTTGTTTTCTTTTCCTCAATAATAAAGGATCGGCTGACTTGCTTTGAGAATTGAAAATACACACACATCGAGGCAATCCCAGAATTTTATGATTTTTTTTATTCTCTACAAAGTTAATTGAGTTCAACGTCTTAGTTTGTTGTAAGCATTCGAGACGATCATTGTTGTACATAACTACGTACAATTTTTCATTTAAAAAATAAATCGATTCGCGAAGATGGAGATGATAACGAATACCGACGGAGATTCTAATATGGTTTCTAAGAAGCCCCCATTGCCACCAACAAAGTCAAAAATTCCATTTAAAATAGCTGCTGACAAGATGAAGTCACAGTGTCAATGGAAGATCGATGATGAGAATGCTCAACAAATTCAAAAGTTGGGGGCAATGAATGAGAAATTAAATCTTGAAATTTCCGATATTAGGAAGCAGTTGCATCATGAGAGAAGTGCTGTCAGAGAATTGAGGTAATAATTGTGATATGAGGATGTTATTTAGGTTCCAAATTTTTTGAACATAGTAGGCTTTGAGTTTAAAAAAAATTGAAAATTCAGTCACTTTAAACATCCATCAATCTTCAAAATTATTCACTAATTTATTTATTTATTCACAAATATCTAGAGCCACACATGACAGTGAATATCGGAAGCTAAAAAATGAGACGAAAAAGCTACTGGAAGTAATTGTAAACGTAAAGAAATCAGCAGCAAATAATTCAAATAAATACAAAACAGAAATTTGTAAGCTCGCAGAGGAAATGACAGCATTAAAAGATGCCAAGAATGTACTTGAAAAGAAATTGAAAAACTGCAATTGTACATCCGCTGCTGCTGTTACTACTTCCATGGTCACATCGAAAGGAAATAAAACAATTTCAAACACAAACGAACAAACAAAAGTCGATCAAATTACGGCTACGGCAAAGGCAGAAATCCAGAAACTGGTAAGTCACGATTGGATTCTTTAGTGAAGCTATTTTATAATCAGAATCATACTTCACATCGTAATAAATGTATTGAGAATGGAAGAATGTTTAGAATTGGATGAAAAGAATTTGAATTTACAAAAGAAGAAATTAATTGAAGATTTGAACTTCTTTTATTTCATGTTTTTTGATGTTGGGCAGAGTTGAGAATGTCCTTATAAATTCTTGATAAATTCTTATTGTCTAAAAAGTAATTGATGATTATATCAGGTTCTATCTAACAACCTTGGATTTAAACTTTATACCCAGGTTTGGCGAACAACTCTCTAGCCGTTAAATTTTGAAAAATTTAAAAAAATTTTTGAGTTTACTAACACTATCAAACAATTTTTCAAAATAAACAATGTAAAAAATCAACATAATTTGATCAATTTCTATGTCAAGAGTATGATTAAAAGTTTAATTAATCTTAAATCATCATGATTTACGGTTTTAATTAAGATACAGTGAATAAATTTGTTGCAAAATGAAAATTTTTCTAAAATTAAATTTTTGTTGAGTGAGTTCAGAAATTCAAATTTCGTACTTTAACGATAAAATAAGGTACCTTTTTGTTTCTGAACACAAAAAATAAGAACCGTTCGCCATACCTGGCTTTATACCAAATCCATTGTACCTTTAAATATTTCTGTAGAATCCACAAAAAAGTAGAATCAATGAATAAAAGAAGAACATTTTATCAATAAAACTAATCTCACTTATTTTTGTCAGTGAATCTACGCATAAAGAAGAATTATAAAGAATTTCATTTAGACATAGCAAATAAGGTATTAGAAAATTGAAAATAAGTCTGGATTAAAATCTTTATGAGAACTTTTTTCATATAAAAAGAAATTTTGGCAGTTGAGACTTGATAATTAGGTTATTGGCTTAAAATTGTGATGGGAATTAGGAAGATTACTTGATGATCGGTTGTTGAGTTTTGAGCCAATAATAACAATAATTCAAGTAGTCATAAATCCAAAACCAATATTGGTATTAGATTAGAAAGTTAAAGGTACAGTAAGTAACACATATTTTTGTTGGATACTCCCAATCTTGGATTTAAAAGATGTAATTTTTATTGATTTTTTAACAACCGATTTTAGAGGATAGGATTATAAAAGAATTTTAGGTCCATATCGTGCCTTAAAATATTTTTTGACCTCAAACAGAGAGTAAAAATTGATTCTCAACATCATTATCAATTCCATGCATCATCCTGTTTATCTGAAGATTTCTATCATTCTTATTCTATTCTTCTTCCCTACAAGCCCTCCTTTTACTCCAATTTCCTCTTATCAATCTATTCATATTACGTGCATGCTTCCTAAATGATCATAACGAATGATTTTTCTATCATAATGATTACTTCAGGCCAATAAATATCGTTTCATTACTTTATTACCTTATTACGGAGGAAACGACTCCCAAGCAATTGTTATGACTGCAAGAGTATAAAGCAGGAAGCGTGAAATAAAATTCTACGTAACACAAAGAGACGCCTTCTGGTATTAACACGATATCATAACTTAAATTGTGATTGCATGTGATATTTTGCAAAATTGTGCAATTTTTTTGATTGGGTGTTTTTTGAGGTTTTGTGTATGATTCAGGTGAATTTGGAGTCAGAATGTTAGAAATACGATTTAGGTTGACGATAAATTTTGCTAAATAAATTTTTAAAGTATCAGACTAAATTTAAACAGCATATGAATCACATTTATGATTGTAATAGACCACAAACTTAAGTAGTCAACATAACCTCCAGACTAATCAAATTCAGAGGTCAACGAAGGGATTTTATGATTAATTCAATTTAAAAATAAAAAAAATTCAACTCAAATCAGTCAATTTTTCATGATCAAAACTTTTTATGCAGTCAGGTTCAACAAACAAAACCAAAGCACAACATAATCAGCATGCGAAAAGCTAATCAATTTAAACTGTCTTTTAGTCTATTCAAACTCATTCATTTATTTTTCACATGATAGTTTAAAAGACCTCCTTTCCTTAACCGTTGACACAGAGAGGTCAATGTTCAAAATAATAATAATTTACAATAGAGTCCACTGAAGCTTATAACTCGCGCTCATTCATCGTTTTGTATGCGAATAAAGTCAATCTCATTAATATTATTAATATGAACATTAACATGTGCATTGTAAGCAATACCATAATTGAATAAAAATAAAGAAAAAGCTTGCGACCAACCACAAGCTGAAAGAGACTCTCGGGACATACCCAATTTGTTACGGTCACTTCTTAAGTCACTTTAATCATTTACAACAGATTTAAATTTCTATCACGTTACATATTAATCAGCTGAAGTTAAAGGTCATTATTTTGTAATGGAAATAACCGTATCAACATGAATACACTGATAAAAAAAATTTAAAAACTTTTTTAAATTTGTATGGAAAATTTTAAAAACTTTTTTTAAATTGTACGCTTAATAACAATTTTTAAAATTTTAAAAATATTTTTAAAAAATTTAAATTTTTTTTGACCGTTAAAAAAATTTTAAAAAAATTCAAAAAAATTGCGCGGAGTGGGAATCGAACCCTTTACCTTAGGAATGGTAGCCAGGCGCTTTACCACTGAGCTACCAAGCCATGTAAATTACATTGGCAATATGTTTACATATACAGAATTATTTTTAAAAACCAGTTTTTAAATTTTAAAAATAATTTTTAAAAATAAAATTTTAAATTTTTTAATAATATTTTTTAAAAATTTTTTTTATGAGTGTACTTTCTTTAATCTTATTTTGTTACATCATACTCCAACATTTCTACACGTAGAAATCATTTTCTTTACGGTAAAAGGCTTTCTTTTGATAATAAGACGGGATTACAGAAATTGAAGTGGGATTAAAATTAAATTTTGAAAATTCAAGCATGCTCAATACAGTTCAAAATGATTTATTTTAATGTAAAAAAAATCAAATTTAAATGTGGGATCAAAAAAAAAAAAGTTTTAAAATTTTTATAAACAGAAAAATCAAATAAAATCTGAGATTTAAATTTTTTAAATTGACACCAGCTGATTGAAAAAAGAAATTGTATGTTAAATAATCAAATGTCTTGTAATAATCGTACATGTGAAGTGGTCTTACGATGATGATCACACCAAACTAACAAAAAGTAGCTATATGATGATCTTTCAAAGTGACGATGAAAGTGAATGAATGAATGTGCTTGTAATGAAGACTTATTTTTAATAAATTGAAGATGGGTTTAAGAAAATCTTGAGACTTAATATTATTTAAGCAGTTTTGCACTCAATTTAAGTATTGAGTTGGAATTTTTAATGCGATTTAGAAGTGATTTGTACAATTTAGTCGCATTTTGAAGAGATTTACAGGAATTGAGAGTAATTAAAACTTTTTTACAAAATATCAATGAATCCAGAAATTTAATGTTGGAAAATCAGAGAAAGTGTTTTCCTTGTTTGATCAATTTTAAATTTTAAATAATTTAAAACTTCTATTTATCAGCTATATGAATTCTTGAATAAATTGTTTTTGGAGTAAAAATACAAAATTTTCCATGAATTTGAGAAAACATGGATATTTACTTTAATTCAAATAAAAACAAAAGAATCAATCTAAATTTCTATCAAAATATTCATGAACTAAAAGTTACACAAAAATCCAACAACATGAAAATTAATCTCAACATAAAAATTTTCAATTCCACGATTTATCTTCTGAAACAAAATAAAATTAATCTACAAATTCATGACAATATTTTTTTATTTCGACTTAAAATCTGAGTCACCTCCACTCAAGAAATAAAAAAATCATATTCAAATACTTTTTAATATATTTAAGTAAACTAATGTAATTCACCTCTCAATCTGGTTTTATTTATTTTTTTTACCTCTGCAAGAAATGTAAATAAAGATTTTGAGCCTGTCAAAAACTGAAATGCGCAATTCCCATAAACCGATTCCGATGCATGCATTATTCAACTTTATTAACCTTTTTTTTCTTCGTCTTCCTCTTATCTTTATAGCTTGAAGAATTAAAATCAAAAGAACGAGAAATTTCCAGTATGAAGAAGCAAATAAAGAAGAATGAATCTCAGGTGAGTGATTTTTTTTTCTTTCATTCATAACATACATTTTAGTCGTGGATTGTCGGCGCATATTTCATTCATTTCCATTTTATTCTTAAAAAACATATTCAGTTTCAATTTTTTATTTTTTTGTTATTATGAGTCAGTGTCTCTCGGTTTCTTAAGGTATATGAGAGTCTTGTTGTGGTTTCTGTTATGTTAAATCTCTTAGAAGTTGCGGTTATTCTCTCCGCGCCTTAAAAAGAGACTGAAATAACATAAAATAACAGAGAATAAGTCACAAATGAAAGAGAGACTTGCGTTATATTGTTAAAGAAAAGAAACAAGACACAAGTGAGTGAGATACTCACAACAGCAAGTTGCTTGATCGAAAATTTCGGAATTCAGTCGTGAATTTGAGGTAGATTGGGAAAGGTGGAAATAAGACGGTTGAAAAAAGTGCGCATAGACAATAAAAATATTTTATGCTGTCTCTCGCTTCTTATATTGTTGTTATTGGATGTGAATAAAGAGCTATAGACAAGTACTTTAGTGCGGTGAAAGAACTGACCATTTATGAATGGATGTAAAGGAAAGAAGGCGAATAAAAATTAGAAATTGAAGCTTTTTGAATGCATGAAAAAAAAAATAAATAAATCCATAGTGTCAATAGTTCACGTTTTGATTGTCGATGCGGTCGAGTGAAAATTAGAAAACTTGTTGCTTAGTTGTAGAATTTTCGAAAGCCTTTTTGCTTTGAGTTAATGGTGGCTCAACGCTGGCCCACCCAAAAATCGTGAATTCATGTCACAAAAATAAAAATAATTGAACTCTTTTGCAAAGAAAATAATAATTAATTAAGTATTCATAAAATTGTGTCAAACAATTGGACAAAAAAAAATTGAAAATTAAAGACTTACCAAAAGTAGATGGACAATTGCCGCAATAGACACACAAAGAAAATCAAAACGAAAATACTTGTGAGTTGTGAAATTTTTATTGAAAATTGTTGCAATGAAATTTGAACCTTACGAGGTGCACGAAGTGAACAAATTTAAGTGTAGAAAGTGATGAACTGAATGGAATTTTTTGACGAAAAGTTTTTGTTGAATGGACGGATCATTTTCTGCTGAGTGCACATGCTTTTGTGTGGATAATTGAGGAATTTTTTTTTAAAGTTTTCGTGAGGAATTGATAACACTTATTGATTATGTAATTTGAGGATGTAAATACCCTTGTTTAATATGTTTAAAAAAGTATAATTTACTTTTATTAAAAAAATTAAAACTAGAAATGAAAAAAAATTGTGAAAATTTTTGGAAGCTATAATTAAAAGAAATGAACAAATTAAACTTTTGAAAATAAATTTTGATTCGAAACTAAAACTTGAAGCAATAAAATTTTATATATTAAAAAAATACAGAACATAACGAAATAATTAGAAGTGCAAATAAATTAAATTGAGTGACAAAATTGTGAGTCAACAAGAAAAAGTCAGTATCATAAAATTTCCACCTGTTTACCAATGGATTTTTAAATCACGAAGAGAATTACAAGAAATTATAAAAAAGGTAAAAGATTTTTAATTCGGGTTTAATTCAATTAAAGATTTTCATTTTCATTTTAAAAAAAATTGTGATGTTCCTATATTTAAGAGTAAGGGTATGAAAATTTAAGAAAAATATTTTTCGGTGGTTTTGAGTCAAAATTTCATAAAAGTATATTAGGGACCGTTCACTTTGTACATTCAATTTTTAGGCGAGAGGGGGGTCTAGGATTCTGTAACAGGTCAAACAAAAGAAAAAAATATTCATACAAAAAATGTTAGAAGGGAGGGAGGGAGGTGATGTCCAAAAAGTCGTTTTTTGCGTAACGTACTAAATTAACGGCTCCTTATCGAAAAATTTCGAAATAAAATTATGTGAATTAAAGGAATATTAATTAGCACATTATAAATTTGTTATTTTACTCAGAAAATCTCAAGTTTTTGAAACAATTTATTACTGAAATTATTTACAATTTTATTATATTTTATCCATACTGAAGTCGCTTGCATCAAATCATAATTGCTCACACAAGTTCATTAAACTATGACATTAAAATCCTTCAGTTCACTTCCAAAAAAGTAAAAGGTCTTTTTAAAAATTTAAATGCAAAAACTTGAATTCATTCATACATAAAAAACATTTCCTTTAGCTCTTTCATCTTCAATCCTCACAGCAATTCAGCATCAATTAGAGAGACTGATGTTAATAAAATTAAAAGGCAGAATGTACAAAAAATCATAAGCGGCAAATGGCACATGTAGAAATGCTACAATAATTTCTCACAACACTTTGTAACGTGCAATTTATTTATTTTCATATATTTTTCACTCTCCGACTCAATGGTCGTGTGTAAAGTGGAAGAAATCGAACCTGATGAATATGTATGTACATGAAAAATATCTTAAGACACTGCCTCGAAGCGCACAGCATTTATCGTCAATTTCATTCCGTTTTTTTTTGTTACTATTATATTTATTTTGTTGTTGTAAAAATAAGGTACCTTCAGTGGAATCCAAAAGGAATTGGAGGAGAAAGTCCATGCGCTGATATGTTGTTCGGTGTTTCCCATATATCGTTTGCTCTTTTTTGGTTATTTTATGTATGTGACTGACTGACTAAATGAATATATGTGATATACGAAAGTGAAATTTACCCAAAATTATAACAACATATATATGTAGAGGAAGAAGAAATTATTCATAATAAGTGGAAAGAAATAATAAAAAGAAAATAAAGAAAAAGAGATCTCGATAATATCTCGGTTCATTCATTGTTATATTAACCATGCTTAAAACTTAAAACACATATGAAATTGTATGAGAAAAAAAAATCAATCGAAGTCGGTGATTAAGGCGATGTTTTTTTTCTTCGAGTAGTCGATGATAATGTGATGAAAATTTTTTAAGATTCAAGTTGGGAGTTGAAAGGTTAATGAGGTTGAATTGATTACCGATTCAAGTTTCAAGCAATTTAAGTCTCAATAAAGTTTAATGTTGATCGTGAACGCTTTTGTAGCTATTGAAGTTTCAATATGAAAATTGCTTAATCTCATAAGACTGTACAAAATTCCTGGATTTTATAGGGTTCGTTCACTTATTACGTAACGCAAGGGGGAGGGGATGGTTCGGAGAAAGAACAATAGAATTTCTGAGAATCTTTTTTGAAAAACGACCGTTATTTTGTTACGTAATAATAGAACGGTTCCTAGG
Source organism: Chironomus striatipennis (assembly GCA_026123125.1). Classification (NCBI taxonomy): domain Eukaryota; kingdom Metazoa; phylum Arthropoda; class Insecta; order Diptera; family Chironomidae; genus Chironomus; species Chironomus striatipennis. The sequence goes on along the minus strand of CM047394.1, from coordinate 20,666,429 downwards.
GTTTTCCAGGTTTTTCGTATTTTTGCGAGTAAAATATTCGATTAAAGTATAAAATTTGAAATTCAAAAAAAACTTGATAAATCCCTGCTAAAAATCATACAATTGCGTGATTCACTCTCATTTCCATCCAATATAATTCAACCCAAACCGATCACAACAAAAAGCCCACACACAAAAAAATAATGTTAAAATATTTTCGGTTGAATTTAATCAGCTTTACAAGTGCTGCTGTTACTGTTGCTGGTTTTCTTCGATAAATCACATAAACTGCACATATTCGTGTACGTAATTTAATCAACTTTTCCTTCCGTCCCTCAGTGCATTCGAATTTTGCTCTGCTTCAATAAATTTTTATGTTGACAATTAAAAGACAATGAAAATAGAAAGATAATTAAAGTAAAGAGAAATCCACAGTTTGGGGATTTAAAAATCTTAATTCCAATTCTTCCATAGTACACATTGTCATTGCACTTTATTCTGACATTGAGACATTCAATATCTACATAATACTTACAAATTGCAGTAAGGTTATGAAAAAATAAAAATTTCTTGCTGTTTGTGTTCAACAGCAGCGCCCATAAGTATCCATAATGCATAATAAATTAAAACGATTTTATATGATTGTTATAAATTCAAGGGGAGATTACCATTTATTTCGTTTGTTGTTCTTTATTAAGTGAGAATAAATGACTTTGAATGATTTTGCATTGTTTTGATTTTTTTTTTTCATTTTATTATTTTTAGAAAATGTTTAGATTATGAATGTGTCAAAATACACGGAATGGATTAATTTGAAAAGTAATTTGAGGTGGTTATGAAATAAATTGAGAGGAAATAAGGAGTTTAAGATTCGATAATTGGAGTTTTAGAAATTATTGTTATTAATGTTGTTATTTTTTGATCCTTGAATTAGTGCGAAAGTAGGAGTTTTTGTAATTATTTACGGCTAATAATTTGAATGCTTTCTCTAAAGCTCACGATTATTATTAGATTTTCACCATTTTTGGAGAGAAAGGAAGCAATAAATTTGATAATTTCAATCATTATTGATGATCATTTGCTTGGTATTGGAGCTTATTCTGATGCTTAAAGTATTTCAATTTTGAGATTGTTTCAAAGAGATTTGAATTAGTCACTATAAGTAGATTAAAATCATATATCATGAAACAATACAAAAATGTTGACCCCCAATTTCTAAGGTCAGTAGAAATTTCATACAATGACAGATATGTAGCATATGAATTTTATCTCTAAGGTATTTGAATTGAATTGAAAAATTACCAAAGAAATGCTCGAAATAATTGAAAATTCCATTGTATATCCAAAAATAAAACTGATGCTGTCAGTTACTCTGTTCCTTAAAAAAGTAGATGCATATCAATATCAATTTTATCCACTCAATTTTTCAACAAAGTCATGATCAAACAGTAATGAGACAGCAATTTCTAAAAAGAAAATTAATTATCGATAATCATTAATGGCGTGTCTATTAATACATATTGGAATTTGTAACGCACAATCATTCATATTGTGATTGTTATATAAATGAAAATTAATATTTCTAACTGAAATCGATCTTTAGTTGGTCACTCATGTGCGACTCGGGCAATTCTAGTAAGAAAAATTGCTCTGCTCCTGTAAGAATACTTAATATCTCAAATTACATAAACAGCTTTTAAGCTCGTGCTGTCGAGATTTCAAATTGAGATTATTAAAAATTTAAAAAAGCAACTTGCATGTACAGCACTTGTTTTTTCCAATGTAGATCGCATGCTTTAATTCGTCCTTATAGAAAAATTAGCATACATGTTGCACTTAGTGAGAAAATATTTAAAATTGTTGTCTGTGAGAAAAAATTCTTACTCCGCGTACATTTGAAGGAAGTTCTGTTTTTATAGACTGATTTATTAGAATTTCAATTCAGAATAAGAAAAAGTCACTTAAATGTGTTTTGTCAAGAAGAAAATATAATAAAAATTTTTGCAGCCATAAAATTAGCAATAAAGTTAACGTGCTTTGCATTCTTTCTTGTTCTGCTCGTTGACGAATTGAGTCATTTTTTGTTTGTTGACAAGACAGAAGAAAGAAAAAAACATTTTTTTGCAGACCTAACATAATAAATATTTTCCTGAAATCTGAATTAAAATTGCAAATAATTGAAGAAAGCATGTTCATTGAATTTTTAATTGAAACAATTTTACTTGCTTGTTGTTGCCGTATGGCATTAAAGCTCATTGGATATTCTGCATTTTTATTGAAATTTTTAGGCGTCATAAATTTTAATTGGAAAATTTTTTAGTGCATGAGTTTATGAATCAAAATATTAATTTAAAGTATTTTTCTGCTAGCTTGGTGGGAATTTGTGAATTATTTTATATCCTGAATGCGATGGATTTTATCACGCACTAGAGATAACTTTAGTATGAGTTTCTTAACTTGGAAGTTGTTTGCTTACTTTATTATACAGAATCATTAAATTTACTTATCAAATTACAAAATTCTCAGTTTTTGAAACCTTTTTATAATAAACTTAAACTTACATAACAAAAATGTCTCAACATTTACAAAAGATAATTCTTACTCGTGAAAGTTGTTCATTATTATTTCCAATTTTTTTTATCTTGTTGACTTAATGCCTTGTAAGAGTGTTTGTTTTAAACACTCTGTTTAATTTAGTCAGATAAAAAAAAAAGTTGTGTGGCTACACCTCAGTAATGAGTGCGTCATATGAAATTCTCAATTATGACTTACTGTGATGCAGTTGGAGCTGCTTTGTCTGGGAAATAAATTACAAAGAAGTTTTGAGAACCTGATTGATTTATTGCAGACATCTAGGTAACTAGCTCTAGTTGCAGTTTATTGTGAGAAAGATTTTCGTTTTCAAGAAATATTGCATTTGTGGGAAATGGATCATTTTTGTTTTGGATTATGCTTCCGAAAAAATATAAACTAGCATGGAAACTAGCATGATTTATAGATTAATAAAATAAATCTAGACTAGCTCATGTGATATTTTCCTTGAATCCACTCTAGCATCAGGGACTTATCAGCCTTGATCCCAACATGATGCTTGTCTAGTGCCATGCTTAATATAAATAACGTGTTAACGGGTACAACAATTAATTTAATTCTAGACTTACAGTAACAATAAAAATCACAATATCTACTCAGCACATGCTATAAACTCATTGTAAACATTTTCATGAGCCAATCCCTAATCACAAAAAATTTTCAATTCTCTTAAAACAAAATTGTTTCAATTCCAATAAAATTCCCAGTGTGCCTGTGTGTAGCTCCATAAAGGCAATAAACGAATGCATTGAAAGTTGAACAAAAAAGAAACTTCCTGTCTCGCTGATTAACGGTTGTGAATTTCATTAATCATCCAACGGTTGCAATTTATTAAGAATGATTTTTTTTGTTGCTGTTGATATTGTAGTCCGGCACAAAGGCATTTTATTGACACCTTTTCGTGGTCAAGAGTCTTGATATGTTTATATGGAGTTTCAATTCAGTACGTTAAGTAATTTTGAACAAGAATCAAATGAATTGTGGGATAGATTTTGAAATAAATTTTGGTTAATTGGATACTTGAGGTTCAATTGTGATTAAGTTTGATTGAAAAAGTGGATTTTGATGTAATGACATGTTTGGCTAGCTAACTGAAACACGATCCTATGAGAATTTGTAAGTTAATTTGAGTTTGGCATGTTTTATGATTTTGGGTGGATTAGACTGAAAATTAGTCAAATAGTTTGTTAATTAAATGATCTTTTTTAATCAATTTTTCCCTTCCCTGAATTGTCTATTTATGAGCATTCCCATATCAGCCATCACCTTGATGCCTTCACGCTTTCAAAGTATTTATTATCTAGCCACAACAAAATGTCGCAATAAATCCTCAACACAGACCTCCATCAATTGTTTTATCTCACAATTCACAACTTTTGCTAATGCTTTTGTTAAGCTAGTAATAATATTGGTAATAAAAGGAAGGCAATAATCAGCAAAAGTGCAATAATCGCGCACTTATACATGTATGCATAAAATACGGTAAATTAATCAACAATTTGAGCAACAAAAAACCACATTTTACGCACGAATAAAACCATTTATGGACGATAATAAAAAGAATGTATGTATTGTTAATTGTTCAGAAAAAAATTATCGAGAGATCGTCGAATACTAGCAAGAAAAAGAAGAAGTAGAAGGAAAAAGTTTTTATTTAATTAATTAGCGTGATGTTTGGTTGAATGATTTCGATAATTGGTCGCTCGATGTTTGATGAAATTATCTATCCAATTTTCATTACATGAAAAATTACATATAGTATATGCACACGTTATGCGTCTAATACCTGGAAGCTATCGGGCCCGATTATCGACACAAAAGAAGGAAATCATTGGATTATGGAAGAAAAGAAAAGAAAAAAACATACAAAATGTATGTAAGCATGCTCATAACATTGTTAAGGAAGAACTTTTACTTTTTTTGTTTTCGGTATGTTCAGTCTTTATTCCGTTATGATGCACTCAAAAAACAAATTTTTTAAAAGATGTTTGCTTGTAAGTATGGAAGCTAGAGCGCATTTTTGCATTGCATGGTGCTCAATATAATTTCAAGCTATAGATGAAAGCATAAAGACACCAAAAGCAGATAGCAATCAAGACACAATGTCATAAAACTATCTCCAATGTAATCATCAAGACCTTCAGCTACACCAATTATTTCAGAAGAAATGCTAAAAACCTTCAATCATCATTCCGCTCGACGACGCTTCCAATTTATACTTTTCTTAATAGAGTAAAATATTGTTTACATACTTTCATCGAAAAATCCAAAAATTACTCTCGTGCACGCTTTAATATAATTTTCTAAATAACAACCGCAACAGCAATAAAGAGCTTAAAAAAAAGTTTTTTTTTTGTTGTTGCTTTTATTGTTTATTGAGGAGGCGTCGACCTGAAACTTAATTTGCGGCTAATCCCTCTGTAATTATCTGCTCATTTTTCAACTCTTTTACTGTCACTATCGATGTCTCAACATCACGAAATAGAAGTCGGTGAGGCATATATATGAATGGAGAAATAGATAAAAATACAATGTATTGTGCAGATAGACTGAATGTCGCATAGGCAATCATTTCAAATTTTCTTCTTTCGGCAAACTTGGACATTTTTTTTTCTTCTTATTTTATTTTATTTTTTGTTTCAAAAGAAATGAACTTTCTTTTTTCATCGTTGCTGCCTTACAATTTACATTCAATCGTCCATACATGCTTTAAGACATCATCAGCATCGCACATGTTTAATCGCACGATAAAAAAATATATGAATAAGAAAGAAGAAACCATAAAAGTTGAATGTTTGATGTTGCAAAGGAAATGTCTATTGATGGCTATTTAGAGGCTTAATATTTTTTTTCGTTTTGCAAAAGCTTCTTTTTGTAAAGACTGTGAGATCTTTTCTTTGGTTGGCTAAAGACTTTTTTTTTATGAGCAGTCTTTTAAGAGATTTGTGAAGTGTAAAATTTATGATGATTAAGTTAGAAATAAATCAAATAGGCAAAATGGATGATGTTTTGTGATCATAGGGAATGCAATAAGGCATTATTTTGGAGTGTAAATTATTGGATTTAGAAAAATTTGAGACGATGTTTTTATGGTAAATTCAAGTAAAGCTAGAATAGAAAATTTTAACGTTTTTTTTAACGAAATGTGCATCTAGAGAATAGCTATAATCCAGATCCAGTCATCAAACTATTATGAAACTTTCCAAATGTAAAAATTAGAAATGTCTTTCAACAATCAAGTATTAACATAGAAAACCAGTCCTCAAGCAAAAGTCCAAATGAAATCATCAATTTTTAATATTATTTTTGTCTACAATTTTTATATAACTAACCGCCTCTACTTTTTCTACAATATTTAATTCAGTAAGGTCAACAACCGAATTTTTTCTTCTTTTTCAAAGATGTCAAAAATAATCTTGTACATCATACGCAATTCACAAGTACCACACATTCTTTCTAATGTCCAAACTATGAGAAGAAAAAATGATTTATTTTATTTATAACCCTCATCGGACCTCATTGAGTCCCATCAACAACTCATCCAATCTATGTTCGATCAAACACGCTGTGATACAATAATGTTAGACACGATCATCAATCTTAATGCTTATTGAATTTTTGATGAAAATCTTGAAAGTTGTTGGCTTTTTTTTATAAATAAAAAAATTTTCTTTTTAAGACTCTGATGATCGTTTAATGTCTGATAATTGCCATGTATATACATGAGGGAATAATGAAATGAAACAGAACGGAACTTTGATTAAGTTAGATAAAAAGTACATTAAATGGTAAATGAACTTCACGAATATGATGAAAATTTGAAAATTTATTTAATTATTTTATGAATGTAAAGAAGACTAAATGTTCTTTAACGGGATATAACAAAAGTTCTACTAAATCATTAAATGTTTCTATTAAAACATCATAAAGAATGAATTATGTTATATGTATGAATAAGAATGATTTAATGCTAAACGGTTAATTATTTCATGGGAATTGTTCTTAGTTCTGTAAACTTTTGTTATGGTTCTTAAGAGATTTTACTGGATTTTGCTAAGATTTTACGGAATTTAGATCAAATCTAATAGCTTTCGTGAGTGAATCTTAAACTTTTTGTTTGTATCGATTATTGAAGATTTTAGACTTTTGTGTTGTGTAAATTTAGAATAAGGAACTGTTAAGTACTTAGCGGTAATGTAGAATTGGGTTAGAATTTGATAAAAGAAATTCCATCTTCTTAAAAAAAATTTTGATTCCAATAAATGATTGAATTTTGAAAGAAATCTATTGAATCTAAAAGTATTAACTTTCTCAAAAACTTTAAGATTTATTTGAAATCGTTAAATTTGAAACTTCAAAGCCTCAACAAAAAATAGATCAAATCACTCTTCTTACAAGAACAGAACCTTGCAAATTGTCTCATTTCAAATTTTCACACCTCAAAATCACATCACTCTCAAAAAAATGACTCACGAAACTCAAGTATCATTTGTTATACCCAAACAAAATAAAAACACATAAGTGCTATTGAACTTTTGAAAACTCAAAACATCTTAAAAACGTGATGGAGTAAGGACACCCAAAAAACAATTCATTAGCGGCTGTTTGTTAAAAAAATATTATTAAATAATGTGAGCTTTTTGAAAGAATTTCACAAGAAAAATTGTGTGTGTTCGAAATTTAAAGTTACGCAAGAAGATTGATGAGTGCAAATTAACAATTAATTAGCGTAATTTTGGACAATTTAAGATTAGGAAAGGATTTAATGGCTTTTGGTTTCTCTAAGTGTTTGAATGGGCATTGTTCGAAAAGTGTTGCAAAAAAATTGATTTTTGAAGTAAGATTGATTGAAATTTGTGCAAAATTTCAGTAACTGAAAAATTACTATAGTCAACAAATTATGAAATTTTGAGAAGAGAAATGTGATTTTGATGCTAATTTGAGATGACATTTAGAGATGAATTTTTAGTCAAAACAATCACCTAATCAAACATTTTAAATTAAAATAACATCCTCAATTTATGTTTTTTATGGAAAAATTATTAAAATTTCATTCATATTTCATGACTATGAGTCCATATATTTACTCAAAAAACTTGTCCAAGCACACGATATTTTTGTTGAATGGCGACTTGTTGTCTGCAAAATACCAAACATTAACAAAGTATAAAATCATGCAAATTTTTCAAAAATATTTTACGAGATAACTTTTTAAGCCTTAACTACAAAGAATCTCGTTTTAATGTTGATGATTCATCTTTTAACGTAAATCTCTAGTCCGTCCAACACCAACATGTCTAATTATAGAAATGAAGAAATTATTTAACACATTTCTGAGTCATTTTCAAGGAATTTAACGAGAAAAGAGATTCTGGACATAAAAGCAATTTGTTGAGGAACTGTCAAGATTTTTACGGCTATAACTCAAAGAATTCAACATGTTACTACGATAATGACACAAGAAAAATTCATTAAAAAAATTTGTAAATTGGTTAAGAAAAGAAAAATGAAGAATCCATTAAAAATTTTTATTGTAGATTCTTTTGATGGAAGAAAATTCTTTAAATTGTGGCTTTTAATTTTTTTTTGAGATAGGAATGAATGTGTCTTAATGGATTTGATTTTATGGAATATGAGTTGGCAGAAAAGATTGAGTTTAAATTAAATTTTTGTGGATCAAAAATGAAGGTTTTTGGGGAATTGGATTGAGCTTTGTAGATAAATAAAAATTTAGGTTTGAACGTTATCTAGGTCTACATCATTTTGATGAACAATACGAAATTGATCACGTAAACAGGAACTAAAAGAGTATTCAAAATATTTTTTAAGAAGCAGGATTTCTATGGAATTTTCACAAAATTTCATTTCTTTAGAAATAATTTAAATTTCTAAATTTTCAAGATTGCTCAATAAACCACAAAAAAATTAGTCACCCCAAATATATTCATTACAAAACCATCCAAAAAAGTTGAGATTAGAAATTTTTAACTTGAAAGACATTTTTGTGGTGAAAAAATAAGGTTTAACATAATTTAGAGTCATTCCTTTCAAGTGTGAGATCAACCTGAAACATCACAAAAAAAAGCCGTCAACATTTCAAATTAGTCTTTCACATAAATTTCACGGGGATTAATGAAGCCACAAAAATGTCATAACATCTTCAATTTGATGACTCGTCTCGTCTATGGAGGTGGAATAAAAAATTCATCATAAAAATCGAGATTTTTTATTTGATTCCGAATTCAGCCCAAAAAATGATTGCAAAGCAAATTTCGTGAAATTATGTCGGACGTGCTGCTTTGAGGTTCATTAAACGAGAAAATTTAGCGAGAATAAATACAGAAAAATAAGCAAAGCACCTCGATATTTTTATATTATTTTAATCTGTGCCGTTACTTATCTTTATAATTCTTGCAATGGACCAACCGCATACAATTTTCATTTTCAACATCAGCTTAGTTACAAATCATTTTTCACATTCCCATATGAATAATCATCAGACCTTGTTGTCTCACTTTGAATTATCTTGTTGACTTAGAAGATTAGTTGGCACATTTTTAATAAATGCGCAATAATTTATGGTGATTTTTGAGGTTTTGCAAGGTTTTGAATAATCAGAATCTTTTTAAGTTTCAAGCTTTATGTTTTGAGTTTATTTCTCATTTTAAAAAGTAAATCCAACCTCCAACATCATCTTTCATTAATACCAGAAAAATTTGAAAGTTACAACTTTCAAGATCAATAAAATGATGATTTTGATATTATTTAAGATACCTTCAAAACAAATTCAGTTCCAATTCTCATTAATATACATCTCGAGGCACCATTGTAAAGAAGCTTTTTCAGCTATGCCCAACTCATTTATTTAAACGCCAAGAAAAGATATTCATCACAAAACTGCTGTGAACAAAAATTCTTTTGTTTCATATTTTTGCTGATTAAGTTGCTATTGACTTTGGTCAATCCATTCAATTCCGAATCTTTTTACACAAAAGCATTTTTGTATGTGCTGAAGTTGTTAAGAATAATGGAAGACAATTGCATATTTATGATGTTGATTGTTTCATTCTTTCTATGCGTTTGTTGTTCGAATAAAAGGGAAGAGCTTAGGGGCCGTTCACTTATTACGTAACGCAAAAATTCGGGTTTTTTACCCCCCCCTCCCCCCTGCGTAACGTTTTTAACAAAAGAATCAGGTGCGAGAACAATAGACCGTAACAAACTTTCGACCCCCCCCCCTCAGAGCGTTACGTAATAAGTGAACGGCCCCTTAAGACTTTTGATAACTTACGAGGTGAATTGAGGAAGGAGGAAATTTATTTGAGAATATGTATAGCCTTTGTGGGACGGTTGACTTTCAAGGAAAGAGATTGTATGGTGTTGTTGTTTAATGGACAGAATTTGATTCATATTCGAATATCAAAGGTTCAAATCCTAAAAATTCAAAAACTTGTATTTAGAATATTTAAGATGACTTGTCTCTCAAGGAGTGAAATTGAATTTTTGGATTTTTTTTTTTTTTGTTTAAAAATCGTCAATAAATTTTCATTTATCTTCCTATTCCTATCCTCTATTATCCCAACCTTTATTTTTTATACCACGTTAAACAAACATTTCATCATTCTCAATCATCCATTTAAATTCCGTCCAAAATTCATTTGATCCATTGAAGCTTGAAGAGAGGAAGAAGAAATAAATTGCCATAACAAATTATTGACCTAAAGAAGAAGTACACGGCAAGAAAAGAATCGAAAAGAAAAGGAGATGAAAAAAATAAAGTTTTTATCTGAACCGTCACTGATCACAGGTGAAAGATCTCTTTCTCTCTTCCGATGCAGACCAAACAACAATCAACAAACAGTCAGACGGAGAAGAAAGGAAAAGAAAGAAAATTGAAAAGAAAGAAAGAGTGAAGCTGCGAGTAAGCAAAATGAAGTAGGTTATTGAACAGGTTAATTCTCATTCTTATTCACGTGAATATGAATGTCTATAGATATACAGATATCTGTTTATATACATTATTTTAACCCATTTATTCCGATACTCTCTCTTTCTCTTCTCCTTTGCCAATGTCCACAAACAAAAAAATTATGTTTTCTTAAATTTTACAATATTTTTATACCTATTTGATTCAATTGTTACTGAAAAATTTGCAAACTTTATTCATGACTTGGTGGTTATAGCGAATTTATTAAATTAAATTGTATCAAGTCAAACTATCTTTACACAACACTTAATTATGATTTAAAATTTAGTACCTAATTTTCTGTGAATAAATCAATGCATTTCATGTGACGTACGTCACGTGACCAAATTAATGCAAATTATTTTCTTAGTCCTCATTCCTCTGCCTGACTTTAATTAAAATATTACTGTACTATACATTTTTGCAATTATTCAGTCACTCAATTTGTAAAAAATTATTTCTTTTGACATTAATTCCCAAAAATTATTATTATTATGTAGGTCTCACCAAAAACAGATATCCATTCGTCGTGTCTATCTCAACTGTATTCAAATTTTTATCGAACATTCAAAATACTCATTATTTTCCAGTAAGAACAGCTATACAATAATAATTTACAGATATGAGGGTATACAACAACATCATTTGAATCATTAAAGTCATAGCGACCAAACTTCCAGCACAGTTATGTGCGACTATTAAGAAAGTTTCCATTAAAATAAATATTTTTTGCATCATCACTCTATGGGCTGGCATGTCTTTCATCAGATTCTATTCAAATTTCAACAAATTAGAGTTTTTCGCATTTCTTCTCAAACTTCAAAGCTGTATCGACAATTTGAAAAGATAATTCTATGGTCAAATGGGATTACGAAGCAGGAATTTTGTTAGGTTATTTTTGGAAGCGCATTTATTGTGTTTACAGATTTGGCTAAAGCAATTTGTGTTTAGCGTTTAAAGTCAGAAAAATAGTTCTTCCTACAAATCACACTTAACGATTTAGTCCACCTTTCGTCATCCTACAAAAATACAAGAAAAATATAAAATTAAATAAAATATTGATCAAAATTCTCTCAGCTCTTAATTTTCTCTTCACTGCCCTTTTCCACGCATTTCTAACCATGCACGAAGTAGCGCAAAAAATCTTCTAATAAATTTATTTCATTTCTTTTACTATGAGTATTTTTAAATATCTCAAAGCATGTAAGCAATTTCTCTTTGGCAATTAGGGCCTAGCAAAAAAAATATAAAATAAAATAAAATCATCATCAGCCTTCTCACTCTGCACACTCATAAATATCCGCAGGAAAGTAATCATCATTAACTATTCGCACTTTAAATGGCGATAAATAAATTAAATTGATGCTAATTGCCAACACTCTCGGTCTCATTCTAAAGAAATGAAATTAATTTTATGATGAAATTTGAGATGACAAACCTGTTTTGTCCGAGAACGGATCTTTGAGACTTCCACTTCCCGTCATTGACTATTGATTGTGTGGCTTTCGTGGTCATTGATACGTTTGTATATACACACATGTGTGGATGGAATTTAATCGAGAAAGAGAAAAAAAAGAAATTGGCGAAAATTAAAGCCATTGAATGGCAACGAAAGAGAGCTATGGACAGGAAGACAAGTATAGAATTCTTCGAATCACGCGAATAAGATGGAATTGTTAGAAAAAAATGATGGTAATAATGAGCTTGAAGTACTTGTAATGAACCAAAACTGATTTACCGTTTTACTTTATTTGCAAATTCATTCTCACACTGTTCTGCTTTGATTTGAATTGCGCCTCACAAGTGACTTTTTATTCTAAAAATTTCTTTTTTTGCTCATTTTATCGCATAATCTTCATCATGATTAAGCTTATGATTTATTTTCGTATATCAAGATCTGATTGATGCGAAAATAAGCAGAATTAGTGAAAATTAAATGCGTGAAAAATTCAGCCTCATTTCTAGTTTTTTGCATTCATTTGATTTTTATGAACGTTGGCTGGCTGGGTTTGAATTATAGATTGAGGATGAATCTTCAAATTAAGAATGGAAATTTTGATTTTGAGGGCTATAACAATAGAAGTGGGACTACAATTATATTATTGCAGAATGCAAAACCTTGCGACTTGTCTTTAAAAATTTGAAATATTCTTCGATTCAAAGCAATTTTCATGAAATTTTTCTCAAAAAAATATTCGCTCTAGTAACACCTTGCAAACCAAATTCCTTCCCATTTCATGTTGCAAATAAATTAACAAAAAATTCAAAACAATAGCCACACAAAAAAAATATTAAAAAATTCATCAATAAATTAAAAGAACAAAAAATGTTTTGGGAACAAGAAGCAGAAATATTTTTCATGTTTCCGCTAGTTATTTATGCTGTGTGAAGAAAACTAACTGAAAAAATTGTTTAAAGTCTTGGAATTGTTAATTTGAGAATAAAAAAATCCCATTAATTTCTGATTTTCTTGCTATCCAAATTAAGTGCTTTATTTATGATTTGTTGGATGTAGAAAAGAAATTTGCATTAAATGTATTAAGTCGTAAATGAGTTGCTCTTAATCATTTGGAATAATTTGTGGGTTATGCGCAACATGGAAACTGTTTATGATGTTTTATTTTGGTGAGAAATAAATCTAGCCATGCCGATATGGGGCATTGTGAAATCTGCTGAGTTTCTTCACCTTAACGAAGGTGCCATCGGCCGCTGATAATCCATGCATGTAGGTGTTGATATCCGGTGATCATTTAAGCTTTAAATTTGAATTTCTCTTTGGTCAAAAAGATTACTGACTTAAAAAAATTGACAATCACTGACTTTCGACATTTCCTCATTCCTTCCTTTCTAAAATGGAAAAAAATATCAATTAAAAGATATGAAAAAATACCTCAAAAAATCGCATATCTCACGTCTCCTTTTATTAGCATTTTCAAATTTTTTCGTGACTTTTATTGAAACTTTCAAATTTAAGATACGACGATAATGGTACATGACTGCCCGTATGATGTTTCATTAGCTTGATCATGCAGCTTTTATTGACATTTTTTGTCAGCATCATATCAATTTACAAGTGTCAATTTGAAATATTGATATTTTACTAGGAACGTGCTTTGGTGGCATTTGGCTATTTTAAATTGAGGATAAGACTTAATTGGTAAAAGTTGTGGTGTCATTTTTCAGACGAAAGTTTAATTTTATTGGCAAAATTATCAAATTCCCACGAAAACTGCTTAAATGGCGCCAAGCTACTGATCACATCCAGAATCATCTAAAACCCATAAAACAAGCTGTAAATTTATCCATAACTGAATTTACCTAAAATGTTTACAGAAGCCCGAAAAAAATCCATTAAGCCATATCCATCATTAAGCTTATAAAAAACTGTTAACAGAACTTATAATATTGGATCATCCAGCAACACTAATTAACGATCGATTGTTTAAAAAAAATTGAAACAGTTCAACATTAGTTCCGTAACAGTTTAATGATAAAAAAAAATAAGTTACGATACATTACGCAGTTATGAACATTAACATATAATGTGCTGCTTACTAAACATCATGCAAATAAAATATGAAACTATTATCAAATCATAATGCTTATTTTTTGGTCGAATAGCTGAATATTCATATTCATAATAATTATATTAATTTTTACTTATGGTACGACTCATAAAAATATTTTGTTTATGTGCATCATTAGCCAATTTGGGGTTTGTTTTATTTTCGTAATGCTTAATCATCCTTAAAACAATTGAATTTCTATGTAATAGTAATAAAATTGGATAAAGAGATTTTATTAATTTTTTTTTGTAAATACCCCTTCTCAACACTCGAATTTAATATTATTTAGGTTCATGAACAGTCAGTCCAATTCCAATAATTTGTTACTGAAGCTTCTTCAAAATTCAAAACCCCTGCCTCAAAATTTTATAATTTTTTTTATGAGAGAAAACCACGCACATTAAAAAGCAATGAAACAATAAAATTGAGACCATTTAAGGTCTTTCAAATGCTTCCCAAAAAATTACTGCCTAAATACTCGCATGAAATAAAATGTTTAACGGTCAATTAGTGCGCAATTTAATAAAGAAAATCATGGCATGCAGTTTTGAATGAAAAATGTATACAGAAGACGTAAAAAAAGATAATTTGTGGAAGTTTTACATGAAGCGAGACGTTTAAAATTGTGAATTATGACTATCCGAAAGCTCGTTGCTTTATTTTCTGATGATGGAAATTTATTTCTCTACTTTCAAATTTGCAACAAAAAAATGAGAGACGCTTCCACTTAATAATTCCGCCTCCATAACAAACATAAAAGTCAGTCATTGTATGAGCACATGCGATTTTCGTGAAGCATAATTTTTTAGCGGAAAATGTGATTTTGATGCGGAAACAAAAGGAAGTAAATGAATGGCAGCATAAAGAATTCAATTTTACATTTCTTTTGTACGTCAATCGATGGACATAAATCAATAATGAGTTTATGATTATTATAAACATTTTTTTTATTCACTGTACATGCAATTTAGATATCGAGCAGTGATTCAGCTTTCACTTTTCTTCCACATCTCTTCAATAACATATCAAGCTTCTGTGTTGGATCAACTTCTCAAAAAAATGAGAAAAAGAAAAGAAAATTTAAAATCATCAAGACATGTCCAAAAAAAGAAATGCAAAACATTGATAAAAAAGCGAAATCATCATGTTTTCTTTATGTATCACTAGATTTGTGTGTTTGGGCAGCCGTTGCACATAACGTTCAGTATCGCATTTTATGCAAATAAAGTTGAATGTCTCTCTGCATTTGCATATGTCACATATCTTTGTATGGATATAATTTTGGATGAAGAATTAATCACAATTTGTAAGAGATATTGCTAGTTGTTTGTCTGGTTGTCTGCATCTTCGTAAATATTTCCAATTATATTCCCGAGAAATTTGAATGAAGTACAGTGGGTATGATTCGTTTAGCCGAACTAACATTTTTTGATTTTTCCACTTGTTAGAGACTTTTTACATTGAAACTTTTGGTGGATAATCTTACCTATTTAGTGCATGTTTATAATCAACAATGACAATTTAAAAAGAATTAAACATTGATTTAAAAAAAATATTTTTCGTAAAAATGGCACTTACAGAGTGTGATTCGTTTAGCCGAACTTTTGAATCATTATTTTTTCGGCTTAAATTTAATTCTTCTGTTATTTTTTGATTTTATTATAATTAAACTAAGAAAAATCTTTAAATAACAACAAAAATTTCCACAGTTGCATCAACTTTCATGGAAATTTTATTAAGTTTTCAAGCAATAAAATTTTCCATACATTTTTAAAAAATTTTTGCAAATTTTTGTTAAAATGGCTTATAAAGTGACATGTTTACTATGATTTTAAAGTTTATTCAAATATCTATCAGAAAAACATAAAAGACTTTTGAAATAACTTGAAAATATTAAAATTTCAATCAAAAAGTTTTATGTAAACAGTGAAAATTGTCAAATTTTGAACAAGCTTTTTTTCTCATTTCCCTCATTCAAGAATTATTTCTTTATTTGTTAATTATTAAGCCTTCAAAATACTGAAAGAACATATATAATATTAATTTTTTCCCTCACAAGAATAGGAGATTTGAGTCAAATAAATTTTGGTAAATTTCAGCTTAGGCGAAAATGTATCTACAAAAAGTGCTTGAAACACTAACAAATCAGCTTTGAAACATGTAAAATTGTTTGAATATAACAATAAATAAAGTTATAAGCATTAAACAGATGAAATTTTGTCAAAAAAATTTATTTTTTGAAAATCAAGATTTTTTTTTTTTTGTAAAAACCCAAACTTTCATTTGTAAAAAACTCCGATTCTAGTGAGGGAAAAAAATAATATTATATATGTACTTTCAGTATTTTGAAGGCTTAATAATTAACAAATAAAGAAATAATTCTTGAATGAGGGAAATGAGAAAAGAAGCTTGTTCAAAATTTGACGATTTTCACTGTTTACATAAAACTTTTTGATTAAAATTTTAATATTTTCAAGTTATTTCAAAAGTCTTTTATGTTTTTCTGATAGATATTTGAATAAGCTTTAAAATCATAGCAAACATGCCACTTTATAAGCCATTTTAACAAAAATTTGCAAAAATTTTTTAAAAATGTATGGAAAATTTTATTGCTTGAAAACTTAATAAAATTTCCATGAAAGTTGATGCAACTGTGGAAATTTTTGTTGTTATTTAAAGATTTTTCTTAGTTTAATTATAATAAAATCAAAAAATAACAGAAGAATTAAATTTAAGCCGAAAAAATAATGATTCAAAAGTTCGGCTAAACGAATCACACTCTGTAAGTGCCATTTTTACGAAAAATATTTTTTTTAAATCAATGTTTAATTCTTTTTAAATTGTCATTGTTGATTATAAACATGCACTAAATAGGTAAGATTATCCACCAAAAGTTTCAATGTAAAAAGTCTCTAACAAGTGGAAAAATCAAAAAATGTTAGTTCGGCTAAACGAATCATACTCACTGTATTATTGAATGCTAATATTAAAATTAAATGTTATTTGATTCTATTTTGCAATTATGTAATTTAAAATATTTTGAGTACAAAATAGAATGCGTTTAATGTTGCTCAATTTATTTCATCCCAGCATCAATTTTACAACGTGATATGACAATCGTGATTTTGTAGGTTGGTTTATCACTATCATTATACTCAACTATGTGCGTAAATGTCTATAAATTTTAATATTATTTTTGTTGAGTGAGTGTTTTATTAGTCTCATAATCTTGCACATGGGTGGCTTGATGGCATTAAAATCGAAAGTTGTCGCCGAATTTTTTTTTAATTGTTGTTGTTGACTTTTTACTTTTCTTCTTCTCACTGGCACTGCAACAAATAAAGAAATGAGTGGTATTATTTAATAAGAAAAAGTTCGAATTGATAAAAATCTTTAAGCTGGAAACAAAATAATGAATAATAAGAAAATCTTACTTATGTAATGGGGTTTTAAAGAGATGTTGAATGGTGAGGAGTTTGTAAAACAAAATATATTGAAAAGCTGAAAATTTAATAAAAATAAAATAATTTTTTAAAAAAATGAGGTAAAAAAGTATTAAATTTTGTATAATTAGAACTTGAAGGAGTAATTTCCAAAATTTCCAAGGATTCAAACCTTTACTTTTTACATTTTTGCGACTGCTTATTTTTTTAATTTTAATAACTTTTCAAATTACATGACAAGCATAATAAAATAACCAAAAATTTAATTAAAGCAATAATACATGATACTATAAACCTTTATGCAATTTAAACATATTTTACTACCACTTTTATTCACTTAAAATTTATACCTCTGCCCCCTAAAAAAACTGTCTCCTTCATATATTTTCGTGGTTCATTAAATATTTTGAATTTTTTAACATTCAAGCGACAAACATGCAATGGAAGCAGCAACAAAAAAAAAATACAAGTAACAATAATCAAAATGAAAGTGTAATGTAATGGCATAAGAGGATTTAATTGCAATCTCATAAGCGACATAAAAGTGTAAACACATGCAATAAGTAAATATTCCGGTTAGGTATATCGACTTAACTCGTGCGCCCATCCCACACTTCCTTTCCCAATGTAATGCGAAAAATGTTAAATTATTATTTTTTTTTTAAAAAAAAATAGCAACACGGCATTAATTGAAAGTAAGTGTGTAAGAGTTTGATGATGCATTAGATAGAAAGAGAAAGAATTACAAATTATTAAGTAATCAGATCAATAATACAAAACAAAAATATGCAGTCATAATAAGGAAAGCTGGTGCACTAACGAGATATTTTATTATTATTTTTTCTCGATGAGATCAGATGGTAGATGCAAGTTGGAAAATGTTTAAATACGAAAAAATAATGACGCAAAAAATAAATGGACAAAAAGTGAAATGCTAGCCGTATATTAAACTCAACTAACTTTCTTGATATTTTAGGATTTGAACCCATTTCTTCTTAAGCAATTTTATTTATTGTTAAGAACTTACTTTGCTAATATGATTTAAGTTTTGATAAATTAAGTCCAATTCAAACAAGAACATAACCTTAATAAATTTCTGAAACAAATTATCACATCATAATTCATTCTCAATAATTAAAAGTTCAAACCGCAATCATGACTGCATTTTTTCTCAAAGATCTCGCACAAAGAAAGCCATTGCAGAATTGTTGGCGTCTGTTTATTATAAATTCATAAAAAGAGACTATAACTCGATACAGATTTGTGCCATGGCATTAAAGCATTAAACATGTCGACTTAATAAATTTTTTTCTCTCTTCTTTTCATCCAACATGATATAAATAACATAAATCTACGTACATACAATAACATTGCATTTTAGTTTCGTAATAAGGATGACGAGATCGAGAGTACAATTAATAATAGACTGTAAATGCAACATTACCTGACGACGTGCTGTGACGGAAGACTTTATTGTAAAAAAGAATGAATACAAAGGGAAATGACACAGTATGTCTCATTACTCATGCTCATGGGGACATTAAATAAGTGTCAATGATATGAAAAAATAATAATAATTTAACACTAATTGAGCGGTTGCGTATGATTGTATGTTTGGTGATTTATCGTCTTTCGAGTGCTCTTTTTTCGACAATATACACAACTGCTGGCAAGAGATAAACAATTCCTGAAGCATAAAAAATAAATTGACGATGGGAAATGAACAACAGCAAACAATAAAATTGAATTATTTATTTTATTAAAAATTATGTAACTGAAAGTAAAAAGAAGTGAAAGAAAAATTGGAATGGAAAGAAGAAGATTTTATTGAAATAGCCAGTTTTAAGTCAAAAAGATTTTTTTTTATATTTTTTTGCTGCAAACGTTTATTGATTCCTTTCACTGAAACGACTAAATCGGGGAATGCAAATTGGAACTAATGACATGTGGAATTATCCATTGATTTGAACAAACTAAGTGTGTTAGGTTACGAAATTATGAAATTATTATTTGTTTTGATGCTGAAAATTTGTAAGTTCGGACAGCGAAAAAATTCTCATAGCTTTTACACAATGTAAGAACTGCAGTTTTTTTTTTTTTTTGCAAAAAATAGAATTAAAATTAGAATAAAATAAAAGAAATGATTTTTGAAATGAAAAAAAAAATGAAGGTTCGATTCCTTTACTTGAAAATAAAATTGAATAAAAATTGGTCTTTCTGTTGTTCTTTTTTTTATTCTTTATTTTTTGCCTAAATCACTTCAATATATCTTAGTTCTACATATGCACGTTCCTTTTCATGCAAAGTATCGATATTTCATCATAAATCTTAAATTAAAAAGTAAAAGTGTTGCATCTTCATAATCTCTCAATCTTGCTCAGGTGCTGGGAAAATCAATGCGTGCTGAAAGCAACTAATGAAAAACAAATATTTCTAATTATTTAACAATTTGAATTTCGTGATATGGGAGGTAACAAAAAAGGCGGAAGATAAACAAACAAAGGCACAAGTTCATTAATTACTTCTATAATTGAAGATGTGATGAAGAAAAATTTAAATTTTGAATAATTTAATTACAATGGATTAAGAAAAATGGTTAGTTATTAAATAATGGAAACTTGAGGCTAAATAATGTTAAATTGAATTTATTTTAAAGAATAATTGTATGATAAAATTGGATTTAAGACATTTAAAGAATTAATTAGTAGTCGACACAAATTCTAAGTTAAGGATTAAAACTATACAAAAAGATAAAAGAATCGAGAAAAATCTAGCAGCTGAGTCATACACAACTCTTTGTGCAGATCTATAAACAGGATTTTATCACTTCTTATGTCAGATATTTCATTATAATCTTTTAAAAACTGATTTAATAACAAATTTTAATAGGTAAAAAATTGCTACAGAATCTACTCAATCAGAATTTTCAAAATGACATCAACCTTGAATTTTCAGTAGATCTTGTTACTCTGAAAGTCTTACCTATTATTCCTAAACATTACCAAACAACAGTAATCATTAAACATAACAATTTTTCAAGTACTGCTCTTTAAAG
The DNA here is from genome assembly GCA_026123125.1 of Chironomus striatipennis. Lineage (NCBI taxonomy): Eukaryota > Metazoa > Arthropoda > Insecta > Diptera > Chironomidae > Chironomus > Chironomus striatipennis. Next base: position 20,645,828 of record CM047394.1, on the reverse strand, counting down.
CTTCAATCTTTTACTCTCGAAAAGTCATCTATAGTTCCATCGTCTTCTTTTTCTTTTCAATCCAATGCAGACAACATACATAATAACAAATAAATAAATAAATATTGAATAATTCGTTAACATAAAAGAACTCTAAGATGGCACTCTAAAGACTCGTTGAATAATTTGTTATGAAATTTTCCTTCATTTCTAGCATTGATTTGAATAGAATTCATTCATTTGGTATTGATATTTATTATGTTAATAGCAACCATTCAACATTGAAATGGTACAAGAAACTTGAATAAGATTTTTCTTTTTACATTAAGTGATCTTTCATGGTCTACATCTTTTGTGTTCGATATTATGTTGCGAATTTTCTTGATTGTTGTGGGATTTGCGATCATTTTGGTAATTTTTAGAATATTAAGTTAAAAAGAGATTCCATTATGTATCTTTCTAAAACTTTTGTCAGGTATTTTGAAACGAAGAACTGAAAAGTATTCTAGTGATAAAAATCTTTCCATCGTGTAAATTTCTATTATCTAGCTCCCAAACCAAAATAACCGTTATTCAATAAAATGTCAATTAAATGACAGATAAAATCAAAAAGTCACACCAGCATCAAATTTCCGAATAGGAATAAAATTAATTACTTAATTCATTATAAATGCGCCTCGAGCGATCAATAAACGATCCCAGCCTCGACTTATTTGTACCAATTTTCTTTCTCTTCTTCTTCTTTGCCCCTTTTCATCACCTTAAAGTGTGTTTATGTAACATGATGGAAAAGAGTTAAATGCTACTATTAAATTTATTAATAAAATCTCTTCCTTTCTCAATTTATTCAGCTATTCAACAGCTACTGGTTGGATTAAAAAGCTTAATGACACAAAGTAATACAATAAGTGAGACGGCGACTTAGTGACCAAGCATTTTTGCACAAGACATCGATTATGTAGCAAAAAATTGTTTTTTTTTTTTCTTCATTAAAAGCGTTTTTGCAAATGAAATAAAAACTTTATTTTTTAATTTTTTTATTATCAACAACACAAAAAAAACTGCAAAAACGCAAAAATTACGTATGTGTCGAATGGAAAGTGTGAATTGATCATATGTATGGCATGCTGAACATACGCGAGAGGTCTAATAACACAATATTAGTCATTATTGCACATATTTATGGACAATACGCATTCTTTTGTGTATTATGAATGCTTTGGTTTGCGTTTGAAAGGAAATATGGTGCAATAAATTAGTAGCATGTTGATTGGAGTGTCAGAGGTGCATTCTTAGATGACAATTCAACTGATGATGATGTCAAATATGTGCTAAATTATTTTAGTTTGATGTTTACTGTAATTAATTGTTTTATTGGCGGATGCCAGTTGGTTGAAACATTTAAATGGTTTTTTTGCATGGTTTATGGTGAAAGGCAGGATCTGAATTTGTATTCCTGTTTCAAATGATGATCAAGATTGAATATATGAGATTATACTTTAAAAGTTCTTAAAGAATCGAAATACAACAAATTAAGCTTAAAAAATCAAAACAAGCCCAAAACCTGGCAATTTTTCTGCATAATCAGTTCATCAACCTCATCATCCATCGACATTAAAAAAACAACTACTAAAAAAATATCAAACTAAATGCAAAACCACTTAGTCCTCAATTATCATTAGGTCAACGTAGAAAAATATTTTCCCAATCATGCATTTGCACGAATCATCAATGACCGTCATCAGCTCGATGCTGTGAAGACATACAAGAAAGATGAAAAATTATCATAAAGTCTGAATAATGATTTTTAATAAATTTTATTGTTAAGAGCAGTTTTAAGTGGCGAATGGAAGAAGTAAAAAAAACTTTCACCTATAAGCGATCACAAAAAATTTTCCTCCGCACATTTTTCTGCTCTTTTATGTTTTTTTGTATGCATTTATCGTGGCCACATAATATTATTATTATTTTTATATTTTTCTATGAAATAATAACAATAATGACTTCGTGGAAAGATTCCCCATATTTTTTTGGTACAAAAATTAAAGATTTTTTCACTTGTTTATTTTGTCATTAGTACTTATAATTTTTGAAGCACTCTTCCCTGACTAAGATGAGTTGCTAAGCACACTTTGAAAAGTTTCAAAGGAATCATAATTTAAAACAAAATTGATAATTATTTCACTAATCAATTTTTTTAATAAAAAAATATGCGCCTTAATATTAAATTTTGATTCACACATCTACTTGCATAATTTTTTCTTCGACAGCTCATTGCTCGTCTATGATTTTTTTTCATTAATTTTTTTAAGCTTTTCATCTATTAAATGCTTTAACATTTCATGAAAGAAAAATTATTTTATGAACTTTTTTCTCTCTTTCTATTTTATTTCGAAATAATTTAAATGAGTTAAACATTAAAGAAATATTACAATACAAACAAAGGAGTACAAAAACAACAATTACGATTTTAGTAATAACAATAAACGATATTAAGCTTGATGAGGAGGTAAAAATGAATTTATTAGAGTGAAAAATTCGAAGAATGCAAAAATTTAAAAAAATGTTCAAAGTCCTCGTGTTGTTAATCGAGGGACTTAAGCGCATTTTTGTCGCAGCGATCAGTAATCGATTAAATAGAAACTGCTTTTAATTACAAAATTCCTTAATTCTTCTTTTATCATCAAAAAACCCTGCAAGAAAATACAATTTTTATAAAAAATAAAACTATATAATAATAACAGAATCCATTAAATTCCGTCTTTCTAGCATGCACTATGCATGAAAAGTCTGTTCTCACAATAATAAATACAAAACCTTACAAAACGAAAGAAAAAAATTTTGACCAAAAATAACGGTCAAAAAAATTTTAAATTCCAACGGTCAAAAAAAATTCAAATTTTTATCGAGGGGTTTTCAACAATTTTTTTCCTTATTTAATGTTAAATCGTTGATTACAGGAATAGTAGATCATTTAACGATTTTTTAATAAGCGAGGCCGGAATAACTCGATAGTAGAAAGATAATTCATCATAACAGAACTTTTAACTATGTCTGGTTTCTGAGATCTCAGAGCTCATCCAGCCAGCCAGCCAGCCAGCCGAACAAAGTGAAACTATAAGCGTCATTTTTTGCAAAAATGCGCTAAAAATGGAAAAATTTGACAGTGTTAGCTCGTAAACAAAATTTTATTTTGATACTTTGTAGGATTCAAACCTTTGCCAATTAGATCATTCTTGAAACCAATTTTATTCTTTTTTCTTTTTTTAAAAACTTGTTGATTTGTTTTGCAAGATGTTATTTTATCCTGAATTTCTGACTTAGTCATCACCTCTTAATCTTTTTTTTAGCGCATTTTTGGAAACTTGTTTTCAAAAAGGAAGCTCAATCATACACTTTGATCGGCAGCAAATTTTTGAAAAACTATCTTTTGATCTAGACATCGTAGAGAGCTCAGGTTTGTTTTATTAGCTTCGTTTTATAAAGTTATTGTGGCCACGGCTATTTAGAAGTCTTAAAATTGAGTTTAAACACCTTAATTATCAAACTTTTAATTTTTTCATACAAACAAAATATGAGTGCGTTCAGTAATTTGAAATTTAACGGTAAAAAGTAACGGATGTATTCAGAAATTTAAATTTTTTTCTAACGGAAAATTTAAATTTCAGAAAACCGTTAAATCGTAAGAATATTTTCTGCATTGCATGTTATGAAATTCGATTTTATTGTATAAACTTTAAGAGAAAGTAAGGGTTTTGATCATTAATTTTAGAAAAGGAGTTTTGATCATTAACTTTAAACTTTTTGTAGTAATATTATGATTAGAGAAATAGCAATAGAGTTTTAAAACTTGTCCATCTTTTCTATTAAATCAATTGCAATCGCTGCGCCAAAAATGCGCTAAAGTCCCTCGATATAAAACACGAGGACTTTTGTAATTTTTTATTTTTTTTTTTTTCCTAATTATTCCTCGCACTTTTATTAATTAAAGTCACTTAAAGTGACTTGCAGCTCTTCCTTTATTTTCTTATTTTGACAAGCTTCAAAGCACTTAAATAGCATTACAAATGTAAAAAACAAATTACCAACTGTTCCTAGCTGGTAGTTACTGGTAACTAATCGGGTAATTCCCAACAGTCACAGTTGAAACTTGCATTTTAAAATGTTGCAAAGACCTTGATTAATCTGAAAAGAAATAAACAAGCAGATAATGACATTCAATTTTTTTTAGATATTTCTTTTATATTGAATTCGATAAGAGTGAAAAAATGTGTAAATGCGCGGATATAAGATCGAATAATGCACAATGTAAATAGATGTAAAACTCGTGCAGGAATTTCTCTTGTTGGGATAAAGTTACAAGATAAAATTTGATTAGTTGTAGAGGATTTTGTAGTTGAGGAATACATTGTTGCAAATTTTTGTTTAAACCTTGTTGGGATGCAATAGAAAGCAGAAAAAAACTTTAACTGATAAACAATGATCAGTAGCTTATTTATTGAATACCTACTCTCTGCCAATTAGCAATCTATACATTCAAAATCGAAAATAATATTATGCAATGCAAAAATGTAAATAAATATGAAACATCTAAAAATACCTTTTTAAGCATCTCTTAAAATCAGACATAGGATATAACATCAATCAAAATCCTAATAGTCATCTCCATAAATATCAAATCCGATTACATCCTCAAAACTTTTAACTGTCAACATATTCGAGACAGCACTAAAAATGTTTGCCAAAAATAAAGATTCATATCTCCTCATTATTAAAATTATGATCTCTTATGACTTCCTGAAAATGTACACTTCAGTAGCTAATTCCCACAGCGTATGAAAAATTTATGAAATAAAAATTTTTTCTCATGCTAAGTGATTGTCAAAAATTAATTTTTAACATTATGAGCGCTTCCAAAAATGGTCAACAGACGTTATATTTGAGGTAAAATGTAGCGGGATTGTTCTAATGTAAATTTGTTCTTCTCTTCCTCATAAATTTTTGTTACGTAAAAATATTAAGTAATTAATACAAAACTTTTTGTGGTGTAAATTTAACAACGCTTTTCAAACTGTCAAACATCATAACAGACTTTTTGCGAATCTCAAGCTTTTTATGCAAAGAAATTCAATTTTCTGTTCAATCAAATTTATTTAGCAAATTGAATTAAATTAATTTAAATCAAATCACTTTAGTCATGTGCTCTTCACATCACGTTTTAAATTAATTGAAAAGGCAAGGATTTCCATTTTTGGTTTAATCTTTTTTAGTAAAATATAGAAAGAAATTGCAATGTCATAATATTTTTTGTTGCTTAATTTTTTGAAAATAAAATGACACAAGTTGGATAAAGTTGTAAAAGTTTTGCAAGTGAAATGCATTTTTCTGGAACTAATTTGTGTGTAAATATCTGCAAATATGAGAAATTTTAAATTGAGAAATCGAATCAATAAATTGGGTTTAATGATGCAAGAAATATCTGATAGCTAGTCAAGTATGAAATCTTCGGATGCAATTTTAATGAATTGAGAAATTCGCAATCGACTGGACAAGTTTATAATGATGAAATGATTTTTTTTGTTGTAATTATTACGATAAGAATTTATGACAAAATTTTGATTCCCTAACAACATTTTATTAACTTTACATAAACCTTAAGACATAAAATAACCAAAAATTCATTCTGATTTCCATTAAATTTATAAAAATTGCTTCCTAATAAATAATAATCAGCACATGTTGTGCACCTTATTAAAATGAATGAAATCACAAACAAAAATAGATTCAAATGAAAATGAAAATGCATAGCAAACCTCACAGCATGAAACTATAAATAAAATACACAAATTATTGGATGTAAAGTGGCATGGAAATTGTGCAAATTGTTGTTTCTGGCAATAAAGTCATGACTCAGGGAAGCAAAAAGAAGCAAAGCGCTAAAATATTTTTTTGGCAATGCACAGTCGGCAATAAAAGAATAATAATCATGAAAAATTAGCATATATGTGAGTTAAAAAAATTATATGTAGCTAATAAAGTATTACGTTATTGTTGTGTCAGAAAGATATGTTACTTACTTAGTACAACTAAGAGAATTGAACAATTGATGCTGCCACGTAAAATGGTGTTAGCATCAACAAAAATCACAACCATATTATTCGATTCATTAAATGAAGCATAAATCCAAATCTCGCATCATGTTCATAACACCTTACAGCACCAGTAGCAGCAGTAATAACGTAAAGAAATAATTGTTTAGGCATTTCTCATTTCTTTGTGCGTTTGATGATTGAATTAAATTTTTTAAAAGGCCTGTCGATTATAGCACAATTATAATTATCAATAGACATCAGCAGCACCAACTCGAGTAACAGCTAAATTCTTCATGCAACCGTGTGAACTGTTACAATTAAATAACTGAAAAAGAAGTGAGAGAATTATGAGGTCTGAAATTGCACAAAGAATTGTGTCGTAATGGTTTTATTCCATCTTTCTTTCTTATTCGAAGCTCATTTAATCTCATTTCACCGAATATATATTTATTATTATTCGTACCTTTTGAATGTAATTCGAGAAATTGCTCTTTTATTTGTCTTCATCAACTAATTTGTGGATTTCATCACGCTTTTTTCTCACTTACAATTTCTTTCAATGGATCTTTCATTTGTGGGAATCGAATTGATATATTAAGTCATTTTAGTGAATTGGATTAGATTTTGAAGGGTTACGTAGTTTGATGGATTAATGATGTCGAGTTGATGGTATTTTGAAGTTTTGATTACGTTTTAAGTGGTTCACAGATGAATTGTCTGTCTTTTAAGAAATATTACTTTAGTGGATCCTTTTGAAACACAAAAATCGAAGCATAATTGTAAAAAGGACATGAAAAATTAATAAACTAATATTAAAGCAGATCAAAACCTTTAAAATCGTATCAATCAAAAGTTATTCACACTACAAGACTTATTCTCGTGCAAATCCAATCCAATCTCATATTTATACCCATTATTCCATCGAGTAGGGAGAGACACACATGAAGCAGAAAAACGACTCATATTATGAAAAAAATTGAAATAATATAGTTATGAAGATATCAAAATCGGCTTAGTGAACATTAACATTAAAATCATTTCAATTCATTTTTTTCTCATTTTCATTTTCATTCTCAATTTTACTCTCCATTACAGATGCGAGCAGCTACAACGACGACTAATATTATTGGCAACACAAATTGTGAGATGGAGGAGAAACTACCAGAATCGCAGGTCACAACGTCGTGTGTTGAGTTTAAAGGTGAACGTTTTGTAACGCATGTGGATTTATCGGAACCAATGGTAAGCTAATTAGTGATTTAATTGATGTTTAAAAGTGAATATAAAAAAATCCCTCAAAAGGAAATTGAAAATAATAAAATTAGTGCTGGATGACAATCATTATAAATTAAATTAGACCATTTAAATGGAAAATATCAACCTCCATGACATTAAATAATGATCGATCGAATAGAGAGATTTAATTCCTGTGAGATTTTTATCTAAATTTTTTACATGTTACTTCCAACATTGTTATGCAAAATCTCGTAGCACGAAAGTAAAAAATGAGTGAAAGTGTTGCAAATTTGCATATGTTTATTGTGAATAGAATCATTACTGTACATACTCATATGTTTTTTTATATTATTTTATCTATTACAATAATATTGAAAAAATTTACTTTTCCGCTCGACAGCATCATCAATCAGAAGAATCAGCATTCAAGACATTCATAAAGATGGAAAATAACAGCAACAATTCAAATACAATAGTGCCGCACCTCGATATGCGAACTATAAAGCCATCATCAAATGCAACGACGATCATTGAGGTTAAAGAAAGTCATTCGACATTACAGCAACATCAGAAGATGCAAGGTTCACACAGTTCACTGTCATCATCAACATTTTGTTGTGGAGACGATGAGAAAAAGTCCTTGGATTCGATACAGAAGAAATATGAAGACATGATAAAGGAATTGAATGATTCGCATAAGAGGATTGAAGAACTAGAGAAGTCACTTGAGGTAAATATTGATGATCACAAAAAAAAATAACATACATATCCATAATTGATTGATTAAGCATTTAATCTCGTCTGACTGGAAAGACTAAAAATGGTAAAAATAATTTCCATAATTTTTTTTCACTTTTTTTGCTTGCAGGAGCAAAACAATAATATTGTGAATAAAGATCGAGTACAAGATCGAATGAAATATTTAGAGGAGCGTGAGAAGCGCCTGGAGAAAGAAAGCCATGAATTGCGTGAACAAAATGAACTGCTCGAATTTAGAATACTCGAATTGGAGGAGAATCAAGATAAAGTAAGTGGAAAAATTCCTTTTTGCAAAATTTTTCGATAAAGTTGCTAAGTAATTCAGTCAGTTTGTTTTTGAAGTAAGTTACTGTCGATGTTTACTCGAAAGAAAAATTTGATAAAAATTTAAATATTTTATTGAGTCATCATGTCATTAATGCATGTATTTAGGTATAAGAATTAAGTGGATATTAAATTACTTTTCGTTATAAACTGCTTCGTCTGTCTACAAGACTATTCTCACAACAAATCTTCTGCTTATAAATTTCATTGACCTTATAAAAGGAATGTATGATTAATGCAATCAATATGCGCTCCAATATCCATTAAACCTTCGAACTAATTTAAAAATTTATCCAGAGCACAAAACACAGAATAATAAGCACATAAGAGGATGAGAACTTTCTTCTTCTTCATTCGTTCTAAGTGAATCAAAAGAAATCAGGGGGGGTTTTGGGGGTCAAAACCCCCCCTTATTTTCGCGAAGTTTACACTAGATATTATTGAATTTTTCAGATCCGAACCAAAAAAAAAAAACGCCGAAAAGTAGCAAAAACCCCCCCTCAAAAAAATTCCTGGCTACGCCCCTGAAAAGAATCATAATAATAAGTTGAAGAAAAGCCAAAAGAATGAATAAATTAAGTAAGAATGTAAATTTTTTGTTAGTTGAGGTTTTGTGAATTCTTCAATCAACTTCCGTGCCTTTTTATCGTCTCTTTTTTTCTTCAAATCAATTTTTACAACAAAATAAGAAGAAGAAGTGAAGCAAGAAGTCAGCAGTGATGAATGAAATTGAAATTGAGAGCAATTGGACTGTAAAGAGAATTAAGAAAGATTATCACATTTATGAATTCAATTAATTGACTTAAGCTTATTTCTTTAAGTAGTTTATTTTGTAATTTTCATCGATTTAAGTTTCATTTTCGTTTCTATTTGTTTATTAACTTTTCTGTTCATTTCTTTTCACTCAAACTGCTCCAATTTCTTTTACAATAATTTCTTTAATCTTCACTAATTTTTTTTTGCCTACCTTGCCTTGATGAACAAATTTCGCTTTTTTTTGAAAAGTTTGCGAATTCAACGCTATAAATTAATGACTACATGATGCAAAATATTGGACAAATGTGAATGGATGCTTTTCAAAGGTTTTTTGAAAGTAATTCAAAATTTAATTGATACATAATTTTCTGAATGATTGTTTCAGACTTAGAAAATGTATGCTATCGTGAGATTTGAGGCATGTGTAAAACATAATTTGCTGATTAGTTGCCTGAAGGAAATAATGAATTGAATGATTTGAAAATTGGCATGCGGATAAATTATAAAATTGAAAGTATTCTTAAAGTTAGTTTTTCAAATAATCATGGCAAAAATAAAATTAAGAACAATTTGTTACTCACCAAACCTCATGATTAATTAAAATATCATACAAATTTCAAATCATTGCTTTCTAGTAAATTCAATATCCATTTAAACTTTCCCTTTTTCTCAAAAAATTCATAAGCATTTAAATAGTTTTTTATATCATAATAAATTTGCCTTAATGACGAACATTTTTCCAATCAATAAATTTTTAATTTTACGAGATTTTGAGTATTTTTGTCATATCAAATTTTATTTTAATGTCGTGAATATAAACTAGGTTATCAACCACCGAGTCAATTAAATAATTATGGTAATCCAATTCGCGAAAATATGTGTCATTAGGATAGGTTTTTAAATTTCTAAATATAGTCAGATGATGTATCGAATGTCTTGGATATTAAAGTTCAGTGTTTAATATTTCAGTTGCCATTTATGAAAATTTTCGATTTCATTTAAATGAAATTTTGCAAAATTATTTTTTTATAATTAAAAACGAGTTTTTGGTAAAATTTTTGATTGGAAAATAATTTTACGTTTAGACATAACAGTGAGCCACTAGATCAACAAAGTTAGTCAATTAAAAAAAACATTCATCAACAAAGCTTTGCTTGACTGAAAATTCATTGTAACAGTAAATCACAGTTTTTTTTGAAAAAGTGTTTACTTAAATTTTGATCGCTTCGTCAGCTCATTAACACTTATCATCCCAAAATTCTTTAAAAATTGTAAATTTCTTAATTTAAATACAATTTGATTTTCGTTGCCAAAATCTTCAATATTTAAAGGATTTTCACAACAATTTTGAGTCTGCTAAATCATGCTGATAGGCCCAAAAAATTTAATTCGTTCCATCTCATTTAATAAAATTAAGTAATTATTATTTGTATTTCCATTTTTAATTGAATTTGTTTATACACTTGATTGATTTCCCGTGCTGTTCATTGCATGATGATGAAGAAGAAATGAAAGAGAAAAAAAAAAATCGGAAGACATTTTTGCAAATGTTAGCAACAAATCATCGCCATCAGGTCATCTTCATCATCATCATGTAGCTCTTGAATATTACTTAACCATTTTTATCCGACTAGTTTAAGTGCAAAAGTCATCTTCATATTTGCTTCAAAAGTTTCCGCATTTCATGAGTTGAAAATATAAATCAATTTAGTGCAAAAAAATCAATCAAACATGCTGCAAATTGCCATGTTTTTGAGTTAATAAGTTCAACAATCGCTTACCATTAATAATTAATGACGGACTTATGTGTTGTGTGGTTTTTGTGTAGATTGAAAGAATTTGTTAATTATTGAGAAAAAACTCATTACATTTTTTTTAATGCGGGACGAGTTTTAAGGAAGTGATCTAGAACTTTTCAATAATTACTAATGAAACAGTTTAATATTCTGTCAAAATCACCACAAGGCACAAAAAGTGCGAGAATTAATATTAATAAAGAAAAGAACGTTAATCCAATTTTGGGAAGACGACGGAATGTGAATGAGAATGAGAACAAGAACGAAGCATGAAAGGGAAAGACTTAAATGCTTGAATAAGACAGAAACCAAGATCACGTTTAAGAAAAAAATATATTTCATAAAGATCGCAATCTATTGTGCCGCACACCATACAGGTTGATGACTCATAATAAAAATAAAAATAAGTACAGAATAAGCTTCAATTAATATCGAAATGTTGCGCCAAAAAGAGCGTTTCAATTATTTCAGGGCCAAATAATATTTTTATATATTTATTTTTCGTAACTTTTAACTTAACTATAAGTTTTGCTAGCCTTTTGTTCCGCAAAATTAGCCCGTGTGTGTGGCGCGATTGCAACATAAACATTAATTTTTTACTATTATTTTTTTTTGCTATTGTATTTGCAAATGTAATTCTAGAACCACAATGTCTCAATGTCCATCTAACAAGCCATAGAAAAAATACTATTTAGTGAGCATGCCAAAGAGCATTTTATGAAAGAATCGTGCTGAGAAAATGAAAACAAAAATAAACTAAAGAACTGTCGTGAGTTTGACGGTTTATTGAGGAATGAATGGATAGAAGACGCAGATTTCGATTTTAAATAATATAAGCAATAACTGAATTTTTATTATCATTCAGTACCAACAATAAATTCAATGTTATACAATTTACAAAGTAAATCATTGTAAGACTAAGTTTAGATGAAAATATGCAAAAATGTAAATGCAATCTTGAACTCTTAGGATCACTAGATTTACATACTAAAGCAAAATATAAATGAATATCATTTTTCAAAATAGACATTAGATTTACAATTTTAAAGCTTAATGTCTATAATTAACCTCAAATCAATCTACAAACATGATTTATGCTGTAAACACCTACGATTTAAACTTTAAGTTAAAGATTCAAGAGAAAAATCTTTGTTTGTTTTGAATGCAATTCAGTATTGTGCAGACAATTAGTCAATTAGACAATAAAACCTCAATAAATTCTATAAAATGACGCTAAAAAGCATACACATGTGTAAAGCCGCAGATTAACCTGTTTATGAATCATTCTCTTCTTGTCGATCTCGCTTTTATTGCCATCGGGTTCTCTTTTTATCTGCTGAGTCTCTATGTCTTTTTCATTATGACTTACTGAGTGTGACTGTACTATAGAAAATTCATTATTATTTTCTTTCTTTTTTTTCTAGTACAATAACTTTGAGAAAGAAAATTAATTTTTTAAGTACACGATTGAAGAATTCTCATTTTTCATCATTCAGTTTTTCATACTTCTTTCAACATCAGTTATTAAATGTGTGCCTGTCTCGTCTAGCATTTACTGTTTATTGTTCAACTTATTGTTGTGTTTACAACAGTTTATTTTGAAATCCATTAAAACACTTTTTTATGACACACAAATCAATAGAAGTTGTTATGAAATGGGACTATGCAGAGTTGCTTTAATTATCGAAATATTTTATGTTTATTTATCCATAAGATAAAAGAGATGCCACTCACATTTCGATCAATATCTAGAAGCATGCAAAGATTTTTTTAAATTTTCACATTTTGAGGGCAAATTTTATATTTTTTGTATTTTTACAATAATTGATAAAACCCAACTCTGCTACTTTTTATCCATCTTACTTCAGTCATATTTGCTTACCTTAGAATTTGCAGAATTGCCTATTATTTGGTAGCATAATTTAAGAGCTTAAAAGAATTCAGAATTATAATTTAATTTTTATTTCATCAATCAAACTTCCAGCATTTTATCGACTTGAAAATTGGCACAAATCATTTTTGAACCTCTCACCAGTTCATTCAACTCAGTTCCACTATAATCAACTTCATCTCTCAATTTTAGTATACTATTTTTACATAATCCACTAGTAAATTTCAACTTTTTTAGACAACTTTCTATCGAGTTGACAATTTCTTTAAGCTGACTTCTTAAAGACTTTGATGTCTATTAAGCTTTCGTTGACTTAGTTTTTAGGACAAATCATAAAAAATCACTTGTTTCTACTGCAAACTATCATAAACTTACTTCTTTGTCGTTATTTTGTACTACTTTTACCAATCACTTAAAATATATGTTTATGACTTAAGCTGTATATTTAATTCCGAAAATCTCTTAATTTCTTTCCAGTGGTCTCTACGCAGTAATTTAACACCAGACTCAAAAGACACTTGCAATTGCTGGCGTGAGAAGGAATCAGACGACCTAATGATGATGACAATGTCATCTGATTCGGGCATCACTTCACCAAACAGTCACCATTTAGACGATCACCAGAGCGTGTCACCATGCTCAATTTCGGTAATTTTTCTTTTCCAATTTTCCATGTCTATTATATTATATTTTCAATTAAATATTTACCGCTTGCTGACCCATTTATCATCTCTTAACTTTTCTTTCCATAGCTAATGGATCAATTACCAACAGATGATATGCGTGCGCACATTATAAAGATGTCGAAGAGATCATTCTATAATGACGATGATAAACTTTGTTTCTCACAAATGTTGATGCTATTGAATAGCTTAGAGGCATTGTCTCATGAACAGAGTATTATTGGTGATGATTTTTCATCTATGGATTATTCAATGGTAAAATGACATGACAAAAATTCTCTGTTTTTGGGGTTCGGACTTTAATTGGAAATTAGACTTCTGACCTAAAAAATTTCTAATTTTCCTTAATTGAATTTTGTCAATTTTCCGCATTGTGGGAATTGAAATTGAAATTCAAATGTCATTTCAAAATATTTAGTTCAAAACAATTTATTTTTATTTTCAGGACAAAATTAAGACATCACCATCAAAAATTCCAGAACCAATATTGCCTCCGTCAATACAAAATTTTAATAGCCATGCACAACCACAACAGTCTACCGCATCAGTAGCATCGTCATCACCACCAAAGCATCAAAAGATGATCGCCACAGTACAACCATACACAACAACACAAAATATGAAGGCAATTGCCGAGCCAAAGAAAGAAACTTTTGTTGATCATAATCTTGTGACCCAAGAGACCCAAACGGAATCACTTGATGATGAATTAAAACAGACAAATGCTGAACTTTATGCTGAAATTGAGAAACTCAACCGCTTCAGAAAGAAAGTGGAAGAGTCGACAACAAGCGTCTCCAAAAACTCTGCTCAAGTGATGTCAACGGGCTTTGATGCCATTGAGCGACGACACCTTAAATTTTATGAGGAACGAATGAAGATGCTTGAAGGTAAATTGCAGGTCTATGAGAGCTGTGGCGATGAGCAGTTAAAGATCTTATCGAAACGTCTTGAACGTGAGGCACAGTTGGAGTCGAGACTTAATATTCTCGAGGATTCGTTAATGAAATTGGAAGAGAAAAATCAGGAACTCGAAGAGACCAATTGTGAATTGGAAGAGATTGAAAATGAGACAAGACTTCGTTGGCAAAAACTCGAAGAGGATTATGAAGTCATGACTCAAAGAAATTCAGAGCTTGAAATGAGCAAGATGACCTATCAGGAGAAATATGATGAAGCACGTGACAGTGTTGAATATCTCGAAGAATGCCTTCAAGGATCTGAAGAACGAATCAAAGCTTTAGAATCAAATGAAATTGAACTTAAACGACGACTTGCCATATCACAATCCTTTATACCCGCTGTTGCACTCTTCCAAATGTGGAAAATGAAAAAGATTCAAATGCCAATGATGATCAAGTCTTCAAAATCAGCTACTTCATCTCATATTGAGATTCCAAATGATCATCCAATTCATAAGAAATTGCTCGAATCACAGGCACGTGAAAGACAGCTGACGCAAAACATAAATGACCTCAATCGTGCATATCAGGAGACACTCGAGAATGCAGACAACTTGTGGGCACAAATGGAAAAAGAGTACAAAGATAAAATTGCTCACTACGAGAAAATGGAAGTGAATTTGAGATCAAAAATACAACAGCTTGAAAAGCGATTAATTAAAGATACGGAAGATGCTCATGAACGCATAGCGGCATTAGAAGATAATGAATATCAACTTAAGAACCGTGCTGGTAAATTAAGTCGTGAATTAAAGGAACAACAGAAGAAAAATTCTGAACTGTATGAAGAATTGAGTAATTCAAAAGATGAATATCAGAAACTTCAAGCCTATATTAATGGACCGTTAGCTGATGCACTTGAGAAAGAGAAACGTAAATTGAGACGAGCTGAAGAAGATCTCACGGTTGTTCGAAATGCATTGAAAGAAAATGAAACCGCACATAAAAATGAACAAAACCTTCTTAAACGACAGTTACAGAAGATGCACAAAGAGCTCAAAAATTTTGAAGTGACAAATGGTGAATTAAAAGAGGAAGTAGAGACATTGGAACGAAGAATAATTGAACTTGAATCATATAGAGTCGGTGATAAAAATCGTATTCAAGAACTTATTGATGAATTGGAAACTAAGGCACAACAAAATAATTGCAACACAATTCACAAGCCATTGAGACCATTGCGTTCTGTAAATAATACACAAGTGCGATCATTAGCACAAGAATTGAACCAAAAACCCATGATTATGCCAAGACAGAAGACAGTTATTCCTATTGAGAGAAGTGCTTTTGCCGATGCCATTGAAAAGTTTGAGGTAAGTTCCTGTGATCATTTACAAAGGAAATATTGTGTAAGTTAAAATTTGCAATATTTTTTTTTCTTTCGTTTGTAAACTTTAGAACCACAATTTCGAGCAAAAAAGAGAGATCAAAAGTCTTGCTGACTGCATCATTTCAAATGCTGAAAATAATGGATTTGTACCTGTAAAAAAATCTTTTGTTGAAGAGGTAAGTGATATTAATGCCAAAGGAAATTTGATATGAACTGAGTCGTTTAGATTTCTAAAATTTGTAAGAGTTTTTATAGTTTTTATGAAGATTCAGAATTGTATTTAAAAAAAAAACTTTTGTCAATAATAATTACTCGCTAAGTACAAGGGGGTCCTTGATTTGCATTACTATTTGAGATTGGGAAAATCTTATGCACATCGAATTGTTTAGAATTGTTTTTCGAATTGTTTTTGTATACGAAATTTCCGTTAAAAATAAAAATTTTAATGGCAAAAAATTCGTTACAAAAACCAAAATATCCAAATCGAGGACCCCTATGCAATGATACTTTCAAATATTCTAACTGTATTCAAACTTTACAAATTTATTCTATTCAATTCTATAATTCTCATTTATTTCTTCCAAATAGGCACGTCAAAAGTTCGCAAAATGGGTGTGAAAGACGAGACTGGCAATAGAAAATTTCAAGTTCGCATAGTTATTAGCACATTCAATAATGAGACGGAATGACAAGCTCATTCATCAAACCAAACAGTGAGAAATAAAACCAACAATGAGATAGAAAATTGACGATGGCAATTTGCTTCCGATTCTTAATATTCTTTTCTACAATTTTTATTGACAATTTGACACCATCGATGATGTTGGCACGAATGGCTTTTTTTTTCGATGTAGAAGGAAAATAAGAGGAACGTAAATTAAAAAAAAATAATAATAATAAAGTGGCATTTATAATGAGACAATAAGTGAGCCGAATATGTAACTTTGTACAGTCTGAATTAAGTAATTTGGAAGATTTATGATGTGTAGGAGACACACATGGCTTTATGACAAAACGACGAATATTTTTGTATAAAATAATTTTAGTGGTGATGAAAAATAGAGAAAAAAAATCAAAATTGTAAGACGCAACTTTGTGTCAGTCAATAATATCCTTTATTAGAGATTTCCGTTAATTTGGTAGAAATTTGTTTTGATCCTTCTTTGTGGCAATCTAGTCCTGATTTTAGTTGTTATGGTAATTACAAAAAGTTTTATTCAAATACTAATAATTTTAGCCTAGTGATGAACTGGAGGATCGGTTGCTAAAGTTTCTCGAAACCCAATATCAAATCCACTTGCATTTATGAACATTAACATGGGTGTTTCGGTGGATATATTGGGATAAACTTTAAAGCTATGGAGTTTATAGAAGAATGATTTATTTTTGTCGTCTTTTCTAAAACAACTCTAAAATTGACCACAGTATTCACTAGATTTCGAAAAATAATTTTAGATATGATAAGAAAAAAATACAAGAGAAAATTTTATGTTCAAAAAATCATTTTAATAAAAAAAAATATAACTTTGTTAAAAATGTTGAAAAAAGCTTAAAGTTCAAAAACATTAAACGAACTTTTGAAATTCAAATTTGAAGCTTTGCGAGAAGAGAAAAAAAGAGCTTTTTTACGAATTAAAAACTTTTATATACGAGAAGAAAAAAAAGTTTTGTAAAAAAAATTTAAAAAAATTGTAGAAAATTTTACTAACAGAAAAATTTTGTAATAAAGAAAAATTATGTTGAGAAAAAAGCAAATTGGTAATTTTTAAAGTGAAACTTTAATTTTCAGGATCAGACTTTTACAGTTGAAATTTACAGCAACGAACAATTTAAATTTGAATTTTAGGAAATTTACCCTAAAGAAAAATTAGTAATTTAATTTTCATTCCTTATCTAAAAGTATAAAAATTATTTCATCACACATTCAATTGTCTCAACATTCCTAAGTAAAAGAAGTTCATTTATTTTATTTATCCACCTTGAGTTTTAATATGTAGAGTACATCCAAAAATTAATGAAGACTCAAGAGCCGTGAGTAGTAAAATCAGATTAAATATTGATATTTAACTTAATCTATGCAATACTCACTTTCAAAAAAAAAAATTTGTTCGATACAGTAACACTACTTTGTAGCTCAAATATTACAAAACTTTTGTAAACCACAGGAAAAAATTAAATAATTCATGGATGATCAATTAAATGATATAATAGAAAGAGGAACATAAAAAAGTCTTACAAGGAAACTTTTAGAACTCACAACTTGAAATTAATTGATGAAACTTATTAACCTTGCTGGTTAACGCCTTAAAAATCATAAATTAAATAAATTGCAGAACAAATCAGGACTGAATTCTTCGATTTAATCTCACACCACAGGTCAAATGTTGACAGCATAGAATGCGGTAGTTTCACTTACAATTATTTTTTCCTGGAGTGAGTGAGCTTTCTTCAAATGCTGCAAAGTTTTTTATGAACTTGAAATTTTTTTTCTCTGTTTGCGGTTAGCTTAAACATGCTGTTTGAAGAACTGCTTTGATGAAAAGAAGTTGATATTTAAAAATCGAATGCATCTATTTTTATTCAGGAATAGATTTTGATTAATTGTAGTATTTTGAACTTTTTATAGATTTTTATTGATTTATGTACAAAATTACCTTACTTTAGAATTGAATAGAAGATTTGGAGCATTAGGAAGAAGATTTTTATATATCGATAAATATATAATTTTACACCAAATAAGCAGATTAATGAAGTGTGGTAAATGAACTCGATGATTTATTTTCTAGGTCAAAAATGGATTCCTAGAAGCAAAATTATTTGTTTAACTCTTAAAAGCCCACCAAGAAGCATCTAATGCAACTCCTTAAAATTTCTAAATGACATCTCTATAATTTGGCATATCAAGTATTTTTCTACACTTAGCCAATTCAAATAGTCTCTTTGCTATTTGTGCACATCTTCGAGAGCTTTATAAGAAATTATTCAAATTGACACTCGAAACGACAGAGACAAAGAAAACAGCAGAAATTCTTTATTTCTTCATTTCTTCACATTGAAATGTTTGAGAGAAACATCTTGTGACATTTCAAATACAATTTTATTTACAAAGCATCTCATAAACGTTTTATGCAGTTAAAGAAAACATACTTAGAGCATTAAAATCAATTATTATTGTTGCAATAAAATTAAATTCAGCTCACAAAAGCAAATTCAGACTCATTTAATTAGAAAAAAAAAGTTTTTCTTTTTGTGCATGAAAGACTTACTGCATATAATTGAGAAGAAGTGCTATGGGCATGAAATATTAAATAAAATTGGAGAGGATCCGAATAGTTTTTACTATTTGTTTTGGCATTTAGAATTTAATGTAGCCGGCTTTAGATGAAAATTTGTAACTGAATACATAAATTAGCATTCAAATATATTAAAAAGTAATCCAGTTACAGATGAACATGTGTTTGTTGGACAAACTGTTTAAACTTTTCAAATTCAGCAAATAATCGCTACATAAACAAATTTCAAATTGCCAAACATTGAAAATTAAAATAATGCAGATACCGACCGAAATGAGAAGGTAAACATTTTTAGCAATGCATTCACCACACAGAAACCAGCATGAAATATTTTTTTTAACTTGTTGGAATTCTATTTGCAAAATTTCTTTAATGTGAACCGTTTCATCACATGATGACTGTGGATACAAATTAAATTTTGTGGAACGAATTTTTGATGCTGCAGCCTCATGTAATTGAGTTCACAGTGACACTGACTTTTTGAATGAATTAGAAACAATATTTGAAGAATAAATCAAAATGCTTTATGATCGTTACTGCATCATGTTGACTTTGGCCAATAAAAAAGAAATTAGTAGAATGGATTGACTTTTGAGTATGGTATTTAGAGCAAGTAAAGAAAAAAAATTTTTTGCTTTTTTTCAATGTTTTTTTTAGTTTGAACTATGCAAACTTGAATGACATTATGTTTCAATTCAAAATGTGGATTAATCAAATTTGTTGTCAAATAAGTGTCTTTAAATGTTTTATCGGGAAGAGTATGATTAACAACTTGATGCTTACTCATATTAGTGTTGTGCCTATATACTCTTAAAAATTAATCCAAGCAAAATATTTCGAAAAAATCATCAAAATATTTTGTCATAATTTCATCAAAAATCACCTCAATAAATTTATTACAAACAGCCTCACGTCTGCAAACATTCACGAATTCTTCTTACTACCTTCCTGTTCCATCATTTAAGTCTTTCTTTTTCATTCAAATCTTTCTAATTCATATTATTTTGCCTTGTAATGTTCTTCTTATTTTCCAAACGTACCGCATAAACAACAACAAAAGTAATCCACACGTAGACTCTCCAAATATCACACAACAAAGCAACATACTCTGCATGTCGTACAACATTCGGATGTTGTTTTTGTAGACATTTTTTTCTTCTTCTCATCGCATGAAGACAGCACAACACAGCACAAAAGAAAAACAAAGCACAAAAGCTCTTACGAAATTAAGATGAGACATGTGTGAGTGCGGTGTGCTGTGCACGATGAAATAAGAAAAAAATCAAGACGAGATGTTTCAGTTGCAAAAAGATTTTCATTTGAACAGCATCGAAAATTCGGTTCGGTGCGGTATTTTTTTGAATCTAAGTCGGATCTTAAAGTGAAGTAATAAAATAATTTGCATTTTAGAATTTTTTTTGTGTGTGAATGGAAGATTTTTTGTGAATATTTAAAAGATTGGATTTATTTTGAGAAAAATTAAAAATATGTTCTGATTTATTGGATTTAATTTTGCAGTTTTATAAAATAATAAAAAATTGGGTGATTTTGTCAATTTTTTATTTGCTCTGCAGACTCGTGAGTTTGAAGAAAAAAAAATGCTAGAAAAATATTTCTGATACAAGTGTCTGTGGGTGGAGATTTTACAACATCAAGTCTAAGTGGCTTACTTGAACTTTTTGTTCATCCTCGATCTTCAAAAAAATATAATTTCACTTTCATTTGATGTTTGTCGAGCGTCTCTAGTACAAAAAGTGCTCAATCATTTGTAAGATTGATCGAGAAAAAATGAATGAGTCGTGAATATTTTAGGTCATGACTTTATGTATTGAATGTTTAAAAGTTATATTCTTTTTTGAAAAATTAAAATTTGGTTTTTTTAAATTTTTACATACACAAAAGTCTAGATTCTAATCCTTGGTTTTTAGTCAGGAAATTTTGAATATTTATAAGTAATATTTAAAACTTCTTAATTCTCCCAAAAACGTGAATTTTCTTGTATTCCTTTTCATTCTTTCTTATCTCAAACGTGTTCAACTCTCATGAAATTTAAATGATTTTGATGATTATGTAATCTCTTACTTCCATAAAGAGCACTATAAATACTTCATAAAATATGCCAAAAAATTATAATCGCCATAAAATTTTACGACATTTGTTGATACAAAAAAGTGCTCTAGTTTTTTGTGCCTAAAATATATCAAAAATAAGAATGCTCCAATTAAGGAGGAAATGAGTCTTTGAATATTAAATTGTTATCAAAAATCATCAATAACAGAGAATTTACAAAAAATTTACATAACAAGTTTTTCGTGACTAATTCATTCTGAAGATGGATTCAAAAAGTGTTGGAGGATCAATTTTAATAATTTTTTGCCATAATTCTCATGCTTTGAGGCTATCGAAAATGAGTTTGGCGTTACACAGAAATGGTCTGCCATTATCAATAAATTATTGCACTTTATAGGCTAAATATTAAGTTATGAAGTGAATGTTTATCACTTGAGTGAAAATTATTTGAATTCAGGCAGTAAATTTGCACATTTTATGCAATATTTTTGAGTGTGAAATTCTCGAATAAAAATCTTGAGGCAAATCTCAAACCATTGAAATAAATTAAGGAAGACATTAGTTTTTAAAGGAAAAAAAGTAAATTTCTGCTCGAAAAGTTAAAACATTTTTTTGTTAGATTACAATTTTTCATACCTAAAAAATCAAACCAGTTCCAAAATCCCAAAAATATCCTAATCAGTTCATTATCTTCCTTATCAGAGAACAGAATGCAAATTATGCAATATTTCACAAGAAAGCTTAAAACTGAATAATATCCTTATTATAATGACTTTTTCTGATTCTCACAAGCGCAGTCAGTCCAATTCTCGTGGCATTATTAGTTGTATTTCAAAATATCAAAACGTTGAATCTTCTTTAAATTTTTGTCGGAAAAGATTTTTGAACTCAAGAATTAAAATTTTTTGGATATGCTTGCGGCATCACGTTTTCAAATATGCATATATGTAGAATTGTTATTGGATCTGAATATTTCATCTTTTTTAAGAATATTTTTCTGTCGTGCTAAAATATTGATAAATATTTAAAATCCTGTGTTGTCAAGGATGCTTGACCTGAGTCTTATTGAATATTCTTAGAGCACGAATTCAAATTTTTATTTTTTTTAAGTTTTATAAAATTTTGTTCTGATAAATTAAATAAGAAAAGATTGCACTTAAACATTTAAGTTTAGCCATTTCAAAAAGTTAAAAAAAAAAAATTGAATGATTTAAAATTTTGCAAACTGCTCCAATTCAGCTGAATATTTTGCATTTTAAATCCATTCATCATAAAATATAACAACAACTAAACATCTTTAATAGATCTACTTTAACAATGTCTGAATTTACGATATTATAAACAGATATTTTATTAGATTTATATTTTTTCCTTTCTATAAAATATTCAATTAGCCTTCTGTCACTCCTTTTTATTTGTAAACAGAAACAGATCCACGTTTTTCAGAAATCATCATTAAATCAGCCTTGATACAAATTTATGACCATATTATCGTCACTATCTGGCCAAAATATCACAAGTAGATCAATTTTTTTATCAAACCGCACAAATAAATGGAAGCAGATCTAAAAGTCATTAAATTAAAGCACATTCCATAAAATATGATCGCATAGATTTAATATCAATGTCCGATAAGAGAAAATATTTGATTACCGCAAAGATTTCCAATAAAAATTTTCCTTATTCATTGACGTTCCACACAAATTAGATCGAGACTGAAACAAGATTTCTTGACATTTAATTCAGTCGATTGCTTCTTTATGATGATATTTTTGGTAGTCGATCACATATTAAAATGTATTTCTCTTCTTTTTATACTTTTGATATTCTCATCTCTATGAAACTTTTATAGCTTTCAGAAAATTATAAATTAAGATCTGAAACCGTCTTCAGATGTGATTTGAAGAATTTATTATCAATGATTGAGTTGTATCTGCTCTGAAAACAAAATAAGAATCGAATTTTTTATCCATCATCATTAAAAGTATTGCAAAGAATTTCATCATCCTCAAATACCTCTAAGAATGAAAGTGAATCTTTTTTTACTCTCAAAAATCACAGAATCAAAATTCTAAGGTGTGCTCAGGCCTAATGATCCACATTTCTCATGCTAATACGATTTTTATCGATTCTTATTTATCGTCTAGCTTTTTAATATTTTAATTTGAAGCGATGTTAATAGACACAAATACAGAAGAATAGAAGAATATTCATTTTATAAATTAAAATATATTCCTCGTGATGAGAAAGAAAGAATATAGTACCCTGCAGGTGGTTAATTATATGAAAAATGTATCAATGTGACATTTTGGATGTTCTTATTAAGAATTTACAACACTCAAAAATTTTTGTACCAATAAATCAATTTCTATGAGGCTTATTAAAACAAAATTAAACCTTATGAGAGATAAAAATGATAGAAGTATCATAACCCATGTAACCAAATGGAATATCAATGTATTCCATAAGAACCTTCCATGTATAATACCTATGTATTATACATGTATCGTCCTAAGGAACATATTGTCGCATAGCAATGGAACAAAATAGGGAAGATCGCGTTTTCCATTGATGTATTACATCAATGTAATACATATGTACTACTGATGTAATACTTTGATGGAATACTTATGGAACATAAAAAATGAAAAAAATACGTGTTCTTTTGTTCTATTTCTATTGTGTTTCTTATGTAACTCATTATTAATGTATTAGTGTTTATATATTTAACAAACACTTTGTAAAATATTCATGAGGAACTTAATTTTGCTAAGTTGCACACTGATGAAATCAAAAGACTTCATCACACATATTAAAAACATTATTAAATGTTTAAAGTCTCATAAAAATTTCATTTCATATATAAAAGTGATTTCTGCATACTCTTGTGAAGTATATAATCAAGATTTTTGAGACTTGAACTTATGCGCGTTGAAGTATATTCCTTCAATGGAAAATTTTTGGTACTTTCATGTAAAACAATTTTTTGTATGAAAAATTTGACAGTACATTGAATCTTCCATTGAAGGAAAAGGAAAACGAATGGAACATTTTGGTTACATGGGAAACTGCTGAAAAACCATGAAATCGATGAAGCTGTGGGATCTCGTAAATCAATTATGTCATCATCGTATCAGTAAAGTTGATATGTGATGGAAGAACAAAACAAGATTAACATAAATAGGAAATGAATAGAAATTAAATGACTGTAAATCAATTTATTTTAGAATATTCAAAATTGATTTTATTTTTAAGATTTTTGAGCTTCTATAGTGGAAAAAATGAAGATTTTATATGATACTAGTTTTTGTATGATCCTGATTAATATTAAAAAATTTATTTGAGTCAAATTTTTAGATATTTCCAAGTCAGGAAATTTCATACTCATCAGTTTTTATTTTTATTGAATATTCCAGAATATTCTTACTATTTATTGTAGGTATCAAGATTTTAATGATGATAATTCTTGATTTATTGCTAGAATTTATTCCTAACATTTTCTAGTAAGAACCCCTAAAATTTCTAAGACTTTTATTTTCTTATAAAATAAATTTATTCTTGATGGAGTCATAAAATGGTGAAATCATTTAAGTCTCATACTTTCAGATGAAAGCATTCATAGCAAAAAGAAAAAATTAAATTTGAATCTTCACGAGATTTCTGCAAAAATCGCGTCATTTTTTTTCTAAATCTCACACAGGTTTTTGTCTCAAAAACATGATGATCATCCGTTCTTCTTCAAAAGCCAATAACCCGAAGAAAAAAATCAAGAATGGATTTCGACGACCTTAACACCACAAATGCTTAATTGCTTTCAACTTTCAAAACATCTTTGTTATTTGAGACTTATTTGCATAAGAGAAAATTTGTGTGTATGCTGTTGTGTCTGATTCTAGAGATTACTCGTCATAATATTTAATTAGCTTAATGCTGTGAGAAATTTGATTCTTCTTATTATCCATTAAATGAGATTGAGGATGTTGAATTTTGTTTCTTTTGTTCCTTTAATTTACATTATTTTTATTCACATTTCAAGATTTTGTCTTTCATTTGCTTAAATTTCATTGAGCTTTGTCATATAAAACAATGTTTTTTGTATTCTTATAAGTTGAGATGAGTGAATGGATAATGGGGGAATAATTATGATAATTTGCAGTTTTTAAGACGGTGAACTTTTGGAAGAAAGAAAAAAATTATCGTAAATAACGAAACAGAATTTGATAAAATTTTATAGTTCTGTGGAAAGATGATAATTTTAGGGGATCATGGCTCATTTATCTAAAAATTCAATAAATCAAGTAGAAAAAAGGATTTTTTGAATATCTCTTAAATCAATAAAATGTTCAAAAGGAATTTTATAGCTTAACTATTAAAGGAACTAAAAAGCTAAACAAATGACATCATATAACTCAAGCATCCTAAACGACAATGTTACGTCTAGTTATTATTCTGAAATCTCAATTAACTTCTCACGCAAGTGTTAATGACTCGTTAATCTTTGAATACAACATGGCATTTTACATGCTTTGCATGAAACACGAGATTTATAGATGTGATAATTGCTAGAAAAGATTCTAGCTTGAAAGGTTCTTTTGTCAATTTCAAATCTCTAATTTCATAAACCAATCCTATCATATCGAAGAGGAAACATGCTCAATATTGAAAATAGAAGATTAAAGTATCAAATTAATAATTTTATATCCAATGATGTTTATCCATTGTTCAAAACCTTTTGTTAACACTTGCGTAGCTAATAAATATATTTATAAAATATTTGAACATTCCTAACCCATTCTTTTGTTTCAATAATAAATTACACGAAAGAAAAAAATTAATTTGATTTCCTTCCTTTGATGTCTCAATTCACTATCAATGTTTGACTTTTATTTTATGTGAGCAAAATGCTTTATGTCATTTGATAAGAAGATGACTGTGATGGTCATCGGAAATAAAGATCATTTTTCACTATGCGACGATTTCATAAATTAATGTTTGCTGTTGCTTTCAAAGATGAGTTTGGCCCGAGTGTTTCGTCATTTTAAGAGGATACTGTTTATCTGATGAATACAAATTATTCTACAGTTTCAAATCAATTCCAACTCCTCATCTAAAAATGTCTAAAAAATTCTCAAAAAAATTGCATATCATACAAGAGACCATAAAACAATCACATAACTCTTAATATACTGCTCGGAGATAACAAACTGTCCATCCATTTACCTTCTCAATTTTCATTATCACACGGTCTCCACTTGTCGCTCTGTTACCGATAAAATGCTGCTCCCTAAAAAATTGTCTTGTATATCATTTCCAACACACATTATGTAAATTAATGTCATGATGTATGCGAAGCTGAATTATGAACGATATCGGAGTGAGTTTATTATTGCGGTTAATATGAATCTCGTGAACGGTTTCTCTGATGATTGTCAAGGTCGCCATTTGTATATATTAATGTCAATCATGACTCAATTTCTTTCTCTTTCTATCTTTGTGCAACTCTAGCTTGAAAATATCATTTACAATCACTTTGCGAAGCTTTTGAGACAAGAAATTGAAATATTTTTTTTCCAAAGCATGAAATATTAATTTGATTTAAAGGGTCAGTGCAAATTTGATAGTCTTCAGGCAGTTTATAAAGTTAATCGTGTTGTGGATATTAGCGAATTTATTACTCTGTTAATGACCAAATAATCGCTTGTGTCTTTGAGGTGATATTGTGAAAGATTTTGCAATAATTTGTGATTTTTGATGACTTTTTTAGTCTGGGAGGTCCATTAATGATATAAAAGCATAAATCTGAGAGAATCTTTTGATTCAAAAGGTATAGAAATTAAAAAAATTAAAAATTCTTAAAATTTGCAAATCAATGTACCAAAAAACACTATCAACTCTACTGATACAGTTGTTTGGCACACAAATCAACTGGAACCATTAAAACTTGCAACTTACTGACTAAATCTGATCTTTTTGTTTTTTAAACAGTTCCAAAATATCCAAATCCTCATACTATTAAAAGAATTAACAAAAAAAAAATGTGACATGATCTCTAGAATTTCTGGGAAATTTCCATATAACTAATCAATTCCTTGATAATCTGTTTGACATGACAATTCGATATTCGTAAAACAAAAGTTATTTTCTAACAGTTAATAAAGCCCAGTTTATAATCTATTATCCCGCCGTTTGCCTACAAAAATATTTTATTTTATCATCTTGAATATAAATTCCTCTTTATTCAACCTGTTCACAAAAGAGCTTTATGCGTTTTCAATTTTTCTAAACAAGTGGACATTTCTTAAAGATTCTCTCGTAAAACACGTTTTTGAATTTTTTTAATTATGAATATTAAAAATCTTTTCTGTGTTAAGAATTAATATCGACATCCACACGTGGAAAGCTGTTTATCTTCTTGAAATGGCATATTAAAACTCGAAAATGTTCTTGAAATTTGTATTACCTTGATTCTAGGTCGAATGTCCATAAACTTAGTCAAGGCTTTAAAGAGATGATCAAGTTGCAACTACCGTTGCAATTTACAGGAACTACATAACTAGAAATCTTGATAAATCATCAATCAAGTGAATTGCAAACAGAATACTCCGCTCATGATCTTGCTGGTAAATAATGAAGATTTTCTTAACAGACATTGAATAATGAAGAAATTCTAACGTTTAGCAAAAAAGAATAGGGAAGGATGGAAATCAAAGTCATTTTTATAGCGGCAATAAATCTGGGTTAATTTTGTTTTCCAAAGACATTAAAGATTAATATCTTTTAGTTCTCATATTATTAGTGATTTGATTTTTAAAAGAAGAAATTAAGTCATTAGATTTCAAAAAAATGTTTATGTTTAGACGATCTTAGTAGATTATCCCAAATACTTCATCCTATTAACATTTAGAAGCCATTAGTAATTATGATTCTATAAAATCATTATATAGTCAAGATGCTTTTCTAAAAGAACTTCTCCGAAATATTTTGAGGATCCTCTTCAAAGGCTAAAAATATAAGAATGAGAATTTTTATCCAAACATCTTAGAAATTCTAATTAATGCATGACTCGTTTCTTTTCACGTGATTTCATTATCATTAACGATTGAGACAGAACTTGTTTTTTTTTTGGAAATGAATTTATGGGAATTCGATGACATTTTTTGTTTCTTTGGATTTAAATTAGACTTTAAAAAGAAATTCATAAGGATGTTTGTATGCAGAATATTGGTGTTGAGATTGAATGTGTATTATAAAATGTTGGGGACTTTATGCTGACAAATTTATAACTAATATCTCAAATAGATCCAATCAATGATTTAAACCTTTTTCAAAAAATTTATGTGTGGATGGTTACTAAAAATTTTATACAATTTTTCGACTCAATTAACTAATCCATAACAAATTTATTTCCTTCTTTTTCCTAAATAGTCATTCAAAGTCATTTGATAGAAAAAAGAATATTTTGAGTGTCTAATTCTGTGTCGCAAGAAACATAAAGAAGTGTGAAATTAAGCATTTTTTATTGAAACAACAAAGATGAAGAAAAGCACAACAGCCACTATGGCATTTCCATTTGCTTATTGGATCATCATCCTACTCAACGCAGGTGTCCTCGATGCTCGAACAACAGGGAATGTGAGTATCTCCATACTTTTTTTGAAATGTTTTGAGATTATTTTACGATTATTTTACGAATTTAATCAACTATTGCTAGGCGTGCAGCAAAAAGCACACAAAAATTTAAAATTGATTTTTTTTCGTTAGATTTATTATTTTGAAGATCAAGTGTATTGATTTATGCGCCAGCACTCATCATTCACCTTGTTGTTATTAGTATGCAGTCTGTCAGATTGTTTATGTTTGTGAACTTTTCACTTGTTTAGATTTCCACCTGTCTGATTGTACATCTTTTTATTTTTTTCAAGATTTTGTCAGTTGATGATGTAGATTTTCTGATTACTCGAGATAATGTCCAGAAGGTCTGACAAAATAAACATGAAACTTTCAAGTTCATAGCAAACAAAATCAAAATTAAATCAAAAGATTTTTCATCCATAACCTTCAATATCAAAATATCTATCATAAACAGAATAATTGACATTTTATAGGCCGTTCATATTGATCAATTACTTAACCATTTCCATAATCATATCCATTTCTCATTTACTTTAAGCTGAAGATCATCAAAAAGCTCATTTAAATATTGTTTATCTAATTACGCAGCACACACACGCGGCTTGTTGTCTTAAATTAATTTTTTTTCTATGAGTCAAGTCCTCTTTTACACACGAAAGGTCAAATTAAAAAGAATGTCCATAAAAATCGGCAATTGTGGCATTTATGATTTAAATTTAAATATTTGCAAGTAAAATTGTTTGAGTTTTTGGTATTTATGTCATAAATCATTTACTATTTTGAGGATTTAGTTATCACAGATCTTAATTGTAAGTTAGTCTTATAGACGACGCCTCCTGATGATTTGTTTACTTGTAAAATCTTTAAACCAATTGTCTTTACATTGATGAGGGTTTAGCAGGGGGCAATTAAAAAACAATTGATATTGGCAATGAAAATATCCTTTGAAGTGATGGTCAGATGTCGATGGAGATATAAAAAGTATCTATTTCACAAGTTTCAATTTTTAAAGTTTATTATTAAAGCTTCATCAAAATTTTAAGAAGATTCTCGAATTTTCGCTAAATCATTTCAAAGGTTCTAATCTCACTGTATCATTAATCTTTAGAACAGCTTAATCAGGTGTTAAATTACTTTAATTTCCAAAATCACTTATTTATTCACCTGTCTTAGAAGCTTAGAAATAAGTATTCAGAAATTATTTATTGTCACTCATAACAAGAATATCTTAAAATCTCTTCTAATAACATCTTATCTTCTTTCTGTCGATCTCTATCTCTGCCGCAGAAAAAAAAATCTTCTCCATTTTTCTTCCTGTGACATTGAGAAGGAAATAATAAGAGGAACAATGGGATAAGTCGTTTAGATAAATAAACGTGCCACTGTAGATTCATTATAATTCTCATTTCAAATTCTAATGGGAATGATGAAAAATGGATGGCGATGTAAAAAGGCAAATTTTCTCAAAATGAACACTTCATTAAATTAATAAATTGAGATAAATCGGTTAGAATTAAGAATGTCGCTGATAATCAAGAGATTTTGAGAGTGTTAAGCATAATGAGATATTGCGGCTAATTGTCTAACGAAAATTTAAAGTGAAAAATTGTTTTGTATATTAAGAGATTAGATTAATGGATAGACATTAGATTTACGCTTTTTCAGGGATTGCGTATTTGAAACTGTGAACTTTATTCAATAACATTTTATTTGAAGTGTATTATTTTTTCTAGTATTTAACTTAAAGAGAATCTGCTGATGTTACTAAAATACTTGTGAATTAAATTAATGCAAAAAAGAGGCACACTTCCAATCACAGCTAAAAATCCACTCAATCAATATTTAATCAATCAAAAATCGTTCCATGACTTATTTTTCATGCTAATTTATTTCACTTCTGAGTTGACTAAGCAAATTTACTAGGAAGCAAATTCATCACTCAATCCGTATCATCATTAGAACCGTCTGTAAAAATATTTGCTGTCCAAAATCATTGAAGGAATTCTTATTAATTATTCTAAAATATTTCACATTAGTTATTTTTGGATGTAAAATTTACTAAGCACTTCCGTAAATCTTCAATGTAGTATAGTTCAAATTTAATGAATTTTCTGCACTCATCAATCATTAATATATAATATTTAATTAAAAGTACCCCAAAGCTATTATGGTTTTTGCATTAATTGACTTTAATATCAAATTATCTTCTTCATGAGCATCCACTTCGTCACTTGAATTAAATTTGTTGGCTAAAAATGACAATTTATCAAATGTCAACTCATGTTTAATTTAAGGTCGAGAATATTCACTCAATGAATAAGTTAAAAGTTACTGACAAAAATGTTTGATATCTTCATACCTGAGAAAAGGTCCGCTCTCCAATAGCTCAATATGAATAATGGCATGCGACGATAATTCAAATTTATCGTTTCAAATAAATCACTAAGCTGAGACGTCATTAGAAAGCTTCACAAAGAAACTCCTGCATTTTTGCGATTCCTTAATATGGTAAATCCTATTAAAACGTCAAAAGTAATTCAATTGATGATTCTGAAGACTTGTATGAATTTTGGGTAGATGAAAAATTTTGATTAGAATGTAGAATTAATTTCAGGATTAAGGAATAAATCATTTTGACGAAAGGAATGAAAAATTTCAATTAATATCTGACTGTGAGATTTAGAATTATGGCTGTAAATATATGCCATGATATTTATTCCCTGAATTTTTCAATGTCAGATGTCATATATTTCACGGCAGCATTACTCATATCAGCTAATTTCACACAATCAACTTAGTTAAAATTTTGTAATACATAATTACAATAAGTCTACATAAAGATGACTGTAATTGGCTGCAAATTAAGTATGATGTGATATTTTATCTCCTAATATCATTAATTTCAATGAATGTCTAACCATTGTTGACCGATAGACACTTACAAATTATTTTTTGTGTTTCACATTCGCCTCCATCTACTTTTCTGTCTTTTGCGTCTTCTCGCTTCTTTTAAAAATTTTCATTTCTTGTGGGCATCACAAGACAACAACTTTATTATTATTTTAAATAATAATAAATATTTTGTAATAACAAACGGCACTGCTGTGTGTACATGAGATGAATATTTTGTTATGGTTTGGAGAAATAAATCAATGAATGATGAATTTTTGGAGCGCATTTTCTGGCAATTCATCAATCTAAGTTTTCAAAGAATGAACTTTTTTTCCTTAAAACATAAAACTCTATTTTTTATTAGGGGCCGTTCACTTATTACGTAACGCAAAAATTCGGGTTTTTTACCCCCCCCCCCCCTCCGTAACGTTTTTAACAAAAGAATCAGGTGCGAGAACAATAGACCGTAACAAACTCTCGACCCCCCCCCCCCCCTCAGAGCGTTACGTAATAAGTGAACGGCCCCTTACGATATTTTTTCTAGCCAAAATGAACATACAGGTCATAAATTCACATTGAAAAATTGCGTCAAAAACAAAAATAAAACTTCACAAATCCATTAGACATTTCGAAAGATTCGTTGACCTCTTCTGAATAAGTAGATACTTTTATGCATCTTGTCACTTTTGAGAAAATACCACAGTCATGTATGGTCTTTTAAGGAGGTATAATAAATGCATTTGAAATGACTTGATTTCATGTTAAGAGTCAATGAATCTCAGCTCTTTCAAAACGGATCTGGTCATTATTCTTGGAAAGTAACAGAAGTTTATTGGCCAAAATTGAGATTACTTGTACTTAAAATTGAAGTTCTTTGTATCCAAAAATAAATTTGCTTATCGACGAATTTAATTTTCATGTCCATAAATAAAATGCAGAAAGTCAGTGAAATTAATTTCTCGTGACCACGCACAAGTATTTAAGAATATTCTAACAGCTTTTGACTATTTAAGGATTGACTCTTTTAGTTCTGACTAAATTTGGACTTTCTTTACGGATCCATTTCACGAAAGTTCTTATTCTGATAATTAATCTTATTACTCATCAAAGTATTTTCAACCATAAACACTACTTAAATGTATATCCATAAAAGCGACAATTCTACTTACGAGACAGGTATTAGCTGACATAAATGGCAATCCGGAGAGAATTGTCTATCAATTTTCGTACGATGATTTTACTGTCGATAGTGCCAATAATCCTACACATAATGTCGTTACTCAAATCACTGTAATTCTCATCAAAATGTAATTAATTATTATTACTAAGCATTTTTTATGTGGAAACGCCTTCTTTGTTTTTTCCTTCTGATGTTGACTGTGTCTGATGGTCCACACTTGATACGCTTAAATGCGATGTTTCACAGCATTTATGATTACTTATTGATGATATCGATTGGAATTTTAGTGAGATTTTTTATGGATATTAAATAATTCAATGATTGAATGATTGATGAGTGTGTGTAATAACTTAGTGAGGAAATTTGCATCATTTAAAAGTACATCGGTTTATACAGGGAATCTTCTTTAGTTATTAAGTACAGTCGATTTATAAACATATCAGGTTTTAGAATGCAGAAAGTTTAATAATTTCAATGACCAAAAAAAATATGAAGTTATCAAAATTATTTAAGAATGATTAATCACATAATATACATATTGTATCACACAGTTATTATTATACCTCACCAATTTTCATTCAGTTTTCAGCCCTATCTTAAAGCCGATTACATCATGTAATCGAGTCGAAAAAACTTCAAATATGAGTGAAAATAAGGCGTTTATTGCACATTGATAATGAAGATGTATACAAGATCAATTGAAAAGCTCATAAGCCTCTTCGACATTTATCACATTTTGATTAATTTCTTCGTTTTCATTCATAACGCCGCGCACACTAAAAAGAGATAGATCATTAAATTCTTTGTTATTAATTCAATATTTTTTTCTCTCCTTCATTAACATGAAATTTACAATAAGCAGACATTTCATCTTCAATCTAATGATCATGATCATTGACTGGAGGTGAATAAAAACATCATTTTCTCATCGACATGTAACAATTCAAAAAGTATGGAATACAATGCAATTTTTTTCCTCTTCTTTTTCTTGCTATTCTTTCTGTTTCTATTGGTTTCTATCTACTCTGATTAAGGTCTCTTTTGTGATTTACATCGAATTGACGTTTGCAATGATACTTCACACTGAATGATAAAAAATGAATTTTGTAAAGACTTCGTGGTCTGGGAATATTTAAGGTTTTAAAATGAGCGTTTGAAAATTTGAGAAAGATTTTTTTTAAAAGACTGAATACCGAATTCTATACACAACATTACTATTTGAACTTTCTAGAATAAAAACAATCCCATAAAATATGAAACCTAGCAAATAAATGCAATGCAAAATTCTTTACATTCTTTCATTTATTTTTCGACTCCCTTAGTCACTAGTGATCCAGTCTCTTTTGTTTAATAAAAGTCAAAGTCACTTATGCATACAAAAATGCTTTGTGCATAACTTACACAAGTACTTCCTCAGCATTTCATACATATGATGATCTCAACAACAATGTTGCATTAAATTTATTCATGAATTTCCATAATATATTCTGATCAAGGTTTCTAGATTAAGTTATTGTCACATAACTTTAAAGTGCAGAAAAATTTGTTTCATCATTTTAATTTCCATTAATTTAATGGAGAGTTGTTGGACAATTAAGCAGTAAAAGAAGAAACAGACGAATTTTAATGCATACTTTTGTTTGTTTAGAGATGACATGACTTTTTATGAAAGAATAATGAGAATTGAAAAATTTAGACTGAATTAAATTAGATTACGTATTTTAAATGTTGAGTAGTTTCACTTTATATTGAGTTATGTTAATTCAATTAATTTGAGAAAAATTGAAACTGCTGAAAGCTTTTTAAAAGAAGCTTTAAATTGCAGCAATTTCTTTAATGTTTCAAAAAATCAGCAAAATTTAAATCTTATTTGCATCCAATTAAAAACTTCACTTTCCCTCTAGTACTAAAAAAACAAACATTTTAACTCAACAATTTCAACAAGGTCGGCAATGAGAAAAGTAGAAGCTCAGCCGATAAGACTTTGAACTTCAGCTTCAAAATGCAAACAACTTTTCATATTACATCAAAAAATATGAAAGACTTACGAGTATGCTACTTAATTCACAAGCCTAAAATTACTCGATACTCAACAATACCAATTCCATAGACATGTATTTTTTAGCACAGTAAGTAAGCTAGTTTCATATTATAATGAATATGAGTTTGCATTTGATCGGGTTAATGGAAATTTATAGCTGAATAAAAAGTCATAAATGGTGATTTTTCAATTTGCTGTGTAAATTAATACTGTGCCTCATTAATGATGCTATTCTAACGATGATTCTACTTAATTTTAAATGCAGAAAAAGAGGTTTCACATAACTTTTATTGGCAGTTCTCGATTTTATTGACCTATTATGCAAGCCATAAATTGTAGCATTGTTAGGTAAATTATAACGTTCAATAAAGACATTCTACGCAATTTATTATGGTGATGGATTCCTTCGGTGAATTTTGTGAAAATGCTTTATAAAATTGAGCAATTTAAAAAATTGGAAATAAAAATTATTTTAATTCAATTAATTAAAATTTTTTTCCGATTTGCATAACTATGTTTCGAAGAGTTTTTAGACTTACGCTTTTCCTTGTTGTCATAATTTGAATACTATCTTCTTATTAAATCGTAAATTTATTCACTTTTTTCACAATACAAATTAATATTCAATAAATCAATATTTGCAAATGTTTGCTAAGATTCATGTCAAAACCATTCCTACATCTTTTTTAGACATAAATTTTCTAACCACAATCAGTCAAAATCTGACAAATTCAACCTAACATTTGAACTCAACGTCAATTGTTTGTGCCATAACACTTTAGTATTCCGATAAAGTAGAGACGAAAATTGGTGTAAAAAGGCGGTCAATAGGTGATGACTTTAAAGACCGCTTGAAGCTCATTTAATTCACACAAAAAGAAAGAGAATGAGAAAAATTGCTCATTGTCTGTCGACGATGTTGTTTATGTGAAATTTTACGAAACATTAAGTAAGTGACGTAGAAGAAGAAGAGGTATGGTCGTGGGTGTGCAATTGTAGATTTTTACTTTCAAACAGATTTTCCGCTCATTTTGCTAATAAAATTTATTAAGCAAATAATTTAAGTGAAAAAAAAAAATATTTGATTGTCATGCAAAAAATTTTGAGATTTGTTTGACTGAAAAAAGGGCTTGTTGATGCATTCAACAGAATTATTGCATTTTTCAGAATTAATTTAATGAGAAAGGGAAAGAAGTCATGCTCATGCTCTATTGTCTCAATAAAATATAAAATTTAAATAAATTTGACATTATCCCATATTTTTTGCTATTTACGAATTTCATGGCTGCATTTATGCTAATTTATAGCTCTTCTTAATGCTCAACCCGTAATCATTTGCTGAAAAAAGACTTTTTACTTAATTTGTGAAGATAAATTCGTTTCAATGATGATTTGCATGTTTGACGTGGAATAATGTCAAGTATGGTTGTCTAAATCAGATGTTTAGTGGTTTGGGCACATTTTGGATTAAAATGCTTGAAAATATTAAAACTCAAAATTGTTGATTTTTTGATTCAATTAGATTCCTTCGTACGACATAATAGTTTTAATATTCTAAATAATAGCACCTGTTTTGTGGTCATTCTTCTACTGAACATCATCACTTGACAATTTGTGACAATAACCTAGAGTAACAAAAGTTATTTAATTCTCAGCTGATTAAACAATTCAACTGATCAGTAAATACACTCTTTTGAATTTTTATACAGATACAGGAAAGACTTAAATTTAATCGTACTTAACAATTTTTGTTTCTAAAGAACATATTGTTGTAGAGCAGAAGATTAGTTTACGGCCATGATCTCTTGTCTCGCGTAATCCACATGCAATAAATTTGTGTGTACATAGATGCTTTTTGTTGTGAAGTGGATTGTCTATTTGCGAAGTATTTCCTCTATATGTTGACTTATTTACACATAATGGTCAGTTTACAATGAAGAATTTGAAAATATCTAAATTTTTAGATTCCATGAATGTTATCAGGCGTGTGTATGGCGTTGGTAGTTATCAATAAATTGTCGTAATTTTTGCATCTTTTGCCAATTTTCACTTGATCTAAAATGTTGCGCTTGCATTTTTATTCTAAATATTACTTAAATTTAATAAGTAAACCAAGTCTAATAGCTGATCTTACGCAAATCACATTCAAGTCACCAACCAGTTGCCAATAATCTTGATTCCCACCAAAACATTCTGTTCATTCACATATTCATCTTTTTATGCAGCAATCTAATCTCTTTCATTATACAACTTCTTAATAATACCACGATTAAAACTATATTGAGATTAATAAATGGCTTCTCGTTATTACCACCAATTAAGATCATCTTAACTGAACTTAAAAGTCAATTTAACATCTTTTTTCATCGCCTTGTTTCACAAATCTCTCACTAATCTAAACTAATCCACTAAGTCACAATTTTTTATTGATATTTTTTCGAGCATACAAAAGAAAATTACAATCATCAGTGAATAATATTTTGTATGATTTATGAATGGCCAGAAGAAAACAAAAGAGCAAATAAACGGCAGCTCATATTTAAGAAACAAAGAGAGAACGGTTCATAGACGTAAATATTTTCACACGTGCTTGAATTTTTCTCTTGATCTCTTTTCATATCGCACTTTTTTACATATTTTTAAGTATACTTTGTAGTCTAATCGTAGTTCATTCGCATGCAAATGGTTCACTTAATTCATCATAAATATTGTTACATATATTTTTCAACTGCTTTTGAATAATGAATAGCATTTACATGAGCTTATGATGTTGAGGTACTTCGGTAAATATTCATTTTAAAATGATGCAATAGTAGTTAGTGTTGATTTACTTATTGATAGCTATTTATGTATAAAGTTCATAAATTTAAAAATCTTTGAAATTCTTACCTTATTGCACTTTATAAAAAATGTATTCAAAAACATTAGCTATCAAAATAATTAAAATTTAATCATTTAACACAAATAAGATTCAATTTGAAAAAAAAAAAAATTAAATGCGTTATAAAAAATCTTAAATACCTCATTTCCAACTTGCAGATTTAAATTAAAATCACTTCCATATACACAAAAAAAAAATTGAAATAATAAACAAATTGTAAACTGCTGATGTTAAGAAATCATGAATGGAAGAATTTCTCAATGCATCTAATAGAGAAGTACATCCATTGTTCCGTTCCACCTGATGTGTCTTAAGAAATAATCTCTTTAAAGTATTTTGTTTCGTCAGCATACTGAGTAAGTTTGTAAATTAAGTTATTATCCACTAAATCTCAATTGATGAATTTTCTAAAAAACTTATTGGAATGTCTCAGTCTTCTGATAAAGTGAGAAACAAGGAATGACCTAGATGGCAATAAAAAATTATTGACCACGAGCCAATGAACCAAAAAGTTGTTAAAAATCAATCATTGAGGTTATAAAAATAAAGAAGCGATGTTGAGTTATAAATTATAGACAAAAACGGCATGACTTTATGCTTTCTGCAGACCAATTACATCAGTATCATTTTGTATTAAGAAGCCAATAATTTTTGATTCAATATGGAAAAGCAAATTTTTGGCAATTCAAGGTGAATTAGTTGTAATTTAATATAGCTTCTTTATCACCAATAAATGCCATCAAATAATTTTTGATGAAAATATTTGTTGTTCGCTAATTTGACGTTTGTGACAATTTTGATGTGGAACAAATATTAAAACTGGTTCTTGATGATTTATTCTAAAAACTAAAGATATTTAATCTATAATCTTAGAGAATGATGATTTATCATCAATTCCAATCAATCTATTTGCATACTTTTGAATTAGTCATCCATTTATGGCATTCATTAATAGTAGGTTGATAGTTAATTAAATTCATATTGGTTTAAAATTTGTAACAACAAAATACAAATAAAATTGCGAATGCAATCGTATCACATTCTTGACATTTCCAATGGTAATTTTTTTAAAATGCTATTGAATTGTAAGAGAAATGATGAAGACGACATACATAAAAATGTCTACATGCGATACAATAAGTAAGATAGATGAAAAATTGCAAAACGATGACAATTGACTTCAATAAAAAATGGTATGAAAAAAATTTGATAGAGATAATTGTAAAGTTAGGCCTTGCCATGACAATTGTCTTGTTGAAATGAGAGTAAAAAGTCAACATTTTAAGGCAAATGAAGCGCATTTAAAAATTAACTCAACAAATATCTCACATAAAACAATATCAGATTATGCAAAATCTACCGCTTAAAATGTGCAACAATAAATAAAAAGGAGTAACCCGCTTTAAAGCTTTATGCGCTATTTATTAATACATTCATCTCCATAATCTCATCTTCCCGCTCATCTTTAAATGTCCTCCATAAAATAGCGGTTTATTAGACACTAATTTAATAATACATATGACAATAATAATATCATCCTAATATGGCTTATGGATTAATATTCACACACTATACACTATAAATTCCGATTCCATTCGATTTGTCGTTTGTTATTGATTCTATTGTAAGGCGCATATGTGAATTGATATAGATATGGTTGTAGCACATGACGAGATACTTTAAGAGCAAATTCATCACGAGTTATTACAACTGTTTTCTTGCGAACTTCAAAGCTTGAATTTTTTAGATTTGAATGGTTGAGAAGTAATTAGGGTGTGGATGCATTTACTTAGATGAAAATTATTTTATTTTTTGGTAAATAAATAAATTTACTTCCTTTTGATGAAATTGATGAATTCAACTAAATCATTCAAATAGCCATAAAAACTGTTTGTAGGATTTTTTTATTATGTAAATAACTAAAAGATTCTCAAAGGTTTCGTTTCTTCTTAATTCATCGAACTCACTTTTATGCTTTTTTTAAGCATGAATTTTTTTATTATTCGTCGTTTCGTCTACCAACAAATTTTTTACAAAAATGGTAAGCGTCAAAAATATTTTGTAATACGGAAAATAAAAAGAAGAATATTGTTGTAAACTAATGAGAACAAAATATGGCATTTCATCATTAATTATTGTTGCACATTTATAACAACAACAAAATTAATTGCATCGTCCCAAAGACTGCTGAATAGATTCTAATTGATGGGTTTCATGCATTTAATTTTCTAACAAAAAATTATAGTATTGATGAATCTGTAATTAATCGATAAATTCATCTAACATTTCATATTGTAATGCACAAAATAGTCACTTACATAATGCGATCTGTAAAATTTAAATGATTACTATGCCAGTTATGGTGACCTTCACACCACAACAACAGCAACAATAAATGATGCATGATCATCTTTTTTCTCACTTGCTTACATTTTTATGCATCTATCTTCTTCTTTCCTATTCATATGGCACATGAATGGAATCGTAAATTTGTAAAAGATGCAATAAATATTGAGCGATCCCTGAATTGAAAGTATTTAACATCTTCAAGTACACTTCCTCAATATGCTGCGATAATTTTTCAGTCTCGATTTTGTAATTGAAATAAGGCGATTTTGTGTTTTTTTAACTGTTTTGTCCTGCTGATTAGCTACCTCGAAGCATACTAATTTTGTGGTTTACATAATAGGAAGTGAAGATGCATCATAATTTATAAATATTTGGAGGTTTATTTGAGTTTGTTTGTTATTCTATTGATTTAATGAAAATTTTAGATGATTAAGAATAAATTAAAACCCGTACGTAATTCTTAGTCTTGCTGATAAAAAAGTTACCTGTAATGCCACAACACATGAGTAAAAATTAAGATATGAAATTTTCTATCCATTTTAGAGATATTTGGCTTGATTTATCTCAAAACACACCCATAAATCTATTTTTATCGATTTCACACAATCACTTAACACAGAAAGTTTTATTTTTAGCACAAAAAAATCAACATCATGACCATTTTCAAACACACTATTGACCTCTTAAAGTTCAAACGATCTTGACTTTTTGCACATATTCAAAACTCATTAAAAAGTATGTGATCATCAAATATTGCAGGATAATCTAATGTATGCGATCAGCATATTGTGGGAGAAATAAAGATGATAAGTGTTGAATTTCATTTATTACTCTCGACCGTGAACTCATCAATGATCAAATATTTGTGCAGAGTGATGAGCTATTGATGCGATCAAGCATTGCAAATTTAATCGTTGCAATTTTTCTCATCAGTTACGCAACAAATATAAAATATTTGTGAATGGGTTATCTAATATGAAAAATTACGCATAAAATTCTTTAAATTCGATTAAAACCTGTGAAATAGCCTTCACCGTAAATAATCCAATCACTTTCATCTTAATTTGCAAATTCAAAACATTTCTTTCATTATTCACATTTTTTACTTCTGTCCAAAGCAGATTAATGACCCATCAACATCACATTTTAAGTCATGAAAATATTTAATTATGAAACGCCAAATTTGGCGCAACAAAGAAATCAGATTTAATAAAGTCGTGTATTTGAAAAGTATTGGTCTCCACATCCTCCAAAAACCTCTAATACGTCATGTCCACACTTTCTGTTTCATTCGAGATATAAATTCATAAATCCACAAAACAATTGAACACGAAAAGGCAATAAATGTGTCTACTAGAATGATGCGTGATAATCGCTCTGGTTATTTTAATGAATCGCCAGAGGCGGGTCTGTTTTAATTTTTTTAAGGCAAGCTAATTTTTTGTGTACGGTGTGATTTTATGCAGCACTTTGTATTTGTATTAATCTTAGAATATCTTTAATTTTTTTAGAAGATTAGATTCAAAATATTTAAAAACAGAAAATTTTATGTCTGAGAAAATCTTTCTGGATTAAATTCTCTATAATTGTTGTAACTAATTTCCTTACTTTTACTCAATAA
Organism: Chironomus striatipennis; assembly: GCA_026123125.1. NCBI lineage: Eukaryota > Metazoa > Arthropoda > Insecta > Diptera > Chironomidae > Chironomus > Chironomus striatipennis. The sequence goes on along the minus strand of CM047394.1, from coordinate 20,604,061 downwards.
CCTCATCCAAAAACCTATCCAGAAAGAGATCATTTTGAAGCACGTAACTAACTGAATGACTATCATGCAATATCTACAATATTCAATCATCTTGTTACTATTTTAAGCATAAATGAATGGCTGGTCAGATGGATCAAATCTAGCACTCACCATCCGTCAAAATCTATTTTTTCTTCAATTTTTTTAAAGAGGTGTGAATTTCTTAATCGAAAGAAACATAAAGAATAACAAAAAAATATTGTGCCATGAAATAATCACCTCCGAGCTACAAGAGTCACTCAGTTGAGAAAGAAAAAAAGTACTTTCGGTTTCATGGGGGACATTACAGTAATGTGCGCGCTTAAATTGTGTAATAGCAAAGAAATGAGAAAGAAGAAATCAGAAGATGGGAAACAACATTTTTCATGGTAAAAAGAAAGAAAAATTTGGCAATTTTCGTAGTGAAAAATATTCCGACTTCACGCTGCGTCTGTGTGCTTAGTCGTAAATTGAACCGGCGACATTTAATGTTTATGCTATGAAATTACATCAATTATGAAAGATTTTGTTCAATTGTTATAAAAAAACAATTTTAAAATCATCATTACGGCTATGATGATCATCGTCTCGAGTATATTAAGCTCGTTTATGACGAATGACTTTTTCTGTCTGTGCGAAAAGAGACTTAATAGATTTCAATGGAAGAAGATCTTTTTCCGATAATGAATGGCAAAATAGTCACATTTGTAATGCAGTATGAGGCTGTATGAAGTTTAACATGAAATTTATTAAGATCAACATTTTTGAAATGCGCGATAAGAATGGCTAGATTTCAAATTCCAACTGTGATTGCGGTTGAAAATTTACATAATGGATTATAAATTAAATTAAATAATTGTAGGCAGTTATGGGATAATTTTAAGTAAATTAAATTATTGTAATTTGATAGTCAGATCAAAAACAACTGGAATCAAATAAAAAAAGTGAATGAAGCTACAAGAAAATTATGACTAGCCATGAATAGAAGCTCCAACAAATTACCATAGATTTCAAATAAATTTAACTTAACTTAATTCCTCGAATCAAATTTATTGCATTTTGCATGAAGCCATCCAAAACAGAAAATTTGCCATATTTTGCATGACATCATTAAATTACTGGCATTCTATCAAGCCATGAGTCAGGCAGCCAGATCAATTATCTGATAAATTACATTATTTAAACTCACAAACATCAGTGAAAAATGATTAAAAATTGGAAAATTTCTACTTATGTCAATTAATCTCCTTAAATATTGACCAACCTAATTGTTAATTTACCCTAGCACTTCAAAATAAATTTCCCGTGTCATTGTTTGAATTACTTTTGTTTTCACAATCAAACAAGCACCTCCAATTCCCATTCAGTCGAATTAAAACCAATCACTATCTTCATTCACTTCAATTTAGTTTGTATGCTATTTGATTGAAATTTTTGTCGATTCATTGCAATCATGTGTGTGTAATCAGTTTTGTATATATTGCCAAATATGCAAACATTAATCAACTTGTGATTGAGAAAGGAGCTTTTAAAAGGTGTCAAAAATTAGACGAAATTTGGATATTATGGAATTGAGGTCAGGATACTTTAGGACATTTCTGTATTCAAAGAGTTTAAATCAACTTAGTTAAATTTAGGTTCTATACCAAAAACATCGACATGCCATTGAAAATAAGTGAATTTCATCAATTATTTTACTCTCCGAATTTTCATTTTGCTTTCTTCTGAAATACGAAATACGAATTAAAGCATCAAAAACTCACGTGCTATCCCAAAAGCATCAAAAGCACCATCAATATTTCCTCTTCTTACTCTAAATCACGATAAATTACACACATCAAAAATTATGTGAATAAAGACGATTAATCTGCAACTGTGAGTTTTTACTGGTAAATAACAATAAGTGATTAACTTACATAATAAATCAATTGATTATCAAAGTTATTCGTGAATTATAGTCATGAAGAACCTCTCACATCATAAAAAATAAACTTTAATTTAATTAATCGCTGTTCAATAAATTTTCATCATTCGCATCATTCACCAACTGAAATTAATTGTTGATGAAATGTCAAACAAAAAACACTGCGATGCTGCGTTTGCAGATTACAGTCGGCAAACCACAAACGATTTTACAATGAAATTCACACAATAACTAATAGATAAAGCTTCCTCGCATCATAACAAACATGTGTTACATCTTTTGAATTTGTATGTCGCACACTCGTTAAGCTTTTGTAACAAAGATTCGTTTTTTCAGTCTTGTAGACTTGTGGCGCGCAAGCTAGACAACAACAATGCTATAAAATTCATGCCGGTATTCGTATTTCTTCTTTTCTGTCGGAGACTCGATGTAGTTCTTTTTTGTGTATGAGTTGATTGAAAAAAGATTAGAGAACAATTAAAAAATTTACCATATTTGGGAAACTTAGGCACATTCTACAATTGACAATGGATTTTATTGGATTATGCTTTAAGATTGAGACTGATTATGCTTGAAGAGATTTATTAAAAAGTTTTTAAATTGAAAATTATGATTTTGTCTCATGTCCGATCCTAAAACATAATTTCAAATTTTTCATCACTTTATAAATAGATTAGATGAATGACTTCAACAGGTAACAACGAAAGATATTTTTAGATCGCAAAATTGATATAGTTACATAATTTGACAGTGAAAAATGAACCTTTTTGAATTCATTCACAAATTTTGACAGTTGATTAATATAAACTAGCAATTTTCATCCTCAAACAACTAAGTCAATATTTAGAGTAGATGAAATAATAATTTATGATCTTAAAGCACTTAATGACATCAACAAGATTGACTGAAACATGTTAATCCCTTCTAATGGACTGTTTTGATTCAAATGCCAGTTAATTTTTATTGTTATGAATTTGCTCAATTCCATAGAAATAAATTATAATTTAATGTAATTTAAACCCATAATTAGATCGAATCAATCGAATTATGAGGAAGTAATTTGATATTTCATGATGTTGATCAAGGGTGATGGGATGATCCAAACAATTTTTTTTCCAGAGATTCCATTAAAGTGTTTGATGCTAATTAGATACTAATTTAGTACCTTTTTATTTTTTCAATCATCTTGTTGAATATTAAATGATATTTTCAACTGAAGTATGAGACATTTAAAACATTCTGATGAAACATAAATTAAATCAGAAAAGAATTAATCGCATTTGCCATTTGAGTGTAATTTTTTTAATCTTAACAAATTAAATCAAAATTAAAATTATTGATTGCTTATGAAGGTTCAATGTCAATTTTAAGGATATATGCTGTTTTTCCCTTAACTTTTTGATGTTTTAGTGACATCAAACATCATTAGTATGTTTTTGACATGTTTTAGTGACATCTAACATTGTAATTGACTGTCATTTCTAATTCATCCCACATAAAGCCCAGACGCTTTTAAACAACTTAATTGTATCTGAATTGAAATAAATTTGTTTCAGCTAATAAATTTTGCATAAAAATTTAAGAAAATACTGTCAAATTAACAAGAACTGAGATTTGATTTGCAATATTTGTTTATCTCCATTTCGACATAATACAATATTTTCATCTTAATGCCTACTCACATCACGCGTGTGAGTCTTCAGTAGAATCAATAAATGAATGAAGATTAATTTATTATTACTGGGCGTAAATGTTCGTTAAATTTTACCTAACAATCTCCTAAATTGTTACGTGATACTCTCTTAATCTTTAAACAGATGATTAAATTTCAGTATCTTATAGAAGATAAATACAAGTCTGCAGATTTTAATTTCTAAACCCATGAACTACCGCAACCATAGCTCACCAATTACAAGTCATGGATGACATAATAAATTGCAAGCTTTTAATAATTTTTGGCAGCAAAATTTCTTCTTTCGTGAGAAATTATGCTTAGGAGCATGTTTGCACAGCTTCCTATGGGAGGGTCCATTTCTTTGTTTTACAAAAAAAAAAAAAATAAATAACTAACGACAATAATAATAATAATAATGCAGACATAAAAAATGTAACACGAAAGAGAATAAAAAGCAGTAAAACTCCAACCTTTTCAACTTTATGGACACACAAATGTATTATGCAAGCCTTTCTTTCCTCTCGTTAATTTCATATGCCCACGAGGCTCTCGTTATTCAAAATAGCAATTGAATTAAGTTAGTAAGTTGAAGATGTTGAACTTTTCAAACTTGAAAACTTATCATTAAAAATTCAATGCAAAATAAGTTGAGAAGAACCAAATAAAGGAAATTTCTGATCGTGTAAAAGACCTTGCCATTCTGTCATGACCTCCAACATTTTCACAACTTTGACTTCCAACAAACAAGCAGAATTCTTTCTTTTCGATCGATTTTAAAAAGAGAAATAACAGATGGATGTGCTTGTATCTCACGAATTTTAATTCAGTGACTTTTTATGGCAATTTCCCCCTCAAGGCGGCTTTTTTATAAACATTTAAAGAACTATAAAAAATCTTTTTGAAGAAGTGCAATTTTTAACACATTATACAGCAATAAATCTTAGCCTTCACATGAGATGAAAATTGTCATATTTTGCAACTAATTGAACCTATTTAGGCCAACATTTTGCACTACAATTTAATTTTTTTGTGATGTCTCACGCCGCATGATTTTTGTAGCCCAAGATCACACGCAATTCATCTATTTAAATGAAAAATTTCAATTTCCACTCGACGTATAATTAAAAGCAAATGCGTCAAATTTTTAAAGAAAAATTTTACACCTAAATTTTTTGCAATTCCGCAAAACATTTAAAATCTCATTTATCAAGAAAAACTATACTGGCTGCTGTGCCACCAAAGAAGACTAGACATGAATGAATGAATGAATAAATACAAATTAAATGTAATGAAAAAGAGATTCACATTAAGCAGCACAAGAGATTTATTGTGGTGAGAATTGGGTCAATTCTTGCTGCAATTGCTCGCAATCATGTCTTTACTTTGGCAAATTGGTGGAAACTTGTCTCGTATGTCTGACAAAGGCACCTCCTATGGCTGCATGCAAATTTTCTATCAATTCTTCTCTTCGACACAAAGAGATGTTAAAAGCGACATTTTACCACTCAATTTAAGACTCTTTGTGTCCAATGTGATTTATGTATTCATTGTCTAACTCTCTAGTTGGTGATAATGATCTTATTATTGGGACTATTACTTAAAGAAATAAAATAATAAGTTCAAACTGAGTTGATGAATGTAGATGATTGGCAAATATTGATGAACTTTGCTGTGTATGTTTACATTTCCGATTGAATGAACATGATTCATTGTTGGTTATTGGTTATGAAATCTCTTCTTTCTTTCTCATTCACACATCAATAATGACTTCTTTTAATTTCTTTTGAGTTGCTCTATTTACTTATCCATGCACTCTTTTAAAGAGATGCTAAACTGAATTAAATTTTATTTGTAAATTCAATTTACACAAGCTTTTGTTCTCTTTACTTTTCTTTCTTAATGTGTTAAGCAAACATGAAATGAAAAGTGTTATCACCTCATTTATTGGTAATTATCGAATTCTTCTTATTTATGGTCAATATTTGGAGTGAGTTTTAAATGCTCTTGTTTTGCTTATGGATTGTGTGGTACAATGAGATTGTTATATAACAGAAACTAAATGGATTTTAAAGATTTTTGATATTTATGATATGTAGACCAACTCAGAAAATCACTCAAAATTTGAGTTTAGTTAAAACTTGAAATCATTATTGATGTACGAGTTTATGTCTATAGAGGTTTTATTTCTGCTTAGAGTTTATTACCATCAAAAAATAGTCTATCGTTAATTTTTTTCGCTCAGAACATACAGTTCTAAATTAAGATTGTTCAAAAACAGAAGAAAACCCAAAAGTGAGACAGAGCAAAGCATCGTGAATCAAGAGAGGTGTGTATGTACATCTCAACAAATGAACCTTAAAATATATATTCATAAAAGTTTGAATGTTTGTCATGCAGGAAATAACAAATACCATTTTTGATGAGGATTATTCTCACATTAATTTATTAATAGCTGCCCATATCAAGTCGCAAATTAGCATAAGTCTGTGACGATATGATATATGACAGTTCAATATTCGTATCATATTAGGTATGCTCAGCTTCGTCATAATATTTCTTGGTGTAGAAAATTCTATCGAATTAATAATAATAAAAAATTCAAATTAGGAAAATTAGAAAAAAGTTTCTAAATTCATTAATAAGAACATCTTGGAAGCAAATGTCAGATCTTGAGGCTTAAAATTACAAAAATCGTGCCACAATTTTGGCATACTACAAATTCAACAAACCAGCAACGTAAATATTTTATATTAATGCACAAATGAGTCTCGACAACAAAGATTATGATTTAATTTATTTGCTACCACAAAATATGAATATCGTGCTAGTAGACTTTTGTGTTTATACCCGGCTATACAATAAGATGTTCAGTCTTTGATCTCATTATAAATATTTGTGGTAAAAAATCAACATAAATTTTTATTGCCGTTAATTTCACTCATTCTTGTCGATTCTTATATCTTTTATCGTTATCGTTCGTGGTGTGAATTTATTGATCTTCGATTGCTCTCATTTGCATAACGGAATGTATTGTATTTTGACATTTAATGTGAACAAAATATTCTCACGGTGTGGCTTTTGTTTATGAGGACTTTTCATACAGCAAGGAAACAAAATTCATCCTCATAAAAAAGTATATCAATCGCTAATATAAATTAAGTTGACAAAAATTTTCTATAGAATATAAATTTTAAAAAAGATAAAGCGCTTCCAATTCATAATGGGCTCGATTTTTCAGACTCTTTGGAATGTTAAGCCTCAAGTGTTAAATGTAGCTTAATTAAATCACACGAAAAAGTTAGATGAATTCAAAAGATTTCAGGCGTAATTCAGACAGTGATGAACGTGCGGAATTCAGGTTGCTTATCTGTCTTTCATCTTAACATTCACAACATTCGCCTACTCGTTTGAATCATTTGTCAAGATCTTCTTTTAAACTGATTTGGTTTGCTGATTTTTGCACAGTCATAAGTGAATGAAGAATTTTGATTTTTTTGGTAGGTTCTCTGGTAATTAATCTCAATAAATGAATTCAAAATTATCAGGGACTAAAATGAATGGAAAACATCAAAGATGAAAAAAATCATTGCTTTTTAAGAGCAAAAACATTGCAATGTTTTCCATTTCAATTCCATCTCTACGTAAAATTTCATTTACGTAAATTCCATTTTTACGTAAACTTTCATCACGTAAACAAAAAAGTTTTGTTTACATTTGTTTTTTATGTGAAATTGAAGTAAATATTTAATGGATATTGCTTTAATTAAGTCTTAAACCATATTAAGGCTAAATTTAGCACTTAAAACAAAACTTTTTTGTTTACGTGATGAAAGTTTACGTAAAAATGGAGTTTACGTAAATGAAATTTTACGTAGAGATGGAATTGAAATGGAAAACATTGCAATGTTTTTGCTCTTAAAAAGCAATGATTTTTTTCATCTTTGATGTTTTTCATTCATTTTAGTCCCTGAAAATTATTAATAATTCATGAAATAGATGACTTAATATGTCCTAATATCTTTCTATATTAAATATTTTATAAAATCTGAATTAAAATTTCAAACTGCATGGAAAAATTTCTGAATTTAAAAACCAGCACGTGAAAGTAATAACGCCTTTTAAAGAATGATAAATTCTACACATAATATATGATTCATCGAAAAATTTTCACAAGTAAATAAAAATTGAATTTTCGATATTTTGGTGATAAATATATTGATTATAGTCATAAATTCAGACAATAAGATTATCATCTTTCTCTAAATAACTAATCAGTTTATCAATATTGCATATGAAGATGATGATATAAAAACTAATTAATCTGTGCGATTAAGAAATTATTGATGTTTTCTTCGCCGCCTTTTAATTGGCTATGAATCTTTTTTTCTTAATTTTAATCTTTTTGGATTTTTTATAATTTTTTTTTTTCCAATTTTAACTGCTTCAAATTATTTTTTGAACCGTAAAAACCAATAAAGATCAAACTGCAGCTGTGTAAATATTGAGTCGTAAATTCAAATGTCATCATGTCGCTTAAAAATTCTTTCCAAATCTGCATATGAATCATCAATAGCATTGCAAAAATAACTTCGTTCCGGCATAAGATTTAGATAACCATCCATAATTTTCAATTAAAATTTATGATACTAATATTTTTTGGATTTAAATTTTTCACTTGACTTCGACATGTGATCATATCAATTATCAAGATTTAGTCAGTGGATCTGAATATTCATATTTACTAAAATAATCTCAAAATGACTCAATATATTTAGCCAAAATTGGCAATTCAATCTTTTCATCATGTTTAAAAGCTAAATTAATAAAATTCTTTTAATCCCACATTCAGCTACGTGAGCTTGCTGGAACACCAAATGGTCTAGTACCACGAACAAGTTTTACATGTAATGGAAGACCACCAGGATATTATGCAGACGTAGAAACTGATTGTCAAGTTTATCATTTATGCGAACAAGGACGACAATACAGCTACACGTGTCCAAATGCCACACTTTTTCAACAACGAATGCTTGTTTGTGATCATTGGTACATGGTTAATTGCTCAAAATCAGAGGAAAATTATAGATTCAATAATTTAATTGGACAAAGAGTAAGTTGGAGTTCAAGAATTGCAATTAATCATTATTGATTAAATTTATCTCTTCCTGAATTAACATAGGACCAACCTTTTGTATCAGACATTGATGTAGAAAACAGAACTCCACGATCAGACATTCTCGATCGACCATATGCCCCTGATTATAAAGGAGAAAGTTTCAGGAAGCAAATAGTGAAGGTATGAGCACATAATCATTAAATACCATTACATAATATTTAATCATGATCTTTTATCTTCTTCACTTAATAATATAGAGCAATTTCCCATCGTTGCAAAATGCAATTAGTGGAATTGATTTATCAAAGAATATAAATAGAAAGTACGAGATTCTTGAGACTCAAGCATCAAGTAACATTTTACCACCTCAAATCGACTCGAACTCGTTAGATCCAACATTGTTGCCAGCATCAGAAGAATTTCCACAATTTGATAAGTTTAACGACAGAAGAAATGCGTTCTCAGGTGAATCGGACGAAGGAATTTATAAAGGACTTTTACCACCACCAACAGGTTTTGAACCTCCAAGAGTATTACCAAACACCAACGACCAATTTCGTGCAACTGAAGAACGTAGATTGAGAGATCTAGGACTTCCATTGTCTTCACCAACGAGACCAACTAGAACAAAAGCTTCACAACCTAAAGCACAAAATGTTGCACAAGGTACAAAAAAACCAGGCTCCTCATTTGATCCTGACAAGAATTATGCAGCTTTTGAACATTTCTTCCCATCTGGTAAAGCTTCTCATGATGACTATGATTTTTCAAAATATTTCCCAAGAAGAGACGGCGTACAAACTACAAGAAAAGCAGCAACATCCAATTTCAATACTAGATTCAATAACAATAATAACAATAACAATAAGCAATCACCAGTTGGACCATCAGCCACGCAACGACCAACACAATTCAATAGTGGAGTTAATAGAAATGTTCAAAAACCAGTAGCAGCACAAACAACAGCCAGACCAGCGATTAAACAACAACCTATTGTTGTAACAACAAGAGCACCAGTTACGTTGAAAACAGCAACAGTAAAAGCAACGCCTGCAGCTATTAAGCCAGTCGTACCAGCAAATACAAAAGCTGTTCCTGTTAAGGTTACAACACAACCAACCTTTACTGCTCAAAGACAACAGCAAGTAACAAAAACACCAACATCATCCCAGAATCAAGTAACACAGGCTGCACCTCGAGTCCAACAAACACCTCAGAAGCAACAAGGTAAAATAGCAGTGCCATCACAAGATTTAGAATTGCCATTAGAGCTTGTTAAGGTTTATGACGATGCTACCACGAGAGGTCCGCCAGTTTATTACGATTTGAAAGAGAAAATTACAGAATGGAAAGTACCTGATAGTGGGTTAGTTCCACCTAAATTCGATAATGGAACTGAAAATACTCCAAAACGATCACTCTTAGAGGAAGGAAATCTTGGTGAAAATAGTGACATTCAAAGTAGTGAATCAAGAAGATTTGGCAGTTCCAATACAGTTAAAATTCAATACAAAGACCTTCAGAAATATTTTGCAATTCCCGAAATTGAATTTCCAATTGAAGATTCTGGACGAGATGGATATGAAAAGGATGATGCTGTTAACAGCTTTCAAGTAAAGATTCCATACAGAGAAGGAAATAATAAGGTTCCTGCAGCTGAAAGATATTACTACCTTGAACATAGTCATTGTAATCCAGAGTGTCATCCTTACTTCTTCAAACCTGGAAGATGTGAGCCTTGCATAAAACTGTAAATCCATAACGTCTAGACTTTTAGGAATATTTTTATGGTCTAAGTGACATGAAAGTGATGTTATGAATTTTCCCATTACTTTCATGCCATTTACACCTAGTTTTTGCTCTATAAGAATTAGAATTTTTTCCACTCTAAGCTATTGAAAAGAAGAATTAAAATCTTGTTGGAATTTTGCGATTTTCTGCGATGATTCTTTTGCTGCTATTAATTACTTTAATGCATATTAATTTTATGCATCTGTAGATGTATGCGAATCTTCTTTTTTTCTTTACAAAAAAATTAAGAAACAATTTGTGTATAGATGTAACTTTTTAAGCTTATCATAGATATTAAGATGCTGGTCAAGGTGGATATTATGTGAGAATTGTATTCAAAAGATTTTGAAATTTAAGGTTCGAAGTTAGACTAGGGGCCGTTCACTTATTACGTAACGCAAAAATTCGGGTTTTTTACCCCCCCCCCCTCCGTAACGTTTTTAACAAAAGAATCAGGTGCGAGAACAATAGACCGTAAAAAACTCTCGACCCCCCCCCCCCCCTTAGAGCGTTACGTAATAATGTTCGATGTTAGATTAGAAACTTTGAAAAATTTCATAAATTTACAGAAACAATTTTCAATTTTTCGAATTTCTTGTCAAATATAGACACCATGAATCCAGCATATCCATACAATTGAAAACTAAGCATTTGAATGAAACTTACTTTAAATAATAAAAAAAATTGAATTAATTATGGTTAAAACTTTATTGGAAAAATATTGTTAAAAAAATTGATTTTTAAAGATGAATAAAACTGTAAAAAAAGTAATGTGATGGAATTTATTGAACATTTAGGTATTTTTACAGAATTTCAGATTTTTTTCAGATTTCCTATAGACTGCAAATTCGAAAAGTTTAAATAACATTTTTAATAGATTTATTGTGATAACAGTTGCTCACTTCCTATAACAGTTGCAAATCGCAAGTTATCTTACATCAAAGTCTTTGTATTTTTTCATCGGCATGCTGATTTCAATTTAGTAAAAGTTTATAAAACCTCTAACAAAGCAGCATATAGTATACCAATTAAATTCATTCTCACAGTGTAAATTAGCACCACCATCATCGATATCAATTAAGTCAAATAAGAACTCCATTCATCTATTCAAAAAGACCTTCCATTCCTTTATTCGCTAATTTCTGCATAAGAAATGTAGAGACATCATTAACAATGCCACAGCAATAAAGTGGAAACAAACAAAAACAAAAATTAATCAACAGCTCCAGAATATTTTTCAAGAGCTTACAAAAAATTAAATAAATTGAACCTGATTACATCCATTCATTCGGATGTTTCTTTCATCCTCACTTAATATGGTGACATTCGAGTGATATCCATAAAGGAGCTATTAATTGAATGAAATTAATTTAATTTCCTCATAATCAACTTCTTGATTGTAAAATTTACGAAAAAGGTGATACAGCACAGCACAATCGATTGAGATATAACCGTAAATGAAGAAAAAGAGGAATTTTAGAGATCAATGAGCCTGTCCATTTATGATTTATTGACGATTCATTAATGACTTTATTTTATGCCGAACTGCCTCTGAATAGAAAGAAAAATATTGCTTTGACTGAAAGTAATTACCGTGTTTAATGTATGCAAATCTTTTTTTTGCCTTAAAATTTATCACATTTCATGAAGGAATTGATTATGGACGATTAGTTTTATGCATGAGATTAATTGCAAGTTGTTTAATTGAGAAATGTGGATTAAGCAACTTTGTGGTTAGGATAAGTAAATGAACCAGCATTTTTGAGCATTTATGTCCATATTCGATGCTGATTTCTGTGTCCAACCTTTGAAACTCTTTTAATTAATGTAAGTCTAATGATCTAGTGATTTCATAAAAAGATGCCTTCTTTTACATCGTTATTAGCATACTTATCCATTAAAACCAGGGTTGGGGATTTCAAATCGATTTTAATTAAAATCACATGATTTTATTTTGATTTTTGATTTAAATCTCAATGGTAAAATGATTTTAAAATGATTTTTGATTTAAATCATTTTGTATGAATGATTTTAAAATGATTTTTGATTTAAATCATTTTGTATGAATGATTTTAAAATGATTTTTGATTTAAATCATTTTGTATGAATGATTTTAAAATGATTTTTGATTTAAATCATTTGTATGAATGATTTTTTTTTGTGATTTTAAATCATTCTATGTAAAATTTTTGCCAGAAAATTTTGGATTTAAGCATGAAGTTCTTTGAAATATCACTTCTGATGTATGCAGCAAGCATCAATGGAATGTATAAAACCTTATTTGGCATGTAGGAAGTAGCGGAACTGCTTAGTTCCGGAGATCTGACCCCCTCTCTAAAAACTCATGAAACGTTCAGAAATGAAATAAAAATTTTTTGGTCAGTTCCAGCCAGTTGGACGTACCCAGTTCGTTTTGTTTTGACAGGTCTTAACATTTATATTCTTCCAAATTTAAAATGAATACTGCAGCAGTGTTCTAATTGCTCTTTAAAATTGGTCTGAAACAGGCTATGTCCTATGTCCAAATGACTGGAACTGATAAAATAAAAAATTGTTTAATTTCTGGACGTTTCATAACATTTTAGAGAGTTGTTGAGATTTCAGGAACCAAGCACTTCCACTACTTCCAACATGTCTATTAAGGTTCTGTATATAACAATCATGCTTTCTGTTTACAAATTATTCATTTTATTTAAGTAAAGGCTTAAAATTGCTCCTTTCGGAAAATTATTTGATTTTCATGAAGAAATTTATTGCGTTGCGGCTGAATACAATTGGACATAGCCTGTTCTTTAAGTTTTGCTGGAAAAGTTTTCAGTGTATTCTTTTTCAAAATGGAAATTGAAACTTTTTAATCTTTTACTTGTTACTTCTGTATATTACAGAACTGGTTACGTCCAACTGGCTGGAAGTGACCAAAAAAATTTTTATTTCATTTCTGAACGTTTCATGAGTTTTTAGAGAGGGGGTCAGATCTCCGGAACTAAGCAGTTCCGCTACTTCCTACATGCCAAATAAGGTTTTATACATTCCATTGATGCTTGCTGCATACATCAGAAGTGATATTTCAAAGAACTTCATGCTTAAATCCAAAATTTTCTGGCAAAAATTTTACATAGAATGATTTAAAATCACAAAAAAAAATCATTCATGCAAATGATTTAAATCAAAAATCATTTTAAAATCATTTTACCATTGAGATTTAAATCAAAAATCAAAATAAAAATCATTTCAAAATGATTTTTGATTCGATTTCGATTTTAAAATCCCAACCCTGATTAAAACACGCTCATTCCCATACAAATTAATACAAATTGTTCAATAATCACCTTGTTACTATTTTGTCTCTGTTATCAATAATAAAAATTAATATTATTGTCAATGACTTCATAATGAATAATTGCACCAAAATGAAGCAACAGATTCGTGTGAATCTCGAGTTTTCTTCTTCTTCTTCTTTTCATTTCTTTTCTTCTATTTCATTATTCAATGAAGCCATAAATTAGTGAGGAGTAGCAAAAAAAAAGTAACAGACATGAATTAAAACTGAAAATTAGTTAAACGATGAGCAGACATCGTGTCTTATGTGAAACTCGTGGTCATCATTCTCATTTCTACTCTATTTAATTTAACATCTGGGATCGTTGTGAACTTAACAAAAGCACAAAACGAAGATGTAAGCGAGCTATTACGTCGAGACTCTTTTCTTTATTTCCGAATTACTTAAAAGTAAAATTATAGCTACAGAAGCAGCTGATTCATTGCCTGGTGAGATAATACGAGGCAGATTGAAACTTATAATTTATGTTGTACAATATGGAAGATCTTTTTTGTATGGAACAAGATCAATATGATTCATAAATCTTGTATGCAGAAATAAAGTTCAAGGACGTTGACAGCTTGTGTACAAAAGAATGAATTTATTTACTATAATTTTGTGTGACAGATTCTCTCGTATGTGGTATGTTCAAGGACGAAGAATTCACGATGTTTTAATGATTGTATGCTTGTTCTTTGAGTCGTAATTTTTGAATCAAAATTGTAACTGATATTTATCGTCAAATCGAGGGTTTAGAAAATTAAGATGTAAGGAAGGTGAAATTTCAAAGAAGATCAAGGTGCTTATACATATTTGACTTAATTTATTAAAATTTTACTTTCATTATAAATTAAATTTGAATTAAATTATTTCATTAAAATTTCATTTAAATCCTATAATCTTACAGGACTTAAACTGAAATTCAAACTTAATTCTAATGAACATGCATTCATTCTTTAAATAGACCAAAAAAAATCAAAATTATAATAATTCGTTTCTGATCATTAAAAAAATTAATGCATCGGAGTCCAAAAAATTTACAACTTAATGTGTTGATATATATTTTAAGACATTCATAAATTTTATTGCAATTTGAACACCAAACACATCAAGCACTGATAAAAAAATTCATGATGAAATTCAATAGCATGTCATTAAGCTAAGATTCTTCATTTCAGAATAGCCTCAATATTTCAACTCGAGAATATAAAGTTGATGATCAATTTGCAAAATAAGAATAGCTTTTAAATTTTAAACGTGCTTCTCTTCATGTGAGACACGATCTTATAAATTCTGAATGAATTTTCAAGTCAATCTTAAGCATTTGATGAAACTGATAGCTTCTAAAGATGTTGATGACCATCAATTTCCAATTATTTGTCACTTCAGAAAAAAAAACTTTAAAGAATGGATGATGAGGCAAATTGAAAATCCCATGAACTACTCAACTGGATATGATTAAGAACATGTTATGTATAACAATTTTCTAAAGAAATTTTTAACGATTATTCATTGTATTACTGATATTTGTCATCCTATTCCAACAGAAAACTTTATATCTGACGTCCATTCTTAAGAATTTAAACTAGTCAGCCGTCGTTCAGGAAATATATTTAAAGTATTCTATTGACATTATCATCTGTTCTTTAAAATTCACCAGTGATATAAATACTAGCTAATTTTTTTCTTGGTCTCATTTCTTCTTCTTTTCTTCCGCTCTGATTCTATTTGCCATTTTTATTTTTTTCCAAGTCATTTTGCAATTTAAATTTTTATTTGCTACTGACGATTATCATCTTTAGAATAGAGAATAGAGGAGTATTTAGTAGAGTTATTGGTGTTGTTAAGGCACGCTTAGTGCTAGAGAATTTATTGACTGTTAATTTTTAGCATGAGATAAGAATTAATATTTTGAAGAAACTAAAGCGAGAGAAGACACAAGAGAACGTAATTAAAAGAAGCAACAACCTTGAAAGCATTCAATTTCGATCCTCAGCTTCAAACTAATGAAAGATTTCATTTTCGAAAGCAATTTTCTGATAAAATGTTATTATCATGAAATCTATATCACAAGGTCCAATTTAATAATAATGACTACTTATTTATTAATTGCACACTTAAATTACGAAATGCGATATTAATGCCTTTAAATAATCTACAAAACCTGATAAATAATTCAATTAACATTGAAAATGTCGTAGTAAATAAGACGTAATTAATTTGAGGCCTCAATTTTTCTCTTCGTCGGTGCTAAACTCGCTGCTATCATTATCATTGCCACCGTCGCAGTCATCTTCATTCATATTATCGAGTGTTACTTCTATTTGTTTATTGAGCCATTTTTCGATGCCACTGTTGCTGATTTTACTTCCGTTTTCATCTTTTTGTGCATTAATATTGTCATCCTTCTTAATCTCGGTGATAATTTTCACGCCATTTGGAATTGAAACAATTTTTGTGAAGCTTCTATAAAACTGCTCGTCATGTTTTTGCATATGTTCTGGTTTGTCATCTTCTTTAGCTGAATTATACGAGTAGAAATATGTTTGACTGTTTACAGTGTCCCCAACTTTATCATTTCGATGTTGCCTGACAGAATTTTCAGAGAATTTCCGCATTGACTCAATTATTGGTCGAAACGGATTTGTAGACTTAAATTTGCTCTCATTTCTCATCGGAATTGGCGGTGAACATTGAAAGTATTCAACATTAATATCATTCATTTCACTCATTTGATCCTCATAAGGCTGATATTGTTGCTGTTGTTGTTCCATCATGTCATGTCCACTGTAGCTATCCGGATTGAAATATGAACTGGCCGGTAAACAATAGCTTTCAGGTGACGACGTATTGAATGAATATGGTTCAAAATTCTTTGTCATTTTGTGCATGAAATTTCTATTGGAACTTTCGTGTGGCGGTTGCATCATTGATTGATGATGTTGTGGAACAAAATTGTTTGATTGATGAGCACATTTCGGATGTTGAAAGTTATTTGACATGAATTCATTTTGACTATGCATATTCATGGACGTTTTTGAATAATATTCATTTTGGTTCTGAATTTGAGGGGGATGGATGCTGTTTATTTTGTTTGGCTGAGAGAAGTCCATTACTTGATAATTTTTAAAGTTCTATATTGAATAAAGCTTAACAGAAAATTTTAACAAAACTGAAAATCGAAAATTTTGAATTGAAATGAAATATTTAAAATTATCAAAGTTTACTGAAATTTAAAATTTATTTAAAATAATAAGAAAAAAAAATTGTAACATCAAATTAAATGCAATTTCAAAAGTTAACATTAAAAAAATTAAGTTCTTTCAGACTTATTCTTTAAATAGTTCCAGTAAATAATCTTTACTTTCTTCTTTATAATCCTCTTAATTTTGGTATTAATATTGACCGTTTCAGATGTTTCATCGTCTACTATACCAATCTCTTCATCAAGCAATATCAAGTCGATGTAAAGACAGAAAACAAATCTGAAGGAATCAGATTTAGGCTCATCATTCATCAAGTCACCAAGCAACGTTTTCATAAGGTTTCCTGCATCAAGGTTATCTGATTCTGGTAAAGTACTAAGTAGTTTGTACAATTTGAAATCCATTCCTTCAAATTCCTTAGTTTCGGGAAGTTCAAAAGATGACAAATCTGTGTTGAAGTCTTCAGTTTTGTAAGCATTGCACATTTTTGGCTTGTTGTCCTTGCATGATTGGAATAAAAATTCTTTTAGCAGTTTCCAAAATTCTTTTGGAATTACAGTTGGAATTTTGATCATTTCTGTGGTTGTAGTTTCTGTAACATTTTCGACTTTTGAAATTTCTTCAGATGTAACATCTGGTTTTTCTGTAGATGTAATTGCAGCTGTAGAACTTAATACTTCTTCGACATCTATGCTGCTTATTGAGGATGTTGCTTCAGAAGTGGTCTCAGTAACTGGATCAGGATAACAATCTTCAACTTCATAATCCCATGCACCTGTTTCTGTGCATGTTATCAGGTTTTCATTTTCTGTTGAAAATCCCGATTTGCACTTTATTTCAACAAATGTTCCAAGTGGATATGAAGGAAGAATTTCATCGATAATACCAGAATCTGATGCATAAATCAACATTCCATTTTCTGGTTCCTCCAAAACTGGGCATTCATAGATACTTTTACATGTTGGAACGTTTGCTGACCATTTGCCA
This sequence comes from Chironomus striatipennis, assembly GCA_026123125.1. Classification (NCBI taxonomy): domain Eukaryota; kingdom Metazoa; phylum Arthropoda; class Insecta; order Diptera; family Chironomidae; genus Chironomus; species Chironomus striatipennis. The sequence continues at coordinate 20,586,025 of CM047394.1, read as the reverse complement.
TTTCCTTCACAAACTAAGGTATCTTTTCCTTCTAGCTTAAATCCTTCCAAGCATCTAAACTTTGCCATACCCGTGTAACTCAATTTTGTTAATTGCATTCTTCCATTTGCTGGTGTCTTCAACATTTCACATTTTACAATTTTACATGAGGGAAGGTTTGATAAATCCCATTTAGATGTTCTCAAGCATTGAACTAAAGAAGTTCCTTCAATTTTAAATCCAATATTGCACTTAACAAATGCACTTTGATCTCCATAAATTACATTGGCATTTTCAACTTCCAAATTTTCCTCGCATGGCTTACAAAAATCTGATTTTACTACTTTTACATTTCCAACCGTTTTGAGCTTTAAGTCAGTCCAGGAAATAAAGTCACTTTGGTATGGATCACAAGATCGATAATATTCATTGACTTCTGTAGCATGAAGTTGACGTTGCCAAAAGTCTAGGTATGAAATTTTTCCAACAAATGATTCAGTCTCGCTAAAGTCACCTGTAGAGGAAGATGTGGTTTAAGTCAGAATTACTGATAATTATTAGAATTACCTCCGATACTATCTTGCTCCTGTCCAATAATGAAAACTCCCTTTCCCATTATTGGCATTGACTTACTCAAGTTGAAACCTTGAACATGCAAGTTTCCATCCAAATAAATTTCATAAAATCCTTCATTCATCGTCCATGAAGCTACATAAGCAGTAAAAGAGAAGAGTCAAAAAAAATTAAATGTGCCCCAAAATTTCAAATGCATCAAACTTGACACATTATAATTTCAATAATAAAGCCTCTTACCGCACAAAAAGTGCCAAATATTATCAATTATTTTAATATCCGTTATCACATTAACACCATTAATATACAGCACAAATCCATTATAGTCTGTAAATGTGAATGCATTATCATGCTCCTTATTTGCATACGAAATTATTGATCCATAGTTAAATTGATCATTAGTCTGAATCCACGAGCAGAATGAAATTTCTGTCAAATTATATTTTGGTCCATCAAATTTTATGTAATTATTTATGCTTGACTTTTCAAATTCAAACACAAAATCTGGTGTCGTGAAGATTTCGCATCGATCACCATAAAAGTAAGGTGGGCAGCTGTAAAGAAGATGTTCGATTATGCAAAGAAACATAATGATCTTAACACTTATATCTCCGCAAGAGTTATTGATACAGACTGTTTTTCAGTTGTGAAATGCTTGTTATTTCTGATAATCTCTTAAGGAGATGATTTATGATTAGCTGACGCTTACCTGCATGAATATTTTTCGTAGATTGATTCGTCATCGACTATTGTAATATTTTTTGGATCTCGCAAAAGCTTAGGTGTGCATTTTGCTTCGTTGTGACACGGATTTGGCATGCATTGATTTTTCACTTGATCACAATTGGGCCCTTGTAGACCAATGAAACATTTACATCTGGAAAAATTTATGTGGAATAAGATAATATTCTTAATAATTATAGATTCCTAATCTACTCACGAAAAGCTTTCTTTAGTGACTCTAGCAGATTTTAAATTATAACAAACTGAATTTTCAGGACATGGACCATAATCACAGGGCTGTAATTGGCACCTTTTTCCCATAGTACCTTCCTCACAGATACATTCATAATAATCATTCTTATTAATACACGTAGCATTCTCAAAGCATGGAGAACTAGCACAAAAGTCAACCGGAATCCTCGTTTCACACAAATCACCTTGAAAACCAGGCATACATTCACAAAAAGCTTCCTCATTAATCTCAAAGCAATTTGCACCATTTTGACAGTCTTTCTGATTACACGGCTCATCTATATATTCACAAAATGAGCCTTGATATTCCGGTGGACATTCACATACAGCAAAAGTCTCATTAATAGCTTTACAGATGCCATCATTAAAGCACGTAGCTGATGAGCATGGATTTTCAGCTATTTCACAATTTTGTCCATAAAATCCATCATCGCATTCACAACTGATTTTATGGAAATGACAAAAAATTAATTAGCGGATTTAGAGCTACAAAATCATACTTGCCTATAAAATGAGTCAGTTTGTATGCAGTTACCATGATCACCGCAAGTTGTGGAGTTGCACGAGTCCTCAAATCTTTTATAACAGTCATCAATTGATGTCGATGCTCGTTCAGATGTTAATCCTTCCGGACATTTTTCACATGTCGTTTGGTCGTACTCTGATTGATATTCGCCAATTCCACAGCTTCTACAGAATGGCATGAGTGTTTTTGGATTTGCAGCTGTACTGTTCTTTTTGGGTATTTTAATGCGTGCATAATTTCCAGGTCCGCACATTTCACGACAGTCCGTTTGAAGACGACTGCCTATTTTTCTTGTAGAATGATGTGTTGGACAGTTAGTGCAGGATATTTGTCCTGTTTCTCCGTTGAAAGTTCCCAATGGACATGGTATGCAAAGGTTTTGTGTGCTGTCGTGATAAGTTCCTCTTGAGCATTGAACTAGGTATAAAATATCCAATATTAGTTATATGACATCAATAAGTGATCATCAGAATTACAACTTACCACAAACAAGTTTCCTAGATACACTTCCAGGATTGCAATTAACATTCTCATCAAGTTTTAGAACAGTAAAATCTAGATTCATGTTTCTTAATCTCTTTCTGAACCTCTCGCTTGAATTAACTTTCTTGAGTTCTTCCTTGACTTTTTTAATATTTTCAGAACGTGTCGAACCTGATCGCCACATACCTAAATTCTTGGAAATTTTCACATAAAGCTCAATCTTTTCTGGATTCTTTGGTCTAGTTTTCCTAATCGGTTTAGAAGCAGTGTCACGTTTGCTGATTATATAGTAGGCAGCTGATGAATTATCAACTGATTCTTCATCTACACATTCAGGAAGTTCAGTGATTATGTCACAATCTTGGTCTCCGCATATTTCTTCTTTTAATTCCTTCTTCAGCTCATCTTGCTGAAAAATTAATTGAAGACATTAAAATTATGAAAATCCTAGAATATAATTAAGGAAGTGGCACCCAGTAGCACAAAATAAAGTCTTTAAAACCCACTTACATTTTTTGCATAATCCTCGCATAGCAAATTTTCTGAATTTAAAGAAATCGTCAAAACTTCCTGAACTGAATTTGGCTGTTCAATCTTCATGCATTCAAGCATTGTCTCCCGTGACCAAATCCGATTCTCAAGATCACATGTCAATATCAAATTTTCAATCACTGTCTCATTATTCATCAATCCATATCCAAAATTGCATCGAAAATCACACCAAGTCATTGTGTCATTTTTTGCACAGATTCGTTGACCATTTTCAGGCTTTTCGAGCTCATCACATTTCTTTTCTTTAACATGTATGAAAATCAGGCATGAATTTTTATTTCCTGATTGATCGATTGCCGTGTAATTAATTAAATGCTCTCCATAATTGAGTGGTATTGAGTTGTTATGGCTTCTTATTATGGTGATATTTTTGTCATCTACTGTATCGTACATGAAAGGTTCTTCCCATTCAATAGACTCGATTGAGGCATTTACTACGTAGAATGTTTGGTTGGATATGCAATTCTCAAAGACTGGCGGAGAGAAGTCAGCAATAGAAATTGTGAAATTGCATTTGGCTTTATTCTTAACTTCATCAATAGCGACGTAAGTGAATGTGTAGTTGCCAGCATACATTTTCGTTCCTTCTTCTTTTAGGGCTGGCTTTACCCAGAATGTTACATTTGTTTTTGAGTTATCTGTGGATCAAATTATCACAAATGATTATTCGATCTTATTTATAAACTTATAGCAGAGTTGCAAACAGATATCTGTGCACAGATGAAAACCGTACAATTCCTTAATAATTTGCAAGGTTTTATCAGAATTTGTAAGGTTTTATTTGAAAAACCTTACAAATTATCAAGGAATTGAACGGTTTTTATCTGTGCACAGATATCTGTTTGCAACTCTGACTTATAGCAATGCCACTCAGATATAGCTCAAAACACATACCTTCCATCACTTCCAACTCCTTAAATGATGTTAAAAGCACATAACTCTTGTTTCCAATTAATTCAATTGAATAATCTTTTGGACACACAATATTTGGCGGTGTTACATCCACACAGCGTGGGATTTTACTCTTTTGTGACCACGCTCCATTTCTGTTGTTGGTTGTTGTGCAAGTTTTGACAGCTGGTCCTTTCAGCTCAAAACCTTCATCGCATGTTATTGTGCAGTTTGTGTTGACCGGTGACTTTTGTTCGTAACATTCTTCAAAGTCGTAGGAACCAAATGGAATTTTTGGGAGCGTTGGACAGAGAATTTCTGAAATTTTACAGACATAAAAATCATGAAAAATCTAAAAATCAATGAACTCACGCTTGCAAGAAGTTTGAAGACCATCCCATTTTCCAACAGGCAGGCAATGTCGCTTTTTACTTCCAATCAAATGAAATCCACGAGCGCATGCAAAAACACATTCAGTGTCAATTGGAAATTCGTCTGTAAATTTCGATATATCTGGGTTGTAATCAACCAAAAATGATTCATTCCTTGGCGAATAATCGACTGTCAGATTTGAATCTGGATTCTTACAGAATGTTGTTCCAAAATTAGGAATTTGAAGGGCTGGACAGGTTTTTACTGAAAATTATGACACATAAATTAAAATTTTTAGGATTATTAAGAATTAACAATTGCATACGTTGACAGACTGTTTCCTGACCACTCCAAATTCCATCCTCCTGACATAATCTAATTGAAGATCCAATCAATTGATATCCAGACATGCATCGAGCACCACATGCTGAATTAACAGTACTTGCACATGATGTAGACACAAAATATCCATTGTCAGGCACTGGAAGAGGTGGGCATTTAATGACTTCACATCGATTCTTTTGTGTCTGTCGATATCCAATTTTACAAACACAATCATTAAGACTCATGGCAGGTACAATTCTTGTCTCATGATTGATATCAGGACAATTAAAGCAAGAGTTCCAAGAATTCCAATAAGTTCCATTTGGACACAATTCACAGCCTCCCGTACCTTTAATTCCACTGCCATAGTATCCAGCATTACAAATGCAGTTGTAATGTCCAGAATGAAAACCACAAGCACATCGAGAGTTTGGATCACAGCAGGATCCTTCAGTAGTAATATTTCTATCACAAAGAGAATCACAATGGCTGAAATTTGATACAGGCAAGATGACACCAACTTTATAGTCAGTATGAAGAGCTTTTCTTGCCAAACTTTCAAAAAGCGAAAAACTCGACAGCATGTAATTGAAATTTTCAACTGGTCGACTGCTAATTTTTCTCAGCTCATCAAGATTTCCAGAGCTGATTCCAACAGTAAAAATTGTGACATTGTTGACTTTAAGTTCCTCGGCTATGGCAGTCGGATTTCTTCCGTTTGAAAATCCATCTGTGATGAGAACTAAGATTTTCTTGCTAAGTGGACGTTTTGTGTTGTCGAAGATTTCCTGAAATGTAGAGGATTAGTGTTTTTGGGATTCAATTGATCTGTAGCTAAAAGGTAAAATCCAAAACCTATAAAACCTCTTAGAGACCGTTCACTTATTTGATCTATTGCAAAATCGTGGAACCCCTTTCCCCTAAAACACGAACATACAATGCTGTGGACGGCTCCTAAGATGTTTTTGAGGTTAAATTTCTATTTTTATTCAAACTTTTTTCCTAATAGATATTCCTAAAAATAATTATATTTCTTGTTACCTTGGCTTTTAAAAGAGCTCCATAAGTATTAGTTCCACCGCCTGTATAAGTGATGTTTGGTATTTGATGATTCAAAAGGACACATTTGTCATTATCTTCAGAAACTTCTGATATTTGATTTATGTGAGTGATCTGTAAGAGTTTTAAATTAAATTTAGATCCACAAAATGCTGATTTTTGAAAAGAAAGTAGAATCTATCATCCAAAAATTACTTACAATCTTAGACCTCGAACTATAAGTAATAAGAGCAACTCTAGTGTAATTAAAGCTCACATTCAAGTCACTCAACAATCTCTTGACAAAACTTATTTCATTCTCAAAATTTTCCTTCCCAACAGAAGAACTAGAATCGACAAGAAAGACCATATCGATCTTCTTATACTTCATTTTAATCTTCGTTATCACTTTTCTAAAAACTCCGCTCATCGCATCTAGTTGCGACTTAATTACATCATTCGCAGCTTGCCGTGCATCCTCATCATGCTTTTCATCAAAAATTAAAGATGTGCCGGTTGTTGTTGTTGTTATTTCAGCTGGTGATAAGGGCGTTATTGACGCTTCAGGAATCTCCTCATAATCGTCATACGAATAATCAACGGTGATTTCTTGACCCACATTAAGCCTTATTATCAATATTATTGTAATTAAAATTAATTCACTTTTCATCATTTCAAAATTGTTTGTTGACATTTAAATTATACACATCATAAACTTTAGTCACTGATAATGTTTGTAATTATCACTCAATGTATGTGCTTACTACTTGTGAGGCATTAACCTTTCTTTCCTTCTTTTACTTCTTCTTATTCAACGACTTGCATGTGCCGCGATTTTGTTGTATTTATGCTAATTGGATCATAAAATTATAAGGTCTAAGTTAGCTTGTTAACACATTTAGTTCAGATTTGTATGCTAATTGATTTATGTTATTTTGACACCTATGGTTCATGTTGAGATATTGAATTATGAAAATTTATGGCATTTAAAATAGATGATAACTTTTTTAATCCATTTTAGATATGGGTTCGTTCATAGATGACGTCCAAGGGGGGGGGGGGGATATTTCTTAAAATTCAATTGTTCTTTTTTGAAAATGACCGTTAATTTCGGACGTCATTTATGAACGACCTTTATGAGATTATTCATAATAAATTAGCTACTTAAGAAGGATGATGCAATTTTTTAATTGAAGCAACAGGGCCGTTCCCTTAAGATGTCCAATTTTTAGGGGGTCTGAAACTGAGTGACAATTTTAACCCCCTCCCGCCTCCCCTCTGTCACAAATTTTTTTATACAAAAATTCTATTGTTTAAATCTGTCACACAGTTTCAGACCAGATCCCTCTCCCTCCCTAAAAATTGGACATCATAAGTGAACGACCCCTTAGCAAAAAAAAAAAAGTTTCAGAAATCTACAAAAGAAATTAATTTGAAAAATTGATAAGAAATTCATCTCGTGCGGAACGGCTTAACAAATTTTTTTCAGTCATGGGGTCATTATGCAAAAAATTCTTGTGAACTCGAAAATTAGAGTGATTAAATGCTATATAAATCTTCAAATTTTCACAGATATCAACAGGTCTATTTAGCCATTGCTTTAGAAAATGGCAAAAGGTAACCATTCTAAATGAATTCAAATGCATTAGATATTAAAATTCCATATCCAAACTTGAAAAGCACCTGTTTAAAAAAAAAGAAGTTTTTCACAATTTTTAATATCTTTGGAGTCTATTTCCTGTCTACAATAAAACTTGCACTAATTTTAATCATCCACAAAATTCTTTCATTTTCTTATCATTTCACTCAAAAAGTCAATTGAAAGTTAAGTCACTCGAATTTGTTCATTAGAATGTCACTTTTTGATTTTTCACTTCCGATTTTCACGATTATGTATCCTGACTTACTTTTTACTTTTCGCGCGAAATTTTTCAACATTAATTTTTTTTTTCACAAGATTTTTGAAAGAACTCACAAATAAATCCCAATTTTGAAAAATTAATCAGCAAAAATTCATCCGAACTCAATCGACTCCCAAAGGGAAATGGAATCAAAAATCTCACAATACACTCAATATATAGAAATTTTAAAATTATGAAATTCTCTTACTTAATGAAGTTCTCAATTTTTAATTTTCTTGATTGATAATTCTCTGGATTTATTATTTTATTGTCTGGCTTTAAACAGAAGATGAGATTTACAGAAAAAATAGATGATGAAAGTTTTCATTCTTTTGAGTTCCATTCTTTTAAGATTTTTCGAGCTTAAAAAAAATTAAGAAGAATTGAAATATAAATAAGCTTAATCAACAAAGATCTAGATCGAATGTTCTGGGGATCCTCGATTTGAGTAATTGTTTGGTTCAGGAAAAAATCTACTAAAATCGAATTTACTCAAATCAAAACGTATGAAAAATGACCGTTAGAAAAAGAAAACGCCAGGGGGGGGGGACGAGAGGAGAACAATAGAATTTCTGAGAATTCCATTGTTCTTTTTTGAAATATGACCGTTATTTTGTTACGTAATAAATGAACGATACCTTACTCAAATCGAAACAACTCAAATCGAGTCAACCCAGTATTTAAAATCTAAATCAGACAACAATTTTTGTGGATTAGGGTAAAAGCTTCCTGAAAATTTAAAAATGTTTCTAATTTCAAAAATAAAACACATTAAACATAAGTTACATTATTTTTATCTTTATTTTTTAATTTTTTTTTTATCTTTTTCAGTTTTTAAATTAATTTTGAAGGACTTTTCTTCCTTTAGTTCTTTCGTTACAAATTTTTTTTTTTTTTTTTTTGTTTTAATTTTTGTTTTTATATTTTTTGGGGGTTTTTGTGTTGGGCGGGGGATTCTTGACATAATTTTGATAATAATAATAATAATTATTATTATGTATACACAATTAAATTATTGCAAACTGAATGAAATGGATGTTATTTCAATGTCCATTTAAAATGCACAAAAATTATCTATTACTAATAATTAAAATAATAATAATAATATTAATTAATATTTGATGATATTCGCCTATAATGAGTTCCATTTTTAATGTCTATAGATAATTTAATGCATGTGTATATGTGTGTGAAATAACAGTTGATTTTTTTTTTCTTTTGTGGTACTTCGGGTCCATTTATCTTTACATCCTATATGTATAAAAAGAATCCTTTTTTTGTCATGATTTTTTTTTTTTTTTATTTTTTTTTTTTACAAACGTGATTATGATTTTTTGTTTTTGTTTTATTTTTTAATTTTTTCAAATACATCACTTAAATTATTTAATTAAGATATATCTTGTAAAGAAATGCACAAAGAAACTAAAAACTTTAAGTTAATGATTTCTTTTAGTAATCAATTTGTTTTTTACATCTTAATAAAAATTAAAATAGGATCACAAACATGAAAAATAATTTATTTCCTTCTGTATTCTACTGAAAAATATCTTCGACCTTATTTTTTATGTATCTTGAGTTGATGTTAATCTACTCAAGATTTCTGGCAAAAATCACCAGAAAATGTACTTTTTGTAACTTATTCATCATCATCATCAGAAGGACAAAAACGAAAAATTTACAATGCATTATTTGGAATGATTAGTTTATGTACTTTTTTTTATATCTTCATTTAATAAATCTTCACAAGAGACTGTGTACAACTCACAGATAATTGGAAGTTAAATAGATTGCAAATTATTACATTTTACTACATTTTTTTGTTGTACATGAATTCCTTAATAATCAATGCACAAAATTTTCACATAATTAATTATCATTAAAAAAGTTTTTCACAACGATTGAAAATTTCATGATTGCAAAATTCCCTTTTTTGTTGTCGCTCCTTTGATTTTGTTTCTTTTGTGTTATTTTAAAACTATAAAAAATAAAATAATAATTAAACTATGTATGTGAAGTTTTTTCAATGCTAAGAATGGATAATTGCCTTAATGCCAAATATGTATTAATTTTTAATCCTCATCAGTCATCCAAAGTTTATCAATTTCATAGAAATTCTAGTCTCAATCTTCAAGACAACATCCATTCCTATAATTTTTTCTACTACTTTAATTTACTAATATTCCTTTAAATTAATCATTAAGATCACTTAAAATTAAAATTTTAATTCTTGAGATGTTAAAATTATTTTTTAAAAATTCAGTTACGATAAGTTCTGATTTTTTTCAAAAATAAATATTTTTTTATCATTATAAAATAGAGCTTAATTAGAAAAATAATTGAAAACTGTCACACTACACTTCAAATTCATTTCCATCGTTCCTATCCTTACAATTTTTTTTTTTTAAACAGTACTTCATTCTTTATCCTAAGTCATTACATTTTAATTCGTATTCTTTAAAAATAGAATTACAAAAATTTCATTTTCATCAGACCATCTTGTCACTTTATAATTGTTCCATCGATCGACTACTTTTCAGTTTCCAGCTTCGTTTACTTATTCTTATTCAATCTTAATTTAAAAATTTGGATATATAAAGGGAGGATTTGAGAAATCAATTAAAAGAAATCTCAATTTTTCAAAATGTAGGATTTAACGGATTCTTAAAATTCAAATTTTCGCTTCAGTTCAAAAATTGAACTTTCAAAAGATTTAAAAGATTTGAATTTCAAATGTCAGTTAAAAAATGTCTTTATAACGGCTTTTATAAAGATTCAAAACGTTTTCTTATTTCAACAAGTGATGCAGAATTTTAAACTCAAAATTGTCGTTATTTGATAACGAAGCCTCAAAACAAATAATATTTTTTTGAAATTGATTTCTTTCAAATTCAAAAACAACCGTTGCAATGTCATGATGAAAAATTGAAAGTCACATTTAATTTCAATTAATTCTCTTTTATATATTTCTTCCTCAAATGAGATTCATCTTACGAAACTAAAAAATTTATAAATTAGGATTAAAAATACTGATTAGTTTAAATTTTCTTATCATTTTTTTTTTTTCTTTTCCTATCAAAAAACAGCTCAATGTTTTCCATTATAAATTTAATTTAATATAAGTTCTTATTCTACTAATGGTTAGTTTCTTTCCTCGTTCAAAGAAAACAAATGGGATTTTTTTATTATTCATCTCATGATGCTTAAATAGTATGTAGTATAAAAGTATTATGTATATTTGAGATGATTGAAGAGTTGTTGGATGATTGCCTTAATAAATAATGTGTGTAATGTATTGTTTTTTTTAACTTTAATTTGTATAAAATGCTTTCCATATTTTATAAATAATTTTTATGTTTATTAAGTTCATTTCTCTTTTTATTTTTTTGCTAATTCCAATTGAAGATTTATTTTTCATTTAGAATGATTGCTTTAGAACTTTATAGGATGAAATGTGAAGATTAAGGCCATTGGCACCTACAATGATATTTTAGGACGGTAGAAAGATGGAATATAAGAAAAGGATTAGGTAAAGGCAATGAAGCAATCATTCTAAATGAAAATCAGTTCAACAACTGAAATATTTACTCATAACAGGTGAAGATTATGTTATTTACATGTAAACTAATCACAAGTACACGATCATGAGATAATCTTAGAAATGCAAACATCCATAATCTTCAACTGTTATGATAATAATTTTTCGATGATATAATTTAGAAAGCTCAACATCTGTCAGTATAGAATTCAATTAGCATGTAACATCTACTTTACAAGCCAATAAACATTATAATAAGAGATGTTAAGCATGACTTCAAAAATTTTCTATTAGACACATAATTTCACTTTCACTTTGAGATATAAAAAATTTTATGTTTGTTTGTTTGTTTCTTTTGATAAAAAATTCTATGTTGCTTTTGGTTTCTGTAGTAAAAAAAAGATGTCAAGACTATATAAAATGTTTTCATATGCTTCATTCAATTACTGCTTCAGTAAATATTGAGGAAAGTTTTACATACATTCATTCGGTATCAATATATGTGTGTGTATATAAATAGTACAGAAATGAAAATATATATTTTAATTGATTTGCTAAATGTTCACTTATATGATTATTAGCCCATCAATAGTACAAAAAAAAATTGATTTCATTTCCCTTTTTTTTCGATATTTTTAAAAATACAAAAATTTCTAATGAAAAAGAATTGATTCTTTCTTCCTGTATAAATGTATTAATGGCAGTATCTATTAGAGGTTGTGTATTTCATTCTTTACAAAAAAAAAACATATTTTCATCTTTATACAAATCTTTAGCAATGTGTGGCAAAAAAAGGTAGTAAAAATTTACTAAATTTTGTTTTATTTAATTTTACCTAAGTTATTTGGTTCATCACGTCAAAAAATGTTACAATTAATTAATTCTTAAAAAAAACTTCTGTGCGTGAATTTGTCCTATCCATACGTTTTTATCTATTCTTTAAATTACAATAATAATAATATATATACTATCAATTAAATTAAATAATAATTTGTCATACGAAAAATAATTGTTTTAGTATATTCAAATGAAAAAAAAGAAAAATTATTGTAATTATTTGTTTATAAAAAGCTTATGAAACTCAAAGTGATTGCATGACATCAGCTGGCGGTGGCATTGATATCAATTTATTTCCACCATCTTGGACAACTTCTTCATAGCCTGAATCTGATGAATTATCATTACCAATACCGCCAAAACGTGCAATATTTGCTAATTTATACTTAAATATTGACATCTTATCGCCATTAACACTTGAAAGTGGATGATTACTGATTTGTGATGATGATTTTAATGATTTTACTGCTTCCTGATGAATTACCTCTTGAAGGAGTTTATCCTTTATCTCTTTTTGATCGTATGCATTCTCATTTTCAATCTTGTCTAAGCCTACAGATTTTAAAACGAAAAAAAGTTTATAAATTAATTTTTAATTCATTAATATTGAAAGAAGTAGACATGACCTAGTTAACGATCAAAGAATTGCCACCTACTCTACATTAATATCTCATAAAACAAGTTATTATTATTACCTTTCTTCTTCTCATCATTGTGAATTGTCTTAAATTTGATATCGATCATTTGCGGGATGATATTGTCTTTCTCTTTTCTCTCATCTGTCGAATCCATCAACTCAGTCTTGTCATTATTATTGCTAAATTCAGTTACGATACTATTACTACTTATATCACTTAACGACGACTTTGCAACAGATGATGGCTCACTGTGACGTTTGAGGAATAATTGATGCTTCTTGATTGCAGTAGTTTGTTGTGGAATTTGAATTTGTGGTGGCTGAATTTTCGTTGTATGTAAATCCTTACCTTGATGCTGTTGGCAGGGTTTAAATGATGCAACATTAATGATGACAGATTCAAGATTCTTACATTCATAAATTGCTCCACAGCAAGTACTTTTTTGACACCACAATTCATCACTAATTACGTCTGAGAAGAGATTGAAATAATTTGCTGGCCAACGTGAAACTTTTATTGGATTTGGATTTTTTCGTTTCCTTTTTGCAGCTTTTAATTCAGCTTCTTTTCGTTTTAAAACTTGCTGTTGTGCACGTGTCGTATAGCTGAAGAATTTCTTTTGAAATAATCCATCATCATAATCGTCACTATGTTGTGATTCCGTTGGTGATGGTGGCGAGTCGTCACTAGATCCTCCCAATGAACTTGTTTCCTTCTTAAATTTTTTCTTTGATTTCTTAAAAATCTTATTAAATCGATCCTTTTCTTCCTTAACTTCTTGTTCCTCTTTTCGTTTCTTGAATTTTGTCATTGACTTTAATCCAGGTCCTGTTCGTGCATCGACAACATGTCCCCAATGTCTATTGCTTCCTGGCGGCAATCTCTTAAATCTCTTGACCAGCAATACACATGCATTGCATATTTCACCACGTCTTGGATTTTCAAGCTGGAAGCACTGTATGAAATCTGTTTCATATTTCTTCGAGTCTGTGAATCTGGAGCTATAAGAGAATTAAAAGAAAGATCAAATGAGTTTTATTACACTTATTGTGAAATTCTTTTTAAGTAAAATTATGAAATGGAGTGAATTTCATGTGTTGAGTAGAGTAAGTCAAACGTAAACACATCCCTTCCATTTCCATAACTTTTTCAATGTTTTCATCTAAATTGAGTTGCGAAAGGTCAGGGAGGTGTGTATATATATACAAAACTAGGACGTGTTGCTTTATGTTTCCTGAATATTTTCTGTTTTTGATGTGAATTTGCTTAATCAACAAAAAATTTTTTGACATCAGTTGTGAATAAATGTACCGTTATTTCAAGAATTACAATTTTTAAAACAGAAATGGCACTCGAAAATAAAAGTTTCTGTTTCAAGAACATTAAGCAACATTGACTGCATTCATTTGCCAGATCACCATCATTCACAACAAGTTTAATATGCCATTCATAGTTCCAAATATGTCACAGTTATTTTATTAATAAATTGTAGATCAATTACCTTGAAGATTTTGCTTTACAAATACAGCATCCTGCAGTACTACGATAAACTTTCGGTTTATGAAATGAAAACATTTTGTTGGATTTCTATGCTATTAATTTTGTGTCTTTAAATATTTCTTTTCACTTTCAAAAAATTTCTATTACTTCACTTTCTTCTTATTTCTTGAAAAATTTTTTTCTTCATAAATTCACACAATTTTGTCTATTTTCTCTCAAAATTAATTATTATTCTTTTGTATTCGCACTAATGTTCACTAGTAATTCTTATTTTCTTATTTTTTTCACCTTTATCACGTCTTTTCTTTTTATGAATAAAAAAATGTCTAATCATTCAAGTCTAAGATTATTTAACAAGTATAAATGATCCTCCTGTAATCGATTGTATGGCAATCGAGTTAATGTTCTAAACAATCCTGTTGTTGAATACGTTGATGTACTTCTACTACGTTGATAATTGTTGAATATATAGGTTGCCTAAAAGAATTTTTGTAGTTGTTCATGAAATGAAAGAAAAGGAGAGAAAAAAAATTATTAGTTTTTAGGTCATGCTACGTACGCGATATTTATTCTTGTAATATTCGATATTTCTTTAATGATTCATTTTGCTTTTGATCGTGCCAAGTAAGAATTAATATTTTAATATTGACAAAAGAAAATTTAATTAATTTTTCAAACTCTTTTAGCAATAGAAAATTTCACAAAACTGTCAAAATTCAATCATCAAATCATTCATCATTCAATCCTTAAAAGTTCAATGAAAACCTATGCAAAAAAAATAATTCTACACTACAAACTGCGCGTGACGTCACGGGAAATAAGTATACGTAAAGTTCTTGTTCTTTATTCATTCGGGTGTCATTTACCTCAAACAGTTGTATTGCCAAAAAGATTAACCAAAAATACATTATTGCTTCAATGACGACACTTTGAAAGATTGTCATAATTCCCATTTGAATTGTTAAATAAAATTAAAAATAATTTCACTTATTAATAATGTATTTGAAACTTGTATTAAATATGAAATAAAGTAAATGAAATTAATTCTTTCACGAAGTCAATTCATTCACTAACTGATCAACAAACTGGTGAAATCTCTTTTTTACCATATATACAACAAGCTGCTGAACAATGTTTCTTTCGCGATAAAAAATTTAAATTGCTTTGTTGTCTGTGTTGTGTCTACGTAGAAATGTAAGAAGGAATGCTTTACGTCAAAATAAAAGTTCACTAACACATTCACATAAAAACATTGGAAATTATTGTAAACAAGACATTGTAAAACATTCACATCTCTTTTAAAACATCCAATTGGCCGCAAATATTTTAAATTTATATGCCTACGTAATTCTTTTTACGAAACTTTTCTAATTAAACACTATTTACTGTCAAATTGCATTTTATAGTTTTCCGATTCCTTTCATCCTTAATTTATAGTATTAATTTCATTTTATTTAGAATGTCGCATGATTTTTTTATTGGATAAAGTGCGCAGGTGCAATAATTCATAAAACTGCAGACAAGTTCAATGATACCGTCCGAAAAATATACTTAAAGGTCTTTGTTCCTTCTTCTTTTTCAACTCACATTTTCAATATAAAATGAATTTTTTTTTTTACTCTTAAATGGCCAAAAATTTCTCGTGATATAAGATTTGACAACTCACATTAATATGATTATAAGAAGCACTTTCACGTATCATTATTGCTCAACTTGAAATATTTTCTATATAGCAGACTAATTGCTTGCTATTGAATGATGAAGAAAAGAAGTTGAAATGAACGATTTTTTTTTTTTTTTTTTTTTTTTTATAAAAAAATTGACAGCAGCTACGAAAATGTATGTCTGAACTTTTCACTCTTCGTAGAGCAACTGTTACATTATTATTACGATACTCAATGGCTCAATGGAAGTTTTAGCGCTATTTTTGGAATAGGAAAGAATCGCTTGGTGTTCATTTTGACTCGATTGTTTTATTTTTATGCTTAGTATGGGATTACTTGGGATTCTATTTAAGTTTGGAAGGTCAAACACCTGCCAATACAACATTATGTCTATTTTAAGGAGAATTTTTATTGAGAATGTTTTGGATTTTTTTGTTTTGAATAGTTTTGTGATGAGACAAGTGTGTCTGTTGCTATACAGTGTTTTTTGCCTTCAGTTATGTAAAATTTGGAGGGAAAAAATTTATCAATGAATTTTTAAAAAAATTTATTCAAACTTTTAAGGAACAAAATTTAATTTAAGTTTAGGTTCATAAGACGTACGCAATTTTCACAAATACGTAAGCATTTTTCATATCAAAAATTTTAAAATTAAGAAATTTTAGGAAATAATTTCATAACCAAAGCATGATGACAAGCACAAAAATACGTTCCAGTCACGCAAAAATTTTTTTACAAATGACTCAGTCACTCGCTTTTCTTCTTTTCTTTCCTTTACTTTTTCGTATATTTTGGCGCAAAAACGTTCAACTCTTTCCTCTCATTCACCTCATATATAGCATTTTCGACTTGACTACAAGAATGGCAACTTATGGTACTTATGCAATTTTCTTCTTTCATAAAATAAATTTATATAGCTATTGAGTACGTAAGTAGAGTCTACATGATCCTTGGTATTGTCGATTCACGAAAGAAAATGAAAAAAAGAGAAAGTGAAAGGCCCCAATTGCAAAAAAAAAAAAAAAATATCTTCATAATGAAGATCAGAAGTCAGACTCAAAGACAAATGAGACAGAAAGCCTCCAATTCAATAGTATTGATCTACTTCCCGTAGAGACAATTATTTAAATTATTTCCTTTAATGGCTGAGATGAGAACTATGTGTACGTGATATTCATGAATACAACATACTATTATGTACCTATAGTGCAGCAGCCAGCAGTAGAAGCATATTATGTGAATTATTACAGTAGGGAGAGCCAGCTCAATGCCATTTGTATTACCATGTACTAAACATTCACCTCAATACCTCTTTAATTTCAATATAAAAGTAAAAATTCCGCAATTACACAAATGTAATGCTCTCATTTTGACTTTTATTCATTTCAATCATGTTTTACCGCTTCTATCCGTGCATGTATACACAAATAAAAAAAAAAAAAACACATACGACAATGTAGCTTTTGCACTGCAATGCTGCCTTAAAACAATCAAAATGACGTTGTGTTATAAAACGTAAAACTTTACGTAGAGCAAGCAGTCGATACGCACATAAATGAGAAGAGAGGAGGAACTACTACATAGTAAATTATTGAGGTCATTGTACTTGTATTTTCATTGCCTCTTCTTCTTGTTCGCTTCTCCGACGCGCTTGTATTTTTTTTTTTCTCTTCACTTTTGGCCGTCTAGCTAGCGACTCATCTTTTTGTATTTTTTTTTCTTCTTTTCTTCTTCACGAATACTCAAAGAAGCGTGGCTGTTTATTGTTTTTGTTGTTGTGCTGCCTCTTTGCCTCATAGCTCTTTGCTTTCACACCACAATTATATAGCACATATGTACGTATATTTTATTTATATATATATATAAAGTTAGTGATGATGGAAAAAAAAGGAAAAGAAAACAGAACATCAACGAACTCTATCAAGGTTGTGTTAACGAATTCTTGTTATAATTTGGATTTTTTTGATTCTTTACCGGCATTCACAAGCTGTGGCTTTGGATGGATGGGAAAAATATTTTTTTTACGTCGCAATTTCTTCTCTTTTTTTTCATCCATTTCTTCTTCTTCCTTTTATTTCTGTGTTTAGTTAAGAACAATATTAACTCTCTTTGTGATGGTCGGATGTGTTTGTCGGAGTGAATCAACACTTTTATTGCTTGCACTGCACAAATATTGATGAAAAGGATAACAAAGACTTTTTTTTTTAAACGGCAGATTTGTACGACAGATGGCTCGAGAGAGTTGCTTGACACTCACTATCTTTTTTTTAAATGCTCAATTTTATGCTACTCAATTATTCCAGTCACTCGACTATGGTTGTTACTAAAACTTAAGTTGAGCATGAGATAACTGATCTACCCTCAATTAATTCATTATTATGACATGGAAATTCACTGATCATTCGGGACATTTATTTATTCACCCACAAAGCTCATATTCACCCTTTTAAATGTCTTCGTCTTGCTCATTTTTTATCGCCTCGTTATGTTTTTTTTGTTTTCTTTGCACTTGATGTCGAATGTATGAATGGATGGGATTTTATGTGAGAATGCATTCATATGGAAGTTTCTTCTATACCAAACAAAAAAACAAGCAAGAAGAAGGCAAACATTTGTGGAATATCTTGATATATAAACACATGAAATTGTGCATTCTTATATTTCACTCAGTCTTAGTAAGTTTGTAAATACGAAACGAGTAGTCAAGGTCAATGACAAGTTTAAAGGACGTTTCTTTTTCTAAAAATGTTTACCTTATCATGCACACAGTATACAAAATTACTGATAAGGACGGCAAACGCATGTTGATGTTGTGAAAAAAATTTATTTTTAAAAGTGTCTGTTTATATAGTTATCAACATTTGCTTGGGGAATTCTTTGTGGCAAAGCTTGTTTACTCTTATCAGTAAGTAGCTAATTCTTATTTCTGTAAAATATTTGTTTATATATTGTACAATTTTTGTAATATTAATAAAAATTTTGTGTTGTTTTTTGATAAAGCCGCTGACGTATTAGATGCAATCTAATGATTTATACACACGTTTTAAAGATCAATCGTATCTAGGCATTGTTATACAAACTTAGTTAATTGTGTTCACTTCCTGAGAATTTATATTTCCCACGAATTTTATCAAAGAAAAACACAAAGTATGGCAAAATTTTTGTTATCAATTTTTATAGCTTTTTTAACGATAATTTCTTAGAAAATTGAATTGTACTTACAAAGTATTAGCTAAACTATGATGTTATTAAGCTATTTATTACTATTACCACTTAGAAACTATATTTTACAATATTTTTTTTTTATGCTGTTGTTGATTTCACTGATTTTTTCTTCAATTTTAATTCAATGTCAATTATGATGACGTCATAAGTTTTAATTCCTTTAAATTAAACTTTTAATATTAACAATTCTATGTTGATAATAATTTGTATCATATAGATGGTGAAAAATATTGTGAAATATGTCCAAAATAATACATCTGAATATTGAAATATTGTGAAATTAGTTATTTATTTTCGCATCTTTTTACTGATCCAAGAAAAAACAACGGAAGTTCAAAATTTTTAAAAAAATAATAACGGTTGAGTATAAAAATGTTTTTTTATAGACCTTCAAAATTTGCAAATGTGACTCATTCAGCATTTAATACTCCATTGAACACACAAAGCCTTCTTTTTTACTATGAAGCATGTCACGTAATGCCAACCCAAATCTTTTTTTTTTTTCATCAGACATCCCACATTATACAACCGCAACCGAAATTTCACACATTCCTTAATTAGAACATTGTCTAAATAGGGTTCGCAAAAAAAATGTTCCGTTAATTAGATCATTACATTTTGCCAGAGGTTATTGCTACTCTTTATGATTCCATGAGATGGAAATTCTAGAACTTTATGATTGAGTTCCGGTAATTGGAAATGCTAAGTAATATAAATCTGGATGTATAATCATTCATTTAAGCATCATGGATAGATAGAATCTAATTACAAATGCATCACGATATCTTTATTGCACAACTGCACATTCTTCACGACGTCCAGTGCTAGTTTGTTTTTAAAATGTCCATTAAATCCACAATACAAACTGCATTCTGAAATGTATTTATACAGTCGTTATACTTTCAAGTCACAACTGCTGTATACATGCACAATTTAAATGTGTTTGGGTCTTATTTTTTTCCAGTGACATTTTGTGCAGAAAATTTTTTTGAGATTTTTTCTTTTCGTTATTTTTAAAAAAAAAGGAAGAAGAACAAAGAAAATGGCATCGCACATATCATTTGTCTACCTGAATTTTTGAACCTTTAATTCCTTCTGCAGAAATCATTTATGAGTCGCATTTCAGGAATTAGACATAAATGAAGAATAAGAAGAAATGAATATGAAAAAAATAGATGTATTGAGGAAGGTTATGGCAGAATCAGAATGTGTCGAGAAGTATACCTTTGAGATTTATTTCTTGTTGAACTCGAGAACATGTGTAGTGTGAGATTTAAAACAAAAAAAAAAGAGTATTTTTTTTTTTTATTTTAATAGTCTCGCATCTACTACTGTCTCCTTGGCTTGATTCTTCTCTATTTATATCTTATAGAAATATATCGTCAGGTTGCTGTCGTCTCGCTATTGCTATTATATTATAATCAATGTCAAGCAACTGATGAGGATCACGTCGTCATCATGGACAGCGCAATGTTAAAGCAGCAAACAATTATATTTATTCATATAAAATGTAAATTAAGGAATAAGAAGGAACAAATTGGCAATGATGATTTACTGTACTCATTTTTAAAATGTCTTAATCATGTTTGTTTAGTGAACGAGGAACGAATTGCTAAAGTGGATGTATAAATTAATTTTTGATGAAACTTCGTCCATTAAGAACGTTTGCCAGACATACTAAAATTTCACAATGACTCATGATGATGGAACTTTTTATGTACTTGGAATTTCTTTTTTATCGAAATATGAATCATTTGAAATCAGATTTCATAAACGTCAATTAAGCCGGAAATTATAGATTGATGATAAAGGAGGTTGAACTTTGTTTGTGTCTTGTATGCAATAAATTTTTTAAAACGTTGCATTTTTATTTTTATAAAGGAATTTGGCACAAGCGAATTCTCAGTTGACGATTTCTTCATAAAGTTCTGATAAATTTTACTACTTAGTTGCATTTTAAGTGTTTTTAAACTGTTGCTTACACGTGAGCAAGCAATTTTGCATCGTATTTTTACAGCAATTAAGCTTTAAGCGTGTTATTTCTGTCACAGTCATATCCTAACCTCATTTTCAGAAAAATAAACAACTGAGTTATGAAAAAAAATCCATAATTTTTGTTTAGTCTGTATAAATTGATTACATTCTGACAAACAAATCTGTTGCCATGCATGCCTCAGGAAAGTTATCGATACACATTGATGTTCAATTAATTGAATTATATCGAAACTGATAAGAAATCAAAGATTGATGATTGAAAATTAAAGCATAGAACATTCAATTCTGTAATAATATCTATACACAAAGATATTACGTCAACAATTCCCAATTCAATTGAATTTTTCTTAAGAAACATTTTATAAAATCCAAGAAAAAGTATCAAAACTGATTGAGCAATTTTCTAACTGGCAAAATTAGCACAAGATTTCAACGTAGGTTTAAACAATAACAGAAACAACTCATAAATATTATTATATAAAATATTATGTGCATTTTAATATACATTGTGTTGAATAATTCTCTGTTGATTCTCTTATTAAATTGAATAAAATTGTTATGATTCAATTTCAGAACCCGTTATGTATTTTATCTTCTTGAGTAATAAGTAAGATGTTCTCTAAGGATTAAAAACCGTTAAGATTTTAAAACAAATTGAAACATTTTCCTCATTTTTTTACACAAAGTCATTTCCTACAATGTATTGAATTAATTTGTTATGTACACAAACTTAAAGGTAGTTCAACGACATCCCCCTTTTAAATAAATTGATTATTCACAGAGTCCCCTAACTAAAATGATCAGTAAGCCCCTAAAAATCAAACCAATGCCAATGTAAATGTAAAAGTGTCAGGCTTCGATAAACGGAACAATTTATACATTGTAGATGGTAATATTGTTTTGATATCCACAACAAGAAGAAGAGTTTTATTTTTAAAGAATAAACAACAAAAAATAAATGAAGAAAAATATTGGAGTAGTGAATCGTTACGTTATGTGCAGGCACAAAACAAAATACCGCGACAAAAATGAAAATAAAGTTGCACATATGATTTTACGGGCTTTTATTTTCATACATATGCAGGAGAGAGAGAAAATTTCTGAGCTTGTATTTTTTTTTTTTTGCAATATCTCCACACATTACACATTCAAATTTCATTTAATGTTTTTTTTTATTTATTTTTATTTAAAAACATTATTTTGCCTCGTGTTTCTTCTTTTTCTTTTTCCTCACAATTTTTTTACTGTATGTATTATTATTTTTTTCAACAATTACTGCACTAATGCAATCAGATTTTACTCTTTAAAATTTAACGGAAGTGAAATGTTTAAGAAGGTTAAAATTTTGACTAAATGAATTTTGTATCTTGAAAATTTAGAATTTACAACTGTCATTTAAAAATCAAAAAAATTTCAACAAACAAAAAGAATAAGAATCCTCGGTAGACTGGTGGTGAGCATCTTCACCTGTCGTTTAACAGAAAATTGAATTGCGCCTTTATCATCCACCTTCGATACTTTTTATATGATTTTTGTTTTCATATATTATTTTTTTGTTTCAATGTAATCGAGGCAATACGCGGAAAAATAAGAAGCAACACACTTATACTACATTTTATTTTATTCTGACGGCTAAGCGTGTGTTGAAAAAAAAAGTAAAAAATAAAAATTTTTATTTAAGAAAAAACAACAAAAAATAAAATTTTATAAAAAATTATGAGCACTTTCTTTTCGAGTCGGCCATATGTTGAATTTAAGCTGCAACTGATATGCAATACATTGTTGATTGATCAATCTTTTGTTATGAATACATATTTGAATTGTTTTGAAGCTTTATTATTGTATCATAATCAAATTATGTGATTTTTTTTACAGTTGCAACTATGCAAGCAATGGGATTTAAACAGTACAACAAACACACACACACACACGCGTCATTTAATGTGAAATAAATGAAAAGTCCTTGAGACATCTATAAAGGTGCAAAGAAACTTTCCTTTTGTTATACATTCTTACATTCTTAATGAAATTTATAATACTTTTACATGATTTTAAGAAAAAAACAGCAACAATTGCAAGTCGTCATCAAAAAAAAAAAATTTTTTTTTCAAAGGAAATTTTCTATTACGTTTTTGGATGTTTTTTTGTGGGAAAAAAAAGTTTTGGATTAATCATCAAATTTACGATGAAACCATCACGAAAATTTAGATATTTTTAGGAATCATCATAATTATGTGAAATTTTTGTCGACGTGCAATTTTCTATCCTTCATTTTTCTATTAAACAATAAAAACTTTATAATACAAAAAATGTATTCTACCTTGGCTTTGTTCAACAGACGCTTAAAAATTTATTAAATGTTTTATCAATCAAAATGACACTCACGATAAATGACTTCTAGCTCAATTGATCCTTTGCTTTATTAATTCACAATTTTTCACTATTATCAGTTTAAATAATATTTATTTTATGTATTTAAAAATTTTTTAAAAAAAATTCTTTTCGTCAGTTCTCTGACTCAGCTTTGAATTTAATAAACAACCGATATGGCGACTCAAACACAGAGTCGTATGTTTTGCATCACTTGTATATTAAAATATCAACAATAAATTTTCCTTTAAAAAAACACTTTTGAAATTAATTTTTTAAGCCAATTGATTGACATTCAGGATTAAAAATTAATTACGGTTGATTAGTTAAGAAACTTACAAGAATTAAGTGAGAATTTTGAAATTAAAAAGTTTCGCATCATTTTATACCGCCATAGTAGCTGCACGTACACAACATGTATATACACAGTGTACATCTGGTCTGTCTGACTAACATAAACAAACATCTGATTCGTATATTACATTTACAATACCTGATGAATATTTTTTATGACATAAAAATTTTATCAATAAATCAATAAGCATTGCTATATCGAAGATAAAATTATGTAGAATATAGTCATTCATGTAATTTATGATGTCAATTTTGAGATTACATATAATTCTATGATTAAATTTTGTAGTTGCATAAATTACAGGAAATTAGAATGTTTGAATGTATTGGACACAACAACTGTTTTCATTTCTTCTTATTTTGTTGTTGTAGATTCTCAATATAAATAGAATACTTGATATACAGGAAGTAATGTTGAATGGCGAGTGAAAATTTTTATGAGGAGTTAATTTAATATAAACAGGATGAATTTTCATTAATAAATCTTTGACATCATTTGCTTCCGTTGGAAAATATTTTTGATTTTTTTTCTAATTTCAAATTTCTCCTCTTTTCTAACGGATATTTTTTGAGGTCATTGCTTCTTTTTTGTTCACACCGTGTGCCTGCTATTCATACTCTTGAAACTTTTCTAATGATTCTTATTGTTTTACATTTGAATTATGTTTCTGCATCTCTTAAGGATCTTATTTGAACTTTTTGCATTAGCTTCCTAAATTTTGATAGATTTTATTTAATGCCATATTTTGCATCCATAAATTATTTCTAGCAAAATAAAATACCAACGAAGAATTAAAAATCAACTCTTCAATCAATTAACATCAGCATTAAAACACGGTGTGACTAAGTTTCGAACCCAAGAACCCCAAATCCATCTTATGTTTATATTCTTGTTGATTCAGTCACGTTGACATATGTAGCGAAAATTATATACTTTTTAATATCTTAACTCTGCCGATTTTGCTTAAAATTTAATCTAAATCATTAAAATTTTCAACTCATATTTATAAAATCCAGTGACATTGCAGATTTCATTGAAAAATTTCAATATTTTCTGAAACTTTTCTCATATTTTGATATTTTTGCATCAACCACGACATCTGTATGTCACATTTTTGGAATTAAGATTTTTTTTATTAAGAAAAATTTTTTTCGACAAAATAAATTTTAAAGATAAACAATTTAAGAAAAAAATCATTTTTATACAGTTTTAAGCACATCATCAATGTCTAAATCACCACAAAAACATAGTGAAAATGATGAGGATTCGAACAAATTTCTCTTAGGGGTGGTGGAAGGGTTTTATGGCCGGCCATTTACTTCTGAGCAGCGTAAAGAATTATTTAAGAAACTAAAACGATTTGGACTGCAATTATTCATTTATGCTCCTAAAGATGACTGCAAGCATCGAGCTATGTAAGATATTTTATGAAAATTAACTTGATTGACTTACTTATGTTTGAAATGTCAGGTGGAGAGAACTTTACACGGTGGAAGAAGGTGAACATCTACAAGGATTGATAAATTCAGCAAAATCTGCTGGTATTGACTTCTACTATGCATTATCACCTGGATTAGACATCACTTATTCGTCACTAAAGGATACTTCCAGCCTCAAACGAAAATTAGACCAAGTATCACAATTTGGATGTCGTAAGTCTTGTCTTCAACTCATGAAGCTAAATCACACAATAAATCCTTTATTCCAGAAAAATTTGCACTTCTATTTGACGATATTGACTCTGAAATGACAAAGCCAGACAAAGAAATGTTTCAGAGTTTTGCACATGCCCAAGTGTCAGTCTCTAACGATATCTACAATCATCTTGCGACGAAAATCAATTGCTTAAATTTTCTCTTTTGTCCAACGCAATATTGTTCGTCACGTGCGATACCAACTGTTACGGAATCAGAGTATCTTAATACAATCGGTCAAAAATTACTGCCAAGCATCGATGTCTTATGGACAGGATCGAAAGTAATTAGTAAAATTATAACAATTAAGGATATTGAAGAGATTACTGAAGTTTTGAAAAGAAAACCAGTCATTTGGGATAATATTCATGCTAATGATTATGATCAAAAAAGAGTCTTTCTTGGTCCTTATTCAGGACGAAACTGTGAGTTGATTCCATTTTTAAGAGGAGTTGTCACAAATCCAAATTGTGAGTTTCATGCAAATACTGTAGCGATTCATACATTAGCTCAATGGAGCAGATGTAATTCTCAAGTTAACAGTAAGTACTCAAAAAAGACAAATTTAATAAAACTCAAAATTAATTTAATCAATTGCACCCCACAGCGGATTCCATATCAGATATAAAATTAGAAACAGAGAATGAAGATTGCGATGAAAGTCCTCCAAATTATCTCTCTGATAATATGTATCATCCAAGAGTTGCTCTTAAGAATGCCATTCGAGATTGGTTGCCAGATTTTTTTGAGGAAAAAAAGGCATTCGGACCGATGTTAAAACCCCAGCCTGGAAGTGCATTAGCACCAATAATTCCACCCATTATTCCAAAAATTAATACTTGCATGACATTGACTCTAACAACGACAAGTTCAACTATTGCACCATTACCGGAAGTAACACAACTACATGCTCTTGCTGACATATGTTCGAACGTACAAAGTGAGACATTAACAAAAGCAAGTGTTATGAATTCTTTGGTATCGGAAACAAAAGTAGTCACGACAGACTCAATTAATGCACCAATTTTAACTGCAACAATCAGCGAGACTAATCTTGAAATTCGAGATAAAAGTCCAATTAATGTAACCGTTGATGTAATGGAAGTAGAAAAAGCATCAACAGAACCATCTGAAACAGGAACTGAGGAAGCAATGGACTGTGGCACACCAAAGCATACATTATCAGACAGTTCAAGTATTAATTCAGAACCGCCAATTCATCACAAAGATGAAACGGAAGTGCCACAAAATGTCAATGGAAATAATGAAGAAACTGATAAAATTGAAAAATCACAATTGTCAGATGACGTCGTCATGACTGAATCTGTTAATGAGCAAGAGACAATGCAGGATGAGTCAATATCCGAGGAAGACAAATGTGATCCAATAAATTATGATGATGTATTGCTCTTATGTGATTTATTCTATTTGCCGTTTGAACATGGTGAGTATACCGATTTTAACAATTTTCCTCAAATTGAAATGATTTGAATCGTTTTGAGGGTCTTTTTGTCATTTTTAATTCTTCAATGCTTTTATGCTAATTTGTTATTCAAAAACTCAAAGCTATTTACATTTCTTCTTTTGCAATTCTCCATTTCAGGTAAACAAGGTTTAATGATTCTTAATGAGTTCCATTGGCTAAAGACAAATGCATATGTATTAAGTGGCAACAAAAATGGCCCTAATTCGGAGAAAACTGAAGTACAGGAATGGTTCGAACGAAGCAAGAGATTTTTGAAATTATGTGAAATGGTTCTTACTTTAATGAAAAAAATTGCTCTATGTGTTAATCGTGAATTATGTTATGATTTATATACATACTGCTGGGAAATGTCGAATGTTGTATCTATTTGTGACTCTTATGTTCAATGGCTGGCTCTTGGTCATTTTCCATCAAATTCAAATTCCTATATTCAAGGGTCTTTCACATGGTTTAGTAAAGGATGGAAGGAAACATTTATGTCTGGTGATCAAGAACCATGGATTTTTAGAGGTGGATTAATTGTTGACATCCAACGATTAGTACCAATCGATTCTGGCAATGATTTGTTCATCTATCGTTTACCGGAAACGCCAACATTAAATTTCTTCTCCGTTCGACCTTACAATCATTTGGATGAAACTGACGTTTATAAAATATGCCATAAGACATGTCGCGATGGATCAGATTGCACTGACTTGTTTCCGTCAAATTTACAAGCAATTGCATCTGATCGACTTGTTGCTCCATTTTTAACATTGAGTCCTGAATTTTGTATGGTCGTTGAAAACATGAAGAAATCTATTGTTGGATATGGTTTCGCAGCTCCAAACGCCAAGCATTTCTATCGCAGTCAAGAAGTAAGTTCTTTGATTTATTTTAATCGCTTAATATAATTCCTTGTATTCTTTTGTCAGACGTTGTGGTTGCCAGTAGCGCGTGAAAAATATCCATTGACATTGTTAGACTCTCCAGACATAACACCAGCAGCGAAGGATGCAATCAATTGGTTCCATAACTTTAAATATGAATGTGCACCGAATATTCTAATTCAATATCCATCCATTGTTCATTGTTCAATTTTAAAGGATCAATCACAGTTAGATACGTCAATAAGTAAACGACTCATGTGCGTTTTACTTGCATCATTAAGAACATCAGGCAGTAGTGGCTGTCATGTAATTTTAAATAAATCTGATAAGTATCTTGCTGAAGTTTATGGTAAACTTGGATTTACAGAAATTTATCAAGAAGATACAAAATTAATTTTGGGACGAAACTTTTAGTATTTTGTTTAAGAGCTATAACTACTAATAATAACTAATCAAAATTCATTGATTTTTACGACAAAAAATTTTTTTGACTTTATGACGAAGCTTGCAATAAAGAAATAAATTAATAAAGAAAAATCTTATTCTGCTTCTAAATTAAAAAGATTGTATTTATGTCTAATCATTTTTTTGTTTGCTAATTTAAATGTACTTAAAGATGACATCTTTTGGATCTGTGACTGTCTGTAATTCTAAAGTTACCGGACATTGCAGCCAATATGAAAGAAGCTCTTCGGTGTATCCTATTAAAAAGTACATCTTTCTCGCACTAATTCCTTGTTTTATGAGGGCAGCAATACGAATGTGATTAAACTGACGCTTAATAATGACTTCTGATAGCACTAATGAATGCCATGTTCCAGTCATGAATTTTCTGATAAATGCATCCTCTGTTATACATTGTGCTGTTCTAAGCTCTCCTCGACTGTAATTTAGGAGTATGAAAAAAGAAATTATTATCAGGTCCATAAAGTTTCATCAGAGGACTTACAGATTAGACGTGTTGAAAGAGTTCCAGCCTTTTCTATGAGCAATCAAGTGAGGTGGATTAGCCATTTCATACGTTAGTGGACGGTCTCTAAATGTTAAAAAGAACTCATTTAATACTCAGGAAACTAGTTAAAAGTAATTTTAATTAACCTTTTTGGTGTAATCTTATATCTTCCAGACTGAACACTCGCTAAAATTGCAGATGTTTGAATTCCTCGAATTATCTGACTTGATACAAGTGCATTTTGCTGTAAATCAATAAAGTGTAAGTTAGTTAATTATAATCAGTGAAAATGTAAAGAATACTTACTCTAATTAAGCCGGAAAAACTCATTTTTGTAAAAATTGAAATTTATTTTTTTATATAAACATGCATGAAAGTATACGAAAGTATACGTCAAAATATAAATTTTATAACCGCTACTTTAATACGAAAATGAAGCTATTGAGTGGAATTCAAAGTGAAAAGTATGATAAAGAATCTTTATAAATATTCGTTGTGTTAATTACAGCTTTAAGAAATAGATAAATTATCGAGAAAAAACAAATTTTCTCCGTTCAAAAAATAACGAACTTTTAACATTTAAATGCAAGGGTTGCTAGTTTTTTTTTAAAAAAATATTTTTTTCTGCTTTTCAAAATTATAAAAATACCACTTTGTGAATTAAAAATAAAACTAAGTGGAAAAGACAGTAAAATAATCGTTTAGACACTTTCAAAGCAGGTAAATTTCAGATTAAGCATCATCGATTATTCGATTTTATCGTAATAAGTTAAATTCACAACAATTATTACCTAATCGTATCACATTTTTACAGAATCAAAAATAAAATTAAATATGGGTCAATCAGTATCAATAAGTGTAACAGCTGAATCTGTAATTAAGTCACTAGATCAGACAGAAATACCTGCAAATCATCCGAAAATAAACAATATAAAGGCACAAGAAATCCCACCAGAATGTCCAATGCATCAAAAAAATCAAGCAGCACCAAAACAAGAGAAAATTGTCGTTTCTGAATGTCCAATTCAAGGAGCTACCGACGTTAATCCATTAAATATGATGCCACCTGCAAATCAACAGCCATCACCAGGTCAACCTTTTCCACTTCCAACAGAACGTGTTACATCCTCGATTCCTCGAGCTGTTCCTAGTAAGTCATTCAGATTCTATATTGTCACTCAATGAATGCTAATAAGAATGAATTTTTCAGGTCCAGAAGGCAAGACACATTGGGAATATCCTAGTCAACAAATGTTCTGGAATGCTATGCTACGTAAAGGCTGGGTTTGGCAAAAAGAAGACCTTACACCAAAAGATATGGACGATATAATTAAAATTCATAATGCAAATAATGAGCAAGCATGGCAAGAAGTCTTAAAATGGGAAGCATTACACGCCCGTGAATGCGGAAATCCAAAACTAAAAAGTTTCGGCGGTAAAGCAAAGGATTTTTCACCTAGAGCCAAGATTCGTAACTGGATGGGATATGAATTACCATTTGATCGTCATGACTGGATTGTTGACAGAT
The DNA here is from genome assembly GCA_026123125.1 of Chironomus striatipennis. Taxonomy (NCBI): domain Eukaryota; kingdom Metazoa; phylum Arthropoda; class Insecta; order Diptera; family Chironomidae; genus Chironomus; species Chironomus striatipennis. Next base: position 20,555,763 of record CM047394.1, on the reverse strand, counting down.
GTGGAAAGGATGTTCGTTATGTTATTGACTATTATGATGGTGGAATGGTCGACGAAAAATATAAATTTGCACTTCTTGATGTTAGGCCTGCAATGGATTCATTTGAAAATGTTTGGGACAGAATGAAGGTTTGCTATATGCGATGGAAGTATGAATATCTCGAAGGATTTTTCTCAAAGCAAACTGATAAGAGTAATTAAACTCTTGTAGTGTGTAACAAAGCTAGTTCATAACATTTAAGATCAACGTTCTTTTTCAATTTAAATCAGCTAATTGTTTATAAAGCTGATTTAAAACGGTCACTACAAATTTGAAAATGCATATAAACTTCTTAAAATTTAACGGCTATTTTAAAGATTTAAATTTTTGAATTCAAAATAATTTTAACGGATTTTCAAAGTTATGAGCTGAAAATGAAAAACTTATTTAATTCAACACATTTTGATCGTTTAATTAGTGAAAAGTTCTTTTGTATTTATTATTTCTCTGTCCTACATATTTGCATCTTAAAACTCTTAAGATAAAGTAAATCAAAATAAATGAAAATAGTTTGAGGAAAAAAATAAAGAATTTAATTGAAGAAGTTGCACGAAAAAAGCAAATTAAATAATTTTAATCTCTTCGTCGCTTCTTTTCACTGTGTTCTGAGGATTTACTTGAACCGGCTTCATCTTTTCGTTTTGATCCAGTTTTAGCTGTATCCAAGAACTTGTCTAACTGGAAGATATCTTCTCCATCCTTTTCGAATTGTACAGGTCCACTACGAGGATTTTTACGGTCAGTTCCTGAGAATTCTTTGTCTGGAACAAATCGACTGGTGTTTACAATCTTGTCCAAATCACCACCATAAATGTCTTGATCAACTTGTTTGCTTGGTCTGTACAAATGTGATGCGAGACTTCCACTTTCACGCCATGGCTTATCATAAACATTATAAGCTTCATCATCTCCATATCCTGAATCCATTCCTTTAGTTGTATTAAATAGACGTGAATCGAATTGTCCTTCACCACTAAATTGCGTTTTTCCGGGCAGTCCCAACGCAATTTGCTCACTAATATCACGCTCACGTTCCTTTTGATGTTTTGTTCTCTTATCTGGTGCTGCTCTTTGAAGATTTCGGTCTCTTGCGCGTTCCCTATGTCGTTGATCACGAATTTCATCTCTTTCTCGTACTTCTGATGTTGTTTCACCTTCATTTTGAGCATAACGACCAAGTCCAGCACGTTCCTCGCGTGCTCTTTGAGCCATTTGACGTAATTGATCTTCCTTCTTCTCTTTTTCCTTTTGTGCCAATTTCTTCTCAAGTTGAGCTCTCGCTTCAACAGCTTCTCTTGCCTTTCTATCTGCTATGTATAAAGCTTCAGCCATTTTTGCGAATTTTTCATTAATATGAACTTGCTGTAAACCTCTACCATCGGCCGCTAAACGTTTATCTAATGGAATTGTATATCCTTTTGCGTTCTTCCAATTACTTATACATGGTGGTACTTTCCATTCTTTTTGTTCCTTAACTGATACTTTTCGACTTGGTGAATGTAAAACAGGCGCTGGAGGTGAAGGTGGAGCTCTTGGAATCTTTTTATTGATCTTAAATTTTGGTGGTTCCATTGGATCAACTTGTGCTTCAACCATACGAATAATTCGTTCTTTTGCACCGGAATTAAACTGAATTGATTGTTGTGAAGGCTTGTAACGGATATATTGAGCTGCTCCTTGTTTTTCTGCAGCTCTAACTGGTAAAGCGGCAGCGATTTTCTGATTTGTCAATTTTTCTAATGCCTTTCTTGTAGTCTCTGTGATATCAGCAATCTCTTCCTCACTTGGACGCTGTAGTTCCTCAGCATTTTCTGATAAAACTTCTGCTGGAAGTAATTGATTGATGTTTGAATATACAATTTTATCCTTAGCATGTCCTTGTCTAGCGATTATATCATATTTCACTTTTCCTGTCGAATCAGTCTGTAAAGCTAATGCTGTTGACTTCTTTCCGCCTGAATTTGGCCTTCCCATGTCAAGTGGATATTGTGCGACATGAATTTCCGGAAATGCGCCACCATCGCCAAAATCCGTCTCATTTCTTGGAATAAATCCACGTCTGGATCCATATGGCGGTGCTGAATTCTTAGCATTTTGCAATGCTCCCAAATTAACTGGAAGTAATTAAAACTTTGATGACTTTTTGTTAGCAAAAATTATTTTTAGTTTTCTCACCTTTTACTGTCGATTGTTCATCATCTCTATCGTAAACCTTATTTACAGGATTCGGTAACACTGTTTTTAATGACATAATGTGTATATATTGACGTATAATCCTATAATTAATAAAAAAACTTATTTATCGCAACAATTGAAAAATGAAGATTTTTTGAAGTTTTCTGAACATTTTTTTTCAATTTGAATTTAAAACGACCGTTAAATTATGATGAGAAATTTGGCAAAAAATTGAAATTTTCTATACATAAACCTTTAAAATAAGAGTATTTATTTAGTTTTAAAAAAGATTTTGGATATTTTAACAAAGTTTCAATTTTGTTTTATCTAAAAAATTAACAAAAAGTTTGTGATTTTGTAACAATTAAAATAAATTTAAATTAATTTCAAAACACCTGAAAAGGGTACGAAACTATAAAATTCAGAAACTTTATAAGCAAAAGAATTCATAAAGATTATTAAAAAGTTGATTTTAATTATAGTTAGTCTATCTTATTCTATCATCAGCTATTGTTAACAGGTATAGTGAAAATTAAGCTATTTAAATCATAAAGAAAGTGTAGTGATATTAATGTGATTAAATGGTGAAAATAATATCTTCTTAATTTTCCTTTGTTTAACATTTTTTTTTGTTGTGACGCATTAACTTTTAAGTTCCTAGTATTCCCCAAAATGTATATCATATAGCGAATAATGAGGGTGGATATAATTAAGTGGAAATTGTTAGATATCATAAGAATTAGTCACTGAAAATAATTCCCATAAAATCACATAATTGATAAGGCACAGATTAAAAGTTTTTTGTTCTGATCTTTTTTTTTGACTTTATGAATGTGTTGGTGAACAGCGTAATTTTGTTCACATCAGTTAAATCTAATTACAAAAGATTATTGCTGTTATGTGAAAAAAATACAAAAAAAAAACATTCTTGTCTAACTATCACTTATTTCCTTTATTTTCAACACACATAGTTCTCATCGTCATAATTTCTAGAGCATCCAATTGAGTGGAAAAATAGTAATAAATTAAAGACGTAAAAAAATGGCAACAAGAAAGAAGGTTCTCTTAAAAGTCATCATTTTGGGTGATTCAAGTGTTGGAAAGACATCATTAATGAATCAATATGTCAACAAAAGATTCTCAAATCAGTATAAGGCAACAATTGGAGCAGATTTCTTAACAAAGGAAGTAGTTGTCGATGATCGTGTCGTAACAATGCAAGTGAGTATGACTCATATTATTTAGACCTTGACATTCATTCAATTTAACTTTTTCTATCCGCCTTAATTTTCTTATTATTAGATATGGGATACTGCGGGTCAAGAGAGATTTCAGTCACTCGGAGTTGCATTTTATCGCGGAGCTGATTGTTGTGTGTTAGTTTTTGATACAACAGCACCAAACACATTTAAAAATCTTGACTCTTGGCGTGACGAATTCTTAATTCAAGCAAGTCCTAGAAATCCAGAGCACTTTCCATTTGTAGTATTGGGAAATAAAATAGATTTGGAAACTCGAGCCGTAAGTATTTTTAATAATTATCACTTCTATTTTCTTAAGATACGATCTTAATATGCTGATTCATTTTGTTTAGAAATAGTAAACTTTTTAGCGCATTTTCCTCTTGGGAAAAGGACGCTATTATCCGCACTTTGTCTGTCTGTCCGTCCGTCCGTCTGTCTGTCTGTCATCGCATCTCCTCCTAGGGATTAAGCTTTTTTGATGCGGTTTTTGGCTTAAAATGTGTGTGACATGTCTGGCTACCATGTAACCAAAAATCAGCACGAATGGTCACTTCCTCTGCTGGAACCAGCGTAAAAAGTGCCAAAATGCCATTTCTTTGTATGTGTTAGTGTGGTCGAATGCACTAAAATGTTGACTTTTCAAAAACTCAGCTTTCCTCGGTTCAAATCCCACCGATGACAAAAACTTTTTTTTGCTTTTTTTGATACTTTTTTGATTTCTAATGACATTTAATATTGAATCATGTCATAATTTTCCATTTTCACAATTTTCTCGAGTTTTTCCGACGATTTTTGTTAAAATTTTCAATATTTTCATACAATTTTCATAGATAATTCCTTTTTTATATTTTTTGATATTTTAGTTGTTTAGTTTTCTATTTTCATGGATTTTTCATAATTTTTCCGGAAAATTTTGTGAAAATTGTAAAATAATTCACTTTTATTAAAAAAAACTCATCAATATAAAAAATCAAATTGTCACATTAATATTTTATAAAAAAGAGCATCAGTGGCGTAAGTGGTAGAGTGCGCAACTCCTATCATGAGAGTCATGGGTTCAAACCTAGCCCGTGACCAAAATACTTTTTTGCTTTTTTTTTAATTCTATATTGCATAATGTTTTTCATCCATTTTTTTCTGTCAATTTTAAATTTTTGGGTAAATAAAGAATGTTTATAGTTAAATATTTGGCTTTGTAATTCTGGGGTTTTAATTCTTTGTATATTTACTGATCGCGGAAAATGCGCTTTCGTCGGTCACGAGTGACCACCGTTATACTTGTTTCTGTTTGTGCTTCTTTGTTATCTGATTATCGTTCAGATTTTCTAAATTTGTCATAATACGTCACTCGTACTAATTGATAGTAATATGTTTCATGAATAAGGTATTAGTCGATATCTTTAGATAATGATGTAAAACATGCTTGTAGATAACATTTATTGGAAATATAAGATAAGAAAATTGAGAAGATTAACTTTTTTGATCCTCGTTAATACTCAAGAATCGACCTAATTGATGCATATTTACGTATTAAGATTTATTTACAAATTCATCGTTTAATACTTTTTGCTAGAAAAAAAAGTTGTGATTAAAGCAAAAAATATAATACAAATTAAATTTACATCTTTTAAAGTTTTTAAAAATTTTTAGTCATTAGCATTTGGAATTTCTTAATTTTGAAGAGCAGGTACCAAAAAGTTTGAGAACCTGTGATTTTTAAGAGGATCATAAACTTTGTTATTTAGAGATAAAAGGTCGAAAACTGTAACTTCCTACATATAAAGTTTAAATAAGAGAAATGCAACTAAGATCACATGCATTCTCATCTATCAATTTGCAACAAATGAACATTATCGTCAATTAGTTCCACATACAATATTAATACTATCTCGGAAGTAGTTTGTTGACTTTGAGAACACGATATCTCAATGCGATCGTATGAGATATTAAACTTTATGCTATTAAGTAGTTCATTGAGAAAATAAGAGTTCGTCTAATCAATATACTTTGGTATTAGTGAATGTTTCAAACGAATTCAATTATTTGGATATTAATTGAAACCATAAAACTAAGGAACAGAAAATTTAATACAATAATTATTGTTGTTCTTTTAGGTATCGAACAAACGAGCACAACAATGGTGCCAATCTAAAAATGATATTCCATATTTCGAGACATCAGCAAAGGAAGGTATTAATGTAGATATTGCTTTCCAAACGATCGCTAAAAACGCTTTGGCCCAAGAAACTGAAGATTTGGACACAACATCAGGCTTTCCCAACATAACTCTCAATGCAGATAATAATCCACGACCACCAAATGACGGTTGTCAATGCTAATTAAAATAATTAAAAGAATGATGAACGAAGTAAAAAAACAAAACATTATATGTTGAAATTAAAGTTTAATCAAGCAAGCAAAAATGAAAATCGATTGCATCGATTTAGGCAGATAAATATGATTTAAAAAAAATTAATTCTTTTTTCAGTAAAAAAAAAACAATAATTAATGAGCAAAGAACAGCAACAACGTGAAATTAATGCATGTGAAGATTTTTCTTGTTTTTTGTCGTCTCCTAATTCCAAAATTATAAATCTATAATTAATATTTATCATTTTTAAGAAAGAACAGTTATGCAGAAGAAGTTTGGGGGTTGATCATTAGTGGACATCACTAATGACAACTTTAAGAAGCTTACTTCACTAAAGTGATATATCTTTTAAAATTCTTATTGTTTTGGGTATTCACTACTAGACTTTTAATAAAATCGTTAACTTGAAGATCATTCATACTGAATTTCATGCAATTTAACGATTCTATATATTTTTTAATCCTTAGATTTAAAGTAATGAGATATTCTACTTTGGTGAAGTTGGTCTTCACTTTATAAGATTGTGACGAAAGATATGGATGGATATATCCTGATGTGCGCAATTCATGTTCGACAGACTTATCGAAAGTCTAGGGGTATTCAATTAAGTTTATTCGGAAATTGAAAATTCAAAAAAATACGTTACGCTATTTCTTGAATTTAATATCTATTTTAGATTTTTATCACTTCTTTGACATCATCTTAGTCCTTAATCATGGATTTACTTTGATTAATTATTTACTTTGATAAATTCTACACGATAATGTTTTGATTTGAATTTAAATTTTTTCGAATTTTCGAACAAGGGGTATTTAATTTCGAATTTTGCATGGCAGACAGACAAAAATGTCATTTTTGCACTTTTATTTGGAAACTGTAACGGACACAATGTTTGAATTGCACACATCAGGATATATCCACTCTTTGTATATTGTAGAATAATTCTTTATCGTTTATTATTGGACGTAATTTTTTATAATTTTTCATTTTTCACATTACTTTTAATTTTAATTTTTTATTCCTCTCCTCACTCTTTACGTCGCTCTTATTTCTATTGTAGCAAATTCTTCAAATTAAGCTGAACTATAAGAAAAAAAAATGAAAAAGATCAGAAAACTGATGATATATTTAGGCTTTTTGTGACATTATAAATACACAATTATTATTCAAATAAAAATTCAAAAAAAAAAAGTTAAAACGAATTTGCGTTTTATTTGATTTATTTTACGTCTAAATTAAATAATGACTGAAAAACAGGTCATTTATTTCTTTTTTGTATTTTTGACAACAATTTTCAGTATTTCAGGTAAATGGGGTTATTCTTTTATGACGTCCATAAAAAAATATGGATATTTTACCCCCCTTTCTATCACGAAAATCGGACGTTATATTTGAACGATTCTTATCTCAGGTGATGTAAAATCCATCAAAAAGACGAAATTTTAGTCACCTCTGTTGTTTAAAACTGTCACACAACTTCAGACCCAACTCCCCCATAAAAGTCGGACAACATAAATAAATAACCCCACAGCACATAAAACTAATTGACTCATGGTCAACTCTTTCAAGTTGCTCAATTAATTAATAATTAGACTAACAATAAATGGCGATAATTATTTAAAATCATTTCAAATTTACACTTACAAAATTATAGCAACAAGGATTATGAAAATGAATGCAAATTATCAATTTACATATTTTCCATCTTAGTAACCAGCAAATGAGAAGAAAAGTAAATTTTTCAAAATCAAATTTCAATTTGAAAAGTAACTTTGAAAGTGCAAATTAAAAAAAAAAATTAAGATCCTTTAATTCGAGAGAAAAATATTTATTAAGAAGTAAATTGAGTGAGTTTTATAAGAGTATGAATTTCCTTTGAATGTTCAAAATTGTGAAAATTTCAACAAATTTTCAAAAAATTATTTTATTTTATAACTAGTGTTTAGGGCCCGTCACGGGCCCCGTTGCATTTGTCTTAAAGCTATCGGACATCTCATTTATTAAAAAAAACTTCAAATTTTCATTAAATTTAATTCTTGAATTTTTTTAAAATTTTTAATTTTGGTGGTAAAAAGTTAGATTAAGTTTTTATCAAAATCTTTCACAGTTATTAATTCAATAACCTTAATTTTTGAAAAATGATAACTTTTTGAACGCATCCATAGTAGTAAGAAAAAGAAAATCCACTTAGAATTACGTATTAAAGAAAAATCTTGGAAAAATCTGTAATTAGTGGAATGATTGAAAACTATCATTCTAAACTTATACTACAAATAAAAAAATAATTTCAAAGCTTTTACAGCTCAATAATTTAGTATTCCAACCTCAAATAACCTTAAAATACAAAAGCAATCATCCAGCCCTTTTACTCGCCATACACTTGATCTCAAGCCCAAATTTCAGCTCATAAGCACTTAAAAGTTCATTACGATAGCAAAAGTTGCGATTCTAACCTCAAATAAATTTAAATTTGAAAAGGTAGCCATTCAGTATTTTTACTCATCACCTAAAACCTAAAATTTTAGCCTTAAAAACCCTAAAAGTTCACTACAACACAAAAAATAAATATTCTAACCTCAAATTACTTCAAAATCTAAAAATTGCTTTTCAGCCTTTTTATTCGTCACTCACTTTAGCTAAATTTCATTACATGCTAAATTTCAGCTTGAAATACATTAAAAGTTCACCACAGGACAAAAAAAATACGCATTCTAACCTCACATAACCTTAGAATACAAAATAACAACACAGCCTTTCTAATCATCTACATGTCCTATATGCCAAATTTCAGCTCAAAAAACCTTAATAGTTCACCACCACAGCTTAAACAAAAAGGCAAAAAACCGTCATTTTTGAGGTTAAATTAAAGCTCGTAAGGTTAAAGTCCTAACCTCTAAATTTTTGAAGAAAAAAAAATTTTTGCATGCGCTAATCATGAAAAGTCATTTTCTACAATATAATATCAAAAAAACTTCAAATAGAACGAAATCGAAAATAACCGTCAAAAAATGTTTAAATTTTGATAACTGATTCAGGAAGAAATTTTTTGAGGGGCGGGGGGGTGAAATTTTTTTGTATGGAACGAAAAATTAAGGGGGGTTGGATTTTTTTCTTAAAAACCCTAGCAATTTGAAGAAATTTCCCAAAAGAAGGGGGGTAAATACCTCAACATCCCCCCCCCGACTATGCGTCTGATTGTATAGATTTTTTTACACGCTTTCTTAGCTATTGCAGAAAATTGATAAAAATTATAAAGAATGGGGTGTGTGCAAGACTTGAGAAAATAAGTGAAATCAACCATTTAAAATCAATAAAATTTTTTAATGTTTTGAATCTTATTGAGCGTTCGCGCGTTAGCGCGAACGCGAAAATTTTTTTCACCCTTTAATGTACACAATTTTACAAATGAAACTACTGAAAAAAAAACTAATATTGCAAAAACAGTCAATTTTAACTCAAAAGTTAAACTCGAAAATACCGGTCAAAAATTTTTTAAATTTTATAATTTGAGAGTGTAACGGTCATGAAAAATTTTTTTTACGTATGTTCTGACTTTGCACGAAAAGACAATTTTCAAAACTTAAATTCAAGAAATTCTAAAAAGAATAAATTTGAAAATTTGTAACGGTAAAAAAATATTTGAATTTTATGATTTCACTGCGTAAAGGTTATCGAAATTTTCAAAGAATATGTTCCTATAAATTCAGTTTTTATAGCTCAAAACTCATGAAATTAAGAAAAAATAAAGTCAAAAATAACGGTCAAAAAGTATTCAAATTTAATGATTAAACAGCTTAACGGTCAAAATTTTTTTTTGAAAAATATGTTTCCATGACCCATTACATACATAAAGTCAGTTTTCAAAATCCAAAACTCAAGAAATTGCGAAAAGAAAAATGTCGAAAAACGGTTAAAAAACATTTAAATTTGTTTATTATACAGTTTAACGACCACGTGATTTTTTTGAAAATGTGTTTTCACGTATTGCTATGCATGAGTAGTCTAATTATACACCCCAAAAAGAAAAAAAATTAAAAAGAAGAAAATTCAGAAAAAACTGTCAAAAAAAATTCAATTTTCGATCACGCAGAATAACATTATTTTATAGTATAGATCTGTTTTAATCATAATTTTAAGTTTCAATGATAATTGCGATGAATTATTTTAAATTTTTAAAAGTTAGTTTTGATCAGAATATTGATGCATTATTAAGAGCATGCAGTGAGAAATGAAATTAAAAGTTTCCAGCAGTTTTAAGAATTTTAAAATTTTTGAAAATTTTTATAATATTGAAAGGGGCTTGTTCACTTATTACGTAACGCAGGGGGGGGGGGTCGAGAGGAATACAATAGAATTTCTGAGAATTCCATTGTTCTTTTTTGAAATATGACCGTTATTTTGTTACGTAATAAATGAACGATACCAAGGTAGTTAAAAGCTTTTAAATTTAAGAATTCTTTAAAATTCATGTGAAAGAAGTGAATCATAATTTAGAACATCACATTTGTCGTTATTTAAAATAATTTTTTAAGAATTTTTAAATTTAATGATTTGTAAAAATTTGTTCAATAAGTTTTACAAAATAAAATTTTGAAAAAGATTTTAAAAAGCAAAAAAAGAAACAATTTTCAAAAATCTATTTCCATCCACTCTCTGCAGATTAAACATAATTAAATTCATTTTCCCCCTCAACCAAATCCACATTAAATATAATTCCAATTATTCGAATAATTTTTAGCAATTCGTGATGATTTGGTAATTCTTTTATTTGCAAAATATATTTATTTATCAATTTAAAGACAATTTTCAATCTGAATCGCTACTTATTTCCATGGTAATTCTCTAGCATGATGAAACCACTTGCTACTTAAATTTTTCCATCAGAAATATCAAATAGAAAAATATAGCTTGTGTATTGAGAGAGAATTTCTACAGAATACATGCGAGAGAGTAAAAATTGGGCGTTTCTTTATTGCCATTTTTTCACCCGCAATAACTTGACTCCGCCTCTTATGTAAACGCTCTCGAGCAGAAACACTCTTACTTTGGTATGAATGTGTTAATAGTATTAAGTGCCGTCCTAAAATACGTACATAACATACTCTCAAGTCAATTCATTAGCTCACGATAAATTCTGTTTTTTATTACGCGTTGTGCATTCGTATATTCGGTGCGTTTCAAATTTCTTATTGTGTGAAGCTATAAGCACACAGTCTGCCTGTCTCGTTAAAGATTCATTAAGACATACAAATTAAATCTCATTATCGCCAATTAATTAAGATAACTAAACTGAGGGCTTTTTTTATATAAAACATATTTATATGACTATACATGCATAGCTAATTCCATTTTTGAGTGTGTGTATGTGTTGGAGTGTGTGTCTGCATATCCAATTATGTGATATTTAAATTAGTTAATTTTTTTAATTGAAATTTTATTCGTAATTAAGAACGAATCAAGTAGAAGAAGAAAATGATGCCTACGGCAACAAACGAGACGAATCTTAAACAGACTTTAAAGCCTAAAATTGGATTTTCAATTGAATCAATTGTTGGTGATCGAGTGAAAGGCAATGGTGACTATTGTGATGATTCTAATGATGAACATGAGGTGATGGAAGAAATTTCTAAATCTGATGATACATTAAGGAATGAATATTCACAGTTAATAAAACGTGCTAGATGTAGATCACCAGAAAATTTAGATAAATCAATTCAAAGACTTTCAAGTTCCAACAATAATAATAATAATAATTGTAGTATAAATAATAACATTAGTGATAATAAAAATGTAAATCAACAAGGTCCAGAATCTCGATCTTCATCGCCAGCAACACAAATACCTTCAACTGTGATGCCTTCAGGACTTAAAGGACAGCCGCTTATTGTTCCCGGAGTTCCTGCTGGTTTAATTCGTCCAATTGTCTCACACAATACACAATTACCTGCTCATTATCCTAGTGTCACCACAGGACATCCACATCTTTTAGCACAATTTCAGGCAGCCGCCGCACTAGCAAACGTACAAGCTGTACAGAGTGGATTTAATGGACCTCTGCCACAACATTTGCCACCTCATTTACACAATCCAAATATGCCTCGTGAAAGTTATCCATTATATCCATGGCTTCTTAGTCGACACGGACGAATGTTTCCTCATCGATTTCCTGGAAGTAAGTATTGAGTTTTAATTATCACACTTTTGACTACTTACTAATTTTCGTAAAGACAATTTTTTTTAACGATTATCATTCAATTTATTCATTTCTCATCCTCAATCGACTTTTAATCGATAATTTGCTAAGGGAAACGACTGATTGCTATCAGTTTGACTTGACTTCTTTCTAAATGGTGAATTTTTCAAAACAATTTTAGATTTTAAAAAGTTTTCAAAATTTCAAATTTTAAAAAAATAATTTAAAAATTTGAAAATGCGCTGCTAATTCCTTAAAAATTTTCATTTGGCTGTAAAACCAAAACTTTTCGGGGTTAACGGTAAATTCCGAGAATATAAAAAACTAATAAAAGCGATTTTGCTACTTAATCAATAAACCAATTCAAGTCAGATACAATCATGATATGTAGTCACATATCGACGCACATAAACATCATTTCTGTTTTATAATTTTATTGTTTTAATCAAAAAATAGCATCATTGATGATGTTGGCCATCATAATCATGAATGGCATGATGAAATCAAATTTGGAAGCTACTTAATAACAAGATGCCATAAAAAACTGTGAGGATAGAAATAAAAATAATTTGAATAATATTTTGTGTTATTAAAGGGTGAAGATGTTTTGTGAGATTATATCTAAAGCCAATTATGTTATGCTAAAAATGGGTATAAACCGTTATGAGGTATCGGATTGATGTGCTGATACAAATTTGTTCACGGATTTTTTTTATAGAAGATGGTTTTTTAAAGATAATGAATGATTTTCACACTGTTTTAGATAAATACGCCTAATTATAATGAGTTTGAGTTTGTAAAGATTTTGAAATAATGTTCAATGACATTGGATTGATTATTGATTTTGCTCGTGAATCTATCAAATGCTTGAAAAGCTTGTAATAAATTAATAATTTATTTGAAAGACTCTCCCACGTAGCCAAACGTCGATCAATGGATGATTTCATGTATTACATTAAAATCTTCCATGTATCTTCCATATGTACATTCCATGTAACGTACATGGGACATTATGCTAATACACAATGGTCTGAAATCGAAAAAAGTGTCCAAAATTTATTTAAAGTCGTGTCTTTTAAACCTCATCATTTAAATGCAGTATTATAAAACATAAACTGACGCATCTTCTGTGAAAATATCAAGCTTCCAATCGTTGTCTAACTCTGTCAATCATTAACCAAAGTCACGAAAAATTTGTTTACAAAAACACCATGAAAAAGTTTCCATAAATTTTTCCACTTTCTATTGCTTGTTCAATGTTCTAATTACTGTCAATAGCTTAATTAACATACAAATTTTATGTTAAGGCTTACAAAACATTAGCCAAATGCTTTATCATTAGGGAAAATTCATTTAAATTTTTGAAAATTTCCAAAACTTTAAACGTTCATAAGTATTGTTTCCTGTCTCCTTCCGTCTCTGAAACTCGTACAAATCGAAAGATTGAGTCTTTATTTACCTTCTAATCGTACTCTGGCAATGCCAATCGATGCCAATTTTCAGTTATTTGCAATTTAGTTTCACTTGTTTTTCCAAATTTTTCCATACAAATTTGCTTGTACAAAATTTTTGAGAAACAATTTCAAATTTTTAATGAAAAATCATATTTATCCTTAATGTCATAAGCTCATATTTTCAGAGATGTATGATTAAGACATGACAAAGCTATTGACACTTTCAAAATAAAGGAAATCAACTAAAACTTTGCGACCTCTAAAGTTTACACGAAAATATAAATTTTGGACACTTTTTTTTGATTTCAGACCATTGTGTAATATGGAAATGGAAGATTTTACGTCGATTTCACGTCGATTTTTTTTTTCAAATTTTTTTTGACCGCTACAGTTTAAAATTTTTTCGAACGTTATTTTTGGACTGTATTTTGGATATTTTTTTTTTCAATAATAAATTTTAAAACTCAAAATCCATTAATAAACATTATTACGGACTTTGAATTTGCAAAATTGAAGCCATCACTTCACGCACGTGGAATAACACTTGTAATTAATTACATTAATTATTCACATTAAGTATGAAATTTTTTCGGGACTTATATGAGCGATTTCTGCTTGCTCTTGTGAAGTATATGATGTCTCAAGACAGATCGACGTAAAATCGACGTGTAATGTACTATCCCTAAAATCGTCCATTTACGTCGATTTTTTTCATACGTCGATTTTGGCTACGATAGCTATCGTGAGAAAATTAATTTAATAAATCTAAAATTCCACAAAAATAATTTAATTACACAACTTTTTAATTAATCAAAGATTTTTGAATGAGATTGAGAAACTTCTTTCACATCATCATACTTCTCAAATGGATATTTTATGGATCTCTCTTCCCATTCTCAATAAGTCAATAAATCTTTCAAAGTTGCAAGCCACTTAGTAAACTAACGTAACGAATTAAAAGGCGTCAATAAATAAAATTCAAAAAAAGAATGCACATAATATAATAATAAAATTAATTTGCTTTATATCTGAATGTGACTTAATAATGTAAAAGAGAAGGAACACTTGAAAAAAAGAAACAATCAACTACATGCCGACTACTCGCGAAAAAAATAACACCGAGAATTATAATAAAAAGGAATAAGAAGAGATGTTTGTTTGGATATATGCCCGAGATGTGAAGGAGTTTTGTTGGTTCTGTAACCAAATTTTAGGGTACTGGATATTCTAAATCTTTTTAAATATCTTTAAAGATTCACATAAAATGAACTTCCTCTGTAAATTTAGACCAAACTTATGAATCATCTTCATACCGCATTAAAATCCCTAACACCCAACCTAATCCCATGTATCCATAAAAAGTGACATAAAATGAGTAACATACAACTCGGGACAGTTTTGTATCGCGTATTCGTTTCAAATAGACGTTTAATGGATGAGTGGGCGATAAATAAATTTATAAGTATCGCATTATATTTAACTTGATTTCTTCTCTTGCATTCAATTAGCTTTAAACTGAATGAATGAATGAATTATACAGAAAAAAGTGATTTTTTCAGGGTGTGGATTCACGTTTAAACAACAATATATTAAAATAATAATATGAAAATGTGCTTAACAATCGAAAAAAAAAAGATTTTTTATTTTATTTTATTTTATAAATTTTTTGTATTGTGTGTACACATATTACATATTACGGGCGCCAAATGAGTTGCTGCCTTAATCGCTACCAATTTGGAATATGTTTTATTAATACTATCGTGATAAATATACTTGATAGATTAAGGCATTGTAGGAGATTGAGAAGAATAATTATAAATCCTTTAGTCATTTTTTATATTATTTTGTTCAAGAATAGACATACTAGTGACAACAATGCTAGGAACTTCACGACTTAAATGTGCATAATTATTTTCAAAGAGATTAAAATATTTCCATTAATGATTAATGAGATGAATGAACGTCTGAACAAGGAGATTAAAAGTTTAAGTTTTGATTGGAAATATTGAATTTTGGAATTGTCAAAAATTCATTTTGAAGAGATTTGACTGCCTTTATTAGGTTATGATGTTTAAACCTTCCCATATAACCAAAGTATTCCATATGTATTACATTGACCTTCCTTAGGAACATGAATGGAATACATTAGGTCGATTTTGGTTACTAGGGTTCCTGTAGTTAATAAAAATTCAGGATGAACATTAGATTCCAATTTATATAATTCAAGTTTCGTTTAAAAACATGATTTATTTAAAAACTTTAATTGATCACGAGATCTGAAACTTATATTACTTTCCTAATGTCTCAATCTTCATAACATAAAAGAATTTAAATTTAAAACTTTTCAGTTTCAATTTGCTTAACAATACAATTCAAAATGTTTTGTGTTTTTATTATAAACGTTTCAAGATAAAATTTATGAGTTACCGAAACTGCTAATGAAGGAAAACCACAAAAAATGCTCAATAACAAGGATCAAATGCATCAATTTTCAGGCTTAATAATCCCTTTGAATAATTCATTAAAGTTAATTTTATAACATTTTTTACTAACTTGTATTTCACTTTATAAACAACAGAATGAATAAGAATTGATTTTCATAATGAGAGCATGAAATTGAGAAGTGTAAAAAAAAAGAAGAAATTGGAAGGGGGAAAAAAGCAGGGAAGTAAGAACAAAAAACAGCATTTTCATTTTTCATTTTTTTGACATTCAATTGTTTAATTCTTTCCTGTTAACCGTCATTGTTGAAATTCTCACACGCATGCACAATCAATTTTCCTACATTCAGTAAATTTTCTTCATCATCATCATCATAATCATGGACGATCATTAGGTGTGCAGAACCTTTTTAGGTATAATTTTGTTTAAAATGAGTTTTCATTTTGACAGGAGGGCAAATCCATAAAATTATGAAACTGACTAAAATCGACTTGCAATATTTCTCTACTTGATTCCGTTTAAAAAATGAAAAACCGTTAAATTTGATAATAAATAATTAGATTAAGTCAATTTCATAAGTGTTCCATTATCTTGTTGTATTATAGAAATTTTTTAAATTCATTTCCTAAAGTTTCAAAACGATAAAGCCTTTATTTAATAACGAAATCAATGAAACAAATTTGGGAAAATATTGTAAACAAAAAAAACTTGAAATTTTTCTTAAAAATTTTCAAAATGTATTTTACCGTTTACTCTTTTGCAGGATCGATTGACGCTGTTTTTTGCAATTTATTTATTATTAAATGAGTTTTATTGCTTATTAAAGGCAAATAATGATAAAACAGAACATTTTTCATCTTATTTGATGATATTTGATCTGTCTAGATGTCTAGTTAGTTAATTTTTTAAGTTTCCAAATAATTATTTTTCTTCCGCAGGATCGATTGACGCTTTAAAAACTCAAATATCTTCTTAAATACTGATTGTTTTGATAATTAATACATTCTAAAACATCCATTTGATGAAAATACATCTAATTCAATAACAAAACATTACTAAAAGAGTGAAATTAAAGAGAAATTTTACAAAAACCAATTTTTTGAACTTTTTCAATCTCATGGATTTGCCCAGGATACATTTTTTTCTGTAATTGGCATTCTAAATGCGCTTTAAGTACCATACTCTAATGACTTTTTGAATTTCATTGTGAAAAATGTGCTAATGAACACAATTAAATCGTTTTTGTGTGTGGACAGGAACAGAATATTACATTATTAACATATAATATATGTTCTTTGTAGAGGAAGAAGAATATGAAAGGAAAGAGGAGTAAGGTAATTTAGGATGTTGGTTTGTTATGCTGCTCACCAAAATAGCCCAAATTTCTGCTTTGGTTATGTGGAGCTTAAAAAAAATTACTGTATATTTATCATCATTATGTTTTAAATATGTCGTCATTTAACATTCTCTAAATTATGATAATGTTATGTATGTTTGTATGTTATGTTTTGGCAGTCAAATGACCCTTATCTCATCTCATGTTCTTGTTACATATCTACACGATTTTCTCTCCACAATTCATTCCATCCTTTATTATTCATAAACGGCATTTGAAAAATGTAAGAAAAGATAACGAAAATTGTCGATGATAAAATGAGCAACTAATTGGCAGCTATTAAGTAATAACATGTTGTGATATGCGTATAATCATTCATTCATTCATCGATGCAATCATTTTTTCGACATCATAAAGATTCAAAAAGATGTTTATATGCCATAATTGGATGAGGTGATAACATATCCCTAATCATCATTCATGACAAATCAACATTAAGAAAAAAGACGAGAGGAAAAATTTGCATTTAAGATTTTTTTTGCAAGTGAGAAAGGAGGGAATGGAAGAGGCGATAAGTAAGGAAGGTTTAAGTAAATTGCATTTTCGACGCATGATGATGAAAAAATACTAATTGATTTATGGACGCATTTCTGCTTTTATAACTAGAATTCATTGCCATTTTGAAAATTTTTCTGAACCTCAAAGACTTTTGTCAAATTTATTCAGTAAGTGAAGCAAGCTGAACTTTATTATTAATTGGAATTTAATGGAAAAAAGTAGCAGAAATTGAAAACAACTTTACCTCATTTATCCTCTTATCTCACATCCAACAAGTCAAATTATCACCAAAGACATGCTTTTCATGCAAGTAACAATATCAAAAAGCTGATACAGCAACAACCTGCTACTTAAGTGTAATTCATGTTGATAATTATGTTAATACATTTACTTTCAACAAAGAAAAAATATGTAATTGCTTAACTGTTTAAATAGACATCGACGCTAAGCAAATAAATTATCATACGAAGCTATTTAAAAGTCAATCGATAATTGAGCGTCAATCTGAATTATGCTGAAAACAAGTTTCTTTTACACCTTTTCTTCGGGGGGATAATAAGCTTTATGAATATTATTGTGTATTGCAAATATGAGTGGTAATAATTGAGATCAATATATTTTAATTAAACGAAATTGCTATAATATTATTATTGCTCATGTCATGAATGTTTTACGGTGATTTTGTATCAGCTTTTTGTTGAGAATTTGGATTGTCCGACGGTTGCTGTTTTTGATTATGATTTAAAATTGCTCTAATTTTGGTATTTGTTAGTAATACAATAGGATTTTTTTAATAACTTGAAGAATAAATGGATATTTTTAAAAAAAATTTAAACAAATTATTTAGGGGCGTTCACTTAGTACGTTCGCTTTTTAGGGGGGAAGGGGGTCTAGGATTTTGTAACAGGTCGAACAAAAGAAAAAAAAATCATACGAAAAACGTAACCATGGAGGGTTGGGGGTCTTAAAAGTTGTTTTTTACGTAACATTCTTAGTGAACGGCTCCTTAGCTAAGTTTAGATTTTTCAACTAAAAAAAATAAAATGCGCTCTGTAAATTCTTATGCACCCTTAACTTATATTTCATAATATGTAAATTAAATAAAACAACACAAGTAATTGATCATTAATGATATACGAACTTCCCCCATTCTATTCCCCCATTTACCTTCAACAACCAAAATTATTCATTGAAAAGGTCATAAAATTTACATGAGTTTGCCATAAGATCAACATGTGTGATAATTTTTATTTCTGTTATTTTTGCAATTTTACACACATTTTTATTGTCAAGAATTTTTTTTTGCATTTCACCCTCAATAACTTTTACGTTTCACAACCTGCACAGACAATAAAAATAAAAAAAAAAAAAATTCTTCATTTTCAACTCAATTGCCATGAGCACAAAAATGAGCATAACACTATTTTCATGGGTGGTTGATCAAATTGAAAAATTGCATTAATTCGATTTTGTGTTTATGTTCCATTATGCAGGAGCCGTCGAATGAGAGTCATTAATGCAACACTTATCCATTGATACATAAAGCGAAGGCAGTTAAATGTTGTAGCATATTTAAGTCTCAATTCATTTACAAAATAGCACAAATTATCTTGAACAAAATTTTTCATGGGATTTGGCATTGGTATTGAGACAGTTTGGGAGGAAAAGGAGGACTAAACTCCTTCATGTTTTTATTTATAAAAATGAAGAAAAATCTGATTTTTTTTTAATATTTCACTTCCATTTTTGCACAAAACATTTCCCCAGTCTTGAATTATTTTCTTACCTTTTTTGATGATCTACAAATCACATAGCATTTCCAGATTTTCTTCTTCAACCATTTCGGAAGCCAAAGAGAGTGCGCACTGCTTTTTCGCCATCGCAGTTATTAAAATTGGAGCATGCCTTTGAGGGAAATCATTATGTAGTTGGTGCCGAACGGAAAACATTAGCACAGCAATTAAGCTTAACTGAAACTCAGGTGAGTGAATAAAGTAGATGGAAATGGATGGATGGATGAATGGAATGTTAAATGGGGGAGATTATGAAAATTAAAAATTAGTTTGAAATTATTTTTCAATTTTCTTTAATTTTTTTTTTGTGAGTCATGAACATAGTTCGAATATTTTATTATTATTTGGTATTGTTGGCATGAGAATTATAGTAATAGGGTTATGCACTGTTTAATTTTTGGTAAAGCTATGAAATATAAGAAAAAATTATTTTGAGAAATTTTAAGAGCCACTTTGGTAATGTAATGATTAATATTATCTAAATGAGACTTGTTTATTGAAGAATATTTTATTGTTGAAGAGTTCTTTTGGATTTTACCATACTGGGATGCTAGATGTAATTTATTGTCGCATAGATTTGTGAAGATATTTATGGAAATATATTCATAATGAATTTCTTGTAATATTTTATTGCTTTAAGATGATGAAATTTAAATGAAAAATTATAAAGTCATGCTGCTTTGTTCATAACAAAATTGTAGCCTGACTTATTATTACTTCTAAATTATTCCAAAACCAATTCTATTTGATGTAACGAAACATGTATAAAATGTTCTTAAATACCCATTTTCTAAAAAAATAAGCATGTTAATGAAGCAGACACAACGAAATTCTCACCTTTATTCAATAACAAAAATTTTCTGTGTAGATTCCCATTGAGTCTATGTCTAATTCAAATAAACAAAATATAAAAATCACTTTATTTCACACATAACAAATAAGTCAGTTCGAGCAGACAAAGTTTAATCGATTAACACGAAAAACACAGAAAAAATGAAGAAGAAATATTCAAAATTGAAATGGAAGTGCGATAAAGAAACAAAAAGCTAAACATCGAACAAAAAAAAAATCATGTCGAGATTAAATTTCCATGTCGAAAAGACACCGAAGACTATTTTAGGCCAATTTCAATTCAATGCGTTGTCGTAATTTGAAATATATTACTAGAATGTATATTCCCATTTTCATATTGATGTCTATTGTGTGTATAAATCCATAATAATAGCATTCATAAAAGAAGAAGTGGAAGTAAGTTTGGCATGAATAAATTTGGCAAGAATATGATATAATATTAAAAAACATATTCATTTCCACCATTAAATCATGGCGTCCTACATTGTATGTCTATCTATTCAAACAGAAGCAATAAAGCCCTATAAAAATAATAAAAAAAGAGAGAAAGAAGGGAATGGAAAAAACGAGCTTGCAATAAAAATCATCACAGCCAAATTTACTTACACAAAAAGCACTTTTCCACATCATAAATTTCATTGAAGCCTGGATTAGTCAATTATAAGTGTGAGTGAGAGAGAAAATCACCCCTCAAAAAAATGAATCACTCTCAATTTCAAAATGTTACCCGGGGTGTTGTGTTTTGATATGAAATATATATTCTGTATGATATTACATGATACACACCAGCAAGAGCAATGAATGAATGAGAAACAAGATGATAATCGAATTTAGGGTGAGAATAGTAGCGCAAATTATGAAACTGCTTGCTGTGTGTGTTGTTAGAATATTGCTATCATTTTTATTATGGGTGATTCTAGAAATGGAAGAAGATCATGCATTTTTAATATTTTTACTTGACTAACTAACCGAAAAATGACATCCTTGATTACGCATTAGTCCCAATGTACAGTTGTCTGCCTAAAAATGCTAAATCACATTTAAAGTAGAGCCAATAGAAAACAATCTTTATCCAGAACCCCAGCAATCATCTTTCAATCCAAGCTGCACCTGAAAATCAACAGCCATTAGTTCTGGCACCATTTCTATCCACAGAATCACCCAACTGTGTATGAAATAAACGAAAATTGACAGAACCGACGAGCATTTCTATCCTATAGACACATACAATTTCTACATCTCTCTTCCTCGCTTTCAAACTCGCTTGCTCAATTCACTAAACGATTTGAGAAGATTGTCATTTTGTTAAAGAACATAGGAAGAACGAGTGAGTGAGAAGGGAACAAGAGAAAAAAAGCATAAAAAATAAATTGTGAAGTGTTTAAATGATGTTTGCGAGAAATAAAACATAATAGAAGGGGAGGAAGTGAATAAATATCACGGAGATACTTTTTTTATTGGAATACATAAAAATGTTATTACGATTATATTTTTTTATACACACGTTTCATGTTTTGAAAATTGAAGTTGAAGGAAGAATGAACCCTTGGGGGACATTTCGTCAGATTTTTTTGAGGGTCTTATAAATTATCAGGTTGAAGATTAAGATAAGAGGTAGTTTGTGTCATTGTGAATTTGAATTTTGATTGGCAAATTTATGAAATTAAGGTTTAATAAGAGATATTGAAGCAGTAATTAACAAAAAAATTTTGAAATCTTTACGATACGTTATAATTCTGAAAATAATTAAATCTGACAAATTTTTTCCAATAGAAAATAAAAAACGAACGAAATTTTCACCCAACAATTTTCATACAGCCAAAACGTTTATATTTTTACTGGAATGAGAAAAAAGGGAGGAAATAAATTAAATGAGAACTTACTTGGTGTGTTCATCTCTATTCATTACATAGACTGTTACAATGGCAATATTTCAACACAACAGCAGCAGCAGTAATATCATACACAAAAAAAATGTATAAACGCTTTATGATAAATGTTTTTATATTCGGATCTCTCTCGAGAATCATTTTGATTAAGGCATGATAAAAATGAAAATTGTTCGCACTCACGATTTCACATCAATTTCGTGCTTCTAAAATCATATCTTTCTCTTTTCTACGAATGCTATTAAATTGTTCGGGGTTTCAACTACTAAATATAATTACATGATTTATAAATAAATTGATCTGACAGACATGACAAATTGAGAGCATCTATATGGTATTCTCATAACAACAACGATGACGATGATTATGATGAAGAGAGAGAGACGTAAATAGAGGGTGGCAACCTCGTTATTATGTAAAAATAATATGCTCAATTTTAACACTAAATGGTTGGGTGTTGAAAATATATTCACTAAACAGTAAGTAAAGTAAATGTAGCAATAAACCATTTTCGAGCAGTTCTGCATGTTTTTCGCATTTACAATAATTTTAAATGAAGACAGAGAGAGAAGGAAAGAAAAACGATGAGTTGCTTCAACGAATTTTTATGATATGAATGCGTGTTGGGTTACTGATTTTTGGGTATGTCCAGTTTGTTCAAAATCCTTACTTAAATTTTGGTTCAAAATGTAGGTTGTCAGTTTTGCACTAGTCTGTTAATCGAGAGGAAAAACCACCTCACTGCAACGTGACGTCAACTCGACGGTGAATATTTGGTCATGACGAGAAATTCGCCGCAAATTCGACTTCACATCACCGTGAGGCGGTTTTTCCTCTCGTTTAACCGATCTGTGCTACTCGCGTTTATTTTTTAAAAACTAAGAAACACTTAAAAATTCGCACAACCAAACAAATAGGACTAACTGTTAATTTTCTTAGGTCCTTGACGTTGTGTCATATTAAGATTATTAAGTAAAACTGCTCTTTTATGCATACAATTTTACAAAATATCAGTAACGGGGTCAGTAATTATTAGTTATTAAGACTTAAAATGGAAAATATAAATGCGTCTTTTCTACTCACAAGCTTTAACATTTCCTTTACTTATCAACTCTTAAGTAAAGAGAAAAAAAATAACTAAAATAAAATAAAAACGTGAAACTTAACACATGCATAAATGAAGTAAGAGAAAAAATAAATTGGATCGCAAATAAACGAGATAATTGCTGTTTGTGGTGCTGCTGGTGCCGTAGCAAATTTGTTTTTCGTTTCTTTTCATTTATTTTGTAAATGAAAGAATGCAAATTGTTCGCGCTTTCAATTTTCTTTTTACTCCTTGCTTTTATATTCCATCAAGTCTTTTCAGCTAATTGGTGTCTTTAAATAAATTTACATTTTACCTGATTTGTTTTTTTTTTTGTGCTACATGTAACAAAATAATAAAAGGCAAAAAATTATCTGCACTTTTTCGCAAATTATTTTGCAATTTAAATTAATTTAATTTTTTTACCGCTTTTTTGCCACAATGTTGTTCATAAAAACACTATTTGCTAATTGAAATTAATGGTAAATAGTGACAGCATTAAGGAGTTTCAAATTAACAATGAAACAGCAACTTTTCAATCTTCTTGTTTAAATTGTGAAATCAATTCAAACTCAAGTTTATTGCTTTATAACAAATGATTATCCAATTTTTTGCTAGTGCAAAAACGGCTTAATTGATTGAATTGGTAATAAAAAGTAGCTTAAGTAAGAATATAATGATTGTAGCTAGCGTGATTTGTATTATTTTAATGAATAGAAACGGGAATTAATTGAATATTCTTAAACATGCATTAAAAGTGTGTGTATGTCTAGGACAGGGACGTAGTTAAGTATTTATTCAATTTTTGGTAGTTTTTTGTTTTTATTTAATTTAACTAAAAAAATTAAGTTTTCTTGCAAGAAAACTTTCAAAAGCACTTTTAATATATTTTTCCAACTTTTAAACTAACTATTTTCCTGGATTCAGACAGCTTAAATCACAGCAGGAGATATTTGTTACCGCAACAAATTATGATCTATATTACTGTGTTATTTTGTGCTAAAATTAACTAATTGCAAAACTCATACCGCATAAATTTTCTGACTCATTATTATTGCTCAATTATTAGAAATATCAAATTCTAGTTATTCTGCTTAGCAGCTACACCCATAATACAATTCAATATACAGTATGCTACAAAAATTAAGATTAAATCACAGATTAATATTCGCTGCATGATGCAAATTGATTTGGTTTATTAAATTTCTGCCTCTCAAAATAATCAGTTACTGCTAATTATAATAATGTACATAATCATTATTATGACGTAAAAAAAATCGTTTACCTTCTTTAAAATGCGAATTAAGACTGATTAACATTTTAATAGACTCTTGTAAATTGTCTGAAATTATGTCAGAATTGAAGCAATATGTTAAAGTAAATACTTTTTCGTGTGCTCTATTTGATCCATTTTATTTCTTCTTATTCTCCTCATCACTCTTACAAATCACGTTTGTGTGTACATAATAATTTAAATTTTTGTGTATTCTCAAAAAATTGTAAAAAGAACGGAGCTTAAGCATAATAATAAAAGGCGCCTTCAATATGACTCACAATAATTTTAAAAGTGCAATTTTATAAATTTAAATTAACCTTTGGCGATTTTATTTTTGTTGAAATTTAAGTGAGAGAAAGAAAGAAGGGATTATTTGAGGATTTGTTGAAAATATTGGAAGTAAAGTGGACAAAGCGCAGTTTTTTTAATTTATATTCTGGACTAATAAATTTCCGCTTCAATAATTTTGGATGTATTGCAAAAAAATTATTTGTTAACATTCTCAAGTTCCTCACCGCAAAAAGCATATGCTCCAAAAAAAAAAAAATATTCGCAAAAATTTGTATACCTGCAATTTATATCACAAACAACAATATAAAAAAGAGAGAACTTTAAAAAGTGATTTAAGTCACAAGAACGGAAACGTTTCATAAAAGCACCCCAAAATGATTTATAAAATTAATGCACGCGATACATCCTCTATCTCTCTCCTGTCTTGATGCAATTTCAAATCGAAAGAAAGGCTTTATATTCCTAAATATGGTATTATAACACGGAAGGTTGCTCGTTTAATGTATAAATTCATGTTATAGCAATCAGAATATTACCGTATGTATTTTTGCTTCCACTCAACTTCGAAAGTTGATTATATATACGTAAACATTAATTAATTACTAAGTATTCTAATTGTGAAATAATTGATTGCTGTTTACAATGAATATTTATTGCATTACACATGAAATTTCCTCCTTTGTAATGTGATATGTAGAATAGGCATGTACACATATGGTTTGCATTGTGAGAAATGAAGAAATAGGTATCGATGGGGGAGAGAAAGGAAAAGCCTTTCTTTATGCAAATTATTAGGTACATAACGTGCATTTAACACAAAACAAAATATTGAGTTTGAACTAGTATGGATGAGATTTGGTTTGGCGCATATTATTGAACTTAGGTCAACTTAGGATAAATCAAATTTTAGATTTTCGAAATTTTTTTATTTTTATTAACAATTTTTATTTATCAAGCATACAGTTGAGATCATGTACGCAAATATGTGGACAGCAAATTGCATTTTTATCCTTTAATCCGTCGGTTTTAAACTAAACAATTCTCTTCAGACAAACTGCTTATAACAATCTAGAAACAATGTGAAATTGCATAAGATAAACAAAGTATATTCGTTTGTGGGATGGTTGAAATTTCAATTTAGTTAAAGTAAGCTTTGCATGCCAACAAACTACTTATTTTAATATAAAATTGGCGTAAAAAGAGAGAAGTTGTGAAAATAAAAATTTGCTATTATCAAATTATTGTACATGATTATTACAAAACCATTAATCTATATTTTTTGTTATTTTCTTTTTCTTCCTCTCATCAAACAAAAAAAAAACTTTTAGGTGAAAGTGTGGTTCCAAAATCGTCGAACAAAATTCAAAAGAACACAACAAGAAGATAGCGACTCAAAATCGGGTAATAAATCTAATGGAAGTCCCAAGAACTTTGATGACGACGAGAATGATGATGACGATGAAATGATTGATATCGGCGACGAATGTCCATCGGATGATGAAATGGTGGACAATTGCGCATGAAAATTATTCCATCGAGAGATTCAACTCTTAATTGCTTTTGATTGAAGCATCATTTTCACATTTTTATCTTTCTCTCTCACTCTCGGCTCTGTCTCATCTTCAATCTCTCAATTCAGTGCAAATCGCAAACAAAAAAGGTATTTCTAAAGAGTTGGCAAGGGATTGAAACTTTTGAGTTATGATTTTAGTTAAAAATGATTCAAGAAATGTTAAAAATTGCACAGCATTCGATGTTTTTGAAATAAGAAGTTACCAACCCTTGACAGAAGATAATGCAGCCAGTAGCGTGGAAATGAGAAAAGAAGTGAATAATGTAATGCTTGGTGGAAATTGATTTGCCGTTTAAGTGACATTTGTTGCCTTAGCACAAAACAACAAACAGTACATTCAATTATTGTTATGCAGACATATTTTTCACTGATTGAGCATCAACCGTCAGTGCATAAAATTGTGCTTCATTTAAAGTGATTTCTGTGTTTTTGGTGAGCAGCGTACAACGAGGAAAAAAAAATGCTCATGCACAAAAATAAGACTCTATAATACGGTATGTGAGAGAGACAATGATGAATTGTGGATGAAATGAAAAAAATATACGAGGCACAAAGAGAAGAAATGAGGCAGCATGTAAGGTGATGCGTGATTACTTCTTACTTTTTTTTCTGCATATGTGTATATATTATATATCTACATAATATCAACTTAAATTGTGTACATATAATTATGGTCTTGCTGTCAATTCACATATCTTCCAATGACTTTTTAAGAGAAAGAAAATTTTTCTTTTCTTTGAACATCCTTCAATTTGAGAAAAAGAAAGAGATAACAAAAAAATTAAACTGCAATTTGTATTGAGTGTAATTGAAGAAAATTTACTGCTTTTATGATACTTTATGTGTGTTTTTCATGCCTTAATTTCACTTCACTTTATAATTCTCATCACTCATTACTCAATTATGGATAATGTCTTTGAGTTGTCGACTATACTTTGAGATTATTTTGCAATCTCTTCTCTTAAATTAGTAAATTATTTCACATTGAAAAGGCTGACTAACGTAAGTGGATAGCAACCTATTGCATAACTTGAAACTAATTTTTAATTATTTGATTTCTTTAAAAGGAGTTTTCATGAATTTATTAAAATTAAATTTAATTGCAAAGCAAAATTGTTTAATTTTATTGTGATATGTTTGTATACAAAAAATCATTTAAATTTTTAAAATTACACAAATTTTCATTGAATTGTATTTTTTTCAAAAGCGGAAATTTCACATCAATTAATTTTATTGTAAAATTAAAAAAGCGTAAAAAATTTTATTGCTTCCTTGATATTTTAGCAATTTAAAAATAATTAAAATCCTTAAGAACAATGAAAATTTTGTTCAATAAAATTCTAATTAGGTATTCTATCCAAAAAAGAACCTTGATGATTTACACCTATTAACACATGTAAAATTTATGTAATATTTTATTTATTTTTAATTGTAAAAGAAGCAATGACTTTTTAGTTTATAATGTGCCAAAAGATATAAATAAAATATTACACAAAAAAACTGGAATTGGAATCAGCTTCCTTTATATTATTAAAGCATAAAAACGCGTAATAAATAAGAAATATAAAAGAAAAATTTTCAGTTTCCTCGCTTATTTCTGTTTCGAGCAAGTTTCGAGTGTGCCAAATAAACAAAGGTGTAAGAAATAAAATGTGGCACATTGTAAACTTTATTTGAAAGCCTTTGTAATGATTTTATCAGAAATCTTAACTTTTTTTAAAAAAATTAAAATTTAAGACTAATAAATTTTTAATCCGATCAAATCTAGTATTTTCCAAAATTTTCTAAATTTTATAAAAAAAAATCTGAAAAAACTTCCGCAAGGTTTGAATCTTACCCATTAATAGCATTTAAACTTAATTTTATGATCATTTCATACGCTCATGAACATGTATAGTAATAATAAAATATGAGAGACGAGACAATGGACAGTAAAAAAAGTAAAGAATATTTGTTAACATCATTTAAATTTCAGTTGATAGACTGAATAGCATGTTAAATAAAATAAAATGAAACGAAAAAAAATCTTATAATCATTCAACAAATTTATTTGTTTTTTATTCATTGCATGTACCGTCTATTTCTTAGAACACAAAAGGAGACATATCGCATTTAAAAAATCAAAATAAATTTAATGAAACATTACAAATTCATAAAATGTATTTCAAATAAAACTCAAATTTGTTCTTTTCACTTGACAGTAATTTACTTCTCTCATTATTTTTGCTTACTTTTTTATAATTTTTATTTTGCTGTTTCGGTTTGTAAGTTTGCTTCAATATTGTTTAAAGACATGTTATGAAATATTAAGGAAATTAGGGAAATTAATGTCTCGTTGGTGGGTAAAAAAGCGCATTTCGTTTAATTTAAATTAAAGCTTTTCAAAAATAGCAATTTTTTGTTTTCTATTAGGTATTTATTTAATTATTTTTTAATTGATACTTTGTCATAGAAATTTATATGGAATAGCTTATCAAAGTTATTAGAAGAAAATAAACGGGTTCGAATCCTTTCACAAAAAAATTAAAGAAGCAATAATTATTTGATATTTTCAAATTGTTTTTGTACTTTATTTTTTTCAAAAACATCTTTTCCCACTTTAAAGACAATCTGCTTCAAACAATCTTTTTTTTTGATTTAAATTCACATAACAATGAAGATAAAAGTAAAATTTTGATGAAGGAATTCTTTTGATATGAATGAGCTATAATTTTATTTCTAACATTTTCTTCTTTTTCTGTTCTTTTTTGTTCGCAAAAATTCTGTTTATTTATTTTTAAAACATGACGATTTAAATTTTCACTTTGTTATATCTTCTTTTGATTAGTGCCGAATAAGAAAATTCACTATAATATAATAAAATTAAGTAGGATGAAGGACATGAATTTTAATTTTATGGATGTGAATTAGCCACGATTTTTATATTTAGAATTCGCAAAACTCATTTAACGATTTCAAAGTTCCTAATTTTAATTCTCAACATTTTGATTCACTAGAAATGGACTAATTTGCAAAATGGGATTTATTATGTGATTTATTTTCGTATTCAACTGAAATTTAGAACGCCTATCAATAATGAAAATGGATTGAAACAGGCAATCAATTTACATTGTAGATTTAGAAATTTTTTTGGCAAATCAATATGAGTAACATGCCACTATGGCAATCAATTCATATCAAATAATAAAAAATTATTTTTATGGATATTTGAATTTGATGTTTAATAGTTTCTAGGGAAGCTTTCTATTTGATGATATTTTGTTTGCTAAAATGAACATTTCGAATTGTGAATTTAAACCTTACACATTAAATGATTCTTTGAAATTTGAATTATTCATGACAATTTATGCCAAGTGTGTCAATTTGCAATTTTATGCGCAAATTTTTTGATTTTTGATTATTATTTGATGAATCGGCGTAGATTGAAATCAAAAAGGTGGGTTGGTTATGAGATTATAAAATTTTAATGTCCCATATAACCAAAGTATTCCATATGTATTACATTGACCTTCCTTAGGAACATGAATGGAATACATTAGGTCGATTTTGGTTACTAGGGGTCTTTTTACTCACTTATAAGTTTAAAAGTTATTGAACTCATTTTTGAACCTCAAACTCTCGAATAACAAAAATATTCGATATCCTTTAAACCATTATTTCAAAAGTAAAAAAAAAAATCAATTTTAAAAAATTATTTCACCAAAATTTAAACAAATCATTACAAAAATCATCATACTTAAAAAATTTTCCTCTCATTTCGAAGTCCATTAAAAGAAAAATTCTTTTTTTTTCCTCCTCAATTTTCTTCACATCTTCTTCACTTCTCTTTAAGTGCTGTAGATTAATCTTTTAAAAATAAGTTTAACAAAGAAACAGAAAAAGAAAGAAAATGCTACGGTAATGACTATAAATTGAAACATCAAAAAAATGTGGGGAAGAATAATTTAAGTAAAAAAAAATTTATACTCATTTCTCTAAAGGCATTTTACTTCCTTAAAAGGAATCATACTTGAATTATAATTTAATTACATACTTTAACATTTCTTCATTCATTATAATTCTTAATATTGTTATTATTATTATTTGATGTTATTACCATGATGGGAGATAGAGGAGGTTGTTTGTTTGCATACAGTCTGTCAGTCTATGAGACTAGATTGCTGCTTTAATGAAATTTTTCAATTCTTGTTCAAAATATTGGATTTTTAAATTGGGGGTCATTCACTTAGTACGTTATGCAAAAAAACGACCTTTTAAAGCCCCCTTCCTTCCCTTGTTACGTTTTTTGTATGAAAATTTGTTTCTTTTGTTTGATCTGTTACAAAATCCTTGACCCCCCCCCCCCCCTAAAAAGCGAATTTTAAAAATTTTCAAATTTGTTTAAAAAAAATAAAAATTTCAAACTTGAGTTCAAATTTTCCAATCAGCAAACCATGTGCGCTCAGCATTCAACCACACATATTCGTGACATTTAAACTTTTATTAATATATTGTTGGATGTATCATGCAAACATATTTATATAAACTAAAGCATTGTTATACACACCACGCCCTTGATTGATAATTAAAGATTTTTTTTCTCTCTCTTTTCATCGTTTTTCTTCTCTTTAAAGCTGTAAGAGAAAAGAATGTTTAAATAACAACATCTATACAATCGCAAAGTGCTTTGTAATCTAATAATGGATACTACATGGATGGGTATATATGATATATTTTTTAATTTATTAATACTTACGCCTGAGGCGGAGTAAATGAAGCAAGCAAGCAAGCAAAATAAACTTTTTTTTTCCTTCTTACAATATTTTTTTGGAGAGTCGAAGACGAAGTAAAAGAAGAGAAAAGAGCGAATAATGAATGAAGCAGAGGCATGCCTTGTTAAGAATGTTATTTACGATCTCGTGAAAACACTTTAGAAATTACTGTTGTGTATACATATTGAGACTGATCAAATATGTAAAGTATAAAAAAATAAATTGGCTGTTAATAAATTTTCAGGGCTCACATTCAACAACAGCATGTGCTTACAGAGGAGTAATGAGCTTTTTTTTCGTTCATCTCATCTCATCATGAGAAATTGAGTCGCTTATGTAGTTATGTAGATGAGACATATACGTACATCACATATACACAGACATCGCACGTTGCTCTTTTTTGGGATTGAATGTCATGACATGGGAAAATAAGATGGGAAATTAACTCAAACACTTTAATGATGCTGCTTTTTTTGTTGATGAACAAATTGTCACGTTAAATCATGTTTGGAGTATAGTAATTGACGCATTCAACAAACAATGGTGGAGCTTAAATTGAGGAATGCTTAGCAATTTGCATTGAACTCAACTGAATAAATCTATTTGATTTAAATATGGAATCAACCTCGAATTAATGCATTTTTAACTCTCTATTTCAACTCTGTTCGCATAAATATATTTTCAACAACATTTTTAGCCTTAACTGAAGTGTTTAACATGCTTGAAATTCAATTAGTGTAATCTATAATTTTTCTCCACATTCAACTCTTTTTGAAATTAAATTTATTTTCATATAAATTTATTTTTTCGACTTCAACAATATGATGATGATGAAAGGGCACAATGTGAATTGTGGATATAAAATAAAGAGAACCTTGATCGTATCAATTAAAGCAGTAAATTGCCTTTAATTGTAGAGAGGCTACTCGCAAAAAAAGCATAACATATATTGAAACAAACATAAAAGGAGAAGTTAAAAGGGGAAGAGTTGTCTAGTCGTTTTGAGAACAAAGGAGTTTGAGGCATTGTTTATGGTGAATTGAGTGATTTTGGGTTATGGCCATTATTTTGAAGATTTTCTATGAATTTGAATATTTAATAGAATAGCTTTAGACAATTTTTGATTTAATTATGTCCTGTATAGAAACAAATTTTGAATGGAGGAGAGTCTTTACGTTTTTAAGAAATTTTAAGGATAATTTCAAGATATTAGTAATTTAAACAATACGTTCTGAAATTTCAATCCTCCAAGATCCAATAAAATAAACTTTCCTGCAAATGCATTTCTGATAAAGAGAAGGAAAAGTATTAATAATTACATGTTACGTTCCTCTAAAATATTTCTTTCACCGAGTTCAATCGTAAGAGCACTCAAAAGTGCATGTAGAGAAGTTGAACAACGAAAAAAATCTTCCAGCAGTTCAATTTTTATTTCCAGTGCATCTCAAAGCAAAGAAGCAAGAAAAGTCCAAGAAAGACGGAGAATAAAGAAAAAAAAAATCGAAATAAACATACACGAGAAATATTTAAAAGATTTGCGAGCATAATTTCACTAAAAGTTAATTGGGTGAAGACGTATTATCTCCTTTTCATAAATTTTAAAGCATAATAAATTCTCGTGTATGTTTTCTCGCAAAATTTATCTTTTATTTCATTCAATTTGCTCGGTTTTTGTGCTTCTTCTTCTTCATCATCGTCGTTCCTTCTTTTTTTGCACCACACAGCACACGGGATATTATTAAGATTCTCTATATGCGTTTATAATATCCATGAAAGCAGAAAAATATGCACTATATACATACACTCATGCACTTGTGAATATTCGACATACGAATATGGGTGATGATACAGATTTAAAGATTCCACGAATAGCGATAATAACATTGAATGAAAATAAATATTATTATAAAAATTATTGGAAAAGCTATCGATTGAGAATTGTTGAGCCTAAAGCGCATCTTTAGTTTCTTCATTTTTAGAATTGCAGATGTCTTAAAGAAAATTCTTAAAGGGGTTTTAAGGTTTAAAAATTTTTAAATGTTGATTTAAAATTATTCAAAAATTACAATAAGCTAGGATCATGACTAGAAAATTCAAATTTAAAATTTTTTCAAGCTCTAGATTATTACAATTAAAAATTCAATGACAATTTTTACACGCTTTTTATTCACTCACTCTGTCCGTCCTTCTGTTTCTTTGTCACGTTTAAAACTTGTGACCCTTTTTTCGACCACTTTCATTTTAAGACTATTCTGACTAAAAATCATTCACAAACAGACACTTGGTCATCACAACACTCCATCGAACTAATTTCATTATTTTCAGAAGTGCAATAAAAAATAACATCTTCAATAAGAAGACTCAATGGTAAGAAGACTTGAAAATAAAGAATGAATCGCCTTAGCACCTGCGGAAGAGTGTCAATTATTTGAAAATAAAATTTATTCATGTGATGGATGAAAAATACTTTATTCCTTGCTCTTTCAACAAATTTGCATAAGTAAAAATTTCGCACCTTTGTTAAGCAGCTCCATGTTCATCATTTTATCTTTGCAATCAGCCTAATCTCTCAGTCATTATATCAAAATATTTTCTCTGTTCATATATGATCGAGACTTAAATATTTTCTTTTATTATTTGTTCCTCTTTTCTCCTCTTATTCACATTGCCTTTTCATTCCTTCATTCTTCTACCTCTTTAGTAATAATCGCGTGTCTCTGATGATGAAAAAGCAGTTCAGGCAATTTGTTAAAAAGCGATTATAATTTTTTTGGGGATCTCAGACGATTTTCTTTTTCTCAAATGAGCTTCTTCAATATGTTTTTTTTTTCGATCTTTGAATATGAAAGATGAATACAGTAGACTCGATGTATTTTTGAGCTATCGCTTCATGTTGGACACATCTGCTTCTGATCGATAATAATGCTTATTCCTCGAGCAAAATTATTTATTTCAAAGTTATTTTGGAATTTTAATCCGATAATTTAGGGTTTGGTGGGTCTGAAGAAATTATTAGAAACAACTTAAATTGAGCCTAAATGCTGTTATAGCGAAAGTTATTTTTAAAGGAAATGATCTTTAAAAATCAAATCCTAAATACATTTAATGTCATTTGCATCCATAAGACTGTCAAAATAAGATTAATGAGGCTTAGACTGGAAGTCATAATTAATTTTCTCGCGTAGGTGTCATGCATCAGATGGAATTTGAGCCAGAGACATAATTTATAAAATCTCATTAAAATTTTCTCACAATCAGAAATCACAATCTAGTCTGTCCATTCACAAAGTCTCGACTGTAGGCTATCGGACCAATTTTCAAATGACTTGAAAACGAAGAATGTTTGATGATTTTTTAATTCATAATTTTTTTATATCTACCTCTTTACCCTCTATTAATCGATCGTTCATTTATAATTACATTAATCACCGAAAAATGCCATAATTTTGCTCTCCATCGTTCCTCTTTCACTGCTCTTTTTTTCCTCTACATAAAGGTATGAAATTAGTGGTCATTAAAACCAATTATGAAATATAAAAGAAAACGGTTGATGGTTTGATTCATATTTAGAATGGCTGATGTTGAATAAATAAATTTATTCTCTATCCTAAAAATGATATTATATGATATTATCATCAATTAGTCTGTGCCTTGCCTCACTCAACAGGTATATAAAGTATATTATCGACATTTATAAATCATTTTTTTATAAATATAAATTATTATTATGTGGCACTTTATTAATGATTCACATTCGATTCTTAGTCACTTTGAAATTCAAATTATTTTCATTATTTTTATTAGCAATTTTCAGGGTTTGGAGACTGATGTTTATTTTAATTTTGTCTGAATGTAATTTTGATTTGAATATTAATATATTAAAAACAAATTAAAATTTGAATCTTTAAAATTGCTTTAAACTCACAAACTTTAAGTATCAAGTGTGACAAAAGCTAATAAAAAAAATTATTATAAAATTGAAAACCTCATAAAATAAAAATGCGTTCTAAAGATTTAAAATTTTGCACATTTTAAAAATAAACTTATCCAGACATTCTGTTTTTTTTTTCGATCGTGTTCTGTCGCTTCTTACTTGATCAAGACTTTCAAGATCAAATGTGTGTGTTTGTTGCATTTTAGAATAAATTAATTAAATTTATTTAATTGATAGGTATCCGTAAGAAGACAAAATGTAATTATTTAAAATTCCGTTTTGAAGTCTTTACTGTCTGAAGTCGTGACTTAAAATTGCTAATTAACTTAATGATGATGATTTCATTTTGCATAACGTGAACTTTTGTTGATTTTAATTAAGCTTAATTACGTGTTGTTGATCGTTATGGGGATTCTGGTGTTGTTTTGTGAACGGATCTAATGGATTAAATTATTTTTTATTAATATTTTTTAAAAGTCACTAACAATGATTTAGATAACTTGAAAGGATCAAATGCTTGTTAATTTTGATACAGGTTTCCATGAAATAAAGGATAGAATCAAAAACATACCGCGTGAGTTCAATTATCAATCAATCACAATCAGAACAATACACAAAGAATTTTTTGATAGATTTCGGTAAATTGATCTATCAAAAATAAATTAATTTATCCAATCAGAGATTTCATTTTTCTCGAGAATTAGTTCTTCAAACACCAAGATCTCACAAAAATCATATTCCATAAAAGAATGTGTTCATGCACCCTGATGACCCCAACCAGGAAATTTATCATATTTTTTTATTATTTGAGAGAAAAAAAAAGTTTAGACTTGTAACTTCTTTTTTAATATAATAAAATTCTTCTCATTAGATATTTGCGTTGAAAATATCAAGTAAATGAATTTCTGTCAAAATTTTCATGCTCATTCTTCAATTTTTATCTTCAAATTTATTTTATATATATGAAAAGAGCGAGAAGAATGAGTTCAAATATTTTGAAAACAGCTCTTTTTATCGATGATGGTATAATGTTAAAATAAAGTCAGTTTTTTAAACAAAAGTGTCAGAAACATCTTAATTTCACTTCAGGAAACCTCGAAGTCCCGCTGAGCCACAACTGAATATCGTAATCGTTGCATGTCTTAATACAATCCGTTCCCTCTAATCTATTGTATGTATTTACTTTATTTCACTCAATTTTTTTAGCAGATTTACAGGAAAAATTGTGAAGCTAAGTGAAAAACTTTGGCTGGTTTTGTCGAAATTTTCAAGTTCTTTGACATTTTCGGTTTGAACAAAATTTGATGAAAAATCTTCAAATTAAGGTCGAATTTATTTGATTATTGAAAATAAGTAAATAAAACTAGCAATGCGCTTTATTCATGAATAGATCTTAATTCACCATATCTCTACCATCTTTCTTTTACTTCATATAAAATTATATTACAAACATCTCTCCATCTCGCTTTCTCGTGAGATTAATATTTTGAATGTAGCAAAGTTAAATTGAAGTAATTAGTTCTGTAAATCTCTCTGGGAAAAAATTACTTTGCGTTAATTTTTTCCATTCTTGCTTTCAGCTCAACTCATTTATATTAGCAACAGTGAGTAGCAATTTAATTCTTTATTTTCTCTTACACAGTATCCATATTACTTTTTTGTTTGATTGAGTTGTTAATGCTTATGTATGATTTTTTAAACGGTGAGTTAGACACTTTATTTATCTCCTCCTAAATACTACTAGATTGATGAGAGAAATCTTTTCCACTTTCATATACAATAAATATTTGAATTCCTTATTCTTGAAAAAAATAAATTGCAAAAAGTTTTGCAAGCTTGAATGAAGAAAATTTCTGCAAGTAGACTAAACAATCTAAAAATTAAAATATTATAAATAATCAACATTAAAGCCTACAAACCCACAGCAAAAAAAACTTAAATCTTAAAATCGCATCGAAATAATTTTATTTCGTTGTTTCTTCAATTTCCACATGACGTCTTAATCAAGACAAATTTCAGCTTTAATTTCATCGAATACAAAAAAAAAGTAACAATAACGTTAAGCTCATTAATTGACTTGAAATTGAGAGGATATTAATGAATAATAAACAAAAAAGAAACAAAAAAGCTGTTTAAGTCATTATAACAAGACTAACAATGTCAAATAACCAGATTAATGTCTTAATTGTCACGTATAATAATTGCTGAATGACTAAATTAATGAATGAAAATAGAAAAAAAATGCTGAATGAATAAATAAATAAATTAAAATTCTCCTAATGCCTTATAATCAATCGATTGTAAGTCAATCTATTTATCATAATAAGTGGACGTATCTAATCATAACTATTCATAATAACCTTTCTTTGATTCTCCTTTTCTTCCTCATTCTCGAGAATGTGCCTTCGGATTTATTATTGTAATTCGTACGAAAATAAAGAAATAAAAAAGAGATGTTGATGTGTCAACGAGATTATGGTGGATGGAAGCGCATTTAAAACGAAACACTTTAAATTCTAATTTAAATCTAGTGAAATTAAATGAAAACTTTAATTTATGTAATAATGCTAAGAAATTTGCAAATATTGAACTTTGAATAAAGATAATAAAAATTCACAGCCAAAACTAAAACAGTCACCCAGTAAGAGATCCAGTCAAGCAACTAACCAATTGACCAGTCAAACTTTAAACTGACCACAAAAACCAATTTTTACACTTGAAAAACCATGTTTAATAATATTCATATTTATTTTATTGAAAATGTTTGTGTTGATATAAAAACTCGTTGAATACATCATCAAACTAATGATATGTCATGAGGAGAGAGAAATGAAAAAGACTTTATAGATACAACACAAACGACTCAATGTGTTGGAAATTTAATTTTATTAATTTATGAGATTCATATTATTATACGCTAACTGATTAACTACACATAAAGTAATAAAAATATTCAGTGGAAATGTCAAGAGCTATAAATGTTAATATTTATACAGTGAGTTCTCTGATGTGTGGAAGAAATTCTTTGTAATATTTTTAGGTAGTATTAATGTTCTGATTAATTCAACTGTTGCTTCAAGATTTTTTTTTCTGGATCAAGTGATATAGTCATACACAACTGTAACTTTAGTTTCCTAATCAGTACGCACATATTTTTATGACTAAATTATCTATGCTATTTTTACTACCGGTGAAAGCAAATGTCATTCGATTAATTTTATGACGAAATTTTAATTAATCCAAAAAAATCGATTTAAGATAATGTCAAATCATGATAATGAGTTGCAAATTTATTGGACGTTAAGCTTGTCATATTATCCTGCAAATTCAGAATAATTTATGAGATTTTTGATTAACTTTTATGGCTAGATTAATATGCAGTGATAAGGATCTAACCCTAATAGACAAAGAGCATGCTCACAAAATAGAGCACATAGAGAGTATGCTCAGTTTTAGAACAACAATGTGCTCACTTGAGTATGCTCTCGTGAGTACACTATGAGCACATCAATATGTTGTACTCAGATGAGTATGCTGCTTGAGCATACTCTTGATTGTACTCTGAGTACACTCTCGAAAAACATGAAATATTTCAATGTCCTCCCGTGAGTATGCTCAGTGAGTATGCTCTTGAGTACATCTTGAGCATACTTTAGGATTTCAGTATTTTTAAAAAAATATGCTCTCGTCAGCATACTCATTGAGTATACTCTTAAGTATGCTGAGAGTATGCTCACCTAAGTGTACTTATTATGTACGCTCTTGAGTACATTGAGAGCATACTTCGTATGTGCTCACTGAAGTATACTGGATGAGCATACTCTTGAGCATACTTTGAGCACATCTTCGTAACCTATCACTTTTTACTGAAACTTACTCAGCTAAGTATGCTCATTATGTACATTTTTGAGTACATTCAGTTCATTCACTTAATAAAATCAGTACAGAAGAAAACATTGATTTCTTAATAAAGAATTTTTCATAAATATATGTTTTATGATATTTTAAAACCCCTTTATAAAAAAATGCAACTTTTAGCTTTTGTATCTTTGAAAAAAAAAGCTGAAATTTTTTTAAGTTTCATTAAAAGAATTTTTCAAAAAAGTTCAAATTTTTCTAGGTATTTTTATTTTTTTTTAAAGTTTGCACATTTTTTCAGTCCCTTACCGATCATGAAAAAAGTTTACATGAATCAAATCTAAGCGGGAGTCAAGGAAATTTTTAATAAATTATATGAAAAATGAGAAAGCGTTACTGTTTCTGCATTTTTCATTAATTCTACAATAATTTTCTTTTTATTTAATATTTTAACATAGGTAATTTTTTTGAAAAAAATAATACATATTTTGAAAAACAAATAAAGGAAATGTTACACATTTTGAGAGGATTCGATTAAGCTGCAAACTAATTTTCACGAAAAAGTATACAAGTGAAACTAATACAAAATTAAAAAAACACAAATGCTTAAATGATTTAATAACACATAATTTAATCATTTAAGAAAATAATGTTTATTTATTTTTTTTTTTTGAAAAAAAGAATTGCCCTTAATTTAAATTTCAAGAAAAAACATGCTCAAAATAATGAACATACCATGTACTCAGAGTATACTCTTTAATGAAAACTCTTCTTGTGAAGTATATAAAAAACCGAAAATATTTTATTAAAATGATGAATAATTTTTTTATTCATCAATTCCTATTTAAATCATATTATAAACTAAGTTATACTCCTTTGTATTTCATAATAGTTTATATTATGCTTTTTGCCAAACTATAATTACAACAGAAAGTACTTTGGTAGAGCAGAGGATAGCGAGTTGGTGTTAACAATCCTTCAGCGGTCATGGGTTCGAATCTCGGCATGAGCAGAAAATTTCAAACTTTAACATTTTCTTCTAATTACAGCAAATAATTATATACTTCACAATTACAGATCTAAAGGGAAAAAATCCCCCCCACCGGGGGGGTGGTGGGGAAAATAAAAAAAAATAATTTTTTTTTAAAGAAGCTCGCAAGAGTATACTTAAAATGTGCTCAGTCAAGCATGCTCAGAAGAGCATACTTTTTATGTACTCTTGTGAGCACTTATAAATGAAAAAAAAATTGTTTATAAAAGTATGCTCACAGTGTGCTCATATAACGCCACTCTTATGTGTGCATTTTTAGGGTAAAGTAGTGGCATCAATTTCTCTATGAAAAAGCATGCTCAATAGAGTATGCTCACCCAAAATCTGAGTATGCTCTCAACGTGCTCTTTGTCTATTAGGGTAAGTGATAAAAAATTCTTTTGTTGCATGAGTCATAAGCAAGCTATAATTTTATGGATTCATTCACATCTTAAAGATGGTATTGTTTACTGTTGGAGTTAAATTGAGTTATTTCAGGACTGTCCAAGAGTTTCCAGTCATTCCTTCTTATTCAACATCCCTCACTGTATTTGTGGTAATTTATTAACTTTTTTATATTCATATGATGATCATTTCAACAGATTACCTAGAAGTTTAGACACACAATTATTTTCTATTTTTTTTTATTCCTCTGTCTTATTCTCTTAAACGTTTGTAACCACAATCTTTATAGATGATTTCATTTTTGAAATTAAAACTTTTCTTTTTTTATGTTCTTTTCTTTTTTCTGTGTTTTGTCTTTCTATGGCTGTTGTTTTTATTGTTTCATAAACAGGTCTCATGGAAGAACATATTAAATCCCACCATTCAATTTTAGTTAACTATCATCAATGTCTAATGATCAAAATATTTTCATGTTAAATTCTCGAGAAAATATTTTTTTTTTGTTATATTTTTTCAATAAAAGAAAAAAG
Organism: Chironomus striatipennis; assembly: GCA_026123125.1. Taxonomy (NCBI): domain Eukaryota; kingdom Metazoa; phylum Arthropoda; class Insecta; order Diptera; family Chironomidae; genus Chironomus; species Chironomus striatipennis. The sequence continues at coordinate 20,514,685 of CM047394.1, read as the reverse complement.
CCAAAGCAGAGAAGAAAATAAAAGAGAGAAGAAATAAAGGATTTTTGTTATTAAAGTGTCGAAAAAAATATCAAAATTCAGAAAAAGAAAAACTGTTCTTCATGTTTGACATAGATTGATTCATTCATGTGAAATGATTCCTCTTTTTTTCATGAAATCAATACGGTAGAACACTTTTAAATTGCTTTAATTTAAATTCTGTTACGAGTGAGTGATTTTGAGGGGCATTTAGTTCTACTGTTTGAGAGAAAATTTAATCCCTCAATGGGACCTCTTGAGACTGTTTATTGAATTGGTTTCGAGTACTATTATTGTTTGAATGTTGATGATTAGATTTCAAAAATTGTGTTTGAAAAGTCAATGGATTTTAAATCAATCCAATAAACTTTTAAAGACGAGAATATTGATGTGTGAAAGTCATTTGATGTCATTTTGGATGAAGCGCATTTTTTGTTCTCATTTTGTTTTTGTTTTTTTTTTTTTTTTAACTTGAATTTGTAATGATGCTCTTGACATTCAATAATTTTCAATTGATATTTTTCTAAACATTGTTTAAATTTTGCAAAATATTTATTTCTTTAATCTTCAATTTTTTAAAATGATGCATTTAGCAACAAAATCATCCAAACTGTTCATTTCAAAACATCCTTCCTTAAATATCCTTGTCAAAATTATTAACTCAAAGCTCAAGCATGATTGAACTTAATATTTTGTACACTTTTGGACATTTTCAGTCACATGGAATGAATAGAAAAAAATTCCTGAACATGCCTACTGATCATATCATATTTTTATTGTAGCAATGCCATTGTATTAGAAAAAGAAAAATTGAAATTAAATGACATTTTGTATTCAACAATACTGTACCTAGAATTAAAAGAAAAAAATAAGTCAAAGGAATTTCTTTTGAGACTTGAAGGAATCTTTCCCAATGGAATTGTCGTTAAGTTAAGATCGTTGGGGGTTCATTGTTGTGTCATGATTTAGGTTATGAACATTAGTTTGAAGTGCTTGAAAGTTGTTTAAAATTTAATGAACGTTAAGAATTGCTTTTTGATGTTTATGATTTTTAAATGATTGGGATTAAAAATACGAGAAAGTTAAAAACTTTAAAAAAATTTCAGACGATTTTTTTTACAAAAAAAAATTAGTTAACAGTTTCAAAATATAAGGACGTCTGATTGTATCTCTGATATCATATGTCTGTCAATCCTTACTTTAAAATCCTTGGTGGTCCTCTTAAACTTTCATCACCTCATCCTTATTTCTTATCCATGTGTCTATCTAAGCACACGTCAATATGTAAGACAAAATTTATGTTAAAAACTTCAAAACATTTTACTCAATTTAGTAAAATTCTCCAAAATATCCAAAACCAATTAAGAAAGCAGCATCCAAAAATAACACACATAAAAAAATATTTTCACTAAGGTTAAAAAATCATATCCACTTAAAGTGAGAAATATGCTCATGTCATAAGAATTTTTCAATATTTCTTTCACTTTAAATTATATTTTCACACTTATTAATTCATTATTACAATCATTCAAGGCACGAAATAAATAATTTTCTCATTTAAAGCTACAAAAATGTTCTTCATGCTTTCAAATTGGAAACATTTGTGAACGAAATCTTGTTCTTATTTTTTCACATCCATAAATGCGTTCGTAATAATGAAAATCAATTTAAATATAATGTAGTTAATAGCAGCTCGAGTCTTAACTGCTGTTGCCTCATTTTCGAAAGCAAGCAACAGAATCAAGAAAAAAAAGAAGGAAAGAAAAAAACAAATGTTTTAAAATAATGATAAAATTAATTGATCTAACGAAACATTCTCAATTCATTAAAAAATCTGTCGTCACTTTAGTTAATTGCAGAACAATTTTTTTCCTTCTTATTGCTCTTATTTTAGCTTCATTTTTGAGGAAGAATGTGAGGTTATTGAGCTGATTTACTTGATGATTCGATGATTTTCATGATGATTGAGTTAATTGAATGTCGGATGTCTAGAGATGTGGAAGAACTGGTGATGATGGTGTAATGAACTAGAAATACTTTAATCTTGAACTATTTAATTTTTAAGAATTTTTTTAATTATTTGTTTTTATCAAAAATTGCACTTTAATGCACAATTTATCTAACAAGAGTTTCTTACTACTTCCTTACATTGACTTTGCTGCTGTTGGCTTGTTTATTGCATCATTCTTTTTATAACTCATTCGTTAAAAATTCTTACAATTTCATCTCCTTCAATACCCAATGTTTATTTCTCTCTTTAAAATATACATTTTTAAAAAATTGAGATCACAAATTTATGATAACGAATGAAAAAAAAAAAAACAAATAAAAACCAAACAGGCAAAATTAACAAAAATTTTTTATATTTCATTTCTTCAAATTTGTAACTCAGAAGTAGCACTTGAGCTTAAACGATGACGATGATGATGATGGATAAGAGTTACTCACTTTGTGACTCATAATAGGCCCATTCATTCATTCATAAATTTTTATTTTAATTTGCATTGTGTGTCCATATTCATTAGTGCTATAAGAGCTACTTTATGATGACAGTGGACTTTTATATTCCTTTATAATTTTTCTCTTCTTCTTTTTTGACTACACATGAGTAGATGGATTGTGATTTGTGAGTATCTTTAAGTGTGGACACTCGGGGTGAATATTAAGTTAATTTTGATGGATGAAGAGTTGATTTGTTGTAATAAATAAAATTTAATTTTAATGTGTATTTATTTATTTTCAAATATAATTACAAGATTAAAAATGGTTCAAATTTTTGTTAGTTTTTTTATCTTAAAATATTAAAAATAGACTCAGTCGTTCTAACCTGTCGCGTCGTTACATTTTCTCATCTTTCTTTCTTCTCTTAATTTTTCCCCTGTTTCCAAAAATTTTTTTATAGCTTATAAAAATAAATTTAAACGACCTAAGTCTCTCTAATTAATACCTAGCTAGAGTAGCAAAGCATTTTAAAAAATTCAAATTCATATCAATCAATGGATATAACAATCATCCTACTAAGAGATTTTATTTTGATATATGCACATTCACAGCAGTAGTATTAATTTCAACAAACAGAGAAAGAGAAAAAAAATCACGGAAAAATATTTATGATCAGTTTAATTGCAATAATCAATTAGAATTTAACGCTTCTTTGTTAATTTAACACTTCCGTTTTTTCTTCTCATTTTCTCTTCATTTTATTCCCTCTTGCTGTTGCTTTTACTTGTTCTCATTGCTGTGCATTGAAAGTCAATGAAATGAACTGAAATGATTGAATGAAATATTTTTAAAACATTCATGCATTAAATTTCCAATTTGATATTTTTAAAATGCATTTAATATGACTGTGACTGAGCTTTACATTGAGCAGTTGTTTGACTGTCTGGAAAATATTTTTAATTCAATATCAATTCACAAATTATTTTGTTCAATTAGGGTCTTATCTGTTAGATTTGCATGTATTTAATTTTTGTCATAGCAACATGAAAGAGCGAAGAAGCCAACTTCCAAATTCAAGAGCTCTAAATCGAGGTTGTAAGTTTAAAATTAATTTGCAAAGCAATGTCAATCAGTTTACAAAATATGCGTCTTAATTAGTAATTTCAAGAAATTTTCGACGTGCTTTTCCGCTCTTCTCAGGCTTTTGTTTTGAAAGAATAAGACAAAATTAATTTAAAAAACGAAGAATGAAGAGATCGAAAAAGAGACGGAATTAAGAAATAAACAGAAACATTTTTTGTGTCATTAATCAGATAATACAACTAATTTTCTTTGAAATAACATAATTTTTTTACACACCTTTAACATTTAACATATTTATTTCTTCTTTATTTCTTCATTTTCTGCACAAATGTACAACAGAATTAATTAATTCACTTTAATTTATTTTTTCTTCTTTTGAATTTTGTTTTTTGGAGAATTTCTTTTTAAACATCGATTGGATGCCTTTCGTGTCTTCGTTTATTTGAATAATTTGTTGCAAATTGGAAAACGTGTAAAGGTTGTTGCAGCATTTGTTAAAAGGTAACAAATTAATAACGGTCACTAAAAGATTTGGAATTTTTCGAGGAATTTCGCGAGGACAATGATTTTGTAAATGTCACGATTAAAAAAATTATGATTAAGTTTATGAACAGGTTTGTTGTGATTCTTTACACTGAATTATGGAAACATTTTGAATGTTTTGTGATTTATTAGCATTTATGAAGTTATCAAAAATATTAAAATTCCCTTAAAGTTTTTTCTTGCCAAAATTCCTACATAAAAGATTTGTAATGTGTGACAACATGTTCTTGTAATTCATTTTGATTAAAAACTTTCTTCAACATTTCTTTTTTTTATAAAGCTATAAAAATTCATAAAGCAAAGTTGTCAAAAAATTATTTTTGTCGCAATACTTACTTAAGACATTAAACTCCGTCTAATGTCAGATGTAAGTTAATGAACTTGAAGTTGTTAAATTATTTAGTTTTATATTTAAATCACATCTGACATTTTTATGATTTGTGCAAAGTTAGACTGAAACATTTTATGCACACTTTGAACATCTCTCAAAAATATTAATCAATTATTACATTTATCCAAACCTTTAAATTAATTTCAATCAAAATTTTAGTAATTTTCAGGTAATTATTAAACTACCAAAATCTTAGTCTAACTTCACTCAAGACAAATTTTAATTCAGACGTTTAATGACAAAGCAGATAATTTTAATTTTTTGTCTGTTATTCGCTTATTAAAATTTTTTGGACAGCGCAAAAAAGAAAAGAATAAAGCAATAAAATTATTTTATTAGCCTAAATCTGTGTCACATATTAAGAAATTACGTGAGATATTTTAAACAAATTAGCTGAACATATTTTTAGCAAGCTTGTTCACCGTTACTGTATTAATATTAAAATTACCTACTGTAGTGAGGATTTATAGACTTTAAAGCTTTGTAATCCCGAAGTTATTATTATTGAAATTTAATTAATACAACTCATTTTGCATATCGCAGTATGACGAGCTAGTTAATGAATATTAGATGATCTGAGAAAATGATTTGGGTTCTTGAGTTTTTATTGGGGTTCAATACCCCTCATTATATTTTAGATGAATGGAACGTTTTTAAAATATTTTAGAGACCGTCATTAATTTTTAAAACAGTAGTAAAATTTGGGGAAAAATTAAAGACATTAAGGATTTTTTTGGTAGATTAAATGAGGAAGCCTCAAATTATCTTATGAGATAGTATCACTTATTACCTGCTATTCTCCTCAATTAAATGATAGATGATAATTTAATTGGTATCTAGCAAGCTTCAGATAGACAAGAATATTCTCACATTAAACTTTAAAAAGTTAAGTTAAAAACTTAAAGCAGTTAAGTGCCTTGTTGGTCTATATGGTAAGGTGCTTGGCTCAAATTTGGAGTGGGAACCCGAAAGTCGTGGGTTCGAATCCAGCCATTTCCAAATTTGTGCTTTTCAGAAGTTTAGATACTTCAACTGCTTAACGCACTAGGATCAAGAGGAATTTGAGCTCTGGGCAACGTTGGAGACAGGAACGGGTCAGAAACCGTAAAGTGTAGCGAGAGAAATAGGAACGAGAGCTACAAGATTACCTGACTAATGGAATATTGGTAGAACGGACCTGAAAGTATCAAGTTGTGCCCAATTGGAAGACGAAACGAGAGCCTGGATTTATACACAACCTAGAATGACAATTTAATCCTTGATCCTAAAACAATCAGTGATGTATATTGAAGAAAAAATGTAATTAAATAGTTGTAATTTGTAATTTTAAGGAAAAAATTTAATATATGTATCTGAAAGTATTGTGCATTCATACAGACAGTTTGGTCGAATAAACATACTATACTATACTATACTAAAACGAATAAATTTAGTAACAAAAAACAAATATTTTGAAATATATTTTTTTCAGCTATAATTCATTGACCATTAAAAAGCAATAAAATAAAATGTTTTAATATGATTTTTAAGTTGAGATGATCATAATAATAAAACAAGACTCATCTACATAACAAGAAAAAAAAATATTTTTAGTGATAATGCAAAACAGCTTACGAGCGCTGATGTCTCTCTTATCAGCACGACAAACAAAAAAATTCTGATCATTAAAAAATGAATGATCATTAAAAAGTCGTAAAAATGTTTTGAATCTCAGTTTTTATAGAATAATTATAATTATTTTGAATAAAATTCCGTATAAAAATTTTACTTCATTGACATTTGAACTAAGAAATAAAATGAGTTGACAAGGAACTCAATCAGTTAATTAATATTTTGTTGTCTACTGACGGTCAAGGGATTTTTGAAGTTCAAATCTTATTTTTAGATTTTAATGAAATTTTTCAATTGATTGGATTTTTGTTAAGAATTTCAAAATATTTTTTGACTTTAAGTCATTAATTTTTTAGGTATGGTTAATAAATTAAAAATTTAAGCTTCAGAATAATTTCATTAAAATGTATTGCAACATGTCGTCCAAAACTGCAACAAAAAACACCATTAAAATCACAATTCAAACTAGTTTTCGACTCAAATTTCTTTCATTTAATTACCATAATTTTGTGATTTCATTTCTACAATAAATGAATCAGTTCAACCGACAAACTGCACATAACATCTATAATCTCTCCATACAGAACACAAAACATCTCTCGAAACGAGTTTCCTGAATCATAAAAATAATTTCATTCTCTATTGTGCTTGTGTGACATGATTTTCATTTCAAATGAAATGAAGCTTCATTTGAGCACAATCACTTAATGTTACAATTTTATTTAGTCTCTTATCCTCATTCTCTATACGTATGATGAAGGGTATGAAAAATCATCATCATCATGTCTGCCATTTATGCGCAGATGCTGTACATTTTGTACACACAGAGAAATAAGAGAGCGATTAATTATATGATGGGTAGTAATAAACAGTTCATAATCATCCCCTTCATGTTATAATTTATAATTTAACAGGAAGCTGCAATCAAGGACTCGTTATAATGAAATTTATCTCAAAACGAAGTTTTTTTTTCTCTCTCTTTTTCACAAATCAGAATCATCTAACCGTCCTTCTTACATTACGCATTCAGTACAACAATAAAAATGTCTAATTTCAGAATGAATAGACATTAGGGATGTTTATTTTTTCGCTCATGTTAGATGATGAAAAAGAAGAAGAATTAATCTCAATGGAAAATTAAAGAGCATCAATTTTGATGAAATAATAAGATGAGGATGAAAAATCCCAAAAGCAAATGTTACGTATCATTAAGCATAAGAAAACCTTATCATGTTAATGTACTTAAAATACTTTCTGCTCGTTATGCAATTGACTCGTTTATTCATTCTGTCATGCCATTAATTAACTGATTATTAGAGCAATTTATTTTTAAAGAGAGAATGACAATTAATTTCTTTTTGAGGTTTTGCTGGCTTGTTTTGTGGGTGCAATTTTGTTACTCTTTATTAATGGGAAAATATTTTTGGAAAATTAAATTGTGTCAGTAGAATTTTAGACCATATACGGTCATTTATAGTGGTTAAAGAGAATGAGGTAATAAAATGTTTAGAAGGTAATGATGTGATTAGGATTTTGAGATTTTTTGCCATCTAGAATGGATTTTAACTTCCACGCATCGCGTGTAAGTTATTGGTTTCACCCAAAAAGCCCATTTTCGAGTTCACTATGTTCCCACCACTTTTATGAGAAGTTTTTGGTACCAAAATGTGCGTCTCGATGAGTAGATTCATAATCTACAGGAATTTTTCAATTTAAAGGCCATTAAAGGGGTCAAAAAGCCAAAAAACTGATTTTTTCGCACCAAAAATTTTGTAATCGGGGTCACAGCTTCACCATTAGACTTTCAGGAACTGATTCTTTTGTCATATGATCAGGCAACATAAGCAATTGTCCGGAAAAGAGCTAACTTTTTGATATGTGCACAACTTTATAGACCTTTGAACAGTCAAAGTAGGACCAAAAAACGCTCAAAATTGACCATTTTTGGCACCGTTCTCGCTTGTATTAAGCTCAAATTGACTAATTCAAAAACCATTTCGGTGTATTTATGCCTAAAATGTATAGGCCAAGTTTCAGCCAATTTCGTCCATACCTGTGTCCACAAGGTCCATTTTTCGTTTTTTTGGGTACGCATGGCAGGATGAAGTTATGAAAATTTTTTTTTGGTCCTAATGGTCTCTAACCACCGATATACAACATAATTAGTCATTTTTCCCAAAATTTTTATCTTTTTCCTAAAGTTTTTAACTTCCACGCATCGCGTGTAAGTTATTGGTTTCACCCAAAAAGCCCATTTTCGAGTTCACTATGTTCCCACCACTTTTATGAGAAGTTTTTGGTACCAAAATGTGCGTCTCGATGAGTAGATTCATAATCTACAGGAATTTTTCAATTTAAAGGCCATTAAAGGGGGTCAAAAAGCCAAAAAACTGATTTTTTCGCACCAAAAATTTTGTAATCGGGGTCACAGCTTCACCATTAGACTTTCAGGAACTGATTCTTTTGTCATATGATCAGGCAACATAAGCAATTGTCCGGAAAAGAGCTAACTTTTTGATATGTGCACAACTTTATAGACCTTTGAACAGTCAAAGTAGGACCAAAAAACGCTCAAAATTGACCATTTTTGGCACCGTTCTCGCTTGTATTAAGCTCAAATTGACTAATTCAAAAACCATTTCGGTGTATTTATGCCTAAAATGTATAGGCCAAGTTTCAGCCAATTTCGTCCATACCTGTGTCCACAAGGTCCATTTTTCGTTTTTTTGGGTACGCATGGCAGGATGAAGTTATGAAAAATTTTTTTTGGTCCTAATGGTCTCTAACCACCGATATACAACATAATTAGTCGTTTTTTCCCAAAATTTTTATCTTTTTCCTAAAGTTTTTAACTTCCACGCATCGCGTGTAAGTTATTGGTTTCACCCAAAAAGCCCATTTTCGAGTTCACTATGTTCCCACCACTTTTATGAGAAGTTTTTGGTACCAAAATGTGCGTCTCGATGAGTAGATTCATAATCTACAGGAATTTTTCAATTTAAAGGCCATTAAAGGGGTCAAAAAGCCAAAAAACTGATTTTTTCGCACCAAAAATTTTGTAATCGGGGTCACAGCTTCACCATTAGACTTTCAGGAACTGATTCTTTTGTCATATGATCAGGCAACATAAGCAATTGTCCGGAAAAGAGCTAACTTTTTGATATGTGCACAACTTTATAGACCTTTGAACAGTCAAAGTAGGACCAAAAAACGCTCAAAATTGACCATTTTTGGCACCGTTCTCGCTTGTATTAAGCTCAAATTGACTAATTCAAAAACCATTTCGGTGTATTTATGCCTAAAATGTATAGGCCAAGTTTCAGCCAATTTCGTCCATACCTGTGTCCACAAGGTCCATTTTTCGTTTTTTTGGGTACGCATGGCAGGATGAAGTTATGAAAAATTTTTTTTGGTCCTAATGGTCTCTAACCACCGATATACAACATAATTAGTCGTTTTTTCCCAAAATTTTTATCTTTTTCCTAAAGTTTTTAACTTCCACGCATCGCGTGTAAGTTATTGGTTTCACCCAAAAAGCCCATTTTCGAGTTCACTATGTTCCCACCACTTTTATGAGAAGTTTTTGGTACCAAAATGTGCGTCTCGATGAGTAGATTCATAATCTACAGGAATTTTTCAATTTAAAGGCCATTAAAGGGGTCAGAAAGCCAAAAAAACTGATTTTTTTCGACTTCAAAAATTTTTCTCGGTCGCGCTGACGCGCGACCTCGAATAATTTTAATAAATATATATTAAAGTTTTTTCAGCAAATTTCATAACTTTTATTTTTAGATTTTTTATTTTTTTTTTTTAATTTCAATGTGTATGAAATTGTACTTTTAAGGGAAGTCTTGGATATGGCACATCTCATCCACAGCCCCCACCAACATCTGCCATATCCAAGACTTCCCTTAAAAGTACAATTTCATACACATTGAAATCATTTCACGACGAGTTGTAAGTACACTTTTTCATAGATTTTTCTCTACTAATTTAAGCTAAAAAATAAAAGCTTAATTGTATACATCATAATTTGTTTTGAGCATATATTCTGTAATCTGTCTATGGAAAAAAAAAAATTTGGGAAGGTGGCGTGGAAGTTCGTGGCTTTCTACGTAAGTCGTGTTTTTTGAGGTTTGAAGTTCCAGTTGTCTGAACCAAAAATCATCATCAAAACTTTAATTTCAGTATTTAAGCAACTATAAAATACAGTGTACATGCTAATAAGCGCAAATGAGTTAAAAAATAAAATTCTTTTGTGTGAACACAAAGTCCACCATCAAAACTCCATGCTAATTTAGTTTCATATTAAAAGTTCCAAGAACTAAACCACAAAATTCTCGTAATACCTCTAAACACCTCTCATTACTTTAATTTTCTCAAATTTTTCATCACAAATCGAGTCTTGAATAAAAAATTTACATAATTCCTTATCCACTCTACATCTAGATCATTTTGTAATGAAGATAAATATGTTTTAACGTTTTTTACCTGGTCAATTTACTATTTACTACATTATTGTTCTACATTCTAGCCATTCTCATTTTTAAGACACTATATGGAGTGTGTCTGGTCGAAGACAAATAGTGAAATTATGTAGATGAATACATAATATTACAAATACGTACACCCTCTTGGTTTTATGTCATCATAAACACTATGTTTTATTAGTTGAAAAACCATGTCGAATGTACTGAATGACTGTGACGATGAAGGGAAAAAGAATTGTCTATGACTTGTGAATTACAAATTACTCATTACTGAGAAGACAAAGGAGGAAGAAGAAGTTGAAGAAAAAAAAATTCCTTTCATACTTTTGAATGTATAAAGTGTCCAATAAAGTCATAAAAACCACTGATTTGTTTATTTTTATGGTGATAAAAACATGTTCTTTGACCTGAGACTATTGAAAGCCTGAAATTTCTTTAGTAAAGAACACTTATTCTTCACCACAAACTGATAATCGACATGGAATGTTAAAGGCAATATATATTTTAGCGTAATTTTCATTTTGAGAATATAATTTTGTATTTGTTTTGACTTGATGTGTCAGCTGTGGATTGAACTTTAAGATATCTTGATATTAAACATTTGCCTTATTGCTTGTTATTATTTTGATTCAGATTCTTTAGATTATTGAAAATTCTTTTTTGATGAAATTTGAAATGTCAGAAAACCGTTAAAAATTTAAAAATCTTCCAAATGCGTCATAAACAGCTTTTAAAACAAAACAGCTTTAATCTTTAGCACAACATTTTACATTTCCAGAGTGAGAGATAATTTTAAAGTATGAAAAGAAAACATATAACCCTTAAATATAGCCCACTCACAATAATTCATGAAATTTGTGTTCATTAAATTATGTTTCAATATATATCTGTGTGTACGCTGCTCTTTCTTGTCTTCTTCCACGTCTTCTTCCTCATAAAAAATCCACAACAAGGAACATGAAGCTGGTGCAGAAAGATTTGTTAAAAAAAATCTTTTTTCAATCTTTATTTTTTTGTTTATTAATAACTTTTTTTCATTCTCTCACATCGTTGTGAAGATCGTCGTTCCTTTCGAATGGGTTGTTCATGTTGCATGTTTAACTTTTGTATAATCGCACTTTAGCTTACTTTTAGTGTGTTTTGTGCAAGAAAATTGACATTAGGGAAAAGGACAATAGGATCGCTAAAAATGAATATAATTTAATTTTTTGAGGTTCTGGCCTAGTTTGATAAAACTTTGATTCAAAAAGTTAAATTTAGGGTTAAATCTGGTTTAATTTTTGAATTATCTTTTATTTTGAAATATTTAAATTTACAGATTCCGAAATGCGCTTTATCCAATTCATACCCAAAGTTATCCTAAATAATTTACAAAATCATTTTTCGATATAATAATATTAAATGTATCGATCTGTTGTATATCAGATCATACACATCGAACAGCAGAGAAACAGTGGAAACGGAAGGGAATGCTAAACATTCTTTAGCTCCGCTCGTACATCTGCAAAAAGATTTTTTTTATATATACACAACACAATATTGAATGTATCTCATGTTATTTATTTATGATTTGCACATTCATAAATTTTCATACATATTTATTTTATCATATTTCAATATAAGCGTCGAAATGCATAAACGCTGTTTTCACAATTATATTTGCTTCTCACACCATTAATGTGTAGCAGGGAGGAATAAAAATAATAAGAAGGAGATGTGATGATCATCATCATTCGGGTGAGATGAATATTCGTTTTAATATTTTTGTATATATAGCATGAAGGTTTTGGAGCGCTTTTTTATGGAGTGGTAATGGAGGGATTTTGGTTAATAAAGGATATTATTAAGGCAACATTGCATTTTTAAAGTGGTACTTTTTACATCTGATATTTATGCTCTTTATTAAAAGTAATGCTTAAACCTTGATAACGTGATGATGGAGGTGTATTAACTTGAAAAAATCATGGATCTATTCCTTGTTAAAGAGTTTATATTAAATTTTCAAACATTCTCATATTTAATTCATAAATTATTGTTTCATCACGCGGAAGAAATTACTCAGAAATCGCCAATAACCCCTAAAGCTAAAAGTGTGAAAAGTTAATGAAAACGAAATGTAATTGCATTAATTAAAGCAAATTTAATGGCTCGGTGAATATACACTCATCATAAATGTTAAAAAATGAAGAATATTCGAGAAGCTACTAAGTAGTTTTGCGGTTTTAAACTTAATTTATTGAATGGATGTAATAACAATAGCATCAACAATAATAATTGTTATATTTATATTATGCATGCTCATTTTCAATTGAGCATATTCTCGCTATTTTATTTCACTTACTCATTATTATTGTTATTGGTCGATGTGTGTATGTTGCGCCGTGGATCTCGAGCAAACAGTGAAGAAGAATAAAAGAAATAAAATGAAAATATCTGTGTGGGTAGTGTGTGGAATTATGTTCAATTTTCAGATAATTTTCATGTGCTTCATTTACTTAACGATGATGTGCGAAGAATTAATAAAATGCTTGAAGGCTTTATTAGATGCAATCGTGAGGTACAAGTAAATTTGTATGTATATATGAAAATATAAAATAACTTGATGAATTATTGTATTCGCTTTATGGATGACGTCTTATGGAGTTCTTGGAATGTGTCGCTACTAAAACAAACTTGCTGTGTTTGCTCTTTCAATTTATTTCTCTCTCTTTTTCCTTTAACAATTTTGAGTGCAGTTTTTGTAAGGGATTTTCAGGCTATTGTGTTCATTTTGGGTATGTGGAAAGATGGGATTTATTTCTTTTTAACAAGAAAGGTTCAATGTAGCATTAATGTCATAAATTTTTGTACTTTGTTTGTAATTTCCATGATGATAACGGTCAATTTTTCAATTTTTGGTATGTACATGATTTTTTGTCAAATAAATGTTTTAAAATATTTTTAAAAATTTGTTAAAGGTACTGAATAAAATTATTTAAGTTCATAAACTAGGTATCTTTAAATTTCAAGTTTGGAATTTTAATTTTTTACCAAATTTTTACAGATTTGTTAAAAATAATTTTTGAAAAAATTCGATTTTTTTTTTAAATTTCAAAAGTTCAAATTCATTTTCATGATTTATTTACATAACCTTTCAAAAGCGCTTAAAATAATTGATTTCACTTAACTTTTTACACATTATTTATCTGCACGTCATTCTCATTGTGAAGAAAATAAAATGATAATATATGAGAATCAAATGTGTTAAAATATGACCAATTGAACCTTTGTTACTTTATTTTTTTTGGTTTTATTGTTGTTACAGATCTCTATAGTCATTCTCAAGTCCATAGTGAACAATTCATCCTTCTATTATGTTTGACAAAAGACCAATTATTTAGTTAGTTTTTTTCTCTTCTATTATTCGAATCAGTCAACAATAGCAAAAGAAAAGAACATTTTTTTCTCATAAAATTCTTATTAATTAAACAATAGAAATTCGCATTTATTCTCTCTCTGAGGACAATGTTTTTGCCTTCTTGACAATAATAATAGGTATCAATGTCCAATGCCACTTGAGGATGACATAGAGATGTTTTTATGTTTCCATGAAAGTGAGAATTTTATGCTGCATTACCTGAACATAAAATGTTTAATCATTTATAAAAAAAGTTAATTTTTAAATTCTATAGATTTTTATACCCGAAATATAAATGCTTTTTTATTACTTCTTCATAAAAATGACATTATAGTTAATCTATTTTGTAAAATCTAGGCTTGATGCTTGTTTTTTTAACAGTTGGTATGGGTCACGATGTGTGCATTCTTTGTCCAGGCTGATTTGATGGGGAATTTAATGATTAATTTTTAAAAATTGCTGAGTTTCATAGAAATAGAATTGGATTGAATTTGGGGTGGCTTAAATTCTATAAAATGATTTTTAGGAAGTCTGTCCTGAGAAATTTCCAATCTATACACACTGGTTCCTCAATTGGTCATCACTTCTTTTCTTTTCAAGTGAAAAATTCCATCAAATGGCAAAATCGCATTAATTTAATTTCAATTTACTTCAAAAATTTTTTTGATTATTATTTTTCTTTCTGCAAAGTCAATGAAAATAAAAATGAAACATCTGTAGCTGTTATTGTATTGTATTGTATTTATTATGTGATTCACAACAATTATGATTCGTGTGTTTAAATTTTATTTTATTGTCATTCTGTTGCTATTTCAGCTGAAAAAAAGGTTGTTTTGTGGTTAGAAATTTATCATCGATGTCTTGTTACTTTTTTTCTCCATTTTTCTATGAAATGTTTATTCTATTGATAGATCGCATAAAATAATGATTCTTGAAATGTTATTTTTGGATATGAAAAATTGTTTTCTTAAGAAATGGATCCTGAGTTCTGATAGCACACGATTTATGTAACTTTTTTGTGTAAAAAATACACATTGCGTTGGCACATGCAGAAACATTTGCTTTATGTTTGGAGGCCTATTGATAAATTAATGAAGATCAATAATCAAATTCCATAATAAAGCATTTATGGCACTTTGGATCTCACAGTTATCATTTGTATTAAAATATTTGCTATTTTATAATCAAACAGCTCCCATGATTAAAAATCCCAAAAATTAAAGAAACAAAGCAGGAAAAAATTTATAGCACCAATAAAATTATACCATAACTCATTCAATTCCATTCTCTCTTTCTCTTTTCCAATAAGCTGTAAAAACCATCATCAGCAACCGAAAAAGAGCAACAAAATTATATGAAAAAATCATAAGAATGTAAATTACTTTTAATTTATTTTATATTATTAAGTGGAATCGTGACTCAGTAACTAGAACAATATTAAAACATTTTTGTTTTCTTTTCTCATTCCATTAAGCTTATAATTTACCTAAAAAAATTATTTCATCTTTTTTTGAAAGTAAAAACAGGAGAATTTTTTGTTTGAGTTTTCTTCGATAGAATGATAAAAGTAATAGATAGGAAAAAATTAGTTTCCAGTATGATTTGATTGAAGGAATCAATTTGGTGATTCTAAAGATATGAACAAAATTCTATTTTTAAAAAATTCACAAAATTTAAATTCAAAACTTTTTTCGAATAAAATGCCGTCGATTTAAAGAAAATATACATTTTGTTTTTGTATTTATGTCCCTAGGTAAGTATTTATTTAGAAAAGAAACAAGTATTTTATAAAATGTTTAAAAAAATTATTTAGATATTTTCAAGATATTTTGCTTAATTTACCACAAATGGATAAAATTTAGACAAATTTATATTGATTTAAAATTTAAATTTTCAATTTATAATAACTTAAAAAATCAAAGGATTTTTTTTTTCTTTAAAAATTAAAACTCATCATTGACAAAATATAAAAAAATTTGCGATGTATTTTATACATTTTTAATCTAAACGTCTTTCTCATAAACATTTAATAGCATAAATCTTATCAAATTCCTCTCACTTAAACTCATAAAAATCTAAAATCATAAGAATCATTAAGTATTCCATCCATCCGCTCTGGTGAAGCATAAAAAAAGAACAAGAATAAGAAGAACATTTCTCGAGAAGTTGAAGAAATAAATACATGAAGAAACTAAATTGCTATAATGATCGCATTAAAACTTTCTTATGATGCTTTTCAGTAATTGCAAATAATAAAATTTGTTGATGAATACTGGGTGGAGTTTACTGAGTGTTAGCTATTATAATATTACCCTTTACACAATATTAAATAGTTGAAAGTACAGTCAGAAGCAATTCTCTCCCGTCTTTTCTTTTATTGTATATTTATATACATAAAAGAATTTGTTCAAATACATTTAGCCACACCTCTGTTATATCTTGTTACTTACGAATTTCTGTTTGTTATATATTTTATGCTTACCAATACATGTACAGCTTATCTCCTCTAATAGGTCAAATTATACCGACCGAGAAGTCGAGAGCGAGAGTATTGCGTTACGAAAGAGAGAATGAAGGTAGGAGACTTGTGTGAATGTAAGGGAAGAGCTTGTAAAAAAATTATTTTGAATTCAAAAGTTGTTCATCCATCGTGCTGTTCAAACCTATATTCTCGCGCGTCTTGCGATCATTGAGAAAAAAAAAATTATATATAGAGTTTTAAAGTGTTTGAAAAAAATAAGAAGAAATAAGAAGAAGAAGAACGAATATTTTAATGAAGGAAGTTTTTTTATTAAGTAAATTAACTAATGAAGAATTAATGGAATTAAATAAGTAGAAGAAAAAAAATATATCAGAAAAAAGTGTGTGAATTTAGAAAACATTCTAAGAACAAAAGAATAAATTAAGTTGTAGTTTAAAAAAATATTAAATTTAAAAATTATGATGACTATGCCTCCTTCGGCACATACATTGGCTGCAAGTATGATGACAGCTATGCCAACAAAACCTAAAATTGGATTCTCAATAGATTCGATTGTCGGTAATCGTAATCAACACAATAAATCGCCATTAAATTTTTCACAACATGATAGTGAAGGTTCAGAGGCGCCATTGAGTCCATTAAGTGATTATGGATATCAACATAGTAATAATTCACCGAAACACAATAGCGATATTGCTACAGCAATAAAATTAAATGAATATGCACAATTAGAATTAAGAAATAAAATTAAGAGATCATTGAGCACATCACCGCCGGTACCACATCATCATCTTAATCATAATCATAATCATCATCACAACAGTCATGAAAAAAGTATGGAAAATGATATTCAACGTCATGAAATTCAAAAACAAATGGAATCACAAACTCGCTTGTCTGATGACCGTCGATCACAGTCACCACAATCACCATCAACACCGCCACCAACTTCACAATCACAGCAACAATCACATATGCAAAAGCAGCCAATTATTGTACCAGGAATTCCAGCCAGTATTTTAAGACCAACAATGTCACATGGTGGACAATTACCACCGACTATTCCACCAGAAATGATGGCTGCTCAGAATCCGTTTTTTCGGCTGGTCACTTTCCAATCGCTGCCAACCTAGCGGCGGCACAAGGATTACAACTAGGTGCATTTCCTCAACATTTGCCGCCACAATTTCACAATCCGAATATTCCCCGCGATAGTTATCCATTATATCCATGGCTTCTTAGTCGACACGGACGAATATTTCCTCATCGATTTCCTGGAAGTGAGTATTAAGTATTTTTTTTCTTACTCTCCGTTTCTTATTTCCAAAAAAAATCACATTCACATGCATACGTGCAGACATATGCGAAAGAATTTATTTTGACTGCTAACGGGCAAAATATTTTAGCAATATAATTAATATTTCTTTCAATTTTCATCTCCAATGTGTTATCTTGTTGATGTTGTTGTTACTTTCGTTTATTTTTTCTTATGTGGATCCACGTAAAATTGCTGGCGTGAATTTGCCAAATATACCGAAAGGGAGAAAAAGATGAACGAGAATTGAGAAAGAAAAAAATTCTCTTGTTTGCTTAATTTGTGTTTCTCATTGTTGGAGGGAAAAATGAAGAAGATTGAGGAACCATCAAGGCTTTATCACTTATTTTATTCCTCAAAATTTAAAATTGAATGCTTGAAACTAAAAATCAAACATATTTGGTGCTAGTTTACCAAATATCAAACCTCTCAATCAGATTCTACATCTCTTAATCATTTTGCTTGACACAATTTCAATCCGTCGCAAAAATTTCAAACCCAAGGAATCTGGATAGAGGGTCTTACGTTAAACCTAAAAATATTTGAATTTTTTGCAAAGGTTCAAATGTTTTGTTTACAATTTTTCGAACTTATTTTTTTTTAGAAAATTCAATATTTTATCTCTTTTGTGACTGGATCATCACAAAATCTGTATTTAGTTGGCATTACTAAATCATAATGCTTCGTTTAATTAAGATCCAGTATATTTGTTCATAAAAATAAGCAGCAAAAATTATGATTTAAAATTTTCTTCTAAAAATGTAAACATGTTTGTTTGTGTTAGTATGTGTTTAAAAAAATCGGAAGATAAAATTTTTATTCTTAATTTATGCTTTAATTGAAGAAATACTTAAAGATTTAAGCGTATTAAGCCTAGTTACATTGAATTTATTACATTTAAATTTAATTGAAGCTCTAATCACATGAAAATGTGAAAAAATTTAACGGCAAAAAATATTTCAAATTCAGTTCGAAAGTCTTCGAACAAAAAAAAGGATTGAAAATTCGAGTTCGAATTTTCAATCCTCTATCCAGATTCCTTGGTTTCAAACATATTGTTTTCCATTCTTAAGCTCAAAAAACCCTAATGATTCTATACAGAATCAATCAATCAACATCCAACAAATTCTAAAGAAAAATGATCCCTTTAAAATTGAGACTACTCAAACTAGTCACATTAATCATGATGAACATCATTATTATGTTCTCAACTTGAGTCCCTTTTGAAGGTAATTTTCAAAGTTTTTCCGCTCATTTTTCAAAGTTTGTTTAAATTTAATGAAATAATATAATATAATAAAAAGTGAAAAAGCCTTGAAATATCTTCAATTCCAATTCATTTTCTGCTAATAAAATATTTTTTTTTCAAATACTTTGAATAAGCCCCAAAAAATATAAAGCAAGAAAATGTTAAGGCAAGAAAATGTGCAAGGAAAGTAGTGATTATAGTGTACTAGATGCAATTCTCTTCCTTCTTATGCTTTAATACATATTTGCCTTTGTGGCTTTTAATGCTCCAAGTATCAAGCTCAAAAACGTGACTGAAATGTAATTTGATTGACTGTAATTTGTGCTTGAATACATTAAATTATGCTCTTCGCGATTCAATATAAAACCAATTATGGCTCGTTTGCCTTTTCATTCCTCCTTACCATCTCTCACTCACTAACTACATAATACACACACTCTATAGCTCTCTATGCATGGGCCTCAGCTATGTACAAACATTCAACATAATAATGCATTATTGTTTAAGTTGCGAAAAATGAATAAAAAAAAATACGAATCATTTTTCGAAAAGGGAAAAAGAAGGCGTTTAAAGTAGTGAAAAAAATTAACAAACAAAGTAACGATCGAAACCTGCTAATTTGCTGTAAATGGACTTAGATTGTGAGCTTGTGATTAAGATAATTTCATTTCGATTTTGGCATAATATGCGAGATAGCATTTACCAAGTAATTTCGAGAGCAATTTTTTTCATGTACTAGATGCGATAATGTGATCACTTTGTGTATTTGTTTGAACTAGTGAGATTAAGTGAATTAATGGAATTGTTCTTTTTAAATTGCTGGAGGAAAGGAATTAGATAATATCTTTAATGGTTGGAAGCTCTTTGGATTTTTTTGAAAGTTAATTTGGACTTTGATTTATATTGATGATTCTATTTGAACATAATTGTTAAATTTTACCACTTTCTGAGTGAATTTGCTTTCTGATATTGTGAAAATAATTCAATAATTTTTTTGTAGATTAAAGGATAAATTTACAAATTTAGAAAAAATTAATTTAAGTGAAAAAGTTCTAAAATTTAAGTTCTTGAAAAGTTAAGCAAAAAAGGCGCCTAATTCTGTGGTTTCAATTCAAAATAACACTTTATGTCTACTTCTGTTTCTCAAACACTGCATTAACAATCTTTGAGCTGTTTCACAATATTTTCAACTCTTAAAAGCAGGCAGTCTTAAACTCATACGAAAGAAACAAGAAACGAATTGACTTGGTCTGTACATTTTCGTAGCATGAGAACTGAATCGTTTATAATTAAATGTTATTAAGCGTTTCAAAAAAAGTCATTAATAAAATGTAATTAGACGCAATGTGTACAAGTTCACCGTATATCATGGCATATTATGTGTAAGTTATGGTTAGCTGAAAGTGTAATAGTTTTTATAATAGAGAAATAATAAAAAGAACTGTTCCTCTTTTGAAAGTTGACAAACTAAAGACATTTATTTACTCTTTTACAATCTTTTTATAAGTTAAATGAGAGCGGCCGTTGAGAACAAAGCGTTGTGGTGAAGAGCGGTGAGCAAGCTTGTGCGAGAGGGAGAGTGTGGTGGCAGAATATTTAATCTGTATAGCTTCAACTTATGATATAATTAGTGATACCCATCTTAATGTTGAATTAATTATTTGTTAATTCGCTTTTATAATTTCCTTGACAACTTTATACATCATGAAAATATAATGGAAGAATGAATTCCTGAATAATTTAGTGCCATTTCACATTCACAAGCATGGGCTGTACACACATTTACTAAATCATTCATCGTTTCGTGCTTTTTTGAAATAACAATAATATAATGTGTTGAAAATTTCGATTAGTAATGTTTTCATTATAATAAATTAGCAAATAAATTTAAAAGTCTTATGGCTGACTGTTGATATTTTTTTTTGACGATCGATGCCATACGAATTCTTGTTTTCAATGCAAAGATTTAATTTGCGTGCATCGAGAGTATATTGTGAGAAATTATTCATTCATTAGCAATTAATTAATATTTTTTTAACGAAAGATTTTTCCATGAAAATGATTTAATGGGTAGTCATATTTCAAAATTTTTAATGGAACATTAATCATCAGAAAATTCGATGAAGCTTCTTCCCAATAAAAATTATTATAGTATTGAAATTTTTTGTTATAAAATTGTTTTGACGGAACGAATAAGGAAATGTGCATTCGAATTTTATGGTACAGTGTTTAAGTGATGAGAATTGGATTGCAAAGTTGTTAATTTTAGTGACTTTTAAAATTTCAATTGAGTATAATTTGCTTACAAGAAAATAAAACATTTAAACTCAACTTAATCAAGACAAATCTGTCACAATCCATTAGCTCCAACGTTTTCCTTTTAACATAATAATATGCAATAAAGTCATTAAATTTATAGAAAAATTATTGCACAATCGTCGATTACACAACATAATTTCAATATCGACAATTAATATCAAATTTATATTATTACATTATTTTATCAAAACCATGAAATTGTCATTTTATGCATCAACAGCAGCCTTTCTCACATAAAGCTAGCTACACTGTATGATTGCAAATAAATTACACATTAAATGATAATTATACCCGAATAGACAAAGAGTACGCTCAGAGTACGCTCAACTTTTGACTGAGTATACTCACTTGAGCATGCTCATTCATACAAAATTTGATCGCACTACTTTACGCATTTGAGCACGTCATTTGAGCATACTCTGAGCATACTCATTGAGTGTACTCAGAGCATACTAATTGCATACAATTGAGCATGCTCATAAGTATACTCATGAGTGTACTCATTAAGCATGCTCATAAGTATACTCTGAGTATACTCAAATAATCGATCAAAATTTTAAAAAATAAATATTTTTTTATACTTTTTCACATTTTTGGAATATTTTTTATTAATCTGTAGCATTTGTACTGTTTTAGGATAAATTTTATTTATTAGTAAATCTGAAATGAAACTTAGAAAATTTTTGATTTTACCTGGATTCGAACCCATGACCGCTCTGTTGCTGTTGAGACCTTCACCTTAACCGTTGCGCCACTGCTACTTTTTACCTATATAATAATTTTTGCAAAAAGGCACATATAAAATATTATATATGTAAAATACTCTAAAACGGGTCTCATATTGTCTTATTAGACTTTTAACATGCTTAAAAGTCATAATTCCCAAAAAAATATTTATATTAATTGAATCTTTCACTTGTGAAGTATATAAAAATATCACAAAATTTTTGAGCATACTCATGAGCATACTCAAAAACTTAGAGAAAATTTTAAAAATCAAAGATTTTTTAAGGATTCTAGTGAGCATGCTCAGAGTATACTCAAGAGTATACTCAAGATGAGCATACTCGATTTTCTAAAATTTAGCATGCTCATGAGCATACTCAAAAACTTAGAGAAAATTTTAAAAATCAAAGATTTTTTAAGGATTCTAGTGAGCATGCTCAGAGTATACTCAAGAGTATACTCAAAATGAGCACGTAATAGTCTAATGAGAGAATTTTTTTGAGTGTACTCAGCACGTACTCAAGAGTATACTCAAGATGAGCATACTCGATTTTCTACAATTTAGCATGCTCATGAGCATACTCAATCGAACGTGCTCATTTAATTTTTGAAACAATTTATTGAGCATATTCAGAGTATACTCATGAGTATACTCAAGTGAGTGTACTCAGCTGAGTACGTGGAGCAATATTTTGAGTATGCTCATAAGTATACTCAGTTGAACATGCTCATCAATATATTTTTATTTTTTTTATTGAGCACATTCAGAGTATACTCATGAGTATACTCAAGTGAGTGTACTCAGCTGAGTACGTGGAGCAATATTTTGAGTATGCTCATAAGTATACTCAGTTGAACATGCTCATCAATATATTTTTATTTTTTTTATGAGTATGTTCAGAGTATACTTATGAGTATGCTCAAGTGAGTGTACTCAGCTGAGCACGTAAAACAGAGTTTTTGAGCATACTCAGTAGCGTGCTCAAAAAACTGAGCATACTCAATGTTTATTCGGGATATTTAATATAAATGCTTGATCATCAATAATCGAGCATGCATCAATATAAATTACATTTAATTCACGTTATGATGACTCAATAATTACCAGTTTGTTGAGAGTAAAACATTGTAAATTTAGTTGCAATGAGATAAGTTACAGGGAAGAAATTCTTGACTAAATGTATGAGATGCTCTTAGATTGGTCAATAATTAGTGAGTATTTTGTGGTAATTGCGAATTCAGTCAGGCATTAAAAATGAGTTAAGAGCTTCAACTTTTGGTGGTACAAGAATTTGAAAATTTTAAATTGTTTCAAATTTTCAATTTCTTAATTTTAAAACTATTTCAAACCTAGCAATCAGCTTAAGAATAAATAATACAAACTGCCTAAAACTTCCTCCTAATTTGACTAAACTCACCTCATTTATTATCTCAACCAAACTTAAACCGCAAGCAAAATATCTTTTTCTCCTTACGATCTTCATTAGCGATGGAAGAATTTCCTGAAATTTAAATTTTTCTCAGTCTTGCTTACCTTTCTCATTCTCTTCTTGAAAAATAAATATTGAAGGAATTTTTTTAACCGACAGAATGTAAATGACTACTAAATTGTTGCAATATTTTAATGAAAATTGATTGTACAAGTCCATTAAAAAGTTTGATGGCTTTCTTGCTTGCAGATGTTGATGCTTCCCAAAAAATAAGGAAAAAATATTTTCCTTAAAAACCTACATCATAAAATAACATACATCATTAACATATAATTTAGCCATATTTTAATCTCATGTTTGCATTCTGCATGTTCTTTTAATGAAACAAAAATACATTCAATGAACATTTTTATTCCACACATATACACTTGAAAAATAATTCACAATTTTGTGTGTATTGGATGAAAAAAAAAGTATTCACAATGTTGATTCAACAGTGCTCAATTTGTTTTAATGTGTTTTTAATTGCTATATGTAGACCGCCTGTAGCAACATAAAATTATTAACTTTATTAAATGTTAAAAAATAAATAGTTTTGCTCATGACGTTAAATTATCATTTTTTTAAAGAGGAAAAAAATTGTTGTGTGTATGTACGCAATGTGAATATTGCGAGGGAACTAAAACTTTTGAAACATTTTTGCAAAAACTTTAGTCAACTTGTTGAATTTTAATCAATGTGGTTTATTTTTGCATTTCTTATAAATATACGATTTAAAACATTATAAAAAATATAAAAAAATTTTTAAGTACCAAAAAGTACTCAGCCCTTGTTCCACCTAAATACACGCGAATGCAACCAACATCAAGTCAACGAATTGATGGATATAAAATGAAAATTAACTTACAATAATGTGATACTCAGTATATGAATTAATCATCAATTTGCTATATCATTAAGCTTCATATAATTTTTCAATAACAGACGCATATCCTGCAACAAAATGCACACACATTAAAAAACATTATTGCATTTTAATTTACGTTTCTTTTTGGCTTATTAGATTCTCCTTATTTTACAGACTTCCTCCTGCATCCTTTCCGAAAGCCAAAACGAGTGCGCACAGCTTTCTCACCGACACAACTACTCAAATTGGAACATGCATTTGAGAGCAATCAATATGTTGTTGGTGCTGAGCGGAAAACATTAGCACAGCAATTAAGCTTAACTGAAACTCAGGTAATTAATTAAAGAAAATTTATATCTTTATGAATGGAATTTTAAAATTCCATTATTGAGATGATTTTGTCAGAATTACAAGAAGTTTGAATTTTTAAAAAATGCTAGAATATATTGGGTTGTTCAAAAAAAAAATGAGCCGGTTTGAACGGGTTTCTTAAAACATGAATAACTTTTTACTGGAATAAGCTTTTTTGATGAAATAAAAAGCATAATAAAGCATTTTCAATGTAGTAATTATTGTGTAAATATGAATTAGTAATACTTTCTGGAAGTTAGTTTTATAAGCCGCGGACAAAAGTAAGAAATTTCAATTTTTTACATCAAATTTTGATTTTAACTTTAAAAAAGATTTTCCCATTGAACTAATTGAACTAAAGCACTTTTACAATATGGAATTCAACGAAATTCATTAATCAACAGTCACTTTTTAAATACAATGCGTAATGTAAACAAAAACAATTGTTTTGTCAAAACATGAAAATTTTGAGAAATTTTGAAAAATTTAAATATTTATTAAACAAAACAACTAAACGAAAAACTAATTATGATTTCTTAGCCAGTAGTTAATAAGCTATTAATCATGCACTATTTAGATTTAAATTGTGAACATAAAAGTTAAGCAAAAAATTTTTGATATGAATTTTACTATCACAAATTAAATCTAAATAGTGCATGATTAATAGCTTATTAACTACTGGTTAAGAAATCATAATTAGTTTTTCGTTTAGTTGTTTTGTTTAATAAATATTTAAATTTTTCAAAATTTCTCAAAATTTTCATGTTTTGACAAAACAATTGTTTTTGTTTACATTACGCATTGTATTTAAAAAGTGACTGTTGATTAATGAATTTCGTTGAATTCCATATTGTAAAAGTGCTTTAGTTCAATTAGTTCAATGGGGAAATCTTTTTTAAAGTTAAAATCAAAATTTGAAGCAAAAAATTGAAATTTCTTACTTTTGTCCGCGGCTTATAAAACTAACTTCCAATCATATTTCGTAATTAAGACTTACACAACTTTAAATCCATAATAAATCCTTTATTATGCTTTTTATTTCACTAAAAAAGCTTATTCCAGTAAAAAGTTATTCATGTTTTAAGAAACCCGTTCAGACCGGCTCATTTTTTTTTTGAACAACCCAATAGTTTAAAACTGACAAAAATAGGTTCTTGAAAATTCTGACAAAATTTTCTCATCTCCATCCACAACTACAAAATATTCTTCGATTTCATGTGAGAAAATGTATAACTGAAAATATCCATGATACATTGTACATGTACATGCTGTCCCAAGTGCAAGAAAACATACTGTGGCGTGAGCACAATAAATCATAATAAACTAGTGAAAAAATTGCTTTAAATTAAGATACTTCGCTTATTCCTTACTCTTTTTAACTCATTAGTTGTTTTTTCTCTCTTCATCTACTGTTTTAAAGACAGCAAAAATATGAAAATATTAAAGAGGATGATGAAGAATGAGTGTAGAGGCTACCTAATATCCCTCAAGTGTTCATTATAGATTGTGTAGTAATTAAAGTAGCATATGAAAATATTGACTTTTTTGATTGATTTTCGAAGGCATCTTTCCTTGTCTTTAAAGTACTCCAGATCTTATAGAATTCAGCTCAATTTAGGTTCAACGAAATTAAAATGAATAATCCACAACTTCATCATTCGCAAATAAAGAAATTAATAATTTCACATAAATGTTCATCTTCTTCCTTCTCACATTTTTTTATTATTTTTATCATTATTATAACATCCAAAAAAATATACATGTCTACATGTACACAGAGAATTTTACACATTTTTGGCACAGTTTGAGACTTTAACATGAAAATGATTTATAACGATTGAGTGTTCAACAGAAAAAAAGCTCTCTTGAATGGTGTGTTCATGATGGCATTATTTATTAATCTTCGTGATTAAAAAAAATTCTCTCATGAAAAATCTTGAATATACGTTTTTTTGTGGATATATGATGAGATAGATTGTTGGCTATATATCAGCCGGTATATATCATAAAAATCATTTAATTAATACTTTTTTCTCATTTTCAATTTTTTAACACAGGTCAAAGTGTGGTTCCAAAATCGCCGCACGAAATTTAAACGCACACAGCAAGAGGAAGGTGATTCAAAATCAGGCGGTGGTGGTAATCATAGTAGTCGATCCGATAATTGTGAAGATGAAGATGAATTAATCGATATGGATGATTGTATGTCGGGCGATGAAGATATGTAAATTAAGTATATATAGATTAACTATTATTTAAAGGAATATTCGTGAGGGAAAAGAATGCTCGGTGTGAAAATATTTTTGATGTTTTTATGCTGGTGTTCAATATTGATTGACTCATTAATGACTGAAAATTATTTACTATAGATCAGTCAACTCAACTGGATTTTGGAACTTATTAATTCAACATCAAAAGCATTTCAACATCAGCCATCTTTTACCCTAAAAATCTCAAAAAAACACTCTTTAAGAAATCATTAATACTAAAAGAATTAGATATGTACTATATATCTAATTAAATGTTTATATGAGTATGAAACAGTTCTAGTATTAAGATAAATTGTATAAAGTAAATAAAACGTTTAAGGAAATAATTTTATCGTAATTATTAATAATTAAAATATCCTATTCAAAAACAACTATAAAAATGATGATTTTTATCTAAAAACACATGAAAATTGACTGTAATTAAGTACAAAGGAAGATTTAAAAAGAAATGCATTAAAGAAATTTCAAAAAAATTAATTATGCTGAGTTTTACTAAATTTTGTAATAATACCTTAAATTTTCAGATTTCATACAAGTTTGCATGCTTATTCCTTTCTACTTCTCTGAAGCTTAAATTTATTGACAACAAAAATGTCTTCCATCTTAAAAATTTTAAAATTTTTGTCAAAGATTGCAAAAATAATCAGAAAAATTTGATCTCAAAATTGCCAGCATTTAAGTGTGAAATCAATTTCAATAAAAATCGAAGACGAGCTCATTTAATAAGCCATTACAGACAATTTGTGTCGTAAAATACATAAAGTAAGTCCACAAATTGTCATAAAAAGTAATCAAATTAAACGAAATTCCATTCTGTGGGTGTAATGAGCCATCCTTCTGTTAAGACACAATCGTCAAGATCTAAATTTATGCAAATCTTGATCGTCTCAGTCAATCACCAAATTAAGTCGACGTATGTCACAAATGAAAAGAAGTTGTATACCAATTATATTCAATTACCATATTTGAATATGAAAATCATAAAGAACAAAATGACTCATCTTGATTTTGTCTTGTTCTTATTCAGTAGAGAGTATAATCACGAAAATTTATTTATACGACGAGAAATTAAGTCAGTTCCTAATTTTTTAACCGTTTCGTCTTGAAATATCATGTTACATTTTATAATTAAATAAATGGTATGTGGATGTTTTCTTGTTTTTGTGTGACTGCATCATTAATTTTTGATATTATGAATATGAAATTATCTTCAAGATAGGTAGCTAGGAAGATTATGAATCATCTTGTATGCATACATTAGGTATGTTCAATTTGATTTAAATTTGATATTCTTTTGTTTCAAACTGCTAACTTTAGTATAAAATATTTATTCTCAAAAAATGCCTATTAACCAAATGTAGTTCCTTAAATTTCCAAGAATTTTAAAAATATTCAAATTCCAAAGTAAATCGAAAGTATCAAAAACAAACGAGTATCCCCGTGCTATAAAATACTTATCATCTTAACACCTCTACAATCTTACAATCCATCCATTTCATTTCATGTTTATTCCTTTAACAATTCTCATTCATTTCATACAAGTCAATCTCATGAATATAAAGAAAAGAGAAACAAACAAAAAAGGCAACAAGCAATAAGAAAAATCAAAATTTCATCTTTTCTTATTCAAATATTGATTGCTTCTATTAATTTATATCTCAAATTAAGCAATCAAAATCATTTAAGTGGCATTATTAATATAAAATATTCCACCCATGCTCAATATTCATCCATATTACAATTATTATAACAATGATATTCAAGAAATAAGAAGAGAATTTAAGATAAATGGAAAGAAGCGAGCGATCTTAATGCGTAATGATCGGATTAGAACATTCAAATAATGAAAATAACAAATTTATCTTATTCATTATTTGTTTCTTCTCATCTCCATGTGGATTTATCTCTACTCGGTGAGACATGGAGTTGCTTTAAGAAAGGCGTGCAATGAACGTATCAATATATGTATTGTAATATGAATTCATAAGAATTAAGTAAATAATTTTAAATTTTTGATATTATTATAAGCGCTTTAGTAATTCAGCTAACTTGAGCATTGAAAAAAGATCCTCTCTAAAGCACAGTCTTGCATTAAAAATAGAAAGAATTGATAGTAGCGTGCAAAGTATGCGATCATCATCTTAAAAATATCCAAAAATCCCTTAGTCTGTACACATAATTACTGAGATATCCCAACGTGTCCTTACTGCATTAGAAGGATTCATTGGGATATCTTAGTTATCATGCGTAGAGGTTCAGATATTTTTTTTGAAATTTTTTAGGATAATTTAAAGTTTCGTATTGCTTTGGTTCCACCATGACTAAAGTCTGATTTAGAATTCTAAGGATCTGAATTTTTATTGTTAAAAATTTCAGGAAGTAAATTTAAATAAGAACATCTAATGGACAAACTGTATGCATTTAAGCTGATCATAAAGAATAAAAAGCATCAATTTATTCTCATTTCACATCTTATTGAGTAAGTATATTATAATATTGAGTTGAGTGTGTAACCTTTTAATCGTGTAAATATTCATAAACGAGCTTCAAAACAACAACAAAAAAATTCAAGACATAAAGAGGAAGAAAAAAAAAATTCAAATTAAGAGATCATCTAAATTCTAATAATTTTTCATTGTTTGTTATAAACTTTATGAAGTGAACATACTGAAAAAAAATGAGTAAGTGAATGAATGAGAGTGAGAAAGAGATTGAAGGAAAGAGAAGAAAACAGTAATCATAAATCAAACACATTACATGGCTCCATCCGAAAATATAAAACTGAATAAATCATTTACATCTATAACGGGGCAGAAATCAGAAAAAAAGAAAAGAAAGAAAAAAAAGTTTTTAAATAAATAAGAGCTTTCGTTTCCATAGCATAATAAACATGTTATTATTGAAATTAGATGATTAATGATATTTTTACGGACCTGTCAGACTTTATTTTATGGCTTTAGAGTATAGGAGGAGCTTGAGCTAATTGTAAAAAGCGTTAATATACAAATTTTTGCTGTTTAAAAAAAAGTGTATTGAGAGAGAATGAATAAGAAAGAAAAGTAAATAAAGCCATCCAGTGATTATAATCAGTGAAAATTGAACACGTTTTGAATTGAGTTGGAAAGAAAGAAGGAGAAAGAAATGAAATTTAAGTAAGGAGAGAAAAACAGAGTGTCGAGTATCGCGAGGTGGTGTGTACGTTATGTTATATTATGAGATATATATATATTAATAGTCCAGCTTGAATGGATTAGCAAATTTTTAGCACTTTATTTATATTTTACAAAATATTTCGTTACAAGCTAATGAAGGATATTTAAAATTATCACTTGGAGTGAACATTATAAATTATAAGTTTTACCAAATTGATAACTATCAGTTGAAGAAAAAATTCCTTAAATGTTTAACAGTAAAGGGTTCAAATCCCAAAAATCTTAAATCAAATGGTATTGTACCAGTATGGATGCGTTTTTTTTTACTCCATACTCTCTCGCCGAACAAAATATGAAGCTTATTTTTTCACTTTATAATAATTCATACTGCTAAAATAGTCTGTATATATACATCCATAAGTGTATCTAAATATATTTTTATTATGATTATTTTTTCTTGATTGAGATCCTATATTTGAGTGTATAAAGATATAAATGAACAAATAAATATAACAAAAGCAACAAATGAAGAATGGATTATGTTAATATTGATTTCTTTTTGTGATTTATCATTCATTAATCATGACAATGCTCTTTCTTGCTTGTCATTATTAACAAAAGGTGAGGTGAAAAAAATTAGATACAATTTTTTTCTTATTTGTTATCTCAATAACTTCATCTAACCAAAAAGTCTATATTGAGACCATCATCATCATCATTTTAGTTTATTTTTTGATTCCATAATTTGTTGTTCCTTTTTATTTCATTTGATTCGTGCTCACTCTTTTAAATCAATTAATTTAATTCTCTCAATGCTTTAAATTAAATGCTAAAATGAGTTTTGTGTTCGATGGAGAAAAGAAAAAAAAAATGGAAAGGAAATGAAGGGAAAGGAGTCGAATGCTGCGAGCAGACACAGCGCACACGCGAAGGAGACAGACAAATAACGTAAAGAATGGAAACGAACAGAGCTCGGCTTTTAATTATATTATTGGAGAAAGAGAGGCATTATAATTAATTGAGAGGGTCCAATTTAATTTAATCAGTGTCGTGTCTGGAAATTTGTAGTAATAAAGAGCAAAATGATGATGAAGTGGAGGAAGAAGAAGAAATAAGCATGGCGGACATGTATTTTAATAAAGTGAGCTGAAGTGTAGAAATATGGTAATGTCAATGAGTTATTGGAAGTTGGTCCAGACAGCGCATATTGATGAGTCATAAAAAATTACCTTTCTAGAGAGTAAGATAATTTTTATTAATCTTTGATAAAAAATTAGGATATGCTTATTCACAGCAGCTATCAACTATAAATGCTTATTTCAATGTTTAAGCTCCAATGTCCTCCCAGTCTCACTCAAACTGAGCATAATCTTCTCACTTTCATCACTTAATAAAATCATGCTAAAGAAAACATACAATCGATAATTTTAAAAGCGTTAAATATTTAATTAGCAGCATTTAATAATATTAAATGCTTGTTGCGTGATTCTACATTTATTGTAACTTGTTTGCTATTATTAAACTGCTTTCTTACTCAACGAAATATTTCTTTTCATCCATCTACACTCACTCATTTAATTTTCTTCGATTCATCTATCATACGACAATAATTGCTAGCTGCCTCACAGTAATAAAATAAAATGAAGGAAAATTAAAACCTTTTTTTTATTTTACTTTTTTTCCTTCTGATATTTCTGACTTTTTTCCTCGTATCATTAAGTCTTCATGATGCCGTGAAAATGTTGATTTTCTTCCTTCATTCTCTTCACATTTTTATATAATTTTTTGTTGTCTTAAAAGCTTGCTCATTCATCGAAAAAACATAATCATATTCTGTATAATATCCAGTAATTTCTTAAATATTTATCAAGAATCATTATCAACAATTAGCTTTGGCGTCATGTGTTTTCGCAAAAAATAACATAAAAAAAATTTTATATCAAAAAAATAAAATAAGTTGGAGGAATATTTGAGATTATTGTGGATTAGAACGAATTTGAACACATTTTGAAAATTTATAAATTTATTTCATTCAAATTTAATTTATTAAAAATTTTTCAAAATCATTAAACTTTAAAATTTAGTTCTCAAAAATGTTGGTAAAAAAACTTAAATTTAAAGAAATATTTCTGTGAGAACTTGGGAGACCAAAAATGACTAGAAGGTTTATTCACTGATTGTAAATCTCATAAAATATCCCCTCGAGGGGGGGGATATATGAGGGCCCTCAAAAATTATCAAACTCATTCAAAGTTCAGTGAACAAACCTTGTGAAAAAAAGCAAAAGAAAAAAAAAAAAACACGACTTACATAGAAAGCCACGAACTTCCACGCCACTTATTGATAGACATTTTAACTGACAGATTACAATATATATAATAAAATATATAATATAAATTGAAACTTTAATCCTGCTAACATCCTACTTCATTGCTCTTATAAAAATATGTGAGCTACGCTCAACCTACTTTTCTTCGCTTCGTTCCGTTCGACTTTTATAGATTACAGGAATGTCGAACTCCACTTCGCTTCGCTTCGTTCCGTTCGACTATTATAGATTACAGGAATGTCAAACTCCACTTCGCTTCGCTTCGTTCCGTTCGACTTTTATAGATTACAGGAATGTCGAACTCCACTTCGCTTCGCTTCGTTCCGTTCGACTATTATAGATTACAGGAATGTCAAACTCCACTTCGCTTCGCTTCGTTCCATTCGACTTTTATAGATTACAGGAATGTCGAACTCCACTTCGCTTCGCTTCGTTCCGTTCGACTTTTATAGATTACAGGAATGTCCAGGAATGTCAAACTCCACTTCGCTTCGCTTCGTTCCGTTCGACTTTTATAGATTACAGGAATGTCGAACTCCACTTTGCTTCGCTTCGTTCCGCTCGACTTTTATAGATTACAGGAATGTCGAACTCCACTTCGCTTCGCTTCGTTCCGTTCGACTTTTATAGATTACAGGAATGCCGAGCTCCACTTCGCTTCGCTTCGTTCCGTTCGACTATTATAGATTACAGGAATGTCGAACTCCACTTCGCTTCGCTTCGTTCCGTTCGACTTTTATAGATTACAGGAATGTCGAACTCCACTTCGCTTCGCTTCGTTCCGTTCGACTTT
The DNA here is from genome assembly GCA_026123125.1 of Chironomus striatipennis. NCBI lineage: Eukaryota > Metazoa > Arthropoda > Insecta > Diptera > Chironomidae > Chironomus > Chironomus striatipennis. The sequence continues at coordinate 20,481,387 of CM047394.1, read as the reverse complement.
TATAGATTACAAGAATGTCGAACTCCACTTCGCTTCGCTTCGTTCCGTTCGACTATTATAGATTACAGGAATGTCGAACTCCACTTCGCTTCGCTTCGTTCCGTTCGACTATTATAGATTACTCCACTTCGCTTCGCTTCGTTCCGTTCGACTATTATAGATTACAGGAATGTCAAACTCCACTTCGCTTCGCTTCGTTCCATTCGACTTTTATAGATTACAGGAATGTCAAACTCCACTTCGCTTCGCTTCGTTCCATTCGACTTTTATAGATTACAGGAATGTCGAACTCCACTTCGCTTCGCTTCGTTCCGTTCGACTTTTATAGATTACAGGAATGTCCAGGAATGTCAAACTCCACTTCGCTTCGCTTCGTTCCGTTCGACTTTTATAGATTACAGGAATGTCGAACTCCACTTCGCTTCGCTTCGTTCCGCTCGACTTTTATAGATTACAGGAATGTCGAACTCCACTTCGATTCGCTTCGTTCCGTTCGACTTTTATAGATTACAGGAATGTCGAACTCCACTTCGCTTCGCTTCGTTCCATTCGACTTTTATAGATTACAGGAATGTCGAACTCCACTTCGCTTCGCTTCGTTCCGTTCGACTATTTTAGATTACAGGAATGTCGAACTCCACTTCGCTTCGCTTCGTTCCGTTCGACTATTTTAGATTACAGGAATGTCGAACTCCACTTCGCTTCGCTTCGTTCCGTTCGACTTTTATAGATTACAGGAATGTCGAACTCCACTTCGCTTCGCTTCGTTCCGTTCGACTTTTATAGATTACAGGAATGTCGAACTCCACTTCGCTTCGCTTCGTTCCGTTCGACTATTATAGATTACAGGAATGTCGAACTCCACTTCGCTTCGCTTCGTTCCGTTCGACTATTATAGATTACAGGAATGTCGAACTCCACTTCGCTTCGCTTCGTTCCGTTCGACTTTTATAGATTACAGGAATGTCGAACTCCACTTCGCTTCGCTTCGTTCCATTCGACTTTTATAGATCACAGGAATGTCGAACTCCACTTCGATTCGCTTCGTTCCGTTCGACTTTTATAGATTACAGGAATGTCGAACTCCACTTCGCTTCGCTTCGTTCCGTTCGACTATTATAGATTACAGGAATGTCGAACTCCACTTCGCTTCGCTTCGTTCCGTTCGACTTTTATAGATTACAGGAATGTCGAACTCCACTTTGCTTCGCTTCGTTCCGTTCGACTTTTATAGATTACAGGAATGTCGAACTCCACTTCGCTTCGCTTCGTTCCGTTCGACTTTTATAGATTACAGGAATGTCGAACTCCACTTCGCTTCGCTTCGTTCCATTCGACATTTATAGATTACAGGAATGTCGAACTCCACTTCGCTTCGCTTCGTTCCGTTCGACTTTTATAGATTACAGGAATGTCGAACTCCACTTCGCTTCGCTTCGTTCCGTTCGACTATTATAGATTACAGGAATGTCGAACTCCACTTCGCTTCGCTTCGTTCCGTTCGACTTTTATAGATTACAGGAATGTCGAACTCCACTTCGCTTCGCTTCGTTCCATTCGACTTTTATAGATTACAGGAATGTCGAACTCCACTTCGATTCGCTTCGTTCCGTTCGACTTTTATAGATTACAGGAATGTCGAACTCCACTTCGCTTCGCTTCGTTCCGTTCGACTATTATAGATTACAGGAATGTCGAACTCCACTTCGCTTCGCTTCGTTCCGTTCGACTTTTATAGATTACAGGAATGTCGAACTCCACTTTGCTTCGCATCGTTCCGTTCGACTTTTATAGATTACAGGAATGTCGAACTCCACTTCGCTTCGCTTCGTTCCGTTCGACTTTTATAGATTACAGGAATGTCGAACTCCACTTCGCTTCGCTTCGTTCCGTTCGACTTTTATAGATTACAGGAATGTCGAACTCCACTTCGCTTCGCTTCGTTCCGTTCGACTATTATAGATTACAGGAATGTCGAACTCCACTTCGCTTCGCTTCGTTCCGTTCGACTTTTATAGATTACAGGAATGTCGAACTCCACTTCGCTTCGCTTCGTTCCGTTCGACTATTATAGATTACAGGAATGTCGAACTCCACTTCGCTTCGCTTCGTTCCGTTCGACTTTTATAGATTACAGGAATGTCGAACTCCACTTCGCTTCGCTTCGTTCCATTCGACTTTTATAGATTACAGAATGTCGAACTCCACTTCGCTTCGCTTCGTTCCGTTCGACTATTTTAGATTACAGGAATGTCGAACTCCACTTCGCTTCGCTTCGTTCCGTTCGACTTTTATAGATTACAGGAATGTCGAACTCCACTTCGCTTCGCTTCGTTCCATTCGACTTTTATAGATTACAGGAATGTCGAACTCCACTTCGCTTCGCTTCGTTCCGTTCGACTATTATAGATTACAGGAATGTCGAACTCCACTTCGCTTCGCTTCGTTCCGTTCGACTTCGCTTCGTTCCGTTCGACTATTATAGATTACAGGAATGTCGAACTCAACTTCGCTTCGCTTCGTTCCGTTCGACTTTTATAGATTACAGGAATGTCGAACTCCACTTCGCTTCGCTTCGTTTCATTCGACTGCTTTGGATTTCAGGGAAGTCAAACTTAACTTCGCTTTGGTTCACTCCGTTTAAACCTTTCAGTATTGTATTAAGTAAAATCTAATAATACATGAAATGAGATTTAATGAACATTCTTGATCATATAATGAGATCAAGTGAGAATTCATGATCATAAAATGAGATCCAGTGAGCATTAATGATCATGAAATGAGATCCAGTGAGCATTAATTGTCTTTAAATGAGATCCAGTAATCGTTATTTATTATAAAATGAGATCCAGTTAGCATTGATGATCATAAAAGGAGATCCAGTGAGCATTTATGGTCATAAAGTGAGATCTTTTAAGCATTAATGATCTTAAAATGAGATTTAGTGAGCATTCATAGTCTTAAATTGAGATCCAGTGAGCATTCATGGTCATAAAGTGAGATCTTATAAGCATTAATGACCATAAAATGAGATCCAGTGAGCATTCATGATCATAAAATGAGATCCAGTGAGCATTCATGATCATAAAATGAGATCCAGTGAGCATTAATGATCATAAAATGAGATCCAGTGAGCATTCATGATCAAAGAATGAGATCCAGTAAGCATTCATGATCATATAATGAGATCCAGTGAGCATTCATGATCATAAAATGAGATCCAGTGAGCATTCATGGCCATAAAATGAGATCCAGTAAGCAATTATGATCATAAAGTGAGATCCAGCAACTATTTATGTCAAATAAATGAGATCCAGTAAACATTTTCTCCTAGTTGATTTAATTAAGCATGATCCAGTGATTTTTGTCCAGTGACTGTCTTTAAATTGCTACAAATGATTGCTTTCATATAAATTTTACGTACGTAATTTTACGTAACGTAAAGTTTACGTAACGTATGAAAACGTAAACAAATTTTTTAAAATTTTTTGTCAATCTTTTTAATGCTGTAACTTCTTACAGAAGCATCATAGGTATAAACATAGCCGAGATTATTTGTAGCTCTTATGTTTAACTTTAATTTTATGCCACTTATCATTACTAACAGTTAAAATCCTGGCCTGTATCAAAAATGGCGCAACTGTTGCAAAATTTGCAGTTTTTGGCATTTTTCGGTCACTTAATGGACATAAAGTCCAGATTTTTTTCAGCACAATTTTGTTTTTAGGTACGATCTATCGAATCAAATAGAAGAAATCCTTAAAAAATGCTTCCTTGAGAAATTTTCCATACAAAAGTATGGATTTTTAACGGTTTTTTACGTCTAGTTCCAACACAACGGAAGTGACCGGAACTAAACATGCTTTAGGTGATAGATATTTAAATTACCAATCAAACGAGACCAAAAACGTCATGATTGGTGCTTCCGTTTGCTCACAAAATCAAAAAAAGTGAAATTTTGAAACTTAAGTGAATACAATAACTTGCACGCTTTGCGTGGAAGTTAATTATCAAAAACATTTATTTAATTTTGCCAAACATGGAATGGATGTTCTGTATGTTGTTTGTGCTGATACGTACAGGTATCAAGACATGAATGTTTTGAGATAAGAAAATTAATTTAATGCCATAAATTTTAAATCCTTCCGAGAATAAATTTTTTCTTCACTTCTTCTTTTTCTCACACTTTTTTTTCTGTGTTTTACTTCTCATTTTTACGGCACAAAAATTTTTTTTATCCTTTAGTTTTATGGACTCTTTGTCATATAGTCATCATATATTTAGCTGCAACCTGCAAGGAGAGAAAAAAATATGTAAAATAAAAATGTAGCAGCAGTATATGGAGATAATCTCTCACTCATTCTGACTATGCATTATTAATGATCTATGCATCCTTTATGTGCGTTTCCCACAAGTGAATAATTTATAATAAAAAGTCATAAAACATTCAGATGGATTATGTCTTTAGTAAATATTTATCCTTTTATTACATTTACCATGATGCGTAACTAATTTTTTACTTCTTTGGTTCTTTTGTTCTTCTAGATCTCCTGCCCGAGTTGCTAAATTAATATTTTAATGGATTTATGACAAATAATCTAGCAGTAAGATCCAGTAAAATTTGCAAAACTGTAAATGCTAAAATATGATAGTAATAATAATTTAGGAAAAAATATGCAGCTCGGGCTTCTCATTCCTTCTCAAAATTAGACACGAGAATAGCATAAAAAATTACCATTTATATGTTGAACATGGCATTAATTTAAATATTTGTATGCGAACATTGTCTTAGTCTAAGAAAAGAATCTAATTTTATTTCATTTTAATGTCTTTTTGATTCCGTTGAAAAACAGAACCACGTTTAAGTATTTCTTCTTCTTTTTATAATGGTCGATCATTAGCAGCAACGGCACCACCTCTCTCAAATATTTTTTTTTTCCATCCTATTCCTATTATTATTATTCAAGCACAAACATGAAGAGTTATTTACGTTGAAGATAATTATTGACGTGTAATGGATATGTACGCATAGATATGTATATTATTTTGTTTAGCTCAACCATTGGATCATTCATATTGATTTATAATGACATTTAATGAATGAGAAGTTATTATTATTATGCGATTAAGTTGAATGAGATATTAGGTATGCAAGAAGCAATAAACGAGGCAAAGACGTGGAAATGGTTTTGAAGGAAAGAATTTGTCAATCATTTAATGACTCTTGTTGTGAATTAAATGTGCTGATTGGCAATTTAAGCTTGGCTATTTGGTATTTTTTAAGTTAGTCAAAATTTGGAAGCAGTTGTGGATGCTGAACAATATTTGAACAAAAATTGCTAAATTAAAATGAATTTAAATTATTTTAAATATCATTTCAAGAATATGTACAGCCATAAATCTTTAAAATTTTGAAAATTATTTTGTAAAAATTTTAAAATATCCAAAAATGACCAAAAACTATTAACTAAAAAATTAAAACTTTCAAAAAATTTGCTCAGCCAAGCACCTAATAGAAATCAATTTACAACGCAGCTCGATCACATGAATTAGCAAACAAATTAAATAAATTAATTTAATCACCTAACTAACCCACATCTTTCTTTCTCTCTCTGCTCTATCTGACTTAATGAATATTCGTCTCAAATTACTAAATGCCAATAAAAATAACGTGCAGCATCTAGTAACAAACTTCAATCAGCTATTAAATATTATTCAAATTTCTTAATTCACACGCTCTCTATCTTCATAGCAGGTGTTAACTTCATAGTGCTTGTAAATATTATTTTTTCTACACTTCATCTCCCATTTCTTGAGAAAATATCTTCAAATATAACAATTCGTTTGTCCATCAATTTGTAGAAGTCTTTCTTATTTGATTTATAAAAGATAACAAGAGTCCAATAAAAAATGTATATTAAAAATGCCAACGCATGTTGTGAACGAAATAAGAAGAAAATTGGATGATATCTAGATTTAGCGAGAAAAAATTTGTATAATGAGAAGAATTCCTTTAGAAAAAACAGATTAGCACATGAAAAAAGTTTGTCCTTCTTTCAACTTTTAATCCTCCTATTTTTCTACCAAATTAAAGTTTATTTTTTTAGTAAATTAATAAATGATATCAACTCAATAGAATTTTGGCTTTGAAATCGATATTCTATAATCCCATGGTATTAGCACCCATTTCATATTTTCTTTCTATTATTTTTACCTTTTTACAGTTGCTGCTCCTTTAATTCTTTTCTCGTTTTACCTTTTTCCCTCTGTTTTCTAGTACATAGGTAATCTGCAAGAAGGCAATTCGGTAAAAGGATAATCTGAAAAGGCAAATATGAAAAAGCAAATAATTGACTCCCGTAAAAGAAACTACTGTAACTGTATAAATGTATTTTTAAATGACTTATAGAAATTAAATGTAGATTTTTTTTTGGGAAATAAGGAACAAAAATGAGATTAACTGAAATATGATGGGTTTTTAAGGACATATTCAGACCTCGTTTTTCTGTCATGTAAAATTTATACAGGGGCGTAGCCAGGAATTTTTTCGTTAGTCTAGTATAAACTTCGCGAAAATAGGGGGGGGGGGAGGGGGTTTGACCCCAAAAATCCTCCCTTGGCTACGCCCCTGAATTTATAACAAAAGTTTTGTAAATGTGGTCATTAAGCAGTTACTGTAATGCTATAAAATAGATTTCAAATAATTATGTAAAGGTTGAAATCTAAAGGTTTTTAAAAAAATATTCCATAATCTGATTTTCAATTTTTATTATTTTTTTTTTATTTTTAGTATTAAGTCGTTGTAAAAGCCCGATACGGTCCGAACATAAAAATTCTCCAATCCATCCTTCTAAACTTTTCTTTTACAATCTGGCCATCGTAAATATCCAATACAATACAATAAGTAAATGTATGTAAAGTGTGCCGACTTAGGGTCCAAAAAATAAAGCATATTCATTATCTGAGCATTGATACTTTTGTGCTATGCATGCATGCAAAAAGGAAAAGAAAAAAAGAAGAAAAAAAGTTTTTTTTCCTTACATATGTTGCAGTTTAAGAAATCTTTAGAAAATTATCTTTAATGGAATCATTGGGAATCATCCACATTTAATTTCATGGTGTAATTGGATAATTTGAAATAAGCTCATTTTCTAGGAATCTTTAGAACGAAGAGATATTTGCATGATGTTCCAAAAAATAAGAAAAAGAGAAATTCCGCCTTTATATTTGAATATTTGTAAGGATGCCTACCTGATAGTAGCATATGCAAGAGCATGGAGTGTAGGATCACGCAGGTTAAGTATGCCACTATACCATCGCACACACCAAATAATGCTCATTGATGCAACACATCCTTTACAGCAAATTTCTTCTTCTTTTCGTCTACTTATGGAAATTTTTCATGGTTATAAAGAAATTATTATCATTACATACTTTTTAGACATACATTTTGTGTATTCAAATTGTGTGGTTAACCATGGATGAAATTCTTTTCTTCAAGCCACCCACGAGGTCTTTAATTTAAGACTTACCAAAAAATAATACAGCATAATAAAATGTGAAATTATTTGATGGACGTTTGCATTTGTGAGTCTTCTAGGCGCATCAGCATGTAATTTTTCTATCCTGCTACTACCAAAACAACTAATAAAATTCTCACCTGGAAGTCGAATAAAAAATCAAGTTGCATAAGAATTCCATAAACAAGCATTACAAAACTTCATCATTAATTCTATGCAGAACACAAATTAATTTTTTATCGATGGTAAGCACATCACGTAAATTGAAATGTTTCGATGATATAAAATGTGCATATTAATTTTAAATTATAATAATTTTAAAATTATACAAAAATAAACACATTTCGTTTGCTGCATCTTCTTCTGTTGCCTCCATGTGAATGCATTTTTATGGTCAAAATACGACAGCTTACTGCTATTCATGCGCCTCCTTCTGGAATTCTTAATATAATTAGTTAAGTGGAAAAGAAGTAAAATTTTTGTGACATCATCATTGAATTTATTACGCAGCCACTGAGCATTTATCAAAAAATTTTAATTTTAATTGGTTTCCCTTTTCAAAATATTGAAAAATGCTCAAAAAGGAATAAAAGGAATAATATAAAAATTAAAAAATAACACGTTTCAAAGATAATCTCCTATGAAGCTGGAAAAAGTAAATAAAAATAAATAAAACGAAAAATGGCTGCAGAAATACACATTCGTATGAACCAAAAATTTAACTGAGTAAAAGAGTTAAATGAGGCAAGGGGTTGTTATGCATTTTAATTGTTAGTTTGGTTTTAACGGTTTTTTGGGAAGTTAATATTATCAAAATAAAATTAAACAGTAGGTAATTGATTTTTTTATAAAAAAAAAAATGTAGACCCGAGCGACAATCTGAGGCAATGGCAGCCACATGGCAGCCATCACACTGCCTTGCCATTTGACAGGCAGTTACAAGGCACTGCCATGAACTGCATCGCCATTTTGCTGCCATGTGACTGCCTTAAAAACACATGATTTTTCGAATTTTGGTGGCTGCCATATGACTGCCTTATGACTGCCATCAATTTTTTCGTGACTGTGATATACTTCACAAGCGTTAGCAGAAATCACTATTATAAGTCAAATTTTATTTTCATACAATTTCAAGATATTTTTAATAAATATCTTAAGTGGCACAGAACTTTATTAGTTTGTGCTCGCTTCAGAACTTAAGTCTTAACATGACTTAAGTTTATTTTCCATGCTTTTCCATAGATTAATGTATGATATAAAATTAATAAACGATCATTAGAAATTTGAAAGAAGAAAACTATAGCAATTTTATACCAGTTTTTGCTGCCACCAAACCTGCCATGAAGGCGTCATCATGCCACCAACGAGGCGTTCAGAAGGCAAGGCAGTTTTGTGGCGATGGCAGCTCCAAGGCAGCCTTGGAAGCGGTAAAATCGACATCATGTGCTGCCATCAAGGCGATAATGCAGCCATATGGCGCTCAACAATTGCCGCCACTCAAGGCAGATGGCAAATGGCAGCGTCTTATGGCTGCATTATGGCTGCCATGAGACACATGATTGTCGCTCGGGAGATTTTGTAAGACAATCAAAGGTGCAAAATAACAATCAGAATCAAATTCAAGCCGACTGAAAATTGAGAATTTGTTTGATTCAGGCAAGATTATCACAAATCCTTAAAGTAAGCATACACATTCAATGATATACATTTTATAACATCAAATTAAAAATTTTTATGACTATACACACATGCTGTACATATCTCTTTCATACTGACATGTTTTTTGCGCACTGTACCAGCAGACAAAAACAAATAACTGCCGCACTATGAATTTAATTCTCTTACCTTTTTGCGATTAAACGCTTTTTATCACAAAAATGTAATCTCTGTATTTTTTTAGTATTTATTTTTTTCGGGGTGAATTTCTCGAGAAATGATAAATGAACAACCAATTAATTTTAATTTGCATTTTGACTCTCTTTTGTCTTTGTCGTATCCTCTTTGCCTTTTGTTTATGTTGTTGAAAGTCCATGAAAAAAGAAACACTTTTTTCCATCTCTTGCATGCGATTTTTTTTTGAAGATCTCTGCCTCATAAATTCTCATATTTTTTCATGGTCTCAATTTCATAAAAGAAACGATACCGAAATTTTTGTAGAATGATAAGAAAGTTTTTAAGGAATGAAAATTGTTTTGCGTATGATTTGGCATGTTTCTTGAGTATTAAGATTATCAAGAGAGAGGTAATTTTATATTTTATAAATCAATTAAAATGCAAAGACTTACTGGAGTTTTTTGGATTCTGAGAATTGAGTTGTGACTTATTTCGAAGGTTTGGCAACTAAAGAAAAAACATCAAAAAATTCTAAATCTGAATTTTGATTCAAAAATCATATATATGGAACTAATTTGGATAGTTTCGATTAATATAGCTACCAAATATCTCATACCCAAATAACCATCATAACATCAGCAGCAATAAACAAACTAATAAATTTCATACCAATAAAAATGAGCAAAATCGTCTTGAATTTCCAGAAAAATATTCCTTTTATAAATTTTTATGTCCCAATTTTTCTCAATTTCTAATCGAATTGGAAATTGCAAAGTTTTTAGATGATTCCTTCGAGATCAATTTTGAAGAAGAAATTTTCCGCCCTCTTTGTTAAATCTACTTTGGTACGGCACTTGAGAAATGGGAAATAAATAAAAATCAGTTTGATTTCCTTTCAGCCTCATTTTATTATCGTTATTTGATATTTTATTGTAAGTATTTCATCATTAGAGACCGAAAGTCTAGTGAAATACAACAAGAAAGACACATATGAGAAAATATACAAGAAAATAATACATAAATAAAGTAAAGCGAATCAAGATAAACGAATTGGTCAGGCAAAAAGCTGGAAAACGACACAGAAAAAACTAAAAGAATTAAATTTCAAACGACACATTTTTTGACATAAAACTCGACTTATCACCAATTTTTGCCATTTAAAAATCACCCGAAAATATATAAAGAAAAAATAATATCAAGCAGAAGAGTAAAGTGGGTCCCAATTGAATCACAAATTCTCTTCTTGAAATGATTCTTATTTTTTTTTTGTTTTAAAGAAGAGGAAAAAAAAGTCAATTTTCAGATTCTCGATTTATTTCAATAACAATAATTCCATTCCATTCCGCTTTTCGTACTTTAAGAGTGCAGTTTCATTCTTTTTGATAATCCAGGTTTTTAAAGCACTTTGACTTTAATGAAGTGGATGAATTTCTGTTTTTCTTTGAACTTAATAAACATTTGTTTAAGCTTCAAATAAATTTTGGTGATCTAAGTAGATAAAATGTAGTTCAGTAAAACAGTGTCCAAAATTAATCTTCAACCCATGAAATGCGCATCATCCTTAAGAAAATCAAAATTCAACTGATTTCATGCCAATATAATTTTTTGTGTGCTTGACTTGTGTTTTAGATGAATAACATAACACATTTATACACACATGAAAAGGAAAGGGACATGATGCCGACAACAAAAAGACAAAAAAAATGTAAAGGAATTCTTAATGATTTTTCATTGAATAAAATATTCCGATTTTGCAGTTACTTTTGCTTTCCTTTCTTCTTCTTATTGCCTTTATTTTTTTTTCTCCACTTGGATGAACAAATAACTTGTGAAATTGAACACATTCAATTGAATCTTTTTTATTCTGGTCAATTTTTTGTGGATAAAAAGGGAGAGAAAAAAAAAGTTATTAAGAAACAGCAACAAACAGCTTGAGAAGCGTTTAAAATTATGCAAATATTTTCACTTTACGCATTTTTATCATACATAATTTTCAATTACACACTTCAAGTATCCCTTTTGTTCGGCATAATGGACCATGGAGGAGATGGAAAAAAGGTGAAAGGTAAGGAGTATCATGAATACTTTTTATGGAACAAAAGAATACTTTAAGAAATCTCTAGAAAATTTGGAATAACATTAGAATGGGAATTGATTTTTTACGATGATTATGTGCTTGGTATTATGCAGAAGTTATACAAAGTTTCATTTGAAAACCAAGAAGAAAGTCAAAAGGAATTTGCGAGTTAGAATGAATTGGAAGTGAGGAACTATAAATTTAATCTGTAGCTAGTAACTACGCTCACATCCGTTCCAGATTCTAAAAACTTTTGCTTACTTTTCCTGTCCGGAAAGATCAATCAAGAATCTCAATTAATTCAAGTCTATTTTTGCTCCCACCCTGAATCACAAATGTATATATCCATGAATAGATAAAATACTCAAAATTCTGTCACATGAAACTATGAAGATGGATATGCAAATTTTGGTGATTTAGATTCTCTACCTGTCAACTTTTTTGAATGATTATAGATATAGGGTAGGTTGACATTTTGTGAGTAGGAAATGCCATAAACATGATTTCATAAAATTTTAAAATATTAACTGTAGCAAAATGTATAAAAGTATATGTGTGTCTTTTTATTATCTCTTTTAAAATTAGCAGCTTCTAATTTTTATTATTGTATTTTTCTGTCATTCGAATAAAAAGTTTTATGTCTCGACTTCTTTAATATTTCTTTCAACAGTGACACATTGATCGTCCTACATGAAATTTGATTACTTTCGTAACTAATTGACTGTTTGATTAATATTCCTGTTGGAGAAGATTGTTAGCATTTTTGAGATCATCTGTGTTGATTCAACAAAAATTTCATCTTGAATCTTATGAGACGATGAGGATGTTCAATTGATGCTACATAATTTTTGCATTGTCAGCGTGTTAAAGGCACGTGTATCGAGAATTCCAAATTTATTCTCAATCTAACCTAAAAGTCTTCAAAATTTCCAATTCAAAAGCCTCCAAATCCCTTTTTCAAATGCGAAAATCAGCATAAAATCAAAATCTCCAAAATAATAGTAATAATGCTGATATTTCAACACAGATATCCCAAAATATAAATACAAACAAAATGTGATATTGAAAAGAAATTTATATTGAGGCGACCAAACAGGCACAACATACTTAAAAGGAATCAAAAGATGAAGAAACGAAAGAGGAACAAAAAATCTCTAATAAGCGTTGATATTACAAATTCTTCACATTAATTCTATTGTTCTTTTACTAATGGATTCGAAATTGTTTTTTAAACGCTTTGTTGCTGCACTGTTTTCTTCTTTTCCGTTCACTTTTCGCTGTTCTGTGTGACTTTTCGATTCAATTCGCGTCCTTTTGTATGCAGTTTTTCATTCATTTTTGCACTTACTATATTTTAATGCATGCATTTTTGTGCCTGTTGACGATGAAACGGAGGAGAAAAATGATAATTTCTGCTGCATTTTGTTACACGTGAAAAAAATAAGACTCTTTCGAGACTGTATATAGCCACTGCCAAAGAACGTAGATGGAAATTGTTTGAGATGAAACTCGGGGATGGTTTTTAAGGCGCACTTGGTTACTTTTTTCCAAAATTCCAAATTAAAGTTTAAATTAATGAGAAGCTTAGAAATCTAATTAAAATCATCCAGTTACTATACAAATAAAAAGACAAACAACATTTCAAAATAATGACTGAGAAACACTAGAATCTTCAATGCACCATATTAAAAAGTTTCAATAAAATCAATTCCCAAATCATCATCAATTTACCATCGACTGTCCGCAAAAATATCGCTAAAAAGAGACAACAGAAAAAAATAACACAAAGTAAACATGTGTTAATTTGTACTTTGGAATGCTTTCAATGCATTCGGCAGTTAAAATTGAGATATTTTCGCCTTAGCTGGTAAAGGAGAAAATTAAGACTGTAAGCGGTTGTGTGAAGTAAAAAAAAATCTGCAAGAAAAAGAGAGAGGTATGTGTACAATGTGAGAATAACAGCCATTTTTTATTTAGTCTCGTAATTGAGTAATTTACACTGAAGTAATACTGATTGGCTATAGCATATTTTCATTCATTAACTTTTTTTTCTTGTTATGCCTTTTTATGTCTGTGAATGGTCGTCATAATTAAATTAATTTGTTTCTGTCCATATTTTGTACTTTGAAAAATTAATTAATTAACATTTTTGTTTATTTATGATGTTATTTATTTTAAATGTAATTTTTCACGCAATTTATCAATAGAAATACACAAAATGTACATAGCTTTAAAAAAAGCAATCGATGCGCATGATCGATGGAGGAAGAAATTTTTTTGTCGTGTGTAAAAATGAGTCACAGATTTTACATCTCGTCAAATTGAGTGATTTAAAGGATTTATGGAGTTTTATTGAAGCAAATTTGAAAGTTAAAAATAGAACTCGATTTTCTTCCGTAAAACAGTTAAGAAGATATTTTGAGTCTTCAAAATATTTAATAAAATATAACTTATTTGACATTTTTAAATTTTTTAAATCTTCAAATTCAAATTAGATTTGCAATTTCATTCATTCCATAGAAAAAAGATCCTTAAAGCCAGAATTTTTTTTTTAAAAATCGATAGCAATTCACAAACGCCTCAAAAAATTTTCTCTCATCCTTATCATAAATACTAATCCATTTTGTAATGGCTGACGACTGTTTCGATCATAGCGTTAAAACAACATTTTAGGTACTTTAGGGATTTTTTGCGCAATAAAAGGAATTTTTCTTCTCTCGTTTTCATCTCCTCTCATCGTTTACTTTTTTTGTGCATGGCTAATAAAATGTTAAATAACCCGAAGCAATTTCAACCATTTAATTTTCTACCCTCCCTTATATATCAACACAGAAAAAAAGAATAATTCTTATTTTACAATTTATTTCTCTTGTATTTATTTATGCTTCTCGTACTTATTTCCCTCCCTATACAATTAAGATCCATGATAAATTTTATTTGCATTTAATTGTGCGCATATGGCGCCCTTTTTATATATTTAATATGTACTTGTACAGCCATGGCATCTTTATGATCCAGAGTGATTGGATGGGCGATATTGTAGATTTAATTCTGATGATTTTAATAAATTCAAACCAACAATATTGAGCTAACAAAAATCTAACAAATTTTAATACAAGTCCATACAATCTGTCTATAAACAATTTTTCAAGTCAATGCATTAATAATAAACGCAAGTCGAGAGTGATTGCATGAAAAATAAAAATGAAAATTTTATGGGATGTTATCTTTTATTAGGGCTCTTTTATCTCTGATGATTATTCTTCGACTTCATCACAACTATATTCATCCGTATATAATTTAATTGTCATATAATCGAGTGAGTGTGATAGTCCCCTTTATATTATACATATAAATGTATCATCGTATTTGTAACTAATGTAATGATTTAACGAGGGTTGTAATTTGACAAAAATTTATTCTCATTCAATCGTTTAATTTATTTTTTATGTGTGTGACTTGCCATTCATTTAATACCATTTTCTCTGTTCTTATTCTTTCTCTCTTTCACTGCTTATAATATATGCCTTGTGTAGTAATATTATAATTTGAAATCTAATCTTTATACTTATGATATGATGATGAACATTTAATGAACAGAGTCGTTTATGATGAGGAACAAGTTTGGTAATGCATACACTGTGATCGCAGCGTGGTTTATTGTGAGAATGAGACATTAAGAAAGAATTAAGGATTGGTTGTATGTTTTGATTTGTTTTTCTAGCTCATTTCTCGTAAGTTACTGGTGTCAGTTAATTATAAATGCTTGTAAGGCTTTTGATTAGCTCGTTTTAAGTGTTTTAGAATATCTACAATAGCAGCATGTTGCAAAAGTATTCATTCAATTTTATTTTGTTTGAAATTTCATTATGGAAATCTGAAGTTTTTTCTAAATTGCAGGATTTTCTTGCCATCAACTAACCACGTATAATTACAAACTTTGTATTTCCCAGTCACTCTCATAATTAATTATTACATTGTAACTAGTCCAACTCACATGTTCATTAAGGTGAGAAACCAGATTCATCAAACAATCGAACAGAAAAACATTTCTTTAATTAGTTATGCTCAATCAATCGAACATATTAATTAAATCATGCTCGGGAAAAAAAAAAATATTCAAAGTCATTACAAATCAATTCAAACTAAAATCCCTCTGTCTTTTATACTGTTTTCGTTCATATATACAACTTAATTAAATCACTATAATATTTCAATTAATTGTTTCCTCTCATTTCTCTTCTTTTCTCTCCACGCAAATCGCGTTAAAAAAATTAAATGTTAATTTATAATCTCCCGTGTTAATACCTGTTAGAAATATCAACAAAAATTAAGAGATTTCAAGCCAAAAAGCAGCAACAAAGAAGAAAAAAAAAAAGTTAAAAGAAGAGAAAGAAATAATAAAACAATTTTTTTGTGTATTTGTTAGACTCGAGCAGCCACATATTTGAATGTCCATAATTAATTGCTTATCGCTCATTCACGATCACATAACACGATGTTCTTGTTACTCTTTGTTGTGTGTTTTCGTTGGAAATTTTTATTTTTTATTTCAGGCATAATGTATTGTGTTACCAATCGATTTTCTGATTCTTTATTTAGCTTTTATTAATTAAGTGTCAATGCGAGACTTAATGTCTTTTTTTCCTTGAACAAGGTAGTTAGGAGGAGAGAGAAAGAAAAATAGAAATTCGATTTCGATTTAATACATTTTTAGCATCTTTTTTGGGACTTATGGATTGTGTATTGTTGTTCAATTTGGGTTAAGGATGAAATTTTATTTTGTGGATCTAAGTTTGATAATTTTATTGAATATTGTTTGGTTTTTACTAATGCATATATAGCGTATTAGTAAAATTGTGTGACTTAAATTAATTTTTTAAATTAAAATTGCAAAATAGTTTTTTAAAAAAAGACATCCAGATTTGCCATTAAGCTTGACTTTTAAAATTAAAAAAATGCTTTAAAGCATTAAAAACTGTTTGAAAAGGGACCAAAAATTTTTAAAATTAAATTTTCATCCAAAAATGCGCACCAAATATCCAATTAGAAATCAATGTAATGACTTCATTACCACATTTTTAAATTATTATTATCTTCAGGGCCTAAACGTGTTATTGTTTGGGTTAAAGAAATGATCGAGTACCTTCCCTCGCACAGCATGACTGCTGATACTTTACATCGTCCTTATGTTACTGACGAATTGTATGTTTTATTATATTAGGGTTTTTAAGATATAATCGTCATTTACAGATAAACGTCTATATTTCTTTTCAGAACCAACAAAAAGAAGAAAATAATTTTTTTTCTCTCTTCATCTAACAAAAGAAACAAAATCAAATACACAATAATTAAATGATCGTTTGTGCGATGAAATATATGATGTTTATTTCTACGTAACAGATTTCTGTTGTTTCTTGAAAATAAATACAATGAACGAGAGAAAATATAAATTAGACGAAATTTCTTCTTGCAAGGAGTTCTCACTAATGTATAGGTTGTAATTTATTGATTAATTCTTGATAATTATTAAGTATGTGATTTTTTTCGTAGGATGGATTTATGTAAGTCAAACGCCTGATAATTACAGACTCTATAGAAGTTTATGTACTAAAGAAGAAATGCACAATTCTCAACTGCAATAAAATAAAAAAAAATTAGGTACCTAAAATACCTATTGATCTAATAAGTTGATATTAACAATTTTGTAGGATAATTACCAGTTTATTGAAACATTCAAAATAGATCAGACGGGTGTTGAATTAATAAAATTATATTTTTGACTACAGGAAAGGTTTAAACCCGTTTTAACAAAGAACCAGTATCACTATATTTTTTAGAATAAATTATGTCTATCAAATCAATATTATTTCTAATGACTTCAATAAATGATGCAGGTGTGGAAATTAAATTAAATCTTATTTGTATAGTTGTGACAAAAATCAACAGTCACAGTCATCACAAATCTAAAAGAGTTTTTCATATTCTGTAAATAAATCCTTTTGAAGCCAACCAACCTGAAAACTGATAATTTTCCAGCTGAAGTAACATCACTTAAAAAAATAATTACAGACATAAAAGGATTTCAATACAAAGTCAGTGAACAATCCTTGCGAAAAAAAAATATAGAAAAGAGAAAAAAAATCTTCCCCACAAGAAAGTCAAAGAACAATCAAAAAGGAATCTGAACATGATGATGCTAATTCTCACTGTATGGATAGAGAAATAACTTGGAAGAAATAACCTACCTGAATGTTTACTTTTTTTTAAGAAAATGAAATTCTTTGGAACAAACTTTTCTATTGAAATGTTATTGTTGCTATGTATGCATTGGTGCATAGAAAATCATAAATCAATACAGTAATTTAGCGCCGATGGATCTAATCGATTGTCTTCTCATTGTGTTGTCATAAAAAATTATATTATTGTTAGCTATAGAATTCGTCACAAAAGGTCCTTAAAATAATACAATAAGCAGCTTCGAGTGGGATCTAAACAAACACGGAAAAAAATGGGACATGAAAAAAGGATAAATTAATTAATTTTTTAAAGCTTATTTCGTGGTAAAATAAAATGTTATATTTTTTTTAACAACATGCTGCATGCAGCATGCCTTTTTGACAATTTTATTACAACGAGCCCATCTTTAGAATATGAGACACGTTCTCGAGAAATGCGATAACCATCAATACGATCATCATTATTGATTACACAATAAAATGATCAACAATCTAAATCGAAGGCGAGTGTGAGCGTTTTTCATGAAATGATTTTAATTAGATACCTTATTATGTCTGTTACTCATTCAATAATTGAATTCAATTAAATGGTTAAATTGTAATAATAAAAATCTATTCCAGGTGTTTCAACAAAAGACTCGAAAATAATATAATAAAAGATCTTTTACTTCATAATTTAGAAAATGTTCATGTACATTGAGGGATTTTTAATGTGGTGTGAATAGGAACTATAACAAGCCACTCAACAACAACAATGAGAGAAAAGTGGTTGTAAAGTCATGAATAATGAGAGTATGTGTCCTAAGCGCATTGTTAGTTTTGGTTACGTTACAGTGCTAATAAATTTATTGAAGATTTTTGAAATTTTAAATTTTTGTAGTTGCAAATTTTACTAATTTTTTTTATTCGCGTTTTATTTGAAAAGTCCAAAAACCAATTACGATTTTTGAATTCGTAATTGGTTTTTGAACTTTTCAAATAAAACGCGAATTAAAAAAATTTCAATCAAAAAAACTTGAACCTCATGTCCCAAATTGCGTCTCAAATAACACAAAGTTCTTCAGAAACATGCTCAATAGAGATGAGAAATATTTCAAAAAGAATTGAACTACTTGAATGAAGTCATAATGTTAAAAATCTACTTCAAATAGAGATATAATGAACTTAAATAAATATTCCAGTAAATTGTGCATTTGGCTTTTAAAATTGTAACTATACATACATATGTGGTAAATACATCAGTTAGAATTAATAATAAGTAAAAATCTCACTTAACCATAATATACAACGAACACAACAAATGATCTTCCGTTTTATATGAAGCAAAATTAAAATTAAATAGATTGCTATTTGGGCATTAACTATATCGCATGTGTATAAAAAAGAGACTATAATAATAATTCAATACAATAGAAATGCTTATGATGGATCACTTAATTTTTCATCGGGTATTAAGAGTTAAGTATGAGCGAGTCATTTAATATGAATACAGCTCACTGAATGCCATAAAGACATGATTATAGCAAAAAAATGAAGGCTGTTGAATCCTAAAAATCATACATATGTGAGAAAAATTTATGAGTTTGGAATGTTTTTGATATAAATTTGCAGCAGCGCTTTTGTGTAGATCTAATGCTAAACTTCAAAAAGTCTAATATGCAATCACACGTTTAACATCCTGGATGCTTCTTTTTATACTTAAATATAGGCAGACGTACATCCCAGGCGCCAATAAAAGCGACATTCCAATTTATTAAAAAAACAAGCTAAGATGAATATTTTCAGACACACTGAGCGTTAACTAGTACAAATGGCATTAAAATACTTTTCTTTCCTCCATCAGCAGACATCCATCATTTAATGAGAGAAAATTATTTCTCTATTTTGTTCATATCCACATAAATTTAATTTGAGGTGAGTCGAGTGTGAAAGGAATTTATGGAATGCAAGAAAAAATACCTAGGACGATTTATGCCAAGTCATTAAAATTTATTTATTTTTTAATAGTTATGTGAACCAGTAAAAATCATGTCAAAAGATATTTTGCGGGAGATTTATAAGCAAATTAGCTATGGAAGACAAAAACGGACACGAAAATTTTTATCAGCAATTTTCATAACTTTAATGCTCAAAAAAAGTTTTTTTTTTTTTGTAAAAGTACCGTTAAAATTTTTCACTCTTCATTAAAAAATTTAATTTCTTTTTTTTTTCTGCATAGCACAGATGAACACAAAAAAGTGAGTCAAGTAATTTCTCAATACAAATGCCATCATCTAGAAATGAGCGAGCGAGTAAGTAAAGTCAATTTTGCTGTTTGTATAAAACCATTACCTCAACATATAATATGAAGCCTGACGCTTAAAAAAGGGAAGGAATGAAGCAAAAAGGCAGCAAGCAAGCAGAAAAAAATATTGTATAAAGAAAGAATCACGAAGTGCCAAGCGAAAACCAAAGAGAGAGAAATTATACGAAAATTGCAAAATAATTGATAATGATCTGTTGTCGTTATTTATTTAAAAAGCGCAAATAACGATAATGCGAGTAGAAATGAATGAGTTGAAATGCGACATATAAGAGAATAATATAATACAAGCAACACAACAAGAGAAGAAGAGAAAAAAAATATAAAGATTAACAAATTCTGATATTACTAATAATAATACTGCATGTACACACAACAATTGTATCAGAGAGAAATAAATAAATAAATAAATAAATAAATTCCAACATCAATTGGAAACTCCGCCTTGCTTGGTTCACTTGGAAGTTGATATTTCTTCTGTACTTCTTGTGTCTCTTCAATCTGCATTTTTTTCGCAGGCTTTTCTTTCAGACTGCATGTCTTTTTTGTCGTCGTTTTGTTTTTGTGACTGGAATGTTTGATTTATTTTTCTTGAAGGAACTAATTTTACGACTATTGTCTTTGGTTTTAAAGTTGATAGCTGAGTAGGTTAAAAAGAATCTTATTATAGGCTCAAAAGTAAATGTCTTCAATTTTTTTAAGTATGAAACTTTATGAAGGAAGATTCAAATCACTATTTTAAAAAATTCTTTAAAAGTGCGCTTTAAACTCCGTCATCTAAAGGACTATCAATGATTCCAAAATAATCTTATTCCTTCTCACTCTTTGTAGTGGATTTGCTATTTATTGTAGAGCACAATATAATATTTTTATTATTATTATCATGGCAATGTGTACCAACTTGTTCCAGCCATCTCTTTCGTTCATTCCTTATTCACTCGCTCATTCACCGACCGACTCCACTTAGTCTTTCAAGTTCAATGCATAGTTTATTGAATTCATTCATTAATTTTTCAATATTTTCGTCCTCATCGATGTTGCTTTAGCTGGTTGTGTGTATATATCCATTGCAAACAAAAACGTAATCATCGTTTACAAATCTGCGGTATTTTTCAAATGGAATAAAAATCTGAATCGGAATGGAAGGAATTATTGAATACAAAATATATGTATTATAAAAAAGTGTTGAATTTTCGCTCCGTACCCGATATGCACTCAATTTATATTGTTTTATAAATGGGATTTACTTTTTGGTATGAAGGTACAGAGAATATTGTATTTATGCACACACATTGCACGCTTGCTGATTAAATTTGAAGTGGCGCATAATGCAAGTCATGGCAATTTTATGTTGGATGTTTATATGCATATATAAAGATTTTTCATGAAATAAAATGGCATGAAAAGGAATTGAAACAATGGTAATAGCAAATTTGTTCAATTACAAATTGAAAATCGGATTTGAGTGAAAATGGTTGGTTGCTGTACACTCATACATTTAATATTAAGCCCCCATGAGTAAGCAAGAAAGTGTGCATATAAACGGAATGTAGAAAATTTCATGCTGATTAGAGATAAATTGTGCATTTATTTGGATTTTCAACGAATTTTCAAAGTTTAAAATTTCATTTTGTAAAATAAGTTCTTCAATTTAATAAACTCAATTTGGGCCACTTTTAATAAAAATTTGAAAATTTCCATTAACTCATTCTGCTTGAACCATTAGACCATCATCATCTTCCCGTACAATCTACCAAGCAGTCACGCAAAATAAGCACATAACTAAATTAACTTCAAAATATATTTGAAAACTCGAGAGAAAAGTTTTCATATTCGTGTTAATTGTAATTGATTCGATTACTGTTTAATAAACAAAAGAAAATTATGAAAATTGAAGTATCGAATCACGATTTGGAAAATTTCCAGCTTATTATGTTCGATTGTGTACATGCGAATTTATATAATTTTCATATTTCATTATAATTTTCTTTTTTTCTGAGCTCGTTTATGTAGGTGAAAGAAAAACATTGGATATGTCTACAGATTTGGGCATTACTGCATATTTCATGAGATAAAGTTGATTATATCACTTTCTACATTGATTTTAACGCCTTTCGAATGAAAATATTGATTAGCCATGTGATTAATATATGAGTTTTGGATTTTTAAATTTTTTGTGCTTAAATTATTTTAAATTAATTGCCTTTACACATTTATTATGATCTTAAATTGGTAATCTCTTGTAAATTAATTGAATGACTGTGCATGATCAATAAATCTTGTGCTTTATGGTTTAAAAAAATTTTGAGATAATTAAGATTTTATGAAAATAATTTGCAAAATTTTACAAATCCTTGTTTTATTCGAAATTTTAAAGGTTTTTATGAAGATATTCAAAATTTTGCAATTCTCATTAAAATGTTAAATTCCGTCTGAAATATTCCATAGAAATTCAAATCTACTTGTTCATCAACAACCCCAAAATATATCTCAGGAAGATTAAATGAAACATTTTTACGGGTCGACTGAAACAAAAATTATAATCGAATTTACGTCAAACGTGTTTTGATGAACTCAACTCAGCTCATGAAAGCGATTATTAATGTCAATAAAAAGATAATGGAAGCAAATTCAAAATTGCGTGATTTTGCTTGAATTATTTCTCATTTTATTTATGATTTTTTTTTTTCCTCTTCCATTCCAAAAATTTATTGAAGCGAAAAGAAAGAGAAAATAAAAATATTTTCCCATCGTCTCTTTCTGTGAGGTCCTTTCTGAAATCCTTATTGCTTAATTTTTTTTTATACATTTTCTTCAAAAATCTTAAAAAACATTTTTATGGATGACTGCCACAAGAAACATCCCTTATTTAACTTATTAACTTTTATTCTGTTTATTTCTTTACAACATGTATTCATGTACAAAAATGTAAGGCACTCAATATCTTATCTGCTTAAAAGTAAAATTGTATCTCTTTTTGAACCCCATATAGATGTGTGCGTGAAGTTGGGGCGTGACCAATCGAATTGAGGGAAACGGGGTATGCAGAAATCAAGTAGAATTTTGTAGTCCTCCAAAATTAAAAACCGGAATTTTGTAGTCCCTCATGGGTCTGAGTACTGAGCATCTGAAGTTGGGGTCTCACCAATTTTCACTTCACACCCAAACTTTTTCTTATAAGTCTTGAAGGATTTGTTAATATTTTCTGAAACTTTGCCTGAATTTTGTAGTCTGTCTGAGGATTATAAAAAACTAAAAGAATTTTTTTATTTCACCGTTATGTGCAAGATATAATGAAAACAAAAGGGATCGGAGGTGAAAATTTCGCTAAATTTAAATTTCATCTCATTTTTCAAGGAAATAACGAAATGAATTCAAATAAAAACTATTTGTGAATTTTGTAGCCTTATTGAACTTTGCATTTTAGCTTTTAGTTTTTTTTATTTCTACATATTGGTGAAAAATGAGCGATTTTAAAAGGGAAAGGTCGTAAATTTTTAGGTAAATTAATGAATTTAATTCTATAAATCTCTTTGTTTTTGACTTATTATTAATGTTATGGATTATAATAACAAATAAATACAGTAGAATTACTTTAAAATAAAAAAATCTTGATTTTTGTTAGTTTTTGTCAACCTATGCGAGTTTGAAGAGTAGAAACCACTAGTGTACACTCAAACTGTTACTGTGCCTAACTGTCTTAATATTTTTTTATTCTGTTTTCTGTATTTTGTAGCTAAGAATAACACCTTTCCATTGATATACAAACCTTTTGTATTAAGTTCCACCTGCTGGAGAAATTTTTTAAAAAATTAGGGTGATTTTGACCGACCAAACTTCAAAAATCGAATTTTTTTCAAATCATCTGAAAAATCATTTTTTGTTACTTTTTGAATTTATTTTGACTAATTATGACATAAAATGACCAAAAATACAGAAATAAATCTTTTGGAGATTATTTTTTGGTGATAAATACAAGATAGCCAAAATCACACTAAGATTTGTTCAAAAGATTTATTTCTGTATTTTTGGTCATTTTATGTCATAATTAGTCAAAATAAATTCAAAAAGTAACAAAAAATGATTTTTCAGATGATTTGAAAAAAATTCGATTTTTGAAGTTTGGTCGGTCAAAATCACCCTAATTTTTTAAAAAATTTCTCCAGCAGGTGGAACTTAATACAAAAGGTTTGTATATCAATGGAAAGGTGTTATTCTTAGCTACAAAATACAGAAAACAGAATAAAAAAATATTAAGACAGTTAGGCACAGTAACAGTTTGAGTGTACACTAGTGGTTTCTACTCTTCAAACTCGCATAGGTTGATAAAAACTAACAAAAATCAAGATTTTTTTATTTTAAAGTAATTCTACTGTATTTATTTGTTATTATAATCCATAACATTAATAATAAGTCAAAAACAAAGAGATTTATAGAATTAAATTCATTAATTTACCTAAAAATTTACGACCTTTCCCTTTTAAAATCGCTCATTTTTCACCAATATGTAGAAATAAAAAAAACTAAAAGCTAAAATGCAAAGTTCAATAAGGCTACAAAATTCACAAATAGTTTTTATTTGAATTCATTTCGTTATTTCCTTGAAAAATGAGATGAAATTTAAATTTAGCGAAATTTTCACCTCCGATCCCTTTTGTTTTCATTATATCTTGCACATAACGGTGAAATAAAAAAAATTATTTTGGTTTTTTATAATCCTCAGACAGACTACAAAATTCAGGCAAAGATTCAGAAAATATTAACAAATCCTTCAAGACTTATAAGAAAAAGTTTGGGTGTGAAGTGAAAATTGGTGAGACCCCAACTTCAGATGCTCAGTACTCAGACCCATGAGGGACTACAAAATTCCGGTTTTTAATTTTGGAGGACTACAAAATTCTACTTGATTTCTGCATACCCCGTTTCCCTCAATTCGGTTGGTCACGCCCCAACTTCACGCACACCCATATAGATTCAATCGGAGCTCATACATATGGAAGAAATTATAAATTGCCTTAACTTTTTTTTTGCCATGTCATCATGTTTGTTGGAAGGAAAAGTGGATTATAACGATGATGTTGGGCAATTAACATGCCTAATTGATATGAAGATCTGTGAAATATGTTGCTACTTAAGTTCTTGAATGAATGATGATGATTGTCTGGGTGGTATATGAGTGAAGATTTATGTCGTTTAAGGGATATCAAGTGCTTCATTTCATTTCGTTTCGTCTTTTTTTGTGTATGCAGATGATGACTTCGATTTTTATGTGAGAGAAATTTTCAAATTTTATGTATTTTGAAGGAGTTTTAAGGGATGACTTTAAGAAATGTTTATGTCCATTATTTAATGTTTGGAAAGCAATAGAAATAATTGACAAAAGTTTTATTATCTTTCTATCTTCTGCTTGCACACTTTAAATTTTTTTTGAGACTGTATAAAAAAAAGAAGCCTTTTTAATATCTCAAAACTAACATGTTTCTATCAAGGATCATTTAAAAAAAAAAAAAAAGAAAGAAAATGGTACATTTCAAATAAAAATATGACTGACAGAAATCATCAGCAGATCATGTTTGTTTTAATTTGGAATTTGGGTTAATGTTACATTCCTACCATGCGCAGTATTGTCTAGAGTCTAGACTATCGAATTTTCAGGTGAACATTTTACTTTTCGACTTTGTTTTGGTTCGGATCTAAAAAGTTCAATAATGTCAAGTGTAAACTCCGCAAAAATAGGTTGTTTTGATCCCCAAACCCCCTCCCCCTGGAATATCTGACAGCTTTTAAATAAAATTAGATTCTTGACTGTCATTAATAAGACTTCAACTCTAAGAATATGAAATTTTCTATCATTGCTCCACTTTCAAAAAGTCTGAAAGCATGCAAAGAAATGTAAGACTTCAAATTAACCCCAATAATCGTAAAAAAAAGTTGCCTAAAAGCTCAAACTAACAGTTCGACGATTCCTGGTGTAGAGCTCATAAACTAAAGTTTTATCTTAAAATATTCCACTCAAAATTGATCGAAATCAATGAACCTTAATGCTACTATGATCACCTTCCATTTAATCATAAATTTTTATGAATCACATTATAAAGAATTCAAAGAATGTTTTGCATCCACCTAACTACTTAATTTCATTCAAAATAATATTAAAACATGCACCATCACCCATAAAATAAAACGAGACGAAGGAAAAACTTTCATAATCATCATTATCGTCATTACACAATTCTACCAATGCTATTCACATATATATTCACCTGAAATAATCCAGAGGGAATATTGAAAAATAAAGCTTTTATTTATTTTTATTTAAATTTAAATTTGATTCTTGTAGCATTTAAGATAAAGAGGAAAAAAAAACTATCATCATAATAATAATGACAATATGAAGAGGAGAGAAAAATACGAAGAACGTGCGATGTGCGATCATTATTGGATTTTTTTTTTCGTGTGTCTTTTTTCATCTCCTCAAATTAATATAAAATAAAAAAAAAATACAGAAGAGAAATAAATGTTGAGGTGAAGTGAAGGCAAAGAGGTAAAGCTAATCATATGTAAACATTTGATATCTTATTTTTCAAGCTTATACAAATGAAAATAATCATTAAAATAAAATCGATGACCGACGATAAATCTTAACATCAGCTTTTTTCAGCTCTTTTTTTTGGTGCAGGTAAAATGTTTAACAACATTATTTCGGTTATTAATCGTCGTCAATAAAAAACACCATTAAGAGAAAATATTTTTTCAACAAATTAACTTACAGAGCAAGCAAAACACACTAATCTCCATGAACAACAGAGAGTAAAAAATTGAAGTATGGAAGTTTGATGAGATTTTTAAATTTTGAAGGATATGAGACGCATTTTCTGAATCAGTTCGATGTTAAATTTTGGATTTAATTTTTAAAAATATCGAATTTGATTCCTAAATTTGACAATAAATTTCAGCTTGGTTCAAGTCAGCCATCAAAATTAATATTTTCAGAGCACATGCTCTATTAACAAAATTAAGCCAAAAATATAAGCAGAATAAAGTGATTGAGAGAGAAAATAAGAAATTGAGGAGTGAAGAAAAAAAATTATTTCCTTCTTTATTAGCAGCGATGTCTTCGTAATATAAATCGATCAATAATCAAAATTCTTTCATAAATAATACAGATTTTTGAGGAAGACGGAAAGAAGGAAAAGAGCAGAGCAATGCTATTTAATAATATCAGAAGACGGGATTTGAAAATTAATGTGAGGATTTCATCTATCCGGATATGTTTTCATTTGAATGTTAATTAGGTGCACATTGCCGTTGGTATTTGATGAATTCTGATATTAATTGCTATTTAATATTAGAAAAGATCTAAATTTAGCTAAAACCAGTTAAGGGTTCGCTCACTTATGACATTCATCAAAAACTTTTAGACCCCCTCTGTCACAAAATCTTCAAGTAAAAAATTCTATTGTTTAAAACTGTCACACAGCCTTAGTGTAGGAGAATAGAGTAAGTTCCCTTTAGAACTCCACTCACTTCCTATACCTCTCTAAAAATTGGACGTAATAAGTAAACGACCTCTAAAACTTTTCAATACTTTTTAATTGAAAAATATTAAATCCGACTACCGACATTTCGAAATTTGTCAGTTAAATACAATTAAAAATTTGAAAATAAAAATTGTGAATGTGTTGGTGAATTTTTTCGCCAATTTTTAGATAATTTGTCGATTAAAACTTGTAAATATACGCTCTATTGATTAAATGATAGAAAATTCGTCAAAGAATGCAATTCATTTGAAAAATCAAGATCCAGAATGGAAAAATGTAAAAAATTTTGATTTTAAGATTTTTGTTTGTTTACAAAATTTTTTGTTTACATTTATTTTCGAAGTTTTCGAAATCAATTTCGAAAAACTTCGAACTGAAGTGACGGTAGTCGGTATTAAATAATTTAAGTTTTTTGCATTTATTAAAAAACTATTCATCATTAAAAATAAATTTAACCCTAAATATAGTAGAGTAACATGCAAGGATTCAAATATTAGTAAACTCATCCGGATTATCATTTTTTCATAGTCATTCAAAAATTTATTATAGCCCATGAGAACTAATCTTTTATTTATAAACTAAAAGTCAAAACAAAAATTACATTAACATACGCACGCGGAAGAAAATTGGTAGTCTCCCAAAATAATATAAATATATCGATGATGATTCATCCTCTTTGAATCTACTTATTCCAAACAAATTACCTTAGGAATTTAGATTATTTCATAGCTGGGAAAGTACCGCAACAATTGAATGAAATGTGGAAATATTTGAAATATTTTCGGACAATTTCTCGTAATATTTTTTAATTTTAATAAATATACCAAAAAATAAACATCCGAAATTACCGAATGATCGAATTAAGATGATGATCATAAATGGGTAAATTTAAGAAGAGAGAAAATTCTACACGAAATGTAGCGCAGATTATTTATTATCCAATTTATTGTAGAAAATCGTTTCAGGATTTTTTAGCTCCAATTATTATGATTATGTTTAGAATGTTAGGAATTGTGCAGAATATACAGGAAAAGAAGGAACGATGATGACGAGAAAAAAATATTTTCTCAAGCACCTCTCGTGCTTATTATTTTACTTTCTCACTCAAATCGTTTGTGTTAAAACAGAACAAGATCATAAAAATGTTTATAATGAATGGAATATTAAATGATATATCCAAAATGGATCATTAGGAGTTAGAAAATTATTCAATAAAAAAGAAAGGAGGGGAATCAATTTAATTAATTTATAGCATATGTGTACGATTGTTGTGACGATGGTCAACAGCAGACATGAGAAGAAGTTATAAAAATCAATGAATTAATTAGGTATCATAAAATTATATATATGTATTTAACAACAAGAGAAGAAGGAACGAAATCTCTTTATATCTTCATGTTCATCGGCCAAAACATCGTCATTTAAATAGTTAGTTTGGGAATATTGTTATTTTATTTAAAACAGGTTTCAATTTACACACAATTCTTTCTTGCTGACTTTTTTTTTGTTCGTATCGATTTCATTCTCATTTTTATGAAAATATATAGTTCGTCACCTTCTTTATTGATGAAGCCTAAAGTCTCATAAAACACTTTTAAAATTCAATTTAAAGAAACATTTTAAATATACATATAAAGTTATCTTGTGGAAGTTGAACAAAATGAAATGAGCATCATAAAACAGTGTGATATCAAATTTTTTTCGTCTCCTTCTGTCTTCTTTATTTTATTTTTTTTTACCTCCTTACTTCTCTATTTCGAAGAAAAAAAAGTTTTTTTTTATATATTTTTACAACTTAATTAAACCAAAATAAAGTGGCTGGGAACTTTCAATTAATTATTAAAAAGACGTTTTAAAGATCGTTTAAATTCCATGTTAATTAGTTGAATAAATTCGTAAAAAAAAATATTTATTGCAATTCAGTATCTCAACACTTTAGATATCATTCTTCATATAATGTCTCATGTTTACGTCTTTTCTGTCTCACTCTAAGTATATCTCTTCATTACCACAAATTCCACGATTAATTGGGAATAAAGGTAGATTGAGAGGGAATAAAATAAAATTCTTTAATTGCATTATTGAATTTTAAATGTATTTTTTTTTCTCTGCGAAACTTATGCTCTTATGGACGAGTTTGTACAACTGTTACATTCGTTAATTGATTATAAATGATTGTCTGCAGTTTTATGACTCAAATAAGACTAAGTAAAGATAGCTTGAATGCATGATACAAAATCTAGTTTACTTAATTATTGAGTGTCAATTTTAGTATTATCAAGAACATATTTTTTAGTGCATTTTTAGAAATTTGTTTTCAAAAAGCAAGCTTAATCATACACTTTGTTCGGTCGATCATACATAAAAACTTCTTTGATCAACATATTTTAATCTAGACATCGTAAGGAGCTCTTTTTTATTTTATTAGCTTCATTTGATCGAGTTATTCCAGACACGGCTATTAAAAGTCTTAAAATCGAGTTTAAACTCTTTAATTAATCAACTTTTAATTTTTTCATCCAAAAAATGTGGGTGCGTTTAGAAATTTAATTTTTTTTAATAGAAAAGTTTGAATTTCTAAAAACAGCTAAATCGTAAAACTAATTTTTAAATAAACAATCTTTTCATTCATCTTCGAATTAAATCAGAATATACGCCATAATCATCGATTCCTTAAAATTTATCTTGCAGATCTCTTAATAAATTAAGTTTATTACCAACAAGTTTTCAATCAATTTATCAGTATACAGTTTCTGTTAATTAATTAGAATTATTCAAGTCGAATAAATGATTAAATAATAATTAATATTGTAAAATAAAACCCTTTCATAAATAATTACTGAATTCTCCTTATAAATTTTCCTTATTACATGCTCAACAGTTGTGAAATTGATAAATTAATTTACAAAGAAATTTTATTTCGCATGGAAGTTTTTAACGGTTTTGAAAAATTTAAATTTTTAGTTCATGACCCGCGTTCGTTATTTCCAGAGAGAGACTTTAGTTTTTTCAAATTCTCACGTCAGATTCGTGTGAAGAGTATTGTTCACTAAATTTTGCTTTAATTTTAAAATCTATCAAAAATCCAGCAAAAATGATTGGAAGATCACTCAATTTGTCAAGAACAACTTTCACAAACTTTGTTCGTCATCATTCACATGGTGGAATTCCCGGAGAGGTAATTTTTGGCATCTAAATTGCCATTTTTAAGTTGCATAATACTTTATCAGGTTATTGATTTTTTTCGGAAAAATTAACAAATTTATTATTATCGTTCACAGAACTTGCCATTCGGAATTCACAATAGATTCAAGCTTACAGCCTATTTCATGCTCTTCTTCGGATCAGGTTTTGGAGCTCCTTTCTTGGTTCTTCGTCATCAACTTTTGAAGAAGTAAATTCTGTAAGTTACGCCTATCATAAAAAATTTATATCCAATTTACTAATTTGATGCCTCTTCTAATTTTAGATAGTTATTCGATAATTCCTTTAGTCATTCTGGACATAAATGGAGCATTAAGATAATGTTTATTTTAACAGAAGTTGTAATTAATTTGTAATTCGAGAGAAGTTATAAGGAAAAACTCCCAAAATTCAAAAAAGTGGAAATAAATACTTATACAAATTAATGTAACTTATCAATTGGCTTTAATTTTTGGTGCTTTCAGTGAGTTTTGAATCTGCTGGATTTTTTTTTTGATATCTTTACTGGATCTTTATTAGTATAGTAGAGAAATTTTTGATACATGAATTATGCCGTTATTAGCACATAATTCTTGCATGACATAACTTATCATATCATTCATTTTGGCTGTTATTCCCATACTGATATTGTTTGAATTGAATTTTTTAATCTCAGTAGTCCATTTCTATTAAAATAAGTTAATTCTGTGCTTGTTATAATCGAAGATGCGTTAAGCATCAATAAATGTCAGTTAGTAATAATCATATTAAACAGGTGTGTAAGAATTCACATAATCATCAAATAAATAAGTTAAGATACCCTTCATTGCTTATTTGCTTTTATTCAGTTAAAAATTTATCATACAAAAAAGAAACTTAGCTTAGATTAATTCACTTCTTTCGCTGATATTTATATTTAAAGATTTCATGAGGAGATTTTGCCATTTCTCTGAGTTCTTTCGGTTTAAATGCACTTTTCTGCTTTTTTGTTAGATCCTTAACTAACATTTTTCGCTGGATTTTTGCTAGTTCCTTCTCTCGTTGCTTTCGTTTCTCTAATTCCTTGTATGCTTTATCACGTTCCTGATTTAACCATATTGTATCCTCGTCAAGTATTTTTGATTCTGTTTTAGTCGCACGCATTGATTCATTTAAATTCCTTGCTTCATTCATATCGTCCACAAAGAATATGTGTTGATTCTTGACTTTCTTCTCATGACTGATGAAATGTAGTTGACTCTGAAGTCTCTGGATCTTTTTCCTTTCAACTACTCGCTTCATATTTATGTATTTACTGTCCTGTGTTTCCATCAACTTAATTTGTTCTGGCGTTAAGTCTTCTTCCTTGTCTTTCTCATAATGCTCATCTTTCTGGATCTTTGAATTAATCATATGGTGATAAAATTCATCTGGATTTTTATTTAATGCTTTTTTACGTAAAAGCTTTATTGTTTCTTCCTTTTCATTGCGATCTTGAGCTCTAATTTTGTAATCTGGAAGTTAAATTTTTAAGAATTTATTGGATGAAATTTTAAATTAATTAAATTCTTACCTTTCTTCTTTTCTAATATGCCTAACTTCTCGCGAGCTTTTGGCTGAGCACGTTCTCGATGAGTTTTCTGGTTTAATTTTGATGCTTTCTTAAACGATGACATTTTAATTTAATAAAAACTAAATCACACGTGAAATAGCGCAAAAGAATTATTTTTGAAAATAAACAAACCAAAAATTCATAGAAGTTAAAAGCGCATTTTAAGTTTGTCAGTCTGACATTGAAGTTTGAAATTATTTTGACCGTTAAGTAGGAACAAACTTAGCAAAAACTGAAAAATTTGAAATTTACATTTTGAAAATACAGTTTTTTACAAGGGCTTTAAAAAATGTTGATCAGATCAAAACTAAGCAAATTTGGAATTTTTAAAATTATTAAAATTTAATAGAAATCAATTGAATTAAATACTAAAAACAGTTAGTACTGATAGTTAAGTGTCAAGACAAGCTGGGGAAGATGATCGTTTATTGAAATTTGTATTGGAAAGTGGAAAATTTAAAAGTTCAAACAAAAGAGTCAAACTCTTAACATTTTATATACAAAAAAATTTGAGTAATTTGTTCTTTCGAATGATTTAAAAAAAAAAAGATCCAGACGTGTTGTTAAATTGGAATTAATGATCATAATAAGGAGATAATATGCAAAATAATGATAAAAAGTTGATCAGAAAGTGTATAATGAGAAGAATAATGTCAAAATGAAAAGTATATTAATATATTTAATAAAAATCGGATAAATAACGCAAAAAACGGAGAGAAAAACGAAAATAATAATAAAAGTGCTAATGTGAATGATACAATATTTATAAGCTTATGTCGCCGATTTTAACCGGCATAAGTGTTAAATAATACAGTTTTTATTTTATTAAACAAGAGATAAAACAAAAAAATAAAGAGAAGACAGAAAAGTCTATAATTTATTTTGTGTGAAAAGAAAATTATGAAAAAATTCCGCAATCTATTTTGTTGGAAGTTATTAACAAATTTGCTGTTCCTCATCATCATCATCATCAATGGAGCTTGTAAGTATACACTCGATTAAAATATATATACATCCAAAAATATACGATCTGTGCTTGCTTGCTTGTACATCTTTCGTCTCTTCATGAGGTTCTTTTTTTTTTCTTTCCGTTCCTTCTTTTATATCTATATGTAAAAGTTTAAAATTTATGACTTAGGCAAAATAGATAGAAAAAAAAATTGAGAAAAGAAAAACGAACACAAAAAAAAACCCCTCTCAGCACGAGAACAATGATCGCAAGATAAGTAATTAATTAAAAAATCTTGTTTATACGTAAAAAAAGAAAAGAAAGAAAAAAAAACGCACATAATCAGGGTGTATATGCTTTCGTTTCTTCTCAATCACTTCTCTCCCAATTATTGACTCGTTGATTCAACTCTGAACATTTCATTCCTCTTAACATATCCACACAAAAAAAAAATCTCGTATAACATTTAATTTTATAACATCAGATTTTAAATAAACAGAATTTCTTTTTTTTATTCTCTCTTTCTTATTCACTCACTCAATTCCTTAAACGAAGAATGAATGAAATATCAAGCCCAACAAGAAATCTACATAAAAATTTATCAAAATTCAGTGAACGAGGATCATAAGAAATGAAATAACATAAAGAGAATGAACGAATAAGAAGAAAACGAGAAAAAAAATAAGGCATAAGAAATAATGTTCATAACAATTATTGACGAGAATGATGAGCAGGTTTTTCTGACACACCTTCCATCTTTTCCGTTTCGATTGACACAATCATATTGGCTGACTGTCTAATAATCAAGTGCCTTGTCAAAAATTAAGAGCATGTCAAAAATTATAATATATGACTTCATATTATTTTTTGCACTTGTATTGCACGTTATCAGAGAATAAAGAATGAATGTTATTGACTTTATCTTAACAACATTGTGTGGCACTAAGTGATTCGAAAATCAAATTTCAACCTTTTTTTAAAAAGAAATTATCATGACTACTGAAAGTCGTTTTGAGTCAGTAATTTTTAGAAATTAGTGATAACAATTTTTGCAATGTTTGAGACAGCCTAACATTCGACTTAATATACTCATTAGTGTTGGAATTGATTGTGTCAATAATTTTAAAAAGCGCTTGTTCAGTCAAAATCCTGCTTTATCATTCAATCTTCAGTCACAGGACTCTTGAATTTAGGAATGTCATTGCAAGTGTTCACAAAACTCTTCATTTATGCTCTTCAAATTCGTCAACAAATCAGTGCCTCTCATACTTAACTCTCTTTAGTGTTAGAGGCCCTCACAAAAAGTTTCAGCTGCAGCAGCTTATTAAAATCGTTTCATATCAAGCTATAATCGCGAAACTTCTCAATTCTCGCATAATTAATTTTCACCATCCAGAAAAAAATGTACGGCAATAAATTTTGTTTCTGTTAGGAAAACGATTCTTCTTTTATTTTATTTTTTTTTTGTGTAGTTTCTAGCTGCTTTAATAATTTGCTTGTTCGTGTCAATTAAAATCTGTCTTATATCTTGTTAAGCTAGAGTAAGTGAGAGAAATGAAGAAGAACAAGAAGAAAAAAAAATTATGCATTAAGTATCATTTAGTCAATGGCACCATGTAGCATTTAAGCATGTCTAAATAATCTTCTTTTTATTGTGCGATTAATTCTCCATCATCTTATTGTTGTATTTCTTCTTATTATTTATCTCTGGTTATGCTTTCACCTTCGTATTCGTATATACTCTTGCGTGGTGGCTTGTTGTTGCTTTTTAACACATCATTAATTCGTCTTTTTAATAAATTGCTTGCTGCTTTCATATAGGTATTTTTTTCCTCTTCTTGCTCTCTTCCTTCTTTCCATCCTCTTTCATTATTATTATTTTTTTACGTTGTATATTCTTAAGAATCTCTTTCTCGATTTACATGTGATGGATATTCGTTTTGCCTTTTCGTATGTATACAAACAAGACAAGTACAGTGTAGTGTACAGAAAAGGAACAATTTCTTTAGCATTTTTTTATTTACTTTTTTTTCTTTTGTTATTTTGCTGCTCAATAATTGAACATTATTACATAGTTGAAGAATGAAAAAGTAGAGAACGAGAAGAACGAATAATAATAAGAATACAAAACAGCACAAAAAAAAGAGAAAACAAAATTCTCGTTAGCAATATATGATGAAGTATATTTCCCAACTGCACAAGATTTTAATCTTTCATCTCGTTCTCCTCGGTTATATTAAGAATGAAACAATTGCAAATTATATGAGTGCTCAATATAACACTGAATTATGAGTTTGACGATTGTGGTTTATTGTTACTTTGGGGTTGTGGACTTATTTTTATCAAAATTATGAATTAAAAAAAAAATAATGTTTAAGAACGAAAATTTAATTTTTATTAAATGAAGATTTTGTGCTTTGAGTATAAGTCGTTTCGACAAAATTAGACAATTAAGACATTTCCATCTTCAAAGACTATTTTTTATGAAAAGTATTCTCAACAGCTGGCTTGAATGAAACACGTACAGTTTTTGATAGCTGGTCAAGTGCTCAAGTGATTGAAACATTATTTAAAAATGTTATTTGAAAAACACTTGTAACCCCTTATTCATTCAAAACTAAGAATTTATGATGTTCGGCATGCTTGTATTTGATTATTAATTTTTTTTTTTTTTCATTCATTAATTTCTTTTGAAATTTACAGATGCTGGGCCATCAACATTAAGAAACACACTCACTTCACATAGATCATCATCATCATCATCAACCCTTCTCGTATTCACAACATATCATGATATACGCATCGCAAATTTGTCACAGAATCATGTTACCAGCATTACTACAATTACAAAAGACTTGGTTGAAGGAGCCGGATTGGATTTTTATTATGATAAGCAATTAATATGTTGGACGGATCAGGGAACGGAAGCAATACAATGCAAGAAAATGAATTCAACTTACTATACAGACGTGCAGCCAACAGGACAATCAGGAATAGAAGAATTAGCCGAAAATATTGATAAAGTAGATAAAGTCAGCATAATTACAAAGAGAATAGAGAAGCCAGAAGGATTAGCTATAGATTGGTATACAGATAAAATTTATTGGGTTGATGGTGAGCTTAATCGAATAGAAGTGACAACTTTAAATGGAAAATACAGGAAGCTGCTCTTTTGGTCTGATTTAGATCAACCTAGAGCGATTTCATTGATTCCTGCACATCAGTTGATGATTTGGTGTGATTGGGGAGAAGTTCCTCGCATAGAAAGAGCTTCTATGGATGGTGATAAAGACAGTCGAATGATACTCGTTAGTGATAACATTTACTGGCCAAATGGACTTACTGTAAGTTTTTCAAGACTATGATCTACTTTTTCTTTAAATTTTTCAAGACATCACTTTTGAATAAAGTCACACAAATTTTTGGAACTGACTGTTTGTTTAAAGAAAGATTGAAGTCATGCTGTACTCATGTGAAGTTTTAAACAGAAATAGGATATTTTATAGCTTCTTTTTAGTATCAAAATTTATTAAGTTGAATTGTGATGCCATGAAATTGGATCCAGAATCACAAATTTAGAGTTAATTGATAAACTTTTATTACCACTAATTTAGAAACAATAGAGAAACTTATCTATAAAGTCATAATTTGCCAATCCCTTACTCAGTCAGAAATTAGCATATTGTGAAATAGAATATTCATGCTTTTATTAATGATTAACGATTTTATTGACTTTGGCTATAGAAGTTTTATGTCGGCAATATAAATTGATAGAAAGTGACGTTGACTAAGTTTGCTATGAGATCATCTTTTCGCTAACGATTTGCACAAAGCGAAATTTATCTTCATTACGTTTAGTTAGATATTGAATCAAAAAATTAGAAGTTTTCTAGGGCCGACAAAATTTATAAACGATGTCCATTTAAATTTCAACCAATTTCAATAAATTTTTAATAATTGAATTTTGTTCAACAGGTTGACATTGAGAACGATTTGATTTATTTTGTGGATGGAAAACTTCAATTTTTGGATGTTATGAATTTAAACGGAACTGGACGTCGAACAATATTGAGAGATTTAAATTATCCGTATAGTGTAACGTACATAAATGATATGCTATTTTGGAGTGATTGGAATGCAGGAAAAATAAATTCCTACGATTTAACGACGGGTGAAGAAAAAGAAGTAATTGATGCTTCGGAAGTTCCTATAACTGTTCATGCATGGCATCATGCTCTTCAACCATCATCACCGAATCCATGCCGAACAAATAATGGAAATTGTTCTCACTTATGCTTGTTGTCGTCGACAAGTTCCAAGAAATATTCATGTGCTTGTCCAACAGGTGTGAAATTGATATCAGATACACAATGTGCTAATGGTCCACAAAATGTCATTTTTCTCGTACAAAGAACACAAATCAGTCGAATTAGTTTAGATTCACCAGATTACACGTGCTTTCCGTTGTCATTAGGAAAAGTTCGATCAGCAATATCCATTGATTATGATCCAGTTGATGATACAATTTTCTGGTCTGATGAGGATCAACGAGTAATAAGAAAGTCAAGACAAGATGGTACTTTGATCAGTGATGTCATAAATACAGAAATTAAACAGCCCGATGGAGTAGCTGTTGATTGGATTGCAAGAAATCTATATTGGACAGATTCTGGATCTGATCGAATTGAGGTGTCGAGATTGAGTGGACTTTATCGAAGAGTATTAATCAATAATAATTTAGAAGAACCTCGTGGAATTGCTTTAGCACCTACTCTTGGTTGGATGTGTAAGTATACTTATTCATCAATTCCTCTTACATATATAAATTTAATTCTTTTTATTTTTTTTCTTTCAAAAGTTTGGGGAGATTGGGGACGAAAACCAAAAATTGAAAGATCATCACTTGACGGAACTGAACGAGTTGTTCTTATTATGGATGATATAGGTTGGCCAAATGGAATTACATTAGACATTGAGATGAAAAAAGTTTATTGGTGTGATGCTAAACTTGATAAAATCGAATTTGCAAATATGGATGGAACAGATAGAAGAGTCCTTTTGAACGAAAACTTACCTCATGTTTTTGGTCTAAGTGTTCTTGGAAATCATGTTTATTGGAGTGACTGGCAGAGTAGAAAGGTGGAAAGAGCGCACAAAGTTACTGGAAGTGAAAGAATTGCTATCGCTGATAACTTTCCAGAATTGATGGGATTAAAAGTGACCAAGTTACAAGAAATTAAAGGCATTAATCCATGTATGAATAAAAATGGTGGATGTCAACATTTGTGTCTTAATCGTCCTCATGATTATGTATGCAGATGTCAAGTAGATTATGAAATCGGTAAAGATCGCAAAAGTTGTAATTTACCTTCAGCATTTATGTTATTTGCAAAAGGAGATAATATTGGAAGATTAAGCATAGAATTTAGTGACGAACAGAACTACAACGATCACATTATTCCATTAAAAGATGTACGAGATGCAGTCAATATGGATGTAGACGTAAGTGAGAGACGAATTTATTGGATTGATCAGAAGTTGAAGGCAATTTCAAGAGCTTTCATCAATGGTTCTGATGTTCAAAGAATTGTTGATTTGGGCTTAGTTTCACCTGAAGCTGTTGCTGTCGATTGGATTGGAAGAAATATTTTTTGGGCTGATTCAGATGCCAAGAGAATCGAAGTTTCACGATTGGATGGTACAAGTCGAAAGATTCTTGTATGGAAAGGAATTGAAGAACCAAAAAATTTAGTAATAGAACCTAAGAAAGGCTACATGTTTTGGTCGGAGAGACCATCAGATACAATAAAAAGAGCAGCTTTAGATGGCACTGATATTCAGACAATTGTTTCTAATGCAAATAATCCAACAAGTTTAACAATTGATTCAGAAGGTAGACGACTTTATTGGTCAACGGAAGTAGAACCAACGGGAATCGAATCAGTTGACTGGGATGGAAAGAGAAGAATTTTATTAAACTTGGACGGTGGAGATGCTGAAATCTCATTTATGCCACGATCATTGACACTTCATCAAGACTTTATTTATTGGGTTGACTGGAATAGTGGCGACATTGAACGTGCTAATAAAGTTACAGGATATAATCGTACACTTGTGTACAAAAACTTAGGAGAAGCTTCAAGTCTTGTACTTTTTCATAACAATAAACAAACAGGAACTAATCCATGTCGTGTTAATAATGGCGGTTGTTCACATTTATGTCTGACATTGCCGGGACAACGAAAGAAGGTTTGTAGACCGAAATTATTGCTTAAAGTTTTTATTTATAAATTAATTTTCTGCAGTACACTTGTGCATGTCCAACACATCATACATTAGCAAGCGATGAAGTCAGCTGCATTCCACCAAGAAGTTACTTAATATACAGTATGAAAACATCTTTTGGAAGGTTGCTGCCAAATTCCAGTGATTCACCTGATGCTTCATTAACTGTGTCAACTAAATACATTAGGGCTGTGGAATATGATCCAATTCAGCACAATGTTTATTGGGTATGATTCTTTTCTTTAATACTAAATTATCAATCTTAATCATAACATTTGTAATATTACTTAGATCGATGGAAGAGGACAGATCAAAAAATCGTTAGAGAACGGTACCAAACCTACTTTATTAATTGGTGGATCTGGAAGTCACTCTCAGCCTTTTGACTTGGCTGTTGATATTATTGGACGAATGCTGTTTTGGACGTGTTCTCATGCCAATACAATCAACATCACTAAGTAAGATTGTTGATTTCTTAATATTAAACAATAAAACTAATTAAAAATTATTCAGTCTTGACGGGTATGCGATAGGAACTGTGGATACTGGAAACTCTGAAAAGCCACGAAGTATCGCTGTACATCCAACAAAACGATTGCTTTTTTGGACTGATGTTGGAAGTAGACAAGCAGTGATTCGTGCAAAAATGGATGGCAGTAGTAGCATGGTCCTTGCCATTCAGTTGGAAGGTGTTACAAGTCTTGCTGTTGA
Organism: Chironomus striatipennis; assembly: GCA_026123125.1. NCBI lineage: Eukaryota > Metazoa > Arthropoda > Insecta > Diptera > Chironomidae > Chironomus > Chironomus striatipennis. The sequence continues at coordinate 20,441,156 of CM047394.1, read as the reverse complement.
TCCAATTTCAAATTTGGTGTATTTTGCTCATGGTAGAAAGATTGAATATATGGATATAAGTGGAAAGAATAGGTACGGTTTACAGTTTCATTATTCATAGACATGGATTTTATCAACATTTATTTTAATCTATTCAGGAAAGTCCTAATTGCAAACAACATCAATCAAGTTCATTCGATTGCTGCTTTTCCAAATGTCATTTACTGGCTGGATGATAAGTTTGGACTAGAAAAAGCTACATTAAATGGAGAATTTTTAAAGCTAGACAAGAAATATAATCATATAACAGATATTGTTGCTGTTTGGCATCCTGAACCAAAGGTCATTAAGAATCACTTATGTATGTCATCTAGAAATAAATGCACACATATTTGCATTGCTACATCTAATAACAGCAAAGCTGATGAGTTTTGCTCATGCCCATCTGGCTTGATACTTTTGAAAGATAAGAAAAGTTGTGCTGCTTTACCTGTTTGTGGACCTGATCATTTTACATGCGCCTCACCCTACACAAGTAATGGATATTCTGGTGATAATCGAGATTGCATTCCTTATGCATGGAGATGTACGTATCTTCAATATATTTTTATTTTATTTTATTTTTCGAAAAAAATGAACTTTTCTGATTGGTATTTTTGTTTATGCTCCTTTAGGTGACGGCCAGAATGATTGTCCTGACAAATCAGATGAAATGGACTGTCCAACATGTAATAATGATCAATTCCGGTAAGTATTTATTTTAATATTTGAAAAGAAAAACATAATTAATTAATGTTCTTAAACTTGTAGCTGTAATACGGGCGAGTGCATAGACAAAAATTTCGTTTGTGATGGAACAACTCACTGTTCGGATGGCGGTGATGAAGCAATGTGTTGCAATCCAGGAGATTTTCAATGTGCCAGTAATCATGTTTGTTTACCACAAACTGTCTTGTGTGATGGCTGGGATCATTGTGCAGACGGTTCAGATGAAACAAATGAATATTGTAATGTCGTAACAACAAAACCACCGCCGTCTGATAAGAAATTATTTGTTGTCATTTTAATAGTACTAGTTTTAATAATATTTTTTGTCGTGTATATATTACAAATTTGTCGTAACAAATTTACTGATACGATTCGTGAACCAAAAGAGGATCAAGCATCAGCACCGCTTTCTCCCGGTGCATTAAACTTAAATAGTCTAAGAGTGACGAAGATAACATCAGTAGCTGACGCAGTGCGGCTAACGACAATGAGTAGGAATAGTATGAATAGTTATGATAGAAATAATATAACAGGAGCAAGTAGTTCTACAACAAACGGAAGTTTGATTGGTTATCCTTCAAATCCACCTCCATCGCCAGCTACAACATCAACACTGCACAATAATTATCCATATAAGCATTATAAAGTTATAAATCAAGCACCACCAACAACTCCATGCAGTACAGATGTTTGTGAGTCTGATTCGAATTATACACCAATTTCGGTAAAAAGTTCTAAAAGGTCTGCAGACAGCTGTTATGGTGCAAATATTTATATGGGCAGTATCAATGGCAGTACCAATAATAAATCATATTAAAAAATAATAGTTTTTGTAAATAGAAATTATATTAGAAATTGTGATAAAAATTGATAGCTTTTTCCTCGTGTAAGTACTTAAAATTTAAACAAAAGTAATCAAAAAAATCAAATCAAAAAAGCATTTTTAACTCCTCGATGCAATAAAAAGTTCTTTGAATTTAACAATTGTGCCAATTTTTATGAAAATTAAAAGAATGAAAAAGGAAAAAATTAGAAATTTTGTAAACCTCAGAGTAGCTATTTAAGTAAGATTAAACATGTCTGAATGATGTAAATTTGTTGGAGTTAATGACAAATATATTCCTTGCCAATATATCAAAATTCAATTGTCATTTGCTGTCGACAACTCTACTCATTCAGAACATATAATTACACAATCAATAATACTTAATAATTAATATAAAGAACGAAATGCCAAATCAATCAATTTAAAGATGTAGAAGAGATTCAATTATCAATTAGGATGTAGAAAAGACTTTATAATGTGCTATTTAATTAAGTGCCTCATTCATGCATTTTCTTCAACCTATAACAATGAGTATTAAAATCAAAATTTATCAGAAGCCTATACAATTTATGAAAAAAAAATATAGTCACTGTTGTGACTTAAATGCAATTGTTAGATGAGGTATTAAACTATTTTGAAAAAGTTCTATAGATTTAGAAATTGAGAAATAATCAAATTATTATACCCGATATGATTCATTTGGAGATGATTTTGTTAGATTTTAATTAATTAATTTTATACGTTACTGATAAAGAATTTCTTCCATTTTTTGTTAAGGTTTTGAGAATCAAAATTAAATTTAAATGTTTCATCTAAAGATTAAAATTGTTAATAAAAGATCTGACAAATTTCATTTCCAAAAGAATCTACACATCACAATTTTTGATGATAAATTTGCAAAGCATGGACAAGTGTCAAATAGAATAAAAAAAGACTGATAAAATTTTAAAATGTGTTGACTTAATTCATATAAAAATCATTCCATATTTCATGGATTTCCAGCTTGTGTTTGTAAAATCAAGTTCTTTGTAATAATTTCTTTCAATTCACTTGATTTTGAATTTTTATACATTTTACTTGAATTTAACCATTTAAATCCAACAGCCATACTTGACTGTAATTTTTGGGATTAAATTTAATCGTTCAAGTAAAATCAAACAAGTTCGAGTTTCTTCAATAATTTTACTTGAATTCAAGTAACTTGACCTTAAAATGTAACTTGACTATTCCAAGAGTTGCATTTGAATTTTTAAAATACGTTATTTCCATGATCAAAAGAATTTATCCCAGAAAATATTCACATGCAGAATTTGTCACCGATCCTTCTTCTTAACATCTAACTGGATATTTTTTATGGCTGGTATTAATGTCATTTTGAAATTTAAATTGACTAATTTTTATGTGATTTCAATCTTAATTTATCATTAAATAATTTGTTATCATCATTTTTTATTGCATATTTGGAATAAATTCAGAGACTGGAATTAGCTGTAAATTCATACTGCATTGTTGATGAATTTATTTTAAAACTCGAAAAAATATTTAAATTTGAAACTGCAAAAAATTATAATCAATTAACGGATGATGTCTGACCTAGTAAATTTTATTTAATGTTCTTCAATTTCTAGTATACCTAGTTCCAAAATTATCGAATTCAGTCCATTGTATTATCCAGAAGACTATTGCATTTAAAAAAGTGTTTGATCTCGAATTTCAAGCAATTTCACTAAAAATTATTATAGTCACAATAATTTATTCGCTGATTTTATGGCGAGGAATTTCGAACAAAATTGCTAATTTAAACGCCATGAATTCGCACATGGTGGTAATTCATTCGGTTTTTTTTTATTGCATTTCAATAAAAACTGAAATTCACCATTTCAGTTCAACACTTTAATATTTTGTGTCAATAAAAAATTAAGAAAAGTATTTCATATGGTGATATTTGGGGCCTTTTTTCGAATGTAATTGTCAACTACAATAAACAGCAGTGAGTATGTTTAAGAAGCGGCAAATTTCAAAAAGCAAATGAAATAAACAAATAAAGTATCGGCTTCTTACATCATCCATGACACAAAAGACATATCTGTGTGGCCCCGAAAAGTGAGACTTGCTCTGATATTCGTGTGTGTGCGACATTTATGAGAGTTAAAGGACATGACGAATTGCGTACTAACAAGGCTTTAAATGATTCTTCATGCATCATTTCCTTTTAGAATTCACTTGCTTTCTTCAAAAGAGCCTATTATGTGCGAAAAAAAAGTAAGGAACAATATCACAGGAGATTTGTTTTGTTCTCTTGCCATTTTTTACTTTTATTCTATTCTATATGTCACTTTGATGTTAAACGCTCAGCACTGGAGGTCCTCTTTCTATTAAATTTTCTCATACTTTCATACAATTGTAATTTCTGTAATGTGAACTATAAATATTTGAGATAATGGACTGGGAATGAGCAAAATTAAAAGGACAATATGACAGTACCAATGACCTCCAAAGGAGGTGAAATTGTTTTGCTTTTGACAAAATTATGGTTTAAAGGAAATTGCTTTGTTGGAGGTTACACAAGTGAGAATGTTTGAAATTTGTCGGCAAAATGTATTTCGATTCAATTAGATAATTGAGATTTGTTGAGGACTCTTTTGATCATATTGTGGTTCATGTTTATGAGAAATAGTTATAAGAAAAAAAAAAAATTGGCGGGAATTTTTAAGAATCAAAACGTAAACCATTAGAAATTAGGGATTCTATAATCAGGAAAAAAAATTTCTGTTTAAAGTTATTTAAATGTATTCTAAAGCATAATTTATGTAGGATCGTGTATGAAAGAAATGAAATTCAACAGAACATACAGAACAACCTGATTTAACAAAAAGAAATGATGGGAATTTTTAGAGTCTTTGCAACAGGATTCTGAATTAAATCATTTCAAGAAAATCAATTGTTCAATGAGCATCAATCATATTCACAATTGAATTGCTGAAAGTATGTTGCTACCGCTCCATCATTCTATGGTTACAATATTTTAAGGTTCCGTTTCAATTTCTTAGTCATTGCTTTAGTAACTTAGTAAAGATAAGTAAAGTTGGTAACAAAGTTTTCTTATAATAATTATTCTGGGAAGTGTAGGAGGATGTTGCTACTTACATTTTTTAAATCACCTGATTTCCGCCTCATAAATATTTATTCATGAAAAATTCCACCTCAATTCATTTTATTCTATAAAAGCACAATACGTAGGCTCAAGCATTATGAAAGTAAGCTGGCAATATTCCAAAATATTTGCAGCTTCACACAAAAAATTCATTCAACTGAAAACATTTTCAAATCATCCTTAACACTTCATCATCATCCTTTAAATCCAAATTCGAAGCCTGAATGATACGAATACCTGTAAGTTCAATGCGTGTGGCAACGAAATTCTCAGAATAACTTATCTGCAGGAATTTGCTCCATACCTTTACATCAGAGATTACTCAAATACTTTTGACAATATTTTGAATACTTTCTCCATAATTTAAAATTTTAAATGCAAATCGAATGCAATCATGACATGCTTGACAGGATTCTATTTTGAATTGAAAACAAAATAATTTTTTTTTGAAAAGATAATAAAGTTCCATTAAGCATAACGTTAAGGTTGATTAAGAAAATCCTTGAATTTAAAGTCATCCGATTAGTTACATACAGTGCAATTTTATGAACGTACAGAGAGAGAGAACTTTTAAAGGATAGAAGTGCGAACAGGTAAAGGTATAAAGTCTACAAAAATCAGCATGAAGGAAAGAAAAAAAATGTCAATGATTAATTTTTATGCAATAAAATTTTTTTAACAGGCAGAAAAGGTCGTAAAACAATGTTTGTTTACAAACCTTGTAGAAACATCAAAGCGACACTCGGACCCGCTGTCACTGATACTGCTGATTTTGTAAAGAATTCTCTCATGCTGTGTTCAAAAAAAAGGTAGGATTAACTTTCAAAATAAATGTATGCTTTAAATGTTTGAAACAAAATCAGGCTTAATAAATTTTTGTCAAGACTTTTGTTTGTGTAAATTTGTTAGATAAAATTTTGCAGACAAACCTTATCTTGATGCTGTTATGGAGCATGAAACGATTATGAGGTAATAGAAATTTATCTATGCTTTCTTAACGTAAACTGAACTAGTATCGATATTTAGCAATTCATGCTTTGGTTACTTTTGATGAAGATCCGATTTGAAGATATGAAGGTTTTGGATAAGACTTGGTATTTTCATAATTAATGAGTTTAAATGATTAGCTTAGTAAATATTTAAGATGTAGATGTTCTGTCAAAGTTTTAAAAATAAATTTCAAGTTTAAGGCTACTGTTGTTGTGCTTTATTCTTCAGAATTATATTATTTTGGAATATAATTACCCACATTCTAGTTCTTCCTTCTAATTGCTCTGAAACCCCTTTTTCTAACCTTAAAATAAGCAGATCTGACCTATATTTTTAATTTTATTTTCTTTAACAGCTTAAAAATCACTACTTGGTGAGTGCAAATGTTCACCATATTTACACCTAATGTAATCACAATCTTTATTACAAAATCCAATAAAACTTTTTTGTAAGGAGCTGCTAACCTAATTACTCAAAAATAAAAATCAATTCAAACAGCCAATAAAATCACACTATATTAGACCCCCTTTAAGTCCAAATATCCTCACATAATTGACAAAAATTTATTCACTGAATAATGAGTAATTCAACTGCACAATGAATAAATATCATAAAACCACTTTATTGCCTTCCATATCCAAACAAACACAAAAAGGTTCACAACAGAAGTTCACAAAAAAACAGCCCGAATCAATAAAAATAATTCAGGTTTTGTTGCTTTTTCTTCTCATTTTCGCGAATGAATAATATTTTATGTACGTATATTTTATTAAGATTACTGAATATGGATATAGGCGTTGTAATTATAATTCAAATTGTGTATCTCTATCTCTAATAATTCTCGTTTTATTTTTTGTTAGTCTACATGTTCCATTTGTCGATTTCACGAGCAATTACCTCGTTACTAAACCAGTTAGCAGTTGTTAATATTTTGTTGTTGCTTGGAAAGGAAAGGAATTTAGAGTAAACGCAATATCTGAAAATGTTTTAAGTCTGCGATTTTTATTCGGTGCAAAAAAAATATTTGCATTATCTGAAATGGGAATCTGGCATAAAAAATAGAAATTAATTAACATCCACGTGCATGCAATAATTCTTTTTTATACACAAAATTCTGTCAATTTTACAGCCTTGATTGTGTACTTCAAACATTATCTCGAGTGCTCTAGTTACTCAAAGACAACTTCATATGGCACAGACTGATGATGAAATTGAAAAAAGTTTTGCAGGCATTGAAACATTGCAAGTAAGTGGACGTAATTATGTAGCCACTTGTCATGGATTGAATTATGATTGTAACGGTTTCTTAACGGCTTTTATATTTGAATTTAAACCGGACTTTATATACCGGATTTTTAATAGAATAAAGTGTATTGAAGTAAGAAGACCGAGCATAAGATTATTTATTTATTTGAGCGATATTAAGCTCCGATAGGACATAACATTGGCGACGAGGACGAGATCAACTTAATTACAGCACAATAAACATGAATGTAAGTTATTAAAACTTATAAAATTAGTGAAAAGTGAAAATTAAAAAATTGTGTGAAAAAACATGCTTTAGAAAAGTTTAAATGATTAAATTCCTTAATTTAAAAGCTTTAAAACATTAAAATAAGATGAAACATACAATTAATAAATGATTTAGTAAGTTAAAAATGTGAAAATAGAAGGAATTTGTGAAAATTGATGTTAGAAAAATTTGAGGTTAATTATGAGAATGAATTCCTTACTGAGACGGATGATGTCAGAAGTAAGAGGAAATAAGTAGCCTAAATGAGACAGTGATGTCAGATTTTAGGAAGATGATTCCTTACTGAAAAGAAGTAAGAGGAAATAAGTAGCCTAAATGAGACGGTGATGTCAGATTTTAGGAAGATGATTCCTTACTGAAAAGAAGTAAGAGGAAATAAGTAGCCTAAATGAGACGGTGATGTCAGATTTTAGGAAGATGATTCCTTACTGAAAAGAAGTAAGAGGAAATAAGTAGTCTAAATGAGACGGATGATGTCAGATTTTAGGAAAGTGAGATAATTTACTGAGACGGATGATGTCAGAAGTAAGAGAAAATAAGTAACTTATTGAGACGGATGATGTCAGATATAAGTATTGAGAGGCAAAGAGGCCATTAAGAATGAAGTTTAAAGGCAAATGAGGCCACTGTGGAAAAGATATAAGAATTATTGAGTTGACAAGATTTTAATTGGAAATCTTTGGTTATTTGTAGGTTGACTGGTTTGATTCGATTCAGTTACAACCATTTAAAGAGAATGCTGAAGGATCAGCAGGAGTGAGATGGAAAAAATGGCTAAAACAGTTTGAGCTTTACTTGAAAGTCAAGAATATTGAAGATCCAGATATAAAGAGAACACATTTATTATATTATGGGAAAGATGACATTCAAAAGGTCTTAGAACAAGACGATGATAATGCTGATTATGTGTCTGATGCATATCAAAAGGCTGTACGTAAACTGAACAGTTATTATTTGCAAAAAAGTATCGAGAATTTATGAACGATCAGTTTTTCGTAAACCAGAACGAGATGTTGGGGAAAAGATTGAGAGTTTCGTTTGAGATTAAAGAAACAAGCTGAGTTTTGTGATTTTGGAGATCAGATAGATTGGATGATGGTAGATCAAGTCGTAGAGAAGATGAAAGAAAATGAGTTGAAGAAGAAAATATTGAAAGGAAATTTCAATTTGGAAGAAATTCAAGCAATGATATCGGCAAATGAAATGGTCCAAAAACAAATTAAGTCGTACGACACAGAAGCAGCTCCATAAAATGTCAATGCCATTTATAGTCAAAAACGTCCACAAGAATTTGATTGTTATGCATGTGGAAAGAGAGGACATCGTGCAAAAAGTTTCAATTGTGAGAGATACAGGCCACGAACAGCATCAATCATTAGAAATGTTACTTGTGAAGAGGATGTATACGATAACAGTGAGATTGTGTTTAATATCAATGCTGGCACCGAAGTTAATTGCATAGTTGGTGGAATTTCATTGAATTTTATAATTGATACGGGATCATCAGCAAATATTATTGGTGAAAATGATTGGAAACGGTTCGCAAGCAAATTTATCATACAACAACAATTGATTGGAACTGATAAAACATTTAAAGCTTATGGAAGTGTTGATTGTTTACATGTCTTAGGACGCATAAAAATGAAGATTGAAATTGATTGAAAGCAACATGATGATTGGTTTTATATTATTAAGAATGGCCAACGATCTTTATTAAGTGGTGAAACTGCTGAACGATTGCAGTTGATCAAAATGAAGAAAGAGGAAACATTCCCGAAATTACGTGATGTTAAAGCATACATACACATTGATAGATCAGTTAAACCTGTTATTCAACCTTACAGAAGAATTCCAATAGCACTTGAGAAAAGAGTGGTATTAAAATTAAATGAAATGCTTGAACAGGACATAATTGAATATGTAAATCATCCAGCTCAATGGATTTCATCAATGGTTATTGTCCCTAATTATCTGTATAGACATAAGACAAGTAAATAAAGCAGTGTTGCGAGAACATTACCCATTGCCAACATTTGAAGAACTTTCACATAAGTTGTTGGGATGCAAAATATTTTCAAAACTAGACATCAAACAAGCTTATCATCAGTTGGAACTAGACGAAGGTTGTAGACATGTTACAACATTTATAACTCCGTTAGGATTGATGTGTTATAAAAGATTATTATTCGGATTAAGCTCAGCTCCTGAAATTTTTCAAAGGGTGATAGAATTTATCATAAGAGGATTAGGAGGGGTTTTGATTTACATTGATGACATTATTGTGTTTGCTAAAACTCAGTCACAACATGAAGCAAGATTAGTACTACTGAAGAAACGATTAGAGAATCATAACGTGAAACTCAATGCAAGTAAATGTTTATTCAGCATGACAGAGTTGGATTTCTTGGGATTCCATATAACTCAAAATGGCATTAAAGTCAGTCAAGATAAAATCGACAGCATAACGAATTTTCGTACACCAAAAACGGTGGATGAGTTAAGCAGTTTTTTTTGGGACTGATTCATATGAAAGGACACAAGTTTGAATGGATGGAACATCATCAAGAAGCATTCATGAAGATTAAAAGTATTATTGGAAAACAAGAAGCGTTAGCATTATTTGATCCTAGCTGTCCAAAGTATTTATTTACGAACGCAAGTCCAGTTGGACTGGGTGCAGTGGTTGTACAAAAACAAAATGAACTGTTTCGAATATGTGCTTATGCATCTAAGACTCTATCGGACACAGAAAAGAGATATGCCCAGACAGAGAAGGAAGCTTTAGCAATTGTTTGGGGAGTGGAAAGATTTCATTTCTTCTTATTTGGAATTGACTTCACAATTTTAACTGATCATCGACCATTGACATACATCTTTAATGCTACATCCAAACCATATCTACGAATTGAACGATGGGTTTTAAGACTTCAAAGCTATTCATATAAGACTCAATATGTTAAAGGAAAGAATAACATAGCTGATCCATTTTCAAGATTATTGGAAAAAGAAAATAAGGAAATAGAAAACCTCGATTCCTGTGAAACTGTCATTAATTCTATATTCAGTGACATTAGTTCCTTAGCATTAAATGAAATTAGAAATACAAGAAGTTGTAAAACATTTAAGTGATGGCCATTGGAGTAAAGAATTGTAGAGATACAAGCTTATATTGACAGAACTAACCTGTGAAGACGGAATATTGTTTAGAGGATCTCGAGCTGTGATTCCAAAGAAGCTGCAAACTCAAACAATAGCGTTAGCACATGAAGGACATTTAGGAATGGTAAAATTAAAGAAACATTTAAGAGAGCTAGTGTGGTTCCCATTTATGGATAAAAATGATAGAACAATATGTCACAAATTGTTTTGGATGCACACTTGTTTCAACAACGGATCAATTTGAACCCATAATTAGCACCGACTTGCCATCAAAGGAGTACATTTTAGTAGTTGTTGACTATTACTCACGATACATAGAGATTGAAATAATGACAGGAATTTGAGAGAAACAGACATTAAAAACAAAATTAAAGGAAAGGAAAAGGCTAACAAGAAAGCAAAACGAATCAATATCAATGTGGGAGATACTGTAGTTGTTAAGAAGTTCATGAAGAAAAACAAGATTGATACCAATTTTGATCCACAGCATCATCAAGTGAAAGCACCAACTAAACTGAACGAGTATGAAGTCTATCATCTACTTTAAAGGAAGGGAGGAATGTCATGGATTGAATTATGATTGTAACGGTTTCTTAACGGCTTTTATATTTGAATTTAAACCGGACTTTATATACCGGATTTTTAATAGAATAAAGTGTATTGAAGTAAGAAGACCGAGCATAAGATTATTTATTTATTTGAGCGATATTAAGCTCCGATAGGACATAACACCACTTATAAAGTTGTTGTAATTGAGTGAAATATGTGATTTTAGATTAGTCGTTATTGGATTTTTATGAGACGGATCTAAACACCTGAATTTTTTTCAAAATAATTCCTTAATTTCAATGCTAAAACTTATTTTAGCTAAAATGCAAAATTAAACAAATCAAGAGAATCGCACAATCAAACCAAAGATCGTGTTCAATCAAACAACTCCTTAACGCCTCAAAACTTCAATTGTAATTAATAAGACATCATCATCATCAACAAATTTCAAACCTAATTAAGTTAAATCTTACTTAACGTATTTTTAAGAACAATCTACACTAATTTTTATAGACACTGAGACGACTCTAGTTAAATATTACTCAATTCAACGGAACTAATTCGAGAAGGATTTTCTTTAATTTTACGCTTCTAATTTTTAAATCTTGCCCATCTACAGCATTTAGTAGTTAGTGTAACAGAGTAGAATTATCCATTAGTCGAAAAATTTTCTCATTTATCATAGAACGGTTATTTATTTTATTTTTTTGGAATTTTGAAAAACAATGAAAACTATTGAAATTCGCTGAATTTCTATTAACTTTACAAAAGATTTGATTCAAGTGGCTATTTCTTTTGAGTTTGCCGAAACTATCCTTAGATTTCTGTAAATTAAAACTTTATAAAAAAAATTGTTGATTCATTCATTTCAGCTATGAATTTAGCTCTGAGTCAAATAATAAAATGCCTTAGATCACCTCAGCGATTACCAGAAAAAAATAACATTTTGCTCTAAATAAAGTTGCATTTTCAGCAACTGCTGCATATCTCAAACAATAAAATTTGAAAAGAGATCACATATTTTATTGTAAAATTTGTTTCACAGCAGCTTGATCGGCACTGTAAAAATATGTTGGAAAAATTAGTTAGGGATGAATAAAGTGTCACTATATTTAATTGTCAACGTAGTTTTAGAATTTTTCACGGCCTGGTGCGAGAGTATCGGAATTTTTATTCTGTGACGGCAAATGCATTTTATTGAAGCTGAAAAAAAAAATCTTTTTTGCCGTAACGAATGTATAGACATAGATTGTGCCTATATTTCTACAGGCATTGATATATTTTTATTATTCTATTCTATTCCTTACCTTTTTTTTCTCTTACTTCTTCTTTTTCTTCGCCGAAACTCATTTTTTTCTCCATACACAAATCATTGTTTGTTTCTTTGTGTAGCCTGGAAGATGAATCGACAGTGACTGGAGAGTCACATACATGCGAGAGATATGATAGTGATAAATTTAGATGCTACGTTGATTACATATGAATACATAAAATTTATGATATGAAATTAAATATCTTGTCGTCGATTATCATAAAAATATTTTTTTCTCTCTCTCATCCAAAGTTTTGCTTTCTTTGGTGTCTCCAATAATGACGATGGAATGGACTTTTAAGTATTGTCACATGTAAATGATGGAATGTAATAATTTTCAAGGCGTTTCAATTGCGCTTTTTTCTCCTCCTTTCTTTGTCTCGATGAATTGTGGATGAGATTGTTCGGAAGTTGAATGAATGGGACTCTGACCATTTGATAATGATGATGGTGGATATTAATAATGTTCTTGATTTCCCTATGAATATCATAATTTATAGCTTCATTTGTTACTTTATTTTATTGTCATACTAAATTAAGAATTCAAGAATTTAATTTGACGAGTCTTTAGAAATTAATTTGTCTATTAATCATAGTGACTTGACACTGTTGGATTATTAAAAATATTAATTGATAGCATGACAGACCATAAAAAAATTTGGCTGAATTATTCAATAGTAAAAATTCGAAAAGAAACTGATTATAAAAAAAAAAGCTATCAGGGTCCACTCTTAGTAATTGTCATTGGTAGGAATCGAACCTGATTTACTGTGTTTATAAAGTTGTCAGTAAGCACTTGCTTATTTTCTTTTTACACTGTTAAGAAAAACAAACTTTAATCAACGAAAAAAATCCTGCACATCCTTAAGTATTGAAAAACATGCCAATTCACTTAACTGGGAAGGAAATGTGTTGACATTTGACACAAAAAATATTCAATGTCACATTGTAAATCTCATCCTAATCTATTTACCATATTATGTAGTAGCAAAAAAATTATCGACAACATGACCAAGAAAGTCTGGAAAAGATCACATAACTGTTTTTTACAGAAGCAAAAAAAGATGATCATGAAAAAGAAACATTCTGCGTGTGTCCATTCTTTATGACATCAAAATTTCTGCCATAAGGAAAAGAAAACAAATAGGAAATGATTAGAAATTAGGCATTCACGCTTCATAAAATTTCTCCAAGAAATTAAAAAAAAAAACTTTTCTGAAACTTCTGAAAGGAATTGAGATAGAACAAGAAATTAGTAACAGGATAAGCTCAAGCTGCAGCTTGAGACGATGAATAGAAAACAAATTTTTTAGTCCATTCGAACTAATCGAAGCATCACGAATGCATTAGCTCCAAAGAAGAAGTAAAAATATGAGTGAGAATGCACAGAATGCATGTATGTAGTTGTGAAGTGTGAAATCGCTCCCGCATTATTCATCTTCGTATGCTTCTTCTTCTCTTTTCATAATTTCCTTTTCTAGTCAATTCACATCTCCTCATGTGTGTCCAAAATAGACAATATACGTAGATTTTTTTATGAAGAATTTTTGTTCCTTCTGAAACATTTAATGGGATTAAAGATTCATAGAATGTTGAAGATGGAATTGATGTTCCCGAAGGAATAAGGCAGACAGGGTGGCATGTTCATGTGAATGAAAGAAAAATATATTTTTATATTCGAAAAAAAATATTTTTTAGTTCAAACAGAAGGAATAAGATCGTTCATTAGCAGCTGTGTTAATTTTCCTCGATGAATTCGTAGCACACAAATCTCATAAATCGGTTGAATGGAAATTAGTTGGTAGAGATGTACAAAGTATTGGAAAGTGTTAAACGCATTTTTACTAAGGATTTTTTTAACATGATAGAAATTGTCCCAGATTTGGTTTTTTCAGAATTTCTGTGTACATGATCATGTACATCGAAATTTATTCTCGAATTTAGCAATAAATGGAAAAAACTCCTTACAATTGCACTAATCCATTAAGACAGCCACCTAAAGTGATTCAACCCATGATTCCACTTACTCATGCAAATATCCATATGCACTGTTAACAGCAACAGCATAAAGTGCAACACTATCGGAATGCGTGTATAAATTTATAAAAGGCAAAGAGCGAAGCGAAGAGACCACAGTGAGAGAGTAAATCAGTCCGGATGCTAATGAAATGGAGATAAAAATCACACGCTGATATTAATTAAGGCAAAAAAGAATCTAGTGAAAGAAATGGAAACAAATTAGTTTGAAATTGTTTCTTTTCTTTCACGCATATTCAGCATAATAGTTCAGCAGCTCTACATATTGCTCACATAATGTAATTTACACAGTCAAACTAATTCATCTTTATGAAGAAGTGAAGAGAAAAATATTCATATTGTGTTTTCATCTATGGCGCTCACCGCAAGTGGCCTTCGAATCGTTTTAATGTTCTATTCTTGAACTTTATATTTTCATCCACTACTTCTTATACTCTTTTTTTTTGTCGATTTTTTTCAATTGTTTGTCCATACTCAACCTTGAGCGAATTGATTCAAAAAAAAGTTCATTTGTTGGTGATTTAAATGGAGTATGTACACTCAAAGAAAAAAAACTAAAAACTTCTTTTTAGATTGTTTTTATTGACGATTCTAAAAACTTTTTTTTGAATCTAAAAAAAAAGTTTTTAAATTTTAAAATCTAAAAAATAATTTTTTAAATTTTAAAAACAATTTTTTGCATTTTTTTTCATCTTACTTTTTTGAAAACAATAATTCGCAGAAATGACTGATATAAGTATCAGTTTTCTTTCCCATATGTGTCCATTATTTAATCCAAATATTTAATATTTTATAATGCACAATTAAGTGCCAAAATTTTTCTAAGTTCTGGAGTTTGTGTATATTTTTCATAAACCAAATCAAATGACCACAAATAAGCTTTAAAGTTGTTAATTATTTATTTTTTATTAAAAAAATATTTTTTCGAAAACTAAAAATATTTTTTTAAAATCTAAAAACTTTTTTTTAAGTTTTTAACGGCTTTTTAAAATTCAAACCAAATCTAAAAACATTTTTTAGAAATCTAAAAAAAATTATTAAGATTAAAATTCAAAAAATGTTTTTAGATTTTTTCATACAAATCTACAAAATGTTTTTACTTTTTTTTTCTTGAGTGTATAGAATATACCGTCTAGCTTGGTAGTTCACATAAACTTTTGGTATTATTTGTAAGACTTCTAATAGTGCTCTATTCATTGCATTGATTTATATCTAGGTTGTGTTTTTGCTTTGCATTGTGTGATCAACGGAATCGTATTGTTACTGGTAGATTAATATTTTTATTTTGGTGGATTTTTATGAACGGAATTTATTGTTTTGATTGTTTAAATTGTTAGTAGATTAAAATAGGAAGAAAATGGCGATTTTTTTAATATTGAAACCAGTTGAAACCTTTTAATTGACCATAATATATCTTGCAAAATTGTTTTAAGTTTCCTACACTCAAGAAAAAAAAGTAAAAACATTTTGTAGATTTGTATGAAAAAATCTAAAAACATTTTTTGAATTTTAATCTTAATAATTTTTTTTAGATTTCTAAAAAATGTTTTTAGATTTGGTTTGAATTTTAAAAAGCCGTTAAAAACTTAAAAAAAAAGTTTTTAGATTTTAAAAAAATATTTTTAGTTTTCGAAAAAATATTTTTTTAATAAAAAATAAATAATTAACAACTTTAAAGCTTATTTGTGGTCATTTGATTTGGTTTATGAAAAATATACACAAACTCCAGAACTTAGAAAAATTTTGGCACTTAATTGTGCATTATAAAATATTAAATATTTGGATTAAATAATGGACACATATGGGAAAGAAAACTGATACTTATATCAGTCATTTCTGCGAATTATTGTTTTCAAAAAAGTAAGATGAAAAAAAATGCAAAAAATTGTTTTTAAAATTTAAAAAATTATTTTTTAGATTTTAAAATTTAAAAACTTTTTAGCGCATTTTCCTCTTGGGAAAAGGACGCTATTATCCGCACTTTGTCCGTCTGTCTGTCTGTCCGTCTGTCTGTCTGTCCGTCTGTCTGTCTGTCACCGCATCTCCTCCTCAGGGTTAAGCTTTTTTGATGCCGTTTTTGGCTTAAAATGTGTGTAGTATGTCTGGCTAGAGCTGGCGAAAAAATCAGCACGAATGGTCACTTCCTCTGCTGGAACCAGCGTAAAAAGTGCCAAAATTGCATTTCTTTATATGTGTTAGTGTGGTAAAATACACTAAAATGTTGACTTTTTCAAAATCTTAGCTGTCCTCGGTTCAAATCCCATCAATGGCAATATTCTTTTTTTGCTTTTTTTGATACTTTTTTGATTTCTTATGACATTTAATATTGAATTATGTCATAATTTTCCATTTCCACAATTTTCCAAAGCTTTTCTTAGGATTTTTGTTAAAATTTTCAATATTTTCATACAATTTTCATAGATAATTACTTTTTTCATATTTTTTTGATATTTTAACTGTTTAATATTCTATTTTCATGGATTTTTCATAGTTTTTCTCAAGTTTTTCTGGAAAATTTTGTGAAAATTATAAAAATTTACATTTATATAAAAAAAATCATCAATATAAATAATCAAATTGTCACATGAAAATTTCGTAAAAATGAACATCAGTGGCGTAATTGGTAAAGCACACGACTGATACCGTGAAGGTCATAGGTTCGATCCTAGCCTCCGGCAAGTTATTTTTTTGCTTTTTTTTACTTTTTTGATTTCTTATGACATTTAATATTTATTTATGTCATAATTTTCCATTTTCACGAGTTTTCCAACTTTTTTCGAGCATTTCTTTAAAAATTTGTAAATACTTTTTTGCTTTTTTTATGTTGCATAAAGATTTTTATCGATTTTTTTTTTTCAATGAATTTTAAATTTTGGGTAAATAAAGAATGGTTATAGTAAAATATCTGGCTTTGTATTTTTGGGGTTTTAATTCTTCGTGTATTTACTGATCGCGGAAAATGCGCTTTCGTCGGTCACGAGTGACCACCGTTATACTAGTTTTTTTTAGATTCAAAAAAAAGTTTTTAGAATCGTCAATAAAAACAATCTAAAAAGAAGTTTTTAGTTTTTTTTCTTTGAGTGTACGATTCAGGACTGTAGTTCTATAGATGTAAAAACGTTGATAATTTAATTTCAATGTGGTTTTAATTTCATTTCACTAAGCTCAAGTACTGTATATACAATTAATTTCAAAAGAACTGAATTAGATTACTAAACAACAGTTTCTACACAAGGATTAAAATATACAAGAGTCCTTGTTAGAAATGAATGAATTACTTGTGAATTTCTCAATTAAATATTTTCATTCCATCTACCTCGAAAGTTTTTCAACTTTATCTAATTAATGCTTGCAAAATAAGAGCAACGCAAATTTCTCTAGAAATAGATTTCGAAGCTAGCTCAATGTAACACTCAGCAAGTTCTGTAGAAAAATTATGTAAACATCTTATCAAACAAACAGCAGACATTGGTTTTTCTTGGAACATCAGGTATTTACTTTTTATCTTACCACCAGCATTACACGTGCATCATCATTTCGACAATGTTTACATTGATTTCCAGTGAAACTTTGGAAAGTTGAAAATTTTTTCTTAAATTAATGAGATTTTGAGAAGGAAAAAGCTGCAAGCTTTCCGAATCCAATTGAACAAATCTTTTTTTTTTTTGAAAAATTTAATTAGATTTCAACACATGAATTCCATCAAAAAACAATTGTACTTTTAGCAGACAGACGAGCAAACAAACGTGAAAGTAAAAGAAAATAAAATTGCATGAAAAGAATTTTTCAATTTTAAGCAGGGCTGATGAGACTTTTGGCTTGATTGGGTCATATGTTAAGTATGTAATTTTTTTAAGCTTTTCAATTATGCAACAGAATTTATATTATCCCCTTAAAGGAAGCTGGTTCAATTTTCAATACAAAAACAAAACTTCAAAGGTACCGCGTCCAAAAAGTTCCACATCACATCCAATCTAAGCAAAATAACAAACGTGAAGAAAATAAAACAAAAAAAAAGTAATTCAACAATCGCTTCTTCATTTTCACCGCAATTGAAGATAAAAATCCAAAGTACAAATATCAAGTAGAGAGTGAGAAAGAAGGTAGAAAATAATTAAGATAAACAGCACGAGATCGAAAGTCATTCCAAAGTAGCATTTCATTGCTTGTCTTTTTTTCTACTCTTATAAAACACAAATTATTCACATAATGCGGCTGCGGGCTGATGATGACTTTTATTTTCATTGCCTCTTTCGCATTTACCGGTGTCTTTAAAATATCTTTTTTTTTGTGTTTAGGGAAATGAATGAAAATTCTCACACAATGGAATGGATAGAAATGCCACTAAAGTGTTTTATGCGGTGCTATTTTAAGTATTAGATATAATGTGTGGAATAGACAAAAATAATTACTGACAATTATTAAAGAATTAAAATTTCTTTTACATTCCATAATGGACTCGCATTACTTACTAAATAACTTGGAATCAAAATATTTTCAAACTTTATATGAATTTTCAATTAAGATGTAAGTTTTTAGTGTATGTAAATTAGACAGTGTTTGACAGGGCTGCGTAAACTGGAATATGACGGAGTAGTGGAACTACTGAACAAATAATTAGATTAATAGAGTTTTAACAAAAACTTTTTCTTGCAGATCCATAATCTTATAAATTTATACTAAAATTTCTAGAACAAGCAAGCCAAGAACCAAAAAAAAGTTTATCCACTCCTGTTTATATAATTTAAATGGGCTGTAAATCATGATGAAGAGTTAATAGTTCTTGACTTTTTGGAGGTAGATTTTAATATATGGTAATAATTCTTAATTTACATGAGGTGAAATTAAATATGGTGTGTAAATTATGTTTGGTTCTAGCATGGAATTTTGTGTAGATGTAAATGGAAATGTCTTGGACCGCGATGAAAAGTTAATTATTAGTAATTTGTCTCTAAATTCAATTAGAGAAAATTTCATTCTGGAATAACGGAATATTTATAGTGTGGGATATAGGCTTGAAATTTAGTTTCATGTGACATAAAGTACGAGAATGAATATAAATCCATGAATACTTGGAAAATTATAAATCTGGTTAATTAGTTAGAATTTTTTATATTTGATTTAAAAACAGTCTTTTATTCCAGACATGACTTAATTCAGTTCCAATAAATCTGTCAAATTTCAATGTCTAAGTTTGTTAAATTAAAATTCTTATGTACATTTTGTAAAAAATTCGTTCTGATTGTCAATTTGCTGATTTAAGTCGGCGTCTACAAAATGTCTGCTAAGCTTCTACACATGTAGGTAATTGGTTCAATAAAAAATCTGCCAAAGGCAAATGATCAAAATCTATTGCAATATAAATATCTGATCAGTTGGATTTTAATATTCAAAATTAATTTTTCTTGCTGCTCACGACTTGAATTCATCATCAACAAAAAATTGATTACATTATCTAAAAATTCACTGATCTTACAATCGCTACTTGATTTAAATACATATTTATTTAAGATATACAAAAGAGAAAAAAATTAGTCAATCCAAATTAATCAACAAATGATAATTAGCCAATCAATCAACTTCTAAATAAATACAAATACGTGCGGAAATATTACAGAAATGCCGATAATCTGTATTAATGATATCAATAAAAACACTTGTTGTAGTTAGTAGACACTTGTTTTCCTGCCGAAAGAAGTTGAATGAATAATAATCATTTTGTTGATATAGTTTTGATTGTTAATCCCTTGCTGTTGCTTAATATGAAATATTTAGATAGACTAGTTGCTGACCTTGTGAAGGATTTATTTTGCATAATTTTCAACAGTAGATACATTTTTTTGGCATGTCTTTTGTTTAATATTAAATAGTAAAGTATTTTTTGATCCATATCAGTTCCTGATTGTTGGATGCTATGTCATGAAAATAATTCAAATTTTTTCTCATTATTATTTTTTCTGCCTAATCATGCATCGATATCAATCCACATGTTTCATTTACAATAGAAAATAATCATGAATAATATTAATATGTTGCTAACAACATATCCTGTTCCTATTCCAGTTTTTATTTCAATTTTAAGTACATTTGTTAAGGCAAACAACGTTTATGCCACTTTTAATAACCAAAATAGACAATAAAAATTCATTTAAAATAATTTTTTATTATTCAAAAAATGCACAATGCAGTAATTAATTTTTACCTACCGCGATTTGTTAGATAACTGAAACTGGCGATTAAAATACAATAAAAGTTCATTGACGACTACTCGCAACTATAAAAAGTTACCGACGTTCACTTGTTGCATTTCAAATAGCCATTATCACAATAGAAATATAATTTGAATATATCTTGTTAAAAATAGTAAAAATTCTATAGGAAAACAGTCATAAAAATAGTTAGTGTAAGGAAAATGGAATGGAGGAAAGAAAACGGCAATAATAACATCAAGGCTATATAACTCCCAAAATAGTATACTGAAGTGTGATCAATGTTGAGTGAAGTATACAATATTTTAAGTAAAATTTAGTAAATGTGAGCAAAAATATTGCAAAAAGTAGTTGAGTAGAGTAAAGTGTAGTTGAGTGGAGTGAAGTGCAGTAAAAGTATAGTGAGTGTAGTAAAAGTGTAGTAGTAGTGTAGCAAGTGTAGTGATAGTATAGCAAGTGTAGTGATAGTATAGCAAGTGTAGTGATAGTGTAGCAAGTGTAGCGAATTAATTATACTTAATTTAATCATATTATACAGTGTTTAAATAGTCAAAACTATTATTTTTTGCTTTTTCATGTCTCTGAATACATGAAAAGATATTTTATGTAGCTTTTCTTTCAAATAAATCCATCCCTCGTAATGCTATCGAAGTTGGAAAATTTTGAACTTTTAGAATTATGATAAAATTGTATCAAAAATTTTGAAAAAAATTGTGTTGAAAATTTTTTGAGCTTTTTTAACATTTTTAACAATTTTAACAATTTTGAAATAAATTTTCAGAAAAATAATGTATTTACTGGTATTTATGCCCAGAGTTGGAATCGTCCGATTTGGCGTCGGACGCCACTCGGCGTCGGACGTTTTTGGCGTCGGACGCCGAGCGGCGTCGGACGCCAAATTTTTTTTTGGCGTCCGACGCCAAAAGCGTCCGACGATTTGGACGCTGGGCGTCCGGCGTCCAAAAAATTTTTTTTTTATTTTTCTCTGAAAAACTCCTCGGAAAAGCGATTTTTCGCATTAATTTTTTAATTGGGATGAATAACCCCTCGGAAAAGTCATTTTCGCGTCAATTTTCTTAGTTGGTATGAAAAACCTCTCGGAAAAGCGATTTTTCACGTTGATTTTCTTAGTTGGGATGAAAAACCCCTCGGAAAAGCGGTTTTTCGCGTTGATTTTCTTAGTTGGGATGAAAAACCCCTCGGAAAAGCGATTTTTCGCGTTGATTTTCTTAGTTAGGATGAAAAACTCCTCGGAAAAGTCATTTTCGCGACAATTTTCTTAGTTGGTATGAAAAACCTCTCGGAAAAGCGATTTTTCACGTTGATTTTCTTAGTTGGGATGAAAAACCCCTCGGAAAAGCGGTTTTTCGCGTTGATTTTCTTAGTTGGGATGAAAAACCCCTCGGAAAAGCGATTTTTCGCGTTGATTTTCTTAGTTAGGATGAAAAACTCCTCAGAAAAGCGATTTTTCGCGTTGATTTTCTTAGTTGGTATGAAAAACCCCTCGGAAAAGCGATTTTTCGCGTTGATTTTCTTAGTTGGGATGAAAAACCCCTCGGAAAAGCGATTTTTCACGTCGATTTTCTCAGTTAGGATGAAAAACCCCTTGGAAAAGCGATTTTTCGCGTTGATTTTCTTAGTTGGGATGAAAAACCCCTCGGAAAAGCGATTTTTCGTGTTAATTTTCTTAGTTGGGATGAAAAACCCCCCAGAAAAGCGATTTTTCGCGTTGATTTTCTTAGTTGGTATGAAAAACCCCTCGGAAAAGCGATTTTTCACGTCGATTTTCTTAGTTAGGATGAAAAACCCCTCGGAAAAGCGATTTTTCGCGTTGATTTTCTTAGTTGGGATGAAAAACCCCTCGGAAAAGCGATTTTTCACGTCGATTTTCTCAGTTAGGATGAAAAACCCCTTGGAAAAGCGATTTTTCGCGTTGATTTTCTTAGTTGGTATGAAAAACCCCTCAGAAAAGCGATTTTTCGCGTTGATTTTCTTAGTTGGTATGAAAAACCCCTCGGAAAAGCGATTTTTCACGTTGATTTTCTTAGTTAGCATGAAAAACCCCTCGGAAAAGCGATTTTTCACGTCGATTTTCTTAGTTAGGATGAAAAACCCCTCGGAAAAGCGATTTTTCGCGTTGATTTTCTTAGTTGGCATGAAAAACCCATCAGAAAAGCGGAAAAATTAGTTAAAGAGAGAAAAAAAAAAATTTTTTTTGGACGCCGGACGCCCAGCGTCCAAATCGTCGGACGCTTTTGGCGTCGGACGCCAAATTTTTTTTGGCGTCCGACGCCGCTCGGCGTCCGACGCTTTGGCGTCATTGGCGTCCGACGCCTGGCGTTTTGCCAACTCTGTTTATGCCTAAACATAGCGTTTAACATAAAAAAGATCAAAATTTATTCCGATGCTTTTAAAACAACTAAAAATTTAACTGTAACCTTCATTGAAAGCAATGTTGATTTCGCAAATTTTTGCTCCTACTTTGCATGTCCTCCATATTTTTTTTTATTCAAACTTGAAAAAAGCAATTTGTGCAGCATAAAGCAGTAAAAAATGTACTTTATTTCAACTATTGAAATTTTTACACTCAAATATTGAAATTTGTCCTCACGATTTTTGCATCCGAAATTCGGGAAAAAATTAATATTTTTACAGTATTCTCATTTGAAGAGGTTTTTATTCATCCTGAGCAGCTTATTTATGCTTTAAATTTAATTTATTTAATTTGTTTACACAAAAAAAAAATTGAAATTCTTCATTGCCTACTATTGAAGTTTTGTACGAATTTCAAATTATTTTTTCTGTAAGAATTTCAATATTTGGAATGGTGTGGATTTTTTTCGTATAAGCAGTGCTTATTTATGCCTTAACTTAATTTAATTGGAAAGTAGACTGTACGAACAAAGTCAAAAAACCTTAACATGAGCCCAATGTTGAGTTTAAAGGTAATTTGTTCAAGTCTAAATTTTCAATATTTTTTTACCCTAAATCTGTATTTTTTCAAAATTTTATCATTTAAAAAAATAAAATAAAATATTTAGGTATGTTAAAAATTTCTAAACTTGTCAATCAATCTATTTAAAATTATTGCATAATAATTTTTATTTTTAAGAAAATTGAAAATGAGCATTTTAACCGACACCATTAATCTACCCTGGTAGCACAAGTCAGTTAATCGAAAATAAAAATCACCTCACGGCGACGTGAAGTTGACTTAAAGGCGAATATTTAGTCATGACAATAAATTCGTCGTAAGTTCTACCTCACGTCGCTGTGAAGTGGTTTTTTCTCTCAATTAACCTATCCTGCTACTATAACTACTTTGATTTTCTTAAATTAAAATTGTTGTAAAATTTTATTCATTTCATATAGTAATCCCGATGCTAAAACTGTTCATTTTTACTATGCTTGTAATAATCATGATGATGCGCAATATATAAAGTGGGTGCGTAGCATTGGACCTACGGAATTATTCCGCAGAAGTTTTTTTTTTAAATTTTTATTTTTTAAGAAATATTCCGCGGAATTTTTCCGCGATTATATTTTCGATATTTATTAAAAACTTCAAATATTTACCTATAATATTTCAGTAATCGTTAGTAATAATAAGTTATCAAGCACAAGACTTAAATTTTTAAATATAAATCTGGAGAAAGGGTTAAGCCTTTTGAACTGAAGATACAATAAACCTACAGCCAGAGTTGAAAACTGACCTCAATCGATAAAAAGTCATTTTCTATTTGCAGATATTATCTGTATGGTGACAATTTTTTTTCACCTGCATGTAGATATTCAGAATCTATCTGTATGCAGATGAAAAAAAAATCTGTCTGCTACATCTGCTCTAAATATCTGCTTTTTAACCCTAAATCACTGGGAGGTAACATTTTAAAGACACGAGTCAGTCTAACGATCTGATGCTCTCCTCAATTTACCTAATAATTTTTCGTATGCTCAAGTATCTTCATAAAACCATCCAGATGTTAGTATATTCTACCAAAGCAAACATCCTTTTTGCCATAGACCTCGTAACAACTTAAAACTTTTAGCAAGGCGTATTCATTTAGAAAATTACCGGAAATTTTAGTAGTAAGAATAGTGTAGAGCTATGTCTTACGTCTAAATGTACAAAAATATTATTTGGAAAATTTTTGCACTCTATGAAATTTTCAAAACTTTAATAAGTAGCACAAATTTTTTTAAAACAATTCTTAAACCATGTGCTGTAAATTAATACCTCCATTTTGAATATTATTGAATGAACATTCATAACAATATTAATAATTGGTCAACGATGTTGGTCTTCAGAAAATTTGAAAAATTGTATGTCAAATAAATTGAGATCTTGGAAAATGTTAATTTTCTTTCAAGAAATAATTCTAAATACTCCTAATTTTATCTTCATCAAATCATCAGTAATAATTCAAGATCTCATCGAGCTGTAAACACTGCAAAAACTCATTGGTTAAAATTAGAGATTTGATCAAAATTTGCAACACTCTATGGTCTGAGTTGGCAGCTTTATAATAACTATCAAGAATTGAAAATTAAATGCGGAATTATTCCGCGGAATATTTCTTAAAAAATAAAAATTAAAAAAAAACTTCTGCGGTATAAAATTCCGCAGCGGAAATTTTCCGTAGAATTTTTCCGCGGAATAATTCCGTAGGTCCAATGCTACTGAGCCATATAAAGTAATAATTTCCACAATTTAATGTTTAAAATTTGTTTTATAATGAGATTTAAATAGTATAGGAAAAAATTAGCATAGTGGAGCAAAGTGTAGTTAAAATACGTAAAGTTTAGTTAAAAATAGTAAAGTGTAGTAAAAAAATGCAAAGTGTAGTAAAAAAGTGCAAAGTGTAGTAAAAAAGTGCAAAGTGTAGTAAAGTGTAGTGAAAAAGTGCAAAGTGTAGTAAAAACGTATAAAGTGTAGTAAAAAAATAGTAAAGTGTAGTAAAAAAATAGTAAAGTGTAGTAAAAAAATGCAAAGTGTAGTAAAGTGTAGTAAAAATGTTTTAAAAAGTAGTAAAAAATTAGTTAAAAAATCCAAAGTAATAGCATAGTGATATATAGTATAGTGAGTGCAGTTGAATGTCGGTAAAAGTACGCAAATCGGAGTAAAAAAGTAGTTTTTTAGGAAAAGTGCAGGGAGTTATTTGGCCTTGAATAACATAATAGCATATGCATTCTATAAAAGCGATAATATATGACTCAGATTGGTGTTAGGAAAGGGTTTGCGATATGAACAGTGCAGATTTTTTCAAGAATTTATGATATTAGATTGATAGATTAGCTTCATAACAGAATTGAATTTAAAATGCCTTATAAAAGAACGAGTGATAAGATCAAAAATTCGGAAACATAACTTTATAAGCAAAACATTAATTTTCGCAAATTATCCTTAAAAAATTCACAAAATTCATTCCCTTTCTATTCATAATCAAAGTTTCATCTCCCCCAACGCAGAAGGTTATTCATTACAACCTTTTCGTGCACAGGTAAATTGCAGTTTTCAGAAAGCGGTAATAATTGTAATTATAACAGTTGCTCTTTCACAAAAGTGATGCAATAGATTATATTCGTACGATATATATTTTGAGTCCGATAAAATATTTTTCGCATTCACAATTTTATACCTTCATTTTTTGCCCTGCCAGAATTCTTTCGATTACTTTTTTTCTGCCTTGGCGGCTATGTAATTACCAAATTCTTAATAATAAATCATCGTCGCCGGTCTTCGACTTAGTAAATGATACGTTTTTTATACAGTTTTGATGGATTGCATTATACATATGTGTGGATAAATTGCATGTGTGGATTCATCCATTTAACAAATGTGTCAATATTACTTCCTATGAAACTATAAAAATAATACTTTAATGTCGTGCCCTTCTGTCTATCTAATGTATTATCTTAAGGAGATCATTTCATATAATGATGCGGAAGGACTTTTATGAAAGCCATTTAATTTTCTTCCTTTTAATTATTACTGCATTAAAATTGTTCGTTTTTGACATTTCAACTCAAAATAATAATAAGCTCCTATGCTTGGTTTGATGGACTTGAGATATTTTTTTGAACATTCTTTTTCTATGTTGAAAAATGGCATTTAATCATGGATCTAATGGATTCTTCTAAACCAGACACCCCTAATTTTCCAATAGTGACTTTTTAACTGTTGAAATTGTTCTCTTCTTTCTTCTTCCTTTTTTTTGACAATTATGTCTATTCATTGGATTACTCAAAACATAATTTTTGGATTAATTTCTTTTGCCCAGTAAGAAATTGAAGAAATAGTTGGTAAATATTAAATAAGAGCTAAATCTGTCGCTCTAAATTCTGAAATGAACAAGAATTTTTTTTTAAATTGGTTTTTAAATTTATCTTTTTGGTAATATAAAATTTACTAGGGGCCTCGATTCGAGTAATTGTTTGGTTCTCTATCTAAAAATCTACTCAAATCAAAACGTTTGGAAAATGACAGTTGAAAAAAGAAAATTTAAATTTTTGCATGGGGACACTTCAGTTACTCAAATCAAAACAACTCAAATTGAGTCAACTCAAAACGAGGCCCTTCAGTACCTTTATAAATCAGTAGAGACAGATAAATTTCGCATCTATTTTTTGGAAATTTCGCATTTATTTTTTTTGAAAATTGAAAATTTCGCTGAAATTTCGCATCTATTAAAAAACATGCCTTTTTCAGCCTTTTTAAAAAAAAATTTAACAAAAATTTAATTTCTTGTGAATTTAAATATCACTAAAGTATAATATTGATGTAACAAACTTTTTAAAATGTTTGCAAAAAAAGTTTTTTTTTTGTTTTCTCGGATAAATATTTAGGATATTTTGAATCTCTAAAAACCGTTATTCACAAATAAATTTTGAAAGAATTTAAAAAATAAAATTAAGATGTCAAAAAACGGGAATTGAGTCCCAAAATTACAGATTTAGTTAAATTGAGTTTTTATTGTAATATTATTTACAAAATATCACTAGAATTTATAAAAAAATAAAAATTTTGCATCCATTTTTTAAAAGTGCAAATTTCGCATCTATCGCCGAAAAATCCAAAATTTCGCAACAATTCGCGGAAATTTCGTAAATGCGAAATTTATCTGTCTCTATAAATCAGTTCAATTTCAAATTTGAATTTCAATTTTATTTTCAAATGTCGAGGTTAAAACTAAAATCATCTTTTGCTCTCTGGGTTTCATCTAATAAAAATTAGATGTTCAGCGACTAATGATTATTATTTCTTTAATATTCTCTTTAAACAAAATAAAGCCCCAAAGATAAAAGGCAAAAAAAGGAAGAAGACAGGAAAGAACAGAAGAAACACGAGAACTGAAGAGACTAAATAGAAACAAAAAAATGTAGGTGAGCATGATTCCCGTAAAAATGTTTATCATAATAATGCATCATATAGGACTCAAAGAAGCAAAAGAAAAAGTAAAAGAAAAGATCAAAATCATCAAAAACATCATTATAATGAATGAAATTCCATATCAAAATATTTTAATCTGAGTTTTAATAATTTTTTAATGCATTTTAAATGATATGTTCATGCATCCTATACAATAATTTTTTGTTTTACATTTTAAAAAAGAATTTTTTTTAAAGACGATTTTAATAATTTTTTTTTTTTGGTATTCGTTCTTGCCGTTGTTGTAGATGATGATTCGTGGTAAACAATAATTATCTACAATTTTGTGCTATTATTTCTAAACTGTTTGCCTCACAAAAAATATGAAAAATACATTCTGAATGCTTGCATTTCGCGATGGTCAAAATCTAAAAAATGTGAATATATTGTCAATTAATCGACTCGAATGAACAAAGGCATGCCCGTAAAATTTATAGTTTGCCTTAAATGCACTAAATTCTTTCTTAGAAAAAACAATGAATATCTCTGTTATTTTTTGGCAAGAATAGCTTGCGTGTGTGCAACAAAACGTTTTTACGCTCGTTCAAATTAAGCTACTCAAATTGAATATTTGGATGCGATCTATAATTCCACAAATATATGCGAATTAATACCTTTTCATCTTTTCTCTATCTCCTCTAAAATTATAATTGTATTCATTCCATGGCCACGAAAACAAATTGTATCATAGAGTTAAGTTTAGTGTATCGTGTGACTGTAAACTAGTCTAATGCTTTAATAATTACACATTTAATATTTCTCTCATTCTGTATCGTTTCCTTTTGTGCACATTGAACGAGGAAGTGTTGACAAAACATTTCGTAATTAAGATTTCGTAAATTGTTGCTGGATTCAGAGTTGTTTATGGTATTAAGTTCTGGACAGGCGGTGAAAATTACTGAAGTGTGTAAATTATACAGCACTAAAGTTCCGGTTTTGATAAATTTAAATTTTGTTTATTTTTTGGAATTTCCATATTGATATTAAAAGTTATAGAATCTAAACTTATTATTGTAGGGTTCGAGCCTAAATGTAAAAAGATGGTAATCATGAAAATTCAAGAGTTCTTCATCCTAAATTTTACTCCCATTACCATTACAAAAAATCATTCTAAAATAAAAAAACACAGGATGGACTCTAATAAATATATTTTTTTCCTCTTTCCTACATTCGTTCCATTATAAATAAGTAAAATGGTAAATGTTATAGATAAGATAAATATTTAGTGACCTTTTAAATTTATTGACGATGTTTTTCGGAAGCTAAAAAAGAAACAAACCCATCAAAAACAATAAAAAGAAGTTGCGGACTGCCCTCAATGAATGAATGGCATGTAAAGGATCATAAATTTTTCCCTTTTCGATATTAAGACACTGGTAGAATGGACATCTTAAGCCACGAACATGTTTAAAAATTAATGAAAATGTGTTTTTGCGAAAGATTTCTTAAAAATATTTTTTTTACCTTCTTTTTTGGAGTTTTTGGCCGGTGATTTATATCCATTGATGATGTTCACAATGTTCCTTAATGTTTCCTTTTTGTTTCCTTCAATTCAATCTTCATCTTTTCAAATAATTCAATTTCGGAGTGATAAATGTAAAAAGAACAAGATTAAAATGTGCAAATGTTAATTTAAACATTGCCGTTTTGTTGACAAGTTGTTTTGAATTCATAATGATGAGAACTGGAAAGGTTGTTAAGAAATTTGATTTCTTTATAAAGTTGACAAGCCAAACATTTAAGTTAACTGCAAAAAATATTTTTTAAGTTTGCCAATTTTTTGTTTTCTATGCCTACTGATATTTGATTTGAAAACAAATTTCATCAATTAAGGACTGGAAGAATCAATTGAAATTCACCACTGCTAATCAAAAAATAAACATTAAAAAAGTTCTTTTTTTTGAGTCACTCAAAACATTCAATAAACATCTGTGAAGTAAATCAAAGACAGGTGACGAGCATGTTTAGCCTGTACACCTGTAAATAATAATTTTGTGCAATCAAATAAATCGATGAATTGATAGAAATGTTAGCGCTAAACCATTTTCCACTCAATGCAATTTTATAAAAGCAAAAGGAATAAATCATATAATTATGTGTAGCGTGCGTCATGTCATTGAGTAAATGTCGAGAAATCAATAGAAGCTACAACTAATTTAATGTCGATTTTTGAAAATTTTCTGATCATATTGCCCTTGGCATTAATTACTTATATCCATAATGTTGGGTAATGATAGGGTTCGGGTTACTTCAATGCATTGAAGCTTTGCTAATAAAATCTATTGTGATTCAAAGGAGTGGCAATTTGACACTCTAAATTTTCTTGAATGCGGATTCAGATGTACAGTTCAAGGATCTTAAATTCCAAATTCATCAGACTTTGCTACCATAAAGAACGTAAAAGAATTCGTAGAATGTCTCTAATTTACATTGAATGCACCAATCTATTCCAACAATTTTTCGAATACAAACAATGCTATTAAAGAAATATTTTGTATAAAATAAAACAATCAACTGAATGAGTTCTTTGAATTTTATAATATCTACGATGAATATCAATATGGCTTTAGGAGCAACAGAGGATGTAATGAAGCAATTCTTCAAGTAATGCATCATGTGTCAAAGGAACTTGATAATGGAAATGGAATAATCTTGCTATCACTTGACATTTCCAAAGCTTTTGACTCATTATCACATGATATTCTTCTAAGGAAATTGGAGCTTATGGGAGTTAGAGGAAAGTCAAATGAACTGATGAATAGTTACCTATCAAATAGACGACAATATGTAAAAATAAATTCATCATGCAGTGAAGTAAAAGAAATCGGCCGAGGAATTGCTCAAGGCGGTCTATGTGGTCCTCCAACATTCAACATTATGCTCACCGACCTAAAATATATTAATACAGATGCTAAAATTATTAAATATGCTGATGATGTAATGGTGATATTTAAACTTACGTCAGGAATTACTGATGATGTGGAAATATCGAATTCCTATCGAATGCATGTGCTGTTGAATGAGATTTTCTCATATTATGGTGACAATAAACTCATCATAAATAGAGAAAAATCATCATTCATGTGTCTCGGGAAAGCTGAAATGGAAGATGTTAAAATAATGCTTAACAGTGCTGGATTTGAACATGAAACGAAATTGACTTATCTGGGAATAACATTGGATGAAAAACTGAAGATGTCTCACTACGTTGATAATATCTGCATCAAAATTAAACAAGCAATTGGAGCATTATTCCATATGTAGAGACAGATAAATTTCGCATTTACGAAATTTCCGCGAATTGTTGCGAAATTTTGGATTTTTCGGCGATAGATGCGAAATTTGCACTTTTAAAAAATGGATGCAAAATTTTTATTTTTTTATAAATTCTAGTGATATTTTGTAAATAATATTACAATAAAAACTCAATTTAACTAAATCTGTAATTTTGGGACTCAATTCCCGTTTTTTGACATCTTAATTTTATTTTTTAAATTCTTTCAAAATTTATTTGTGAATAACGGTTTTTAGAGATTCAAAATATCCTAAATATTTATCCGAGAAAACAAAAAAAAAACTTTTTTTGCAAACATTTTAAAAAGTTTGTTACATCAATATTATACTTTAGTGATATTTAAATTCACAAGAAATTAAATTTTTGTTAAATTTTTTTTTAAAAAGGCTGAAAAAGGCATGTTTTTTAATAGATGCGAAATTTCAGCGAAATTTTCAATTTTCAAAAAAAATAAATGCGAAATTTCCAAAAAATAGATGCGAAATTTATCTGTCTCTATCCATATGAAGAACAAACTTCCATCGGACTCGTTGCTGAAATTCTATTTTGGCCATATACACAGTCATCTCGCTTTTTGCTCATTTACGCTTATGCGATGTACTGCAGCAGATATAAAAAGACTCCAAACGCTTCAAAATCGGGCTCTCAAACTTGCTCTTAGCCTTCCTCAATCGACTGATACTGATGAAGTTTTTCTGGATCATGTTCACAATATTTTGCCTGTAAAAGAGATAGTTTATTACTCAATGATCACAATGGTCAAAAAAAATTTACAAAATAACTTACCTGATAAAATTCCAATGGAAAAAACGAGATCCAGTCGAAGTTGTCTTCTTTTAAAGCATAGCTGTAGCACTCAAACCATGAAGAACGACATTTGTTGTGCGGGAATCGACATCTTTAATAATTTGCCTCTTGACATCAAGCGAATTAGTCAGCTAATTCCATTCAAAAATGCAGTGAAACAATTTCTGCTGGATCATGTAAAAGAACTACTTACTGATAACAATTTCCTTCGAAGTCCAATCTGATCTGCTAAAATGGTCAACGCTTTGTATTCCTTGTCATCTGCCAGTCATCTGTATATCGCAGCATTCACTTTAATCCACTTTTAATCGATAATTTAATAATTTCTCACTTTTGTTTACTATTTTTTACAACTTTGTTTACAATATCTAAAAGTTCAATTTTTGAACTTCGTTTGTAGGAAAATTTCAAATTTTAACGGTTTTTGTAGACTTTAAACAATTCAAATTTTAATGTAACGTTTTATTTTATGACTTTTCTATGTTATCTCTTTTTATATAAATACGTATCTAATTCTTCCTCTTAATGCTTCTAAGCAGTTGTAAAACCACCTAATATACAACCAGTACGGTTAATAAATATTACATACATACATACATACAATCACATAGCTCAATTTATTTCGATTACTCAATCATTTACTCATCAAATGACTAGCATATAATAATAAACAAAACAAAAAATCCCATCCACTTAATTTAATATTCAACGTTCGACAAATCCTCTTCGTCATGTATGAGAACTTTATTCATCAATTATTTTATTTGTGGAGTTTTGAAGAAATTCTACCTGTCAGTTTGTCCAATTTATGATTATGAGATGGTAATTTGATTCCTCAAAATTTGAATTTGATTGTGAAATATTCAAAATAAACGATGCAACCAAACTTGCACCAAACTGCGTCACAGCACAAATCCAACAATCCCAGTTCCATACTAATTATAAAATCATTTTTTAAAAAAATCTTCAAACCACTGAAAAAGTGTGAAATTGCTAAAATCTCATTAACGTATTCCAGTAACGTCAGATATTTTCATATTTTGAAGAAGTACAAAAGAACAATGACTGCCTGCATTGCATAAAGTTTTGTGTCTCATACTCATTTTCTTCGTAATAAACAAGCAGCCGAAGAAAAAAAAATATATTAATGTGATGAATATGTTTTTTTTTGGAAAAAATTTCTTGCTGTAAAACTCCGTCTGAATATTAAATGAATTAATGAGCTGTTTGTTGTGGCATAATATGAAAGAGAGAGATCTACTTTTGGCGATATAATAAAAATGTTGCATTACACCATGTGAATATTAATAAACATGTGTTATTCAGTTTCATATCATCCATAGCTCGTCTCATTATTCATCTCCTCGCCATTCTCAATTCATCGTCAGTGCACTCTGGCTGTACAGAGAAGTATGTATAATGCCATAAACATAACACTACAGTGTACAGCAAAAAGACATTTACATTTTTCGTCGAAATGAATCTCAAAACAAAAATGAACTACTGTAGATGTGAAGGTTAAGACACTTCAGATTTTTTGTGAGCTGAATGATGTAAGATTGTGCTTGAGGTTGAGGTTGTTTGATATTGTTGATCCTCTGTTTGTTAGCTTTTTCTGCAAAATTAAATTGAACGTTGATATGGTTCTTGGAAATTTCATCTATAGCCACTATCCCTACCGAATTTAAATCAGCGGCCATCATAGGTAACTTTAAACCTTACTATATTTTACCAAAAATAATTATTCGTGCTCATAACGATGCAAGACTATACAAAGTGCGGTGAATACATAAAAAGCAAGTACAAGTTTCTTTCATTTCACATTTTTTCTTTTCGGTTTTTTTTCGACATCGCATGAATACATCAAAGACCATTTTAGCCGAAAAGGAAGCAATCAGATAATAAAAACAAATCAACTCCCATGTTTAATAAAAAAGTACGACACTTTTATGATCAAAGCAGGTTTCAATTTTTATGTATTTTGAAAATTGGATGTGTATATTTTTTTATCATCGGGAAAAAGGACATAAAAAGAAAAAGGGCGATGCATTTATGTACCTGTATGACGCCATTCTGCAATGTGTTCTTATGACTTTTTAGCATTGCTGTTGACAAGATGATTTTGAATGAGAATGGATGGGAAGATTGTCTGACAATTAATTAATCTTTTGACTGACTGGCTGGCTGGTGAGTTGTGATTATGAGGAGTTATTGGACATTCAAGTGATGCTGAATCAAATGAAGATTAAGTTAGTTCAATGGATGCTCAGAAATGGATTTATTTGAGTGACTTTTAATTAAAATTTTATTTTTTCAACTTAGGTCAAAATACTTTTGATATATTTTCTATCCTTCACTACATGATCGATCTGGCAAGTTTTCATACCATAAAATGCGTTGCATTATAAAATCTACCTGAAGGATCACTTAACCGATCTCAATATCTTTTAATAATATTGCAATTTAGAGACAGGACACTTTAGAACATCCGAATGGCGTCATTGAATGAATTAAGTTAAAAGAAAAAAGACAATAAAAGATAAATGAGATGAGAATATGTGCTCCAATTTCTTACCATTTCATTCAAAGACTGAAGAAAAAAATCGAAAAGAAATAAATTTCAAAGGACAGAAACAGAAGCGGAACCAATGGTATAGAATAGAATCAGGTGTCTAATACCGTTATCATAAATTAAATGGAATAAAGTTTCTAAAATGAACAAAATTTTTAATTTTGTGATAGGTTTAAGGAGATAAGGATGTAATAAAATGAAAAGAATATTTCGGGAGGCTCAATTTTATTTATTTATTTAAGTCAGAATGCAGAAGGACATTTTGGTAGCAATAAAATATTTTTATAGACCTTTCTTCATTATTTTTATAGTTTTTGACATTTTTATGGTGTCCGATAAATTTCTGAGGATAATTAAATTAATTCGTTATGAACGATGTTGAAATTTTTAATTAATTTAATATTTGGGTTTTTTTAATGCTCAACTAGCCAATTAAAAATTAACAAATTTTATATTCTTTTATGAATTTTCTCATTAATTGTTTAATTCGTCATAAAAGAATTTTCACTCAAGCGGAAGTTTGTTGTAGTCTGTTATTATCATCAGAATGCCAAAAGGCAGTCAAATGCTTACAACGATGCAGCCCTCTAAATTATTTATTCTATCAAACTTTAAACAAAATACAAACCTAATAAAAACTTGAAATACAATTATGAAAATTCTGCAATAAAATTATCAATTTCTATTGTTTTAGGATTTTTTATGTTCTGCCTGGAAGCTATCTTGTACTGTAGAATTAAAAATTTAGCAAATCTGTTGAAATTGTTTTTGTTTGAATATTATGCTGAAATTCAGATTGAATATGAAAAGATTTGAAATCAAAATGTTTACTGATTTTGAAAGAAGCTATTTCCAGACATAACTAGGTATGAAATAATTTTTTTTGCACACAATTTTTAGATAAATATCTAAATTTATTTGAACAATACTCAAAAATGCTGAAGAGTGGTTAATACCAAAAACCCAATCAGTTCAGTTTCTTGTGTTCCAAACGTAAGAAATAAATCTTCTCTTGCACACAAAATAGAAAGTAAAATTACCTTGATGTTAATTTTTATTCGCTATTTTTCAAAATTCGAACAAGTAATAAAATCGGCTCAATGGTCTAGGGGTATGATTCTCGCTTTGGGTGCGAGAGGTCCCGGGTTCAAATCCCGGTTGAGCCCCATTCTTTTTTTTTTTTCTTTTTTTTTTTTTTAAATGTGTTTTAAGAGTTTTATCAAATCAATGTTAGTCCAAAAACATGAAAATAATAAAATTCTCTTGGAATTCTCGAGAAACAAAGCCTAAAATTTTAACAAAAATGAGTTTTCCATACATTAGCATAGATTCATACTTCAAAAATCATTTTCCAAATTTGATTTACCCTATCTTAATTCCCCATAGACCAAAATTCATCCTTTCCCCTTCATTTCATATTTCCTTATTAACATTTTACCATATTTTCCTTTAAACTCATTATCGTAACTGGTATGATGCATGAAAATTGGATTGCATTTATTATATTATTTATCAGATTCAAACTCTAGCTAAAATATGATTATGCGATTGCTTGAATTTGATTAGAGGCTTAGAAAAGATGAAATTTTTTTTTGCTGTCTTCTCCCCTTCAATTTTCTTCTACAACCCACATTATTATATCTTTGTTTTGCTGTTGTTTTGTAAGAGCAAAAAAAGAAAAGTTTTGTTTCATCATCTTTGGATACACGAGGAAAAATAGCTCGTAAAAATCGAAGACTATTCTGTTGTTATCACACATAACCACCCATTTATCTCAAGAGAGTATACATTATGTGTGTTCTTGAATATTTTCATATTTTCCTCCTCTTCTTTTTATTTCTTCAGTTATTTTTGATG
This sequence comes from Chironomus striatipennis, assembly GCA_026123125.1. Lineage (NCBI taxonomy): Eukaryota > Metazoa > Arthropoda > Insecta > Diptera > Chironomidae > Chironomus > Chironomus striatipennis. The sequence continues at coordinate 20,404,679 of CM047394.1, read as the reverse complement.
ACATCTTGGAGAAAAACAAACAAATTAGGAATAATTGCTTGCGATTTGTTTTGCCATTTATGGAAGAATAATTTAAGTAAGGAGTTTTTCTTTGTGCTGGGGTGGGTAAAATGAGTTCAGGAAAATTTTTCTGATAAGAGAAAGTTTATTGGCGTAAATAATTTGTGTTGGGCTTCTTGTTTGTTGATTCCTTGATAATATTGACTTATTGAATGGACAGGACAGTTTTGTTTTGATGTTTTAAAGGTCACAGTTTGTTTGTTATGGGAAATCAAAAAGATTGATGAAAATGTTTGATAATTTTCAAAGGAAAAGAAAATACACAAATTTCATATTGGTGATAAGGTCACTAGGGATTGGTCATTAACATTTTAAAAATGAATTTTTGGCATTTTCAAATAGTACCTGAAAATTTTTCTTTTAGTCCAAAAATGCCATTTAAAAATAATCTACACAAAAGTGCTTTAAAAACTTTAAAATCAGCTTAACAGTTTCTAATGCAGAAAAGATCTAAAATATATAAAGCACTTAAAACTTGTCAACAGCACCTTTTGTCATATGACATCTATGAATATCTATTAAACAATGAAACAATAAAACATGAGATATTGACTCTCTAAAACTTTAATGCTTTTATTGCATACATCAACATCTGTGACTCAATTCTTTTGAACAATAAAATAAATTTTTATATTATGCAGTTTTAAATTTTCATTCCACTTCGTTTACATCTGAGACACATTTTGATATGAAAATTTTCTGTCTCATAAGAACGACGATAATGATAAGAATGTGGAATAAAATTCAAGTCATTGAAATATGTTTATGGAAATTTTTTTATAGACTTTAGTGAAAATCAGTTTTGATCGTATATTTTGAGTGTCAAATGATCTAAATATAAATTTTGTGTGGAATTTTTCTTATATTAAGGAAAGATGTTATCATCAAAATGCTATTAAAATTCTTGAGATTTTCTGCGCATTTGCTTAGTAAATGATTCGAAAATATCCAAAGCACCTCAGCCTAATTTTGAAGCTTTGAAAATTGTCATAAAATTTATGGCCAGTATACACAAAAGGTAACAAAAAAAAAGAAAAATCCCATTTTAATTTTCCCTTAATATCCCCTCATAAAATTAATTTAAAGCAAAAGCATGAACAAACTGAAGTTATTGTATTCCTGTGGAGTCTTTTGTGTCGCATAAATTGGTATGGAAAGACAAAAGAAGCACAACAGTGAGAACAACAGAAGTGGCAAATTTGCATGTTAATTGAAAAATAAAAGGCGCAATATTATTAGATATTTATTGGCCATGAAATTAAATCTGCTCCCTTTCAGTTCTTTTCTTGTCCCGCTTTTACGTCTACTACTGCTTCTGCTACTGCATTCATCTAAATTTTCATCATTTCATCGTGTTTGGTCTCAAGCAATTTCATTTTAATGTGTGAAGTTTTTTTTCTTCAAAAACAATTAAATTAAATGTGCTCTTGTGAATACACCAAATAGCTAATAATACTTTTTCGTGAAAATACCTGTCCATTGTGAAAGTTTTGTGATGATTTTGAAGAGTTTTTTTTTCATTCTAAACTCAAATTATGTAAAAAATTTTGTAGAGTGAAAAATTTGCATTCAGTTTGATAATCCGTCCATAATTTCACTTAAGGGTTTCAAAAAATATTAAATTGCTTTTTCCATCAACATTTTCACATTTTTCTATTGCTTTAGTCACCAATATACATTTTTTCATTTATTCTTAGCATCAAAATACGAATTTAATTTCATTTTTATCTTTCTTTGTCATGCAAATAATTGTTTATTTAATTTTAGTGGCAGCAATAAATGGAGAAGCTTTTCATTTTTCTTCGAAGTATCAACACGAAAATAGAAAAGAAGTGTTTTACCTTAATTTTATTATCAAATATTGTTGTCATTGTGAGCGTTGAATTGCTCTTTTTATATCGGCCTCGCCGAAAAAAAATTCTTCGTCAGGAACGCTCTGTTTTTATCAATTTACTCTAATTTTTTATTAGAAAACATATTATTTCATTATTTTATCTTGTGTATTTTTTTGATGCGAACATTTTGATACCTAATTTATGTAAATACGATGCTTAATTTCGTTAAAAAATCAATTTTAATGAGCGTTCCTGACGAAGAATTTTGAGGAAAAATTAAATTTTAATTTCAAAACTGTCAATATCTCGGCTCTTATTGTAGTAATATTTAAAGTTTTCATGTCAAAATGTGTGTTAGCACCTGCTTAACAAATCCTAATATTAAACATAATATATGAAACTGTTAAAGCATGAAAAATTGCAAATTTATGTTCGAAAATCTGTAACGGTCGCCATAAATTTGAATTTTTCAGTTGACAAAAATTTGGAAAAATTGGAAATACTCTTGATTTAAGCAATAATTCATGCATATAAATACATGAAATTAAAATTTAATCTTAATTCTTTAAGGTTTATTACGAAGATCATCAATATCATGTTGATTTAAGGCGTATTTCATTAAACGAAAATTTTAGTAAAATTTGAATTTCAAAAAACCGTTACACTGAATTCCTCAATTTTTCGGCGAGGCCGATATTAAAATTAAAGTGATTTTCACATGTTGTGGAACTTCAATTAGAAAATTCCATAAATAATGGTCTTTTATGTGTTTAATCTAGTTTTATTGGTGAGAATGAAAATTTTCATGCAACGATGGTCGGTTTAAATTCACAATTGAGTGTGACATGCAAAAGATTCGGTCTTTGGTATTTTCTGAAATAATTTCTGTATTTTTAGGAATGCATTTAGGATATTTATAAATATACAGTAGTTATAGAATAATTGGACTCTAGACTCATTTAATCTAATCGTAAAACTTAATTTTTGAATATCACAAAGCATAAATATAATATCATGCATGTATTCGAATTTTATGTTTCATACTATTACAATAAAAAATAAAATCTTTAAATTTGATAGTCGTTCATAGTCGTTTAAGGTCAGTTTGTCTTCAACAGTATTTTTCATCAGTTGAACAGTCTAATAATTGAACTCGTTAACAAAAAATATTTAAACCAAAAAAAACTCAGTTTTTTCTTTATAAGTTTTTCTTCCTCCCAGACACATATCCATGCAAAAGTACATCCACATATTATGAACATTACACCAGTAATTTCTTTCCTCATACCAAGTAAAACCTGAATTATATCTCGACACTTAAAAAAACTCTCGAGAAATTATTTTTTAAGGTTTTATTATCCCTTTTTTTATGTGCCGAATTAAATTTGAACAAATTTTTCCAACAATTAAATTGAGCTTCTCCTTTTGATGACATTTAAGCATGCAATGTAATATAATATGCAATTTACTAAGGAATATTGTATGGTTATAAGTATAAGTAAAGAGGGAGTCGATGTTTAACTTTTTATCGACAATTTTCCTTAGATAGAGAATATGATCTCATTCATGTTTCTGTTATGTGAAAAACGTAAAGAAATAAGTAAGTATTAAGAGAGATATGCAGTATATGGTATGCTAAATGGCAATTGCATTGTAAAAGTTTTTCTCTATAGAATGTATATTCTACATGATAAGCATTATAGAAATGGAATTGTTACAAATTCTCACAAACATTTAATCAATTTTCATGGAATAAACATCAGCTATTGATTGTATACATTCAATACTACAAGATATGGATTAAAGAGTAATAATAATAGCAATGAAGATTTTAAATAACCAGACAGAGCTTATAAGGAACTTATACTTGAGAATAAGTACCGATGTGCTTGAAAGTTTTTGCTTAAATTTAATGAGTAACTTACAAGAAAGAGGATTTGATTCTCAATTACTATCTAATTAAAATACCGCATACCAAATTTAATGAATAGATTACAAGCAATTGAAATTTTCAACCTCCTACATCTCCAACTCCAACCTACCCAAATATTAAAATAGCTATCGATTTCATATTTGAAGGAAAGACTCAAGTGTGTTAAAGGTTTTTTTTCAAATTAACACTTGTCTAAAATCCTTTTGTGGTCTCCTTTTATGTATCAAATTTCAAATTTTCACCTCACAAAAAGTTTAATTTCAAAGGAAATTAGATACGAATTAAAGCCATATCAAGTTTTAAAACTGTTTAGTATTTCGGTAGGAAATGAAACTAAATTTTAAGGTCGATCGAAGTGCAATCAAAAAACAATTCATAGTGAATAATCCAATTGAATTCAGTTCTATGGCTTATTTCAAACTTTTACGCTCGATTGAATTTTTTCATCTATTTCGTTTGTGTAGTCAGGAACTCATTACAAAACATACATTCGATTCTCCTTTTGGTTGAGTTTTGAAAAAGAAAAATCAATTTTTGTTAATCCGTTCTTTTGGATTATGTGGGAGTGGATGAATGTTGGTGAAATGGATAAGATGAGAATCATGTTTATGAATTATTTGGAAATCGTTTGACTGAATGTTTGATACACGCGCACGAAAAATGCCCACACTTATTTTTGTGTCCATTTTCTATCTAAGGAACAGTGCGTAAAAATACTTTCAGCTTATCACATTTCCTAATAATAAATGCACAGGACTTAAACTCACAATATTTACCCCCCAAGTTTGTCAACACAATTTGAGCAACTTAAATAATTTGTCCCACGCCATGACCTCTACTAAAATAATAATTCTGTCTAGCTTAAATATCCTTTATCGTTTCTAGAAAAAATATTTTAATCTTCAACGTCAATTACACTTGTCGCTAAGAATTAATCAAACGGCATTATTTTTTTAACAATAACAAGCGACTATAATGTTATAAATATTCATAAAAGTATTATTAAGTTGTACTGTGTATAACAAATGAAGATTGATTGTTTTCAATAAGCTCATACGCCTCTTTTATTTCTTCTTCTTCTTCCATCTAGATTGTTTGTTTGCAGCTGATGTTATTAATTTTATTTACGTCCAGTTTGATTATTGCGTGTGTATGGAAAATGCCTGAATTTTTTTTTTTACTTTAATTTTTGATACTGTTTTGTGGAAGGTAAATTTTAGTATTTTATTGCTTGAGGGTAGTTGGTAGATAAGTTTAAGGAAAAGAATAAGTTTTCTGAAACTATTCTGAATCTGATAAATACTTTCTTGCTGTCTATCTTCTTCACTCAATTACACTACTTGGAAAATGTCACTGTAAGTTTGTTGTTGCTGTGTAAACTTCCTGCTAATCTAATGCCTTTCAGACATGATATTAAGTTACATTAAATATGAAAATACAAGAAAATTTTGAAAAGCTTTTAAAAGGTCTTTTGGGTTGACTTTTTGAAGATTATAAAGTTAAGATTCTATGAAGGTTTTAGTAAAGGTCATAGACCACTTAGATTTGACTAAAAATTTGAAACTTTTTAAATAAATTAAACATTGATTAATTTTTTAAGAGAATTTTTGAAACTGCCAATTAATTGTTGACCTCTGCACCTCAATTTAAATTTCTCAGAAAGGAAATCCGAAGGAATTGATGTACGGCCGCACATCAAACGCGGCACGTTAACTTTGATCATGTAACTCCTACTTCTTCCTCGTCTCTAAATAGTCGACACCCTTTTTAGACACATATCCGTTATAACTAACTGTCTACATCAAACTAAAACTTTATTACACCTACAACAACGCATTTCGATTAGTAAACGATCACTTTATATCACCAATAACATTTTTATGACATTCGATGATGCCATATCCAACACAATTTTTATCCTCAAACTCAATCTGATAATCAAAATGACTTACAATTTTTTTCTTCCTTTTCTGACATCTTTTAATGGAAATGACAGAATTCTGGTTTTGATTTCTCCTTTCTTTCATTCATGTTTAATCAGAAAAAGGGTCAGGAACTATTTGCACTTCTTCCTTCCGCCATTTAGCAACTTCCTTAATATGACTCAATGCCTTTAACAAAGTTTAGATTTTTTCTTGGTCTGGTTGGGGTTTATGTTTGGGAGTTAATGATATGGGATAATCAGTTTGGGAGTTTTCTTGTAATTATTTTGAGCAAAGCTAGAAAAGTTTTTGTCAATAATTAGTATTTCCAGAAAATATGATTAAGTTTAATCAATGTACTGGAAATTTATAATTTGAGTTTGTATTTATGGCATTTTGGGGTCCATCTTGTTAAAAAATATTATTTTTTAGGGACCTTGTAATTTTTTTATAGGTTATACAATGCAATATTAATTAATATTATTCATTATAAAATTAAAAAATTTACAACTGAAATCCTGAAATTAATCAAAAATGCGCCTTACTTTTTACCAAACATCCATTTCCTCCTCCATATTTTCTTTTCTCTATGCATAAAGTTAGTGCAAAAAGGAAAGAAAGTTTAATGGAAAAAAGTTTCTTTTTTTTCCTCTCCTTTCCTCCTTCTCATCACATGTTTAATGTTCATGTCAAAAGCAAGTTTCAATATCTTATCTATCTGTCCATAAGATAAGTTTATGAATGAAGGAAAAGGACGAGATATACAGAGGGTATGAGTGGCATTTGGACAAATAAACAAGACCAAAAGGAGAGAAATTGACATGAGATATCATCAAAGTTTCTTACTTTATTTCTTGCTCTTCTTCTTCTACATTTTATTTTCTTCTTACAAATGTCAACTTTCTGGATATTCAGAAGAAATTTTTACTCGAGAATTGCGAAAAGTTTTTCTACTTTTTCTTCCTTATTTTATTTTTTGCAACACAACTATCTCGACATGACAGATTAAATGAAGGAAAGGAATGACACAACGAGAGGATGACTATGGAGGCGTAGAAAGTTGAAATTAATTGCCATAGCGACAAATGAATATTTAGTGAAGCATGAACAAATTTATTCTGTATTGTTCTCTCTCTCTTTTATCGTGCGGTTTTTCCGATGACGATAACTTTCAGATTGTCATCAAATTCTTTTTCGCATTCTTATTGGGAATGAATTTTTATGGAAAACTTTTTGTTGGTATGGATTTTGTGGCTTGGGTTTTAACTTAAACAAAAATTAATTGAGAAATATTTGGAAATTTTATGCGGAAAAATTGGTTGATTTTCGAGAAGTTTCGTTGAAAAATATTATAGTTTTTTCTGGTCAGCTCCTTCCCTTTCTAGAAGAAAATAAAAATATAAATTTCTTCGCTGATTTCAAGAAATGAGATTACAAAATATTCGATTAAAAAGGAAACGTATTTCCAATAAATTACCAAATCTAAGCTATAATTGAAGTTTCATTAATTACCCATTATCATCCTTTAATACCAAAAGTCACGAACAGCAAAATTCCAAACTTTGTAGGATGAGATTTATTTTTTTGTAGGTATTTTTCTAATTATGAAAATTAAAAATTCCAATATTTTCGTGACTAAATTTTTGCACATAGAAAAATCCAAAAAAAAAAAAAATTAAAATTAATCTTATTCTCATTCTGCTCATTTCTTATCTTTTCCAGCAGAGATTCTCTAATTAATAAAATCGTTCAACTTCATTCTATATCCACAACTTTTATGCTCTTTTAATTCACGAAAACATGAAAAAATGTCTGCATCTTTTATCTGCATTGGAACTGCTGGCAAAAACACCAGGTATGAAAAAGACAAGAATAGGATATTTTCAGTATAAAGATTAGATTGATGCATAGAATGCTCTTCTCATGAGAGGCAAAACTAGCGTAACTTGCAGTGATAAAAGCAAAAGTTTTTCCTTTGCATATCTGCTTAATTGCATTCGTGACTGCTTCACTCATTAAAGCACACTGAAGCGTTTGAAAAAATGCGAAAGAAATTTTCTTTTCTTATTAAATTAGTTTAACGCGGATGTTTGTGGCTTGGAAGATCCTTTGTGGAATTTTGAAGATAAATTTTTAGGGTTTGATGCATGAAAATAATCAAAAATTGAATTTAATACTGAAAACAGCCTTAAAAATCATTTAGTGTCATACCTTAAATTCAATAAATTTCCATAAAATCTTCACAAAATCCTCTTAAGGACCCAATCTTCTCTAAAATTCATTGCTTGATTTTTTATGCACCATAACAAGAGCCAGTAAAATTTTTATGAATACGAAAACAAGCAAAAAAGGCATCACCTTCACGATGAAAGTTTCTTTTTGTGTTGTTTTCATCTCCTTTCATATTTCCGCAATTTCCTGGTCTTCGTGAGTTTGCAACATCTTGTGCTGATTTTTTCTTCTATATTATATAAAAAAATCTTCACCTCAAAAATTTTTCGGTTGTTTTCTCTTTTTTTTGGTGTTTCATCGCGACGATAACGAAACAAAGGGAAGGCAGAACAGAGGTAAAAAAAATGAGAAAGAAGAAAAGGAATTATCAAAAGTCGAGCAATGCAAAAGCGGTGTTTAATTAATGGAGCTGATAAGGCTTTTAACAGAAAAAAGTGCAAATTTTGCGCCGTCATATCAACAAATAACTTTAAATTGCGGTTCACTTGAAGGCATGCTCAAAAAATTACTTGAATTTTTGTTTCAGGGTACAGAGTTAAAAATTATTGAAAGTGCTTTACGATGAGTACTGGAGGTGAAAAAATATTATTTGTGAAATTTTCGAGAATAATATTTAAAAGGAACTAAGCAAAGTTTTGGGTTAAAAATTTTAAAGAGTCTAATCCTTTAAAAATCTACAAACCAGCTGTATTTAACTTCAAAATTGAAAATGAAACGCCACAAAATTATGCAAATCTTTTCCACCTGCCTTTCAAATCATAAATTCACAGAAGCATTTTGTTCTTCCTCAAATTAGTATCAATTTTAGCCGAAAAAATTTGTTGTCGGTCTCATTACACGCTTTTAAAAAGCCACACACTTGAAAATTATTTGAAAACAAAAAGATCTGCAACAATGCCAACTCCATATTTGAATATTAAGCACCGAAACTAGATTAAATTCTTGTCTATAATACCACAATCAACTTCCCCTTTATTTTGATCTAAATACTTTATTTGTACCATTCATAGACAATAACAATGGATGAATCAAAAATGTGAATATGTGATTGTATTAACGATACATACAAAAACTAGAATAGATTTTAAAAATGAGATATTTTCATTATTATTATTTTTTTTTCTAAAAAATCTATTTTCAGTAAACACGAAAAGCAATTTTTCGGGTTCTTTATTTTTATAACATAATTGAACACTTCCTGCAATTATTACTGTCGACTAAAAAGTCGAAGAATCTCTTCTTTTGACTGACTCCTCTTGACGTATGATGATGATGATGATGGTCGCTTGTGACGTGGATTTAGTTCAAGCTAATAACAAATAGATCATTTTTCATTTCGTCAATCTTCATTCAGTTCTTCTTCGTTGCTCATTCTTCCTTATTCTTCTTCTTTTTTATTCATTCCTTTAATTTTTTTGGATATACATTCGTGTTATAGAATGTTTAGGATGTTTCATTAAATTTGATTGCAGCTCAAATTGCCTCGAGACAATATAAATGTTAGGCTGCTTATTATTTTCCACTTGTTTTGTTGGATGTCTCTTATTCTTGTGATATAGATTATTATTGCTCGTTGCTTTAAGATTAATAGACATTTAGTTAGTCGAAAACTTGAAGAAATTAGTGCCGTCTGATGAAAATTTCACCTCGAAGATTGACATGATTTTAAATGAATTGTTTTGATTTTTTGTTGATAAAATGATTGATTTTGGATTATGTCTTGATGGTCTCATTTATTTATGCAATTAGTGATATAATTTAAAAGTAATTTTGTCTGGTTTTCAATACTTTGTGATCATGATTCATGAATTATCAGATTCAAACCTTTCTTAATTTACCAAATTTTATTAAAATATCCAGTAATAATAAGTGATCATCTCCCATCCCATCAAAACAGGAATTTACCTTTAAACTTGATATTAAAAAATAAAAAAAAATATTTTTTTTTGTCAAAATCAATAATATTTCTTCTTATACAATAGAAATCACGTCACGACTAAAGTCATATTTATTTTTAGTAATTATTACTTCTCTTACAAACGATTAGAGATGAACAGTAAAAAAAATAATTTCCATCTCGGCCACATTGTGTCAATCAGCATTATTGAAAATCAGTCGATGATTTAGACATATTCTATATTCTATTTTGCTGATGCTTAAATACTTTCGTATGCCACTCAATTTAAATGCTGTAGTAAAAAATAATGAAATGAAATTGACAGGGTTGGTGACAAGTAGCCTTTACATTATGTATTGTAATTTTTAGTTTTGAAATAAAAAATTCAATAACTTTAAAATTTCATCAATCTAGAAATAATATAAATATATTTAGAAATTCTATTCCAACTCTGAAATAGGAAGGCATTCAACCCATTGAGTCGCGGAGTCTGGTGCGATATAAAAGAAATGAAAACGCCTCTTATATGAAATTTAAATTATACACAAATATACATCGGTCTTTTATTCTATCTCAACAATAAGTCAGATGAAAAAAAGTAATAATAATAATATGGTTGCAACGATCAAACCTTTATGATGATTTTCAAAAGAAATAATGAAAGATGGAACATGATCTCTTGACTCCTCATCTCTCTTACTTGCGTCTTGCTTTTTTTGTTAAAAATTTCTATTAAAAGAACTTTTTTTTTCTTGATAGATTTTAATTATGAAATCAAAAAATAAATACAAATATGAGGTATTAATATATGAGTCGGTGAGTTGTGTGTAGTATAATGATTCATATCATGTTGAATCACAATGGTCATGAAATGAGTAAGTTTTAATTTTGATTCAAAGTAAATGTTTGGAGCGTGTTTTGAATAATTTTTGAAGCTTTTGTTGAATTATTTTTTATTTTTACTGATTTTGAGGTCTCTTTGTCAGACAATTTACATGAAAATTGCGTGTGGATTGTTGTGACTGTTTTATGGGGAATGTCGGAATATTTTGAAAAAGAAAATAAAATGAGCTACAAAATGACATTTAATTTGTCGGTATAATATTTTTTTAAAGAAATAAAATTTAAGTCTAAAAATGTTCAAATAATTTTAAGTATCTCCTAAAAATTAACAAAAAATTCTCGTTTCAAAACAAAAACAGAATTTATCTCAAAACAAACAAATAAAATGTAAATCATTCAAGTCTATTCGCAACATCATGACGTGAGAATTTTCGTTAATCTAAATTATATTTTACTTCCTGATCAGAGACCTTCAATGTAATAAAATTCAGATCGAAAATGTTTTTTGATCAACAAATGTCATCAATGGCTTAAGTAATTAAAAGTGAAATAAACGACTTGTACATTCAATTTTAATTAAAATTATATTAAGCATACGAAAATAAGTAGATATTGAGATAAAATGTAACAAATTTACATTAATTGCAGCCCTATTAATTTAACATTATAAGACGCTTTTGTTACAACAAAAGGCTTAATTTACTGTTGGAATATTGAAGTTGATTTTCTGTATTAAGATCTATTGTAGTTCTAAGTAATAAATTTTATATTGAAAAATATGAGAAGTCTCTTCACATATTGGTGCTAGAAAATAGTCAATAGCAATAATACCTTGTTTCCATTAAGTAAATTTCATGCATAATAAATTTGTTTATACAAAATCAATGTAAAAGTAATGATAAAATGCCCACAGAATATACCATAAATGAAGGTGAAGAAAAAATGGAATAAAGACATGATTATTACCAGCTTCATACACAATCATTTACTTAAAACATGTTTGTCATAACTGCTTAACACAAAAAATGTTGTTTAAACATGATTATGTTGTCACATTATTCCTCTTTTTTACCTTCTATCTTCTCCGTCTGCCAATATTTCTTCTAGGATTTCTTAGTGTCTTGTGTGTATCTTTTACTTTTCATTAATGTAATTGAATCCCCCCAAAAGAACGTCGACAGAGCAAGAGATAGATTTAAAGTGAAGGTGTGAGACAAGACTTTAAACCTACGTAAATATAGGAGGAGGGAAATAAAAACATGAAAATATTATCGGATTAAAAGAATAATCCGCTCAATAATATAAAGCCAATGAGTTTCGTAACAAAACAATAGAATATTTTTTCTAGCCTTTTAAAGTCTTCCTTTTCTACCCTTAGGGTATTAACTTTTAATCTCCAAAAGATTTAATAAAAAAAACTTCATCTTTTACAGAAAAGAAACAAAATTAAAAATATTTTTTTGAGAGAATTAATTTTTTTGAAAACACAGTTGGAATGCTTTATGAGAAATAAAAAGGTTCTAAACATTTGGTCCTTGAATTGCTTTGGATAGAACTTTATAGTTCAAACAGTTTTAAATGCGTTAAGAAATTTTATGTCTCTTAAAACTCCATCCATAAGCTTACTTGCCTTCTTTTCTCACATTTGTCTCATTTTAAATCCTTTTAAAATCTCCAAGACCTCGATGACATTTATACCAAAATATCTCAGACTGTAATGTGTTTTTAGGTGAAGGTCATGTATCTCCAACATAATATCATTTAAATACAACAAAAATCATCAAAATGCCATATACACATGTGAGCATAACTTATTATTATTTACAATCCAAATTGTAGCATTCCAACATTAAAAGTGCGATACCTACGGTAAATAAAATTATATTCCTTATAAGCAAAAAAAAGAGTTAAATGTACACAGACTGCAGCAACAGTTAAAAGACAATTGAATGTAAGAGAAACATAAGAAATATGTTAATCCGACATCTGACACAAATTGATCGCTGTTTTTTTTTCTCTCTTCTCGCGGCTGCTTACAATTATTGTATGCAGTATGCGGTGTAATGGATAAACGATCGCATTAAGCATAAGATCAAAATATATGCGCTGCGAATCAATGTTATGTAACAATCTCAATATTGTTTTCAATTCTTTTTTGATGTTAAGTATGGATTGAATGTAGGTACATTATTACATTATTTCTTGGTCGAATGTAGATTGATTGAGCTTTTGTGGGGATTTATGGAAATATTTCTAGATTAATTAGCATTAAAGTTTTGGTTGTCTAGTGTGATTAAAATTTTCATCGGTGATCCATTAAAAGTTCATTTTTGGATTTTCTATGGTTTTTGAAAATGAGAATGTGATTTTTGGTGAGGATAATTAGCATTAAGATCATTTATGGTATTAGTGGCTAAATGCATTTATCGTGTAGTAATTATTGGGAAATTGGAGGGATTTGTGGTATATGGATTTTTTTGGTCATAATAAATCGACCACAGATTATAATTGTATAACTAAAGTTGCCAAGGCTGCAATGACCCATTAATAACATTATTTCTCATATTTAAAAGACAAAATTAAATTTTTAAGTCTAAATTTCAAATGAATGTTTTAAAACTTAAACTACAGTCATTTTATCATCTTCTATCAACCGCAATATAATCCTTTTCGATCAGAGTGCATACATACCAAGAATTAATTTTTTGTTACATTTTTTGCAGCTTAACAAGAGATGAAAAAATTTAAGCTTACATAGATGCGATCAAAAGTTAAGATAGGAAGTGCATTTATTAAAGTGCACATCGACACAAAAGGCCAAACATAAAAGTTCATTTGCATTTCATTATATTGTTCATCTCAGCTTCACTGAATAAATTTTTCCGCACTGGAGATTATTTTCTTATACAGAAATAGCGCCTGAAATAACTCATTAATTAATTAAGGGCCTTGTTAGATGTGCTCTTCATCTCATCTTGTTTTCAACATTTGTTGCACATATTAAATGTATATATGTGTATATAAAAAAATACTTGTTCGATTCCTCGTCAGCGATAAAATACAAAAAAATTCTTTTAATTTATGGATAAAAAGCAACAAAGAATGCTTTCCTCAATATACAATATCCATTATTTTATGATTTTTTATAAACATTTTTTAGCGGTTCATGCAAAAGGATCATTTTGAATATGAAGTTGGGGTGCAGTTTGTCTTATTGGGTTCTTGTAGTGAATTTATTGAATGAGTATATATGTAGTTACTTTAGTCGGTTATTTACGTAATTCTTAAGCAATTATTGACAGTAGCATTTAATTTTAATTCAATAATTTGCAATTGATCTGTAATTGATTCGTTGTATCAATGCGTATCAAAATAAAGACATTCCATTTTACTGAGAAAAAGAAATTAAATATCATTTACTAAATATGAATAAAAGATAAGCCCTTTAGTCAAACAATACCGCAATACAAAAGATAAAGGAAGGATAAATTCACAATCAGGAATATTCATTAAAAACTCATTGGCAAATCACGAGCTACCCAATAATGATCACTTATTTACCATGCAATAAAAAGAACAATAAGTTAATGATGTGTTTTGGATGTTACACACAATTTTTAACCACAACTGTCGAGATAATTAAGCAATTTACTTTTTGTAATAAAAATCTCACTATTCACATCCATTAAGGAGTTCAGTGTCTTCCCAACTTGCTGATTTTCCTCTCTCTCGATATTTTCTTTTCGTTCTTGTTCAATGTCCATACTTTCTTACTTACTCGAGATTAAATACTCAAGATTATAACCGAAATCGATTACTTTATGACCCGACTCAAGATATTTTTCTTATTGTATGCTAAGCAGTGGTGTAACATGAATAATTTCAACCTGTTTCTCTTACCATTCATTCCATTTATGTGCGAATCACGAGAAGTTATTTACTTAATGAGATATTTTGCCAAAATATTTATGATACGTCCCTGGTCGGTTAGTCTTGTGTTTAATCTTTTATTTATTACAAAATAATTTTTACTTTTTTCGCCTGATCTTCTTTCCTCTTCTGTTTCTCCAGCATTTAGTATCAGTTTACTGTTGTGTATGGCTATACTAAATATTTTGTATTATATTATTTTTGGCAGTTTTTTGAACTCTCTTCTGGCAGTCACTGCGCCTCCATAACGGACACAATCGCTGCTAAAAGATCAGCAAGCTCAGATTGCAAAAATATCCGGATTTGGGAAGTTTTCTTTGCTGTTTTTTCTCTGCTGTTAAGACTATTTGATTCCAATTTCAATATTTTTTTATGTTTGCTTTGTCAGAGCGATTGAAGATTATTAAGTGAAATGGATATTTAGTTCCCCCCAAAAAAATTATGTAGCTGCGAGGTCTGTAAATATTTTTGAAGGGGATTGGAATAAAGTTTTTTATCAGGTCATCGCATTTGTTGCCAATGAAATTAATCATGATGACCTTTCTTTCTTTTGTGAAATTAAATTTCCAATTGTTGTGATTATGTGCTGAAAAATTAAAATTCGATTAAGTATGTAGTACTTTAAATTTAAATCGAAAATCAACAGCAAAAGTACTTAACGTGATTTGCTAAAAGTTATCTCGTATTTAACAAATCTTTACTTTGCAGTCTAATGAGACATACACTTTACTTTTATTATTTTATCGCATGACTCTTTATATGGCATGACGCACTCGCTGTCAATCTTCTGAAAGTTTTATGTTTTTGCACATGAAATTCAGGTGATATTGAAGTAATAAAAATCTACAATGTTGAGGATTTCATGACATATAAAAGATTTTATTTTCATTTTACTCTTTTTTGCACTTTCAGTTAAATTCTTCAAAAATTGTTCACCTAAAACTTTTCTCAAGAGTTCAATGAGTTCATCGACTGATAACTTTTTTTATCGTTTGAAAGCTTTTTTCTATGTCCGTAGTCAACTTTCAACTTTCTCTTTGAAATTGCACCAGTTATTTCGATCATCCCACAAAAATCCATCAGCACACATTTTTGGGTTTGGTTTTCCATTATAGCTGGCAAAAAATCACTGACAGTCGTCAAAATTTGGCAGAAAAACCATTACTCCTCGTTTATATATTTCTGGACAAGATAATTTGCAATTTGCTTGATTTAAACTTTCCCGATGTTTTACTGAAGTGTAGACTTGGTGCATAGGATTTTATTACTGGTATTTTAAGATATTATAAAAGGGAATTGATGTAATGTAGATCATTGTGAATAGAAACTGGAGACTGTGAAGCTGTTGAGAATTGTAACAAATAACACAAAAAATAATTAAAAACTTCTCTTCAATTGTCAAAATAAATGAATAGATTAATATATTTATCGTAAATATGGATAAAATCAACGATATGTAATTGAAGATAGAAAGAATTTAGAGAAAATATTATCTCAACTGCACATCTAAGATTTTAGCAAAATTTATCCATATTTAAAAACTCATTTCAAATGGACTTTTTAAATGAACAATCGATACTTCAACACCACATCCTGCATAATACAATAACAAAATACAAAATAAAAACGTTGTCATTCATCGAACATAAACACACATATATTGTATTTTACCTCTAATATGTTTTTAATTTTTTTGGCAAACAATTTTTCATCACACGATACATAAAAAATTGCAATTCTATCGACTCAATTGTGTGCACTGATTGTTTGATGTTATTTCAGGCCAACATACATATACAAAGCAATGTCATAGACACAATAGGTGAACCACTTGGAATAACAAATCAAATGACAGTCGCATCACTAAATGCACATCGTAGCGTAGAAAGTGTATAACGTACATTTTATAATGGTTTTGGAAATATTCACATCGGAAATTTAGTAAATATTCGCCATGACGTAAATTCGATATAACATTTTAAATTTAAAAACTTGTGAAATTGAATGAAATTGAAAACAGATGACAAATTATTTTTATTCAGATTATAACATTAATGTTATAATCTATAGATAACATGAATACATCATGAATGTTATAATTATGATGCAAAAGTTGAATAAGTGTAAATAAATTCATTATCTCAATTTTCTCCGATAGTATTGTACTTGTATAAATAAAGTGGATTTTTCAAATTTTTTATTCAGTCAAAGCATTTTAGTTAATGTTGTGAAAACCGTTCTGAACTTTAAGAAAAAAAAAAAATGAAATTTTTGATAGTAGTTGCAGTTTTAGTTACTTTTTCAACTGCAAAAAAATATGAAAAATGTGAGCTTGCTGTGACAATGTTCAATGCCGGATTTTCAAAATCATCATTGCCTGATTGGTTGTGCCTAGTCGAATTTGAAAGTAGTTACAACACAAAGGCCATTGGAAGAGATAACGCTGATGGTTCAACTGATTGGGGAATATTTCAAATTAATGATGGATATTGGTGTAGTTCAGGGAATATAAGAAAAGGATGTAACGTTAAGTGCAATGGTAAGGTGAATTAATTTTTGTTTTTATTTTTTGTGTTTTTAATTTTCCTATAAACCTAATAACAGATCTCTTAAACGATGACATACAAGCGTCTATGCGATGTGCAAAAATTGTCTATAATGATCCACATAGTAACGGTTTTCATGCTTGGAATGGATGGAAAGCTCATTGCAAAGGAAAATCTTTGAGAGAATATAGCATTGATAGTTGTTTTAACAACGAATTTTAAATTTTGTCATTACTCAATTGAATTATTATTTATTAAATTTGTTATTCTGTAAATTTATGAAAAATATTTTTTTTTTGTAAAATTTTATGTACTAAAAAATAAGATCCATGTGTGAATATATTTTTAAGGGCAAATCTTCTTGAATAAAATTTTGTTATTTTTCTCCCTCGCTTGCTCATATTGTTATCTCCATTTCACTTTCTCCCCTATTTTTTAACTACTATGGAATGTATACACTTTCTGCCAAATACATTCAATTAATATTTGATGTTAAATTCATAAACAATTTGTTTATCTTTCGGTTCAATTATTATGAATGGACGATTGTATTGAGACTTCACTGGCAAACAATCTCAGTCTTGTACATATATGTTGTTTTTCTAGTCGCAAGCAGTAAAAAAACACAAAGTATAGTGAAGATGAGGACAGAAACGCAATATCATAGGTAAGATTCAAAAATGTTTACATTGGATTTGCTACCTTTTCTTATCCACAAAAATAGAATAGAGACAAAGTGACTTAAAATCTTATTGCATACAAAATTTTAAATTTTTTCTTCTCATACCCCCAAGAACTGTTTATTTAATTTCTTACTAAAATAATGGTTAAAGATTATGTGAGATCTATTAAACTGCTTTTGTTGCTTAAAAATGGATACTTTTCAGGTAGGGATTAAAATACTCTATGTGCTTATTTAGCAGAGAAATCCATAATGAATGTGTGAGGTTAAATAAATAATTTTTGTAGCAAAACTTTTTCAATATTTTATTTTTTATTTTTGTTGCTTTAAAATTTTTAATGGATTTTTCAGGGAATTGCACTTATGTTGGGTGATTTGTTGACTTAAGGGAAATTTTGTGGAATTATTTTTAATGAGAAAATTTTGTGGATTTAAGATAAATTTTAATTGCCGAATTCTGCTTAATATGTTCATTTCGAAAAGGTCTAAATTTCACCTCTCTTGACCATTTGATTCCAGTAAATTACTTGACTTGTAAAATAACTCATCTTGCAAAAAATGCGGTTTGAATGAATAAAAATTATTACGAGCTACCGTTGGAAGTAGAAACGCTTTTGTATTCAAATAAGATAAAGCAAAAAATAAAATGTTTAAAAACAAGAAAATAACAAATTTCCATAAAAAGCGACTTCACATTACACCTTGACAGATCAATCATTCAAGCTTAGATCGAAAAGTGTGTTTGACATTATATGGTGAGTTTTTCAGCCATTGATATGCTTCGGCTCGATTCAAGCAATACTTACAAGTTGAGAAAGTTCCTTGATTTAATTCTTTTAAATCAATTAAAACAATCTTTAAGTTTTAAGTAAAATTAATTTTAATTTTAATTTAAAGATTTTATTTATTAAAGTTTTGAAAAATGTGTTTGTATCAGTTTGTATTGTAGTTGTATTGCGCATAGTGATAAGATTTCTTTACGCTGTGACAAACGTCATAGATGTCATTTATTGTTTCAATTATTTTTACGCTGTTTGCAACGTTCTTTATTGAACATTGTAGCAATTCGCATTTTCTTTACATGTCTCCTCAATATAGTCAAATTGTAAACCGTCTTCACACTTGAGGAGGTAAGCGATTCCTATAAAAGGTGAAAATAATCAGCATTGAAATATTTTCAAGTGGAAAAAAATTATGTATTGCAATTCAATGATGAAAACAGTTACCTAAATAGCATTTATAGTACTTAGTGCAATCAGACTTGTGTGGAAAATAAAAAGTTCCTGGTTCAACTGGACATTGCTAATGAGTTTAAATAAAATTAAATTAATTAATCAGAATTTTAAACCAATGAACTTAATACTTACAATTCTATCAGGATATCTTGTCGTTGTCCTAATTGAAGTCGTAAAGATTTCTGAAGTTGAGGTGCTCAAAGTTGTGGATTCTTCAGTAAATGGTGTAGTTTCGATTGTTGTTGTTTCCGGGAGAGTTGTTAATATTGTTGAAGTGGATGGATCAGTTCCATAACATATTGCATTTTCAAGACACGCATTTGATAAATAATCAAACTCTCGTCCGGTGGTACATTGAGTGATTATTCTCATTCCTATAATTAACTTCCACGCAAAGCGTGCAAGTTATTGTATTTGGGTAGATTTCAAAATTTCACTTTTTTTGATTTTGTGAGCAAACGGAAGCACCAATCATGACGTTTTTGGTCTCGTTCGATTTGCAATTTGAATATCTATCATCTAAAGCATGTTTTGTTCCAGTCACTTCCGTTGTGTTGGAACTAGACGCAAAAAACCGTTAAAAATCCATACTTTTGTATGGAAAATTTCTTAAGGAAGCATTTTTTAAGAATTTCTTTTATTTGATTCGATAGATCGTACCAAAAAACAAAATTGTGCTGAAAAAAATCTGGACTTTATGTCCATTAAGTGACCTAAAAATGCAAAAAACTGCAAATTCTGCAAGAGTTGCGTGGTTTTCGATTCAGGCCTGGATTTTAATTGTTAGTAATGATAAGTGGCATAAAATGAAAGTTTAACATAGGAGCTACAAATAATCTCGGCTATGTTTATACCTATGATGCTTCTGTAAGAAGTTACAGCATTAAAAAGATTGACAAAAAATTTTAAATTAAAAAAAATTGTTTACGTAAATTTTACGTTACGTAAAATTACGTACGTAAAATTTGTATGAAAAAACAATCATTTGTAGCAATTTAAAGACAGTACTAGACTTAAGAGTAACTGGATTATGCTTAATTGAATCAAAAGGGAGAAAATGTTTACTGGATCTCATTTATTTGACATAAATAGTTGCTGGATCTCATTTTACGATCATAAATACTCACTGGATCTCAATTTATGACAATGAATGCTCACTGGATCTCAATTTAAGACTATGAATGCTCACTGGATCTTATTTTATGATCATGAATGCTCACTGGATCTCATTTTATGACTATGAATGCTTACTGGATCTCATTTATTTGACATAAATAGTTGCTGGATCTCATTTTACGATCATAAATACTCACTGGATCTCAATTAATTACAATGAATGCTCACTGGATCTCAATTAATTACAATGAATGCTCACTGGATCTCATTTTATGACTATGAATGCTTACAGAACCTAATTTTATTATCATGAATGCTTAAAAAATCACATTTTAAGACTATGAATGTCCACTGGATCTTATTTTATTTTATGATCATGAATGCTCACTGGATTATGAATGCTCAATCATTTTAAATGCTCACTGGATCTCAATTTAGGACTATGAATGCTCACTGGATCTCATTCTTTAATCATGAATGCTCATTAAATCTCAATAAATTACAACGAATGCTCACTGGATCTCATTTTATGATCATGAATATTTACTGGATATCATTTAATGAGCACAAATACTCACTGGATCTCATTATATGATCATTAATGCTTATTGGATCTCATTTAATAACCATGAATGCTCACTGCATCTCAATTAATGGCAATGAATGTTCACTGAATCTCATTTTATGACTATGAATGCTTACTGAATCTCAATAAATGACAATAAATGATTACTGGATCTCATTTTATGATCATAGATGCTCACCAGATCTCTTTTTATGGTCATAGATGCTCACCAGATCTCATTTTATGGTCATGAATGCTCACCGGAACTCATTTATCGAACACTCCTGTTATCTATAACAGTCGAACGGAACGAAGCGAAGCGAAGTGGAGTTCGACACTCCTGTAATCTATAATAGTCGAACGGAACGAAGCGAAGCGAAGTGGAGTTCGACACTCCTGTAATCTATAATAGTCGAACGGAACGAAGCGAAGCGAAGTGGAGTTCGACACTCCTGTAATCTATAATAGTCGAACGGAACGAAGCGAAGCGAAGTGGAGTTCGACACTCCTGAAATCTATAATAGTCGATCGGAACGAAGCGAAGCGAAGTGGAGTTCGACACTCCTGTAATCTATAAAAGTCGAACGGAACGAAGCGAAGCGAAGTGGAGTTCGACACTCCTGTAATCTATAATAGTCGAACGGAACGAAGCGAAGCGAAGTGGAGTTCGACACTCCTGTAATCTATAATAGTCGAACGGAACGAAGCGAAGCGAAGTGGAGTTCGACACTCCTGTAATCTATAATAGTCGAACGGAACGAAGCGAAGCGAAGTGGAGTTCGACACTCCTGTAATCTATAATAGTCGAACGGAACGAAGCGAAGCGAAGTGGAGTTCGACACTCCTGTAATCTATAATAGTCGAACGGAACGAAGCGAAGTGGAGTTCGACACTCCTGTAATCTATAACAGTCGAACGGAACGAAGCGAAGTGGAGTTCGACACTCCTGTAATCTATAATAGTCGAACGGAGCAAAGCGAAGCGAAGTGGAGTTCGACATTCCTGTAATCTATAATAGTCGAACGGAACGAAGCGAAGCGAAGTGGAGTTCGACACTCCTGTAATCTATAATAGTCGAACGGAACGAAGCGAAGTGGAGTTCGACACTCCTGTAATCTATAATAGTCGAACGGAGCAAAGCGAAGCGAAGTGGAGTTCGACACTCCTGTAATCTATAATAGTCGAACGGAACGAAGCAAAGTGGAGTTCGACATTCCTGTAATCTATGACAGTCGAACGGAACGAAGCGAAGCGAAGTGGAGTTCGACACTCCTGTAATCTATAATAGTCGAACGGAACGAAGCGAAGCGAAGTGGAGTTCGACACTCCTGTAATCTATAATAGTCGAACGGAACGAAGCGAAGCGAAGTGGAGTTCGACACTCCTGTAATCTATAAAAGTCGAACGGAACGAAGCGAAGCGAAGTGGAGTTCGACACTCCTGTAATCAATTAAAATTTCAATTTATATTTTATATTTCATTTTATATACTGTAATCTGTCAGTTCAAATGTCTATCAACAAGTGGCGTGGAAGTTCGTGGCTTGTGTGGCTGAAGTACCACGGCATGTTATGTCCAAATGTTCTGAAACTTTGCCAGAATTAAGTCCATATTACGTCCAATTGCGTCCAGCAAAAATTTAATTTCGTCCTACTTCCTGTGCCTGGATATGGCAAGTCAAAGTTTTGGGTACTTTTGCCTTCGTACTTCAGGATTTAAAACGGCATGATTTCTTAAAACTAACTTTATGTGACATATTATATATTTAAATTGATCTACTAATTACGTCCAATTGCGTCCCGCAAAAATTTTTTGGAACCGATGTCCCTAACGAAAGTTATGGCTACTCAAAGTTTTGCTTTTGGACCAAAAAATTTTCTACCTAGAAACTGATGATTTTCACAAATTTTTCTGATCAAAAAGTAATAAACTAATTATTTATTTGCCTTTGTTTTTTAACGCTTAATATTATTTTTAAAAAAGTTTATTAAAATCGTGATGCTTAAAAAAAAATAAAAATCATCATTTAGATAAGTGAATTTTCATCGATTTTCACTCTTTATTTCACTTTTCACAAATTTTTCTGATCAAAAATTAATAAACTAATTATTTATTTGCCTTCGTTATTTAACGCTTAATATTATTTTCAAAAAAGTTTATTAAAATCGTGATGCTAAAAAAAAAATAAAAATCATCATTTAGATAAGTGAATTTTCCAAGATGGTTGCATAATGATCCATAGCTTTAAAGTGACATAAGTCAGTCGTGGATGGTCAAATTCAAAAAATGATTCCATATTTATAATCCTTGAGAAAAGTAGATATGTTTAGACATATAACTTGACACTAAAAAAAATATGAAACTTTTTCATATTCAGGTACGACAACAAAAATTGAACTGCCATAAGTCTGAAATGTCAGCATAGTCGTAAATAATTCTTTTATATTTGAGTTCCTGAGAAAAAGGGGATGTGATTTGATATATAACTTGACCAAATCATCAGTTTCAAGGTAGAAAATTTTTTGGTCCACAAGCAAAAATTTGAGTAGCCATAACTTTCGTTAGGGACATCGGTTCCAAAAAATTTTTGCGGGACGCAATTGGACGTAATTAGTAGATCAATTTAAATATATAATATGTCACATAAAGTTAGTTTTAAGAAATCATACCGTTTTAAATCCTGAAGTACGAAGGCAAAAGTGCCCAAAACTTTGACTTGCCGTATCCAGATACAGGAAGTAGGACGAAATTAAATTTTTGCTGGACGCAATTTGACGTAATATGGACTTAATTCTGGCAAAGTTTCAGAACATTTGGACATGACATGCCGTGGTACTTCAGCCACACCGTGGCTTTCTATGTAAGTCGTGTTTTTTTTAAATAAATTAAACATTATTTCATTAAAAATTTAAATTCTCTTACCATCAAAACAAACACTAAAGTTTCGACATTCATAAGGATTTGGGAAGAAGAAGGGACCTTGCTCATCTAAACAAATCTTGATCATTTAAAAATCAAAAATTGGATTATTATTTAAAAATATTTTTTTATATATTTACAGGATTTGGATTATAACTTGTAGTTTCAGTAGATTGAGTCGTTGTAGTTACAGGTACTTCTGTCACAGTTCCATTTCCTCGAACCCCACAATCAACAGTGTCAGAAGGTTCACACTGATTATTTTCAATGCTAAATACAAATCCATAATCACATTGAAGTAAGTTTAGATAACCATTGTCACAAACGTATTATTTAGAGCAGTCAGCATAATTTGGTTGAAAAATGTTGTCTCCATTTTGAGGACAAGGGAGAACACAGTTTGCTACTTGAGGATGAGTGCATTCTTTAGTTTCTTTATTAAAATGCAAACCACTTCTGCACGACCAGTTGTAAAATTCAACTCCTGGCACACAAAAGTGAAATAACGAGCAGCTATCATCACTTGGTGCTTTGTAAATATTTATTCCATCACAAAATTTATAAACAGCATCACTTGTAGATGAAGTGGATAGTAGAAGTAGTAAAGCTGTACATAAAAATACTCTCATAATTTTGTTGTAATTTAATCTTGTTTGGTGCAAATTCTCAAATTAAAATAACTTTGAAAATATTTTCTTATATCTTTTTAATTGTTCAATTGAGTTCTTGAAATAAACTAAAATTCTAGTCAATATAGCAAAGCTTTTTATGCAAGAAGATAATGCGTTGTTTACTAACTGATAACATTTTATCAAAAATTGCAAAACTGGATCAGATAAACAATTTCAAAACAAAGCAATCAACTGTTTAACCTCTTATCTATTGAAATGAATTTTAGTTCCTAAAACAATTAATTAATCACAGATATTGTTATCATTTTAATCAAAATAAATTGATGAAATTACAAATGTAATTATTATACACATATCTTTTATCAAAATTGGTGATAAGTTTTGATTAGGGATAATTCATAATTGTTAGGGAGAATTTACAATTGACGTCGTGATAATTATTGTGAATTTTTTTATTTATTAAATATCAAAAAACTTAAAAATTCTCAATCTTAAAATTTAAACTTTAATCCATTCAAGTCATATCAACCTTAAAGAATCTTCTTCATAAAGTGTCAAAAGTAGTCATAATCCATAGAAATAACAACATAGTCGCATGTGTTTAATTTACTGAATTACTACGAAAGGGATGAAAAATAATCTTCCACGAACCGAAAGTCATCCTTAAAAATGCTGCAAACTACCAATTTTGTTTGTTTATTCAAAAATATCCCTTCCACTTCTTCTTTATCTAAACAGAAAATTTTTGCAGAGAAAGTGTTTGCTTAAATCCTCAATCAATTACAACTCCTTGTCAAGAAGTTGTACCGAGAATATAAAATTGAACAAAATAATGTTTTTTTTTCCTTCGAAAGGGTTAAAGATGTTTGTTTAGTGTTTATGCGCTGTCAATCAAAAATATTGCTGACTTGAGATAAACTTTGAGATTTAGATGGAGCAGGGTTGGTGTGATTTGTTTGATGGTGTAGAGAATATGGAGTAAATTTCGGTAATTTTGCATTTTTTGAAAGAATTTTACAGGAGAAATTTAAAACTGAAATGGGACAAAAATCATTGCTAGTACCTGTGTAATTGAAGAAAAGCAGATAAAATTGTCAAAAATGAATTCTTAAAATGACAATAATTTAACTCAATAGCTTCAACTACAAAAAAGTCCTCAACTCTGTTCTGAAACGTCTTACATTTCACCTTTTGTTCCATATTTTCAATAAGGAATTTGATGAATTAATTGGGCGTGTATATGAAATTAATTTTTTGAGGGTAGAAAATAATGGAGAAAGAATTTCGTCTGAAAAGTTTTTTTTTGTGCTATCGATGCCAAAACGCTTGAAAGGATTTCATAAAATTAAATCACTTGGAAATAATTCGACAATTTTCATATTCTTTACAACTTTGACGTTGCAGGTAGAAGAGTTCAAAATATTATTGGCATATGTAAAGCATTACAACCAAATCTGACATGGCAAAATTGTTTTTTGAGGCTTTTTGCAAAAATCATCCATATTTTCAACATTTTTTAGACAATTACTTTTCAATTTGTTGCTAATTGTAACAAGCACAGCTGAACGATATTGTACTTAGGACATTACAAAGCGCCACTGGATCTTTGAAATCCAATTGTGCATAAATAATTTTTTGAATGAATTTCTCATTAAATTTTTTAAACAGAATGCCGTGAAAAATTTTACAACAATCGATGCTCATTTACAGAAGGTCAGTTTGTGAGTTGCAATGGACAGTAATCGAGTCATAAATTAGACTAATTTTTCAATTATTTTGTTTTGTTCTCAAAGCTAATAGGATTGCCATTTTTGGAGTACTTGGAATGCAGTTTGATTGTAAACTAAATGTAGGCAATTAGTTCTGGATTAATTAAATTGAACTGAATTATTTTGTTAACTGGAATTGAAACAATTATTTGAGTTTAGAGTTTCAAATAACTTCCTTAGAAAATTTCTAACGAAATTTGATAATAAAATTTATAAGTGGTTAAAATTTAATTTTATTTATTGATTTATAAGAAATATTAAACTCGGTAAATTATTACAGTCATATTTGCAGCACGATAAATATCCAAACTTTCAGATTTGAAAAAGTAAAAATTAATCAAAATGTCAAAAGCATTTTGCTGCTGTTGTACTAACAACTCAATCTTCAAACCCACACGTTTAATTGTTTGAAAATGTCATTAGATATTTATTTACGACAATTTACTGTAAGGTGAATGAATACTTTCAATAGCAGCTGTATAGGCACAAAATCTGAATTCCTTTTATAAATCTTATACTGAAATTTCTTAGAAAAATGAAGAAGATTTTATTGAAAAATCTCAAAGAGAGTCAAAGACAAACTTTTCAAATCAATAAAACTAAATCACAAAAATTTATATTAAATATCAAAAAATTCCTCAAACTTTCAAAACTTCTAATAATTGTCATTAGTTAAGCGTAACAAAAATTCACATTTAAATGATAAAAATCCACAAAAAAATGAAAAGAAATTGAAGAAAGTTGAGTAGAATGAAGAATGAGACAAAAATTATATGGAACCAGATGCTTGCTTTAATATAAATTAATATAAAAATTATTCGGGAGTTTCGTTTCTTATTAGGTGAAAGATGAAAAAGGAAGGAAAGAGAAACGAGAAACTATATCAGATGAATAAATTTGAAATTCATATAAGGGGCCGTTCACTTATTACGTAACGCAAAATTTCGGGTTTTTTACCCCCCCCCCCCCTGCGTAACGTTTTTAACAAAAGAATCAGATGCGAGAATAATAGACCGTAACAAACTCTCGACCCCCCCCCCCTCAGCGCGTTACGTAATAAGTGAACGGCCCCTAAATAAATATTAGATAGAAATATAAGATTTTTTTACAAGAACGACATACAAAAACCTATTAAATTGATTTATGATGACAAAAAGTAAGAAAACATAAATAAAAAATATTGTGAGTTCTGCTTTATTCTTTATTCGCTCTACAAAAAGCTTAATCTTTACTCATGAAAGTTAAATCAAATGGAAAATTTTAAAGCGCATTTAGGGAATTAAATTATTAAGCACTATACACATATCTGCAATAATGATAATTGAAACAATAAGACACTTCTCACATATCTTAATGAGACATCATCAATCATATGAAATGCAATTACTGTAATACAATGAATAGTTGGAGAGAAAGGATCGTTTCAATGACATTTGAAGGCATCTGATGAATGGAAATTGGAAGTTTATTGTACTTTAACAATTGAACTTTATTTTTAGATCATTTGGTCATCAGATTCAAAAGTACAAAACATGACCTTTGAGAAGTAACTGTAATTAATTACGTTAGTTGGTGATGGCATCTTTTCAAGGGTGTCATGATGAAGATGAGTTGCAGGAAATTTTTATTGGTATTTTTGATTTTTGTCAGCTTCAACTTTAATTATTGGATCTTGTGACCTTAATTGCTATCAATTATTTTTATCCTGAGTCGATGGCCCTGTAAGAAAATTAAATCTACAATCTATACACGTCAAACTAGGTAAGGGGCCGTTCACAAAGTACGTTCGCATTTTAGGGAGGAGGGGGGGTTCGAAAAAGTGTAACCATTTGTAACAAGGGGGGGGGGGTATTTGAAAATGTAACGTTCTATCAGCAATAATAATTTTATAGTATTCAAATAAAAAATTTAATGTAAAATTTAGGTTTTGTAATATTTTGATCATGTGAATTTAGTTTTCATACATACGTTAAGGAAAGTTAGTTAGTATTTTTTTCAATAGATATCTTCTTATAAAGTTTATTTTGGATTTAAAAAAATTAGTTAAAAAAAATTAAAAAAATTTTATACCAACATTTTTTATAAAATGAAAGAAAATTTGAACGTTCAGGGGGGGGGGGTTGACAATTTGTAACCATGCGTAACAAGGGGGGAGGGGGGGTCTAAAAAGTCATTTTTTTGCGTAACGTACTTTGTGAACGGCCCCTAACATGTCCAAAAATGACCACCCAAAGCAACAGTCTGTTCAAGCAATCAACAAAAAAATACAGCTCCAAATATATAAAATGAATTAGATAAATATTTTTCATAATGCGACATTATATTTTGAATTATAACATCGACAACAACAATAGATGTCCATAAAAGGGAAATTTTTATAAATTACAAAAATGACTCGGGATTTGCTTCTCATCAATAAAAATTAATAATTAAGGCAGAAAATGTTCCTTGTTCTTTATCCAATTGTTGAATACTTTTTGTTTCTTTTGTGTGTGCAAGTTACTTTAACTTTTGAAGCGGAAATATCATTCTTAATAAATCCAATTAAAATTTATTACCGTCAAAGTATAAAAGTATGTACGAAGAAGAGTTCCATTCATTCTGTTTTGTCTTTTTATCTTATTGTTCCTTTTTTAACATTTTATGAATCAATGAATTTTTGCGGTTACTGTTTTAACTTTTTATTCCATGTGTACGAAACAAAAAATTCATTTTGTTTTCCCATAAAAATAAATCCAAGTAAAAAGATTAAAAACAAAATTTAATAACTTTAAAGATGTGCAAATACGTTACCTTAGCAATTTGTATGTTGTGGTTTACAACATAAATTACTTCTATTTATGAGCATGCAACAGAAGACTTCAAAAATTAATAAATAATGGGTGACTCTTAACTGAACTTCTGATTGATTGTGTGATTAACTTTTTCGAGAACTAGATACAGATAGAGACTTCCTCATGTAATTTATCACTTGAGGTACTTAATACAGAGTATGTTGGGTGAGTCAAGGGTTGGCTTTTCATCTTTGCTTCTATCATTTGTTGAATGCTTCAGGCTTATTGTATGTATAATTGTGCATTCAGAAGTAATAAAACCAGATCTTCATCATCTAAATGACTAGTCAGAAACAGTTTCTTTGTGCAACATCGTATGGCTCTTGGGAATTTAACAAGTTCTTCGATGTCATCAACAGAATATTCTGATCTTACTGCCTTCATTCGAAAGTTCCCATTCCTCGATATATAATTCTAAATGCAACATAAGCATCAACACAAAAAATATCAGCGATCATTTATAAAATTAAATGCATTGCAAAGAATCTCTTATTTTTATATCTTCGACTGTAACTTGATAAAATAAAATCTTTTTTTATGAAATCATAAAAAATGAACTCTCGATGAGATAGAAATGAGCGAGAAAAGGAAGAAGAGCGAGTACAGGAGAAGATTTATGTAATTTAATGATAATGCAATTCATATACATACATGAGTGCATAATGTTTAATTCTTCTTCATAAATGCACATTCTCCTGTCCTTATGAGCAGTAAAAAAAGTATGGTAAAAAGAGTTTGCAAGGGAAAGAAAGTTTAGAGGTGATTTACTGACAGTTTTGGAATATTTTGTCGATTTTAAGTGTCGTCAATGTTTTGGCTTCTTCCATACGATTTAAAAACCTTATCACTTTTAATTTAATCACCTTCAATGAATTATTAAAATTCATAAATTTTTGAAGACTCTAAAAAAGTTTCCATCACAGGCCAGCAAAACGAAGACGATAAAGGTTCATATATATTTCTATGCGAAGCAGAACAAAGAATGGAAATATAAAAAATATATATTTATGAATTTTTCATATCACTTTTGCAATCCATTCATATGGAACAAATGCGATTGTGAGGAAGGAAAATGAGAAAAAGACAGCAAAAAACAGTTTTTTTTGAGACGATAAAAATAAATAAAAGAATCTGAAAGCAAAACGATTCGATTTGAACTTAATGACGGCATTCAATACATTTAATGTTGATAATTTTAAATAAATTGGGTTGTTGAAGATCAAATTGGATGCTATATTGGCTTCATTTTGTCATCTTTTGTATTTTAAGCAGTTTATTTACAATATTTATGACATGTGGATTAGTTAACTTTATAAACTTAAGGTTTTGTTGATTGAATATTTTTGGTTGCAAAAATTCTGTTGTTTTGAGTCCGGGTGATTAAATAAAATTAAATTCCTGGTAAATTTAAAGGCAAATTAAGTTGTTCTTGGAAAAGTTGATTAATTGACGGGAACAGGGGTTTGGCAAAAATATTTATATTTTTTAAAAATGTTTTCATTTGAAAATCACCTTTTCAGAAAATTAATTGGAACCTATACACTTAATTGGTTTAATTAAAAAATGCATTGTATACTTCCCGAAATGTTAACAGTTTTTATATTATTATTACTTAGATTGATGACATCCAATTCAGTGTACACCTAATTAAACGTAAGCATCATAAATGATCAAACTAAGGTATGAAAGACAATAATCTCTGATATGATAAAGAAAGGGGGATTTCAAATGCCAATATATTGACTATCTTCCTTTCAGGTGGAAATACATGATTATACAGCCTTCCTTCCCTGATAACAGAGAATAATGATATTAAGCTATAAACCTTTTTTGTCGATAATTTTTACAGATAAAATGTCGGCACTCTTTGCAATTGAGTTTCAGTGTCTTTTAGAAATTCAAAGTGATAACTTAAAAATAATACAAAGTAAATAAAAATGAAAATTTTGTTGATTTTCATTGCAGTTATTGTGAAATTTCAGTCATCAACTGCACAAATTATTGGACCTGTCTGTCCGAGTGATAATCTTCAGTGGCTTCCTCATCCTATAGACTGCTCTCGTTATTATGTCTGCCAACACACAACTTTATTCGAAAGATCTTGTGCCCCAGGACTTTTATTTAATAATTTAAGTGGACAGTGCAGACTTCCACAATTCTCATTCTGTGCATTGTCATGTCCATTGCATGATGATCCATCAAGTCTTGTATTTCTACCCGATTTCCATGATTGTTCAAGATATTTTATTTGTAATTCTGGAAGAGCTGTATCAAGAGGTTGTGCTGATGGATTATTATTTGATGCTGTTAACAATTGGTGTGATTTCCCATCAAATGTTGACTGTCAGAGTCGTGGCAATGGAACAATTTTAGATCCTGTCGAAACTACAACAGCCAATGGTGATGGTGATGGCGCACCTGAACCACCTACTCAGCCACCAACGTTACCTCCAACAACTACGACACCAAGAACAACAGTGAATCCAGATCGTTTTGTAAGTTCAAGCTTTGAAATTAAGTTTTATATTAATTACTAATTTTTAAATAATCAAACAGGAATGTCCAATAACACCAGGAATTCAATACTTCCATCACACAATTTATTGCTACAAATACTTCAGATGTCATAACGGTAACTTCTCATTGAAATAATTTTTCATGAAGTCCTCACAATTTCTAATTTTTTCAGGAATTTCGTACTTGAGAGAGTGTCCTGAAGGTTTATTGTTTGATTTCTTTGAAAGAACATGCAAAGCTGACGCTATTTGCTATAGTCCTGATTTAGTCACAGATATTCCTGGGCATTAATCCATTATCTGCGAAATTGAGGTATTTATTATTTTCTGTTGAAAAAGTATTGATTAATTGGAAATAATTTCATGAGTCACACTTTTGTATCAGTTATCTGCAATAGTCTTTTTATCATAAACCTGTTTTCTTTAGTATCGACTTCTAAAATCCATATATTTCCGCAGGTATATCCGATTTTTTATAACCCATTGACGCACAAAAGATGCACTTATCATTTTTCATATCACACATGACATGATTTCTTTAAAAATGATTTAATATTTTTTTCCCTAAATCTATGATTCAATTATTATATTTTTAACAGTAAACATTTTTTTATTGTCTTTTTCAGAAGAGCTTCGTGCGTTTATATTTATCACCTATAAACCTCCTCAAAAATATGTCAAAAATTTTATCAACTTTATTTCCTCTGTAAATAAAAAGACAATAAAAGATTTACAATGCTTTATTTCCTCAAATTTTATTTATAGTCAATTTACAGCTTATTTAGTCACTTAATTACCAAAACACTTCCATAGCAATAATCAAGTATCAGTTGAATAAAAAATTTATATGAAAGGTGCAATCTAGCATAAAGCAACAGTTGACTTCCAAATGAGATAAATAAAATTGTTGTCCACGTCTGTCCACGAGTTAAATATATTTGAATGAGTAGAAAACTTAGTATTGAAGGAAAGAGAGCTACAAAAAAATTAATAAGTATGCCAATAAAATCGCGGATTGTTTGTTGTGAAATTAGATTAATGATAAGTTATAAGTACAGCACTTAAGTTATGACAGTGATTACCACTTTCTGGTGAAATTCTCAAGTGTGTAGATAATTATTTTGCAAACATATTAATCCGTATTAATATTTGAGAATTTATTTATTAATTGAAATTGGCTTACGTACATATGATATAATAAATATTGTGAAAATAGTTATGATCAGACCAATTTTGTATAAATAAGCACTGCAATGTCCACATTCATATTATTAACTTTCAACAGAATATCCAAATCTAACACCACATAAAGCGCCTATAAGGTCAATTCCAGTTGTCAAAACGGTAGTTGTGAAACAGCTTGCAAAAGCCAAGAAAATCGCGTTACTCATGCTGACTTGGACCTTTTAATCGATTCACATTTAGAAGTCAACTACCATTTACGTTTCTGGAGTTGTATAAGCAATTTTTCTACGTGATTATTCCTCTAGTCAATGCCTCCGAAGTGTTTGAATTGAAAATCTAATGAGACAACATCAATCACAATGTGTTCACAATTGGCCATTTCCTGTAATTGAACATAGTGTCGTATTGAATTCGCTTCTATATGTTACTTTTTTTTATTCCCAATTCTCGTCTTCTCGTGCTTCCTCATTCTTCCTCATAAATAATAAGAGAGAGAGTATGATCGAAAATATGTGTATATGTCATGAAACGGCAACATGTGTGTCTAAATTGGCTGTTATTACTAATTGCGTCAACATGCTGATGATTGAATATATATTGCTGGATAATTTGTAAAAAAACGGATTGAAAAAGGGAACAAAGTGAAACGCTTTGTTCTAGATGATGGAAAAAGGGAATGAAAATATGGAAGGTCTGCATGACAATTGCAAATTATGGGTTACAATTAACTTGCTAATGTTTTGCAACTGGGTTGTTAATTAATATGTTGATGAAGGTGGCTTTGATATATTTAGGATTGATATTCAGCAAGTGTGACTATTTCATTTTGACCTCCAAATCAATTTAGAACGATATCCCACAGCACTCTAAAAACAAACAAAGAGCTTTCAATCAATTGAACACAAACATATGATTCAAGAATATCAACAACTCAAAATCCCAAAGTTACATTATTCATCACAAGACATACGTAAATATTACGTCAATCTCAGCGATAAAAGTAATGGAATCTTTCAACTGCCAAACGCATTCAACCTCTTCTTTGTCTTACAAAATTGAAAGAATCGAATTAAAGAAACTGTTGAACCTGATCCAATTGCATGAATAGAACCGAAGCATATCAATGGCTAAAAAACTCACAACATAATGTCAAACACACACTTCTCGATCTAAGCTTGAATGATTGATCTGTCAAGGTGTAATGTGAAGTCGCTTTTTATGGAAATTTGTTATTTTCTTGTTTTTAAACATTTTATTTTTATTTTTTTTTGCTTTATCTTATTTGAATACAAAAGCATTTCTACTTCCAACGGTAGCTCGTAATAATTTTTATTCATTCAAACCGCATTTTTTGTAAGATAAGTGGTCTCATTTTAAACGGTTAGTTTGGCTGGATGATGGTCGATTGTTCTGTGGAATTTTTTGATGGATTGAGAATCAGTTGTGTGAGTGAGTGGCATTGGTGATAAAAAAATTGAAATGAGCAAGATTGATTTCTTGGGAGTTTAAGAATGTTTGAAGTTCTTCATGAGATGCATCTTTAATTTTGATGAATAAAATTATTTAAATTTATCTTGACTTTTGATGCGCTTCAAAAATTTCCAAGTTCAGCACTTTCAAATTTCACCAAACCTTACAAGTTTCCCTCTGTACAAACATACCTTTTGTTGATAAATATGATTTTTATTTATTTATATATTTTTGCGTGTTATTATTATGGGCGGTAGTTCCAGCCCTATTTGATTTGTTCATCGATCAATCTTAAACAAGTCAGTTGAAGGAAATTCGATGAACAATGAGAGGCATTTTATGAGTATTTTTTATATTAAAATATTCATCAAGAGTTATTTTCAGAAATTGTTTTTTTTGTTTATCGAATGGAATTTGGAGGATGGAGTTTATGTTGAGGTAAGTTATTTTGAGAATGTGTATGACATAATACATTTCTTTGATGTTTAGTTCCGAATATTTTTAGAAATTTCATTATTTTGGCAATATTTCAGCTCTTTTTGGAAAAACATGCTTATTAAGTATTCATCAAAATATCACAAAACTTATTATCACCATTTTTCAGTATCACCTTTTCGTGTTCAACATCAGCCGTAATAGACTTCGGCATATTTAAGCTACCAATTAATACAAAGAATGATAAATAACATGAATCAGAAAATTAGCATTAATAGTCCGCCTCATAAATCTCAGATTAATTAAAAAGAACTCCAAAGTTAAAAGACTCAAAAGAGAGAAAATTAGAAATTAATAATTTATGAAAATCAAAGCACATGTATCAACATTTTTATCCAGTAGTAACGGCAGCGCTCATGAAATAAATAATAATAGACATAATATGAATTTGCATAAAATACAGTCGAGCAGAATGTTGCCATTTTAGCTGACTGTAGCAATATTGCCTTTTGCATGTTGCTTTAGTAGCACTTGAGTGGCAGATAAATGGAATGTGAGGCACATAAAGGCCATGAGGCTGTTTTCTTTTTAAAAAAATACTTTTTATCTTGTGAACATTTAGGGCATTGTGAGATATGAGATGAATCTTTCTTCAGTGAATTACAGAACTTATTTTGAATGTTCATGAAAGGAACCATTTTTTACCAATTTTTTGTGACATGCAGATGATGATTTCAATGAGAGTTTGAACTTGAAAATATTTTTTTAAGTTATTTAGAAAACGAATTGCCTTGAACTGAATGACTAATAAAACATATTTGGCACATCAACAACTGGACTGAAAATCATTTAGATTGAAGCAGTTATATGGTGGCATGCAAAGCCGTCCAAAATAAATTAAAAGAACTGAATGTTTTAGCAAGCCTGTCAGTCCAACAAAGCTTCGAAATGCCTAATTTTCATTGCAAAACACCTCAGAAAATAAATTGTTCATGCCAGAAGACCTCAAACCACCAAAAAAGAAGTGTGACAATTACCAAACAGTTTTAAAATATGTAAAGCCTTATTTATTGGATTTAACTGAATGAGATGTTTTTTTTCTATAAATTTCTTGCTCTAGTTGGTCTCATTTTAATCTATGTGTGCGCTGCTCGCTTCTTGTTTTTCTTTAGTCTCTGTCCATTCACTCTGAAAATGCAAATAGTTTTCTTTTTTTATTATAAAGTAACAACAAAAAATAGAATTTCCGTTAATGATGGTTTTTAGTTACAATTTTTTATGATAAAAAATGCTTAGCATTAAAAATCAATGAAGCTTAAACATTGGAATTTTTTATACATGCACAATCTATTAGGTTTAAAATGAGTTTTTTGGTCATTTTTTCCACTAAAACTATAAAGATTTTGAGCTTATGTGATGCAGTTTTTCATTCCCTATATAATAAAATAATTTGTTCAACTATAAATTCCTTAATTAAGAAAATATTTCGATTCTTTGTTCAAATGATTTGTGACCAAAAGTTGAATTTTTTCATAGTAGTTACCGTAGAATCAAAAATAAACTATTAAAGTTTTACTTCTAAAATATAAAATAGTTTTTAAACAGTAGATTAACATAAATTCTTTAATATTCATGCATCAGGCATAAGTATCAACGCTTAATTAGTCTGAATTTTCAGTTCTTCGAAAATTAATTCGATGTCACAAATCATCATAAAGACGCTTTATAGGGGGAAATCAACCAATAAAAATTCGAAATTTAAAAATCCGTTATTTCTTAATTATATTTTTAACACTTTTTCATGTATTTCAATGTTTTTCTTTACTCTGGAACCATTAATAAGTGAATATTTTCCCATAAAAACATTACATCTGTTGAAGTATAATAAAAATCCATCTCAAAAATTAATTTTAATTTAGTAACCGTTAAAAAATTTGAATTCGAGTAGAGGAAGAATTGTAACTCGTTTTTAAAAAATTCAACTTTTCTGAAGAATTGCCCTTGTTAAAATTGTAAATGGGCTTTAGTAATGCTGAAAATTATTTTAAGTAATTTTTTTGCAATATAATTTAATAAACATTCTTAATAGGATTAAGTAAAACAAAAGTCAACACTTAATCTCTTGAAAAATTTGTGATGATAATAAGAAATTATTTTGGTATGTTGCATGAACTAAAAGCAAATGAACAGTTAATTTTGATGCTATTTTTTATAAGTAAAACTAATATGTTTAGTTACTTAAAGATTAAGATTCCTCAAAATTTATTTAGGTATTATGAAAGAAAATCACAAAAATTTAATTTTTTATTATCAAAATAATTTTTCGAATTTATATTATGCAAATTTAATTTCTTCATTTTTAATAACTTACAACACCGACTAGATTATTATCTGTTAAGAAACAAAAAAAAAATCAATAAAAATATTCAAGCAATATCGAAAGTTTCTAATCAGTATCTAGCACATTTCTCCTTTTTAAAATTAAGTCACTCTAAAAAATTATCAAAATCCGTGAAATCCCATAAAATATAGTTTATTAAAATCATCTCATTTTCTGCCTTTCGACTTCTCTACAGCAAACTAATTCCATGTCTAATTTTCATGTGAATCTTCCAATAATTTTGCATTAATTTTAAATACACATACAAATGACATAACTTTTTCTTTTCCAAGACAAGATAATACCATTTGGTAACGTGCTTATGATATGACTCTGAAATATAAATTTTTATATTATTTGTCAGTCGAAATTTCAGTTATGAGCATTTTACTCTGAGTCTTAATCTTATAATTTATCCGATACATTCTCATTTTTGGAGAATATTTGTCGAATATGTTAATCAGTTTCTTGTGTGTGTCTTTCTTTATGCTCTAAAAATTGGATTGAATTGCCTCTGGAAATGTTTATACTTGTTTAACCAGTGGACGGGAGGAGATAGCAGCATGAAGACAAAAACAAAAAAAAAATCTTGACAGTTTTAGCCTTTTTTAAATTACAATTTGTGTTGATTCTATTATCTCTTATTTTATTGTTGACCTGAAATCTTTTCTCTTTCTCTCGCGCATTTTTATTT
This sequence comes from Chironomus striatipennis, assembly GCA_026123125.1. Taxonomy (NCBI): domain Eukaryota; kingdom Metazoa; phylum Arthropoda; class Insecta; order Diptera; family Chironomidae; genus Chironomus; species Chironomus striatipennis. The sequence continues at coordinate 20,367,050 of CM047394.1, read as the reverse complement.
CGCATTCTATTTGACATGCCTTTTGTTGACTTTTCATCGATTATTTCGTCGTTTTGCCGTTTTCGTTATCTAATATTTAAATTTTTTATGGTGTAAAATTTTTAGATAGGAAGTGTGCAAGATTCATAAAACTGTCGGTCTGAGTATTGTTTTGTATCATCAAGAATAAAATATAATCCAAAAGTATTCTTAGCCTAGGGCTGAATTTTTATTATATTATATTTTAAGAGGAAAGTGAACTTAAGCTCTATACCTTTATATCGAACGTATAACATCCAATGCATATCAAATGATGACATCACAAGCACCATATATTACCAACTCTTGTATCCAATCAAGAAAATACGCACAATTTCCTAGAAAATGCGCTCGAATCGTTAAATGATTTAAAATTCATATCATTTCCATATCTATTCCTTACTCTACACTCGACTGCTGTGTATATGTGCTATTATTCCTATTTTTCTTCTTCCACTTTTGTTAATTTAATTAATTCCATCTTATTTCTTCTGTTTCGTTTTACACATTTCTCTATATCATGGAAAAGAAAAAAAATGAACAGCAACAACAACGACGACGGCGATGAAGGAAAAAAATTTGAATATTATATTTATAAAAGTTTATTTTCATTAAGATCGATTTCGTTGATAAAGACAGAAGAGATACTGTATAGAATGGAAGAAATGAATTTTTTTCCAGTCATCTCCCTTCTCACGCGTTTTGTTGTCTTGCCTTCTTTTACCATACATATTTTATTTATTCCATATTCTGACTCGTCTTGATGTGTTATGATGATGAAATTTGAAGCTTTTTTATGGGTCGTCGTGCTTTTTTTTCTTGTTTGAATCAATCCAAACGAAAATGCAATAAGCGCCATCCTCACTTTGAACTAAAATTTCTCGTGTGTATTAATACCATACATATTACATTTGGTATCGTTGGAGAGCTTAATATAGTAGCTATCTACCACTGATAAAATTTTTTTATTTAGACTTATGCTTTTTTTCACAGAACACCTCAAAGCTCGAGAAAACATGCAATTTTCAAACTAAAATTTTGTGTATGTTGGTTGCACAAAATTCATAATTTTTTGTTGTGATGATAGCTACTAAGTACCAACTAAAACCCGCCACTTAAATCAATTAGAATTAATCAATTGGTGTCGAGATATGAATTTTTGAAGTTTCGCAAATTTCAAAAAAATTTTTTTTTTTGTAAATTTATACTTTGACTCTTTATCTCATTTCTCATGTATATTATCACCATACATATAATGTTTTATATTGTTGTAAAGCTTAAGACAGTAGCTAGCAATATCTGTAACAAATTTTTGATATAAAGCTTGTATAAAGCAATTCCGTTCCTTACAGAATGCCTTAAACTTTTACAAAAAATGGGATTTTCATATAATAATTTTATGAGCATCTTGTGAACAAAATTTTTTTGTTTTTATTGTATCATAAACTACTTACAATAAACTAAAAAATGCTTTTTAAATCAATTTGTTTTAACAAATTGCAGTTGAGATATGATTTTTTGAAGTTGGATCGATTTTTTCATATTTAAAAAAGTAAAAAAATCATAAATTTTTATTTTTAATTTTATTTCTCGAGCCAAACTTCATCATATATAATGATTTTGGTATCGTTGGAAAGCTTAGGACAGTGGCTAGTCATGAATGTAGCAAAAAAAAATTTGGACTTATGCTGTTCCTTACAAAATAACTCAAATTTTTTTGAAAAATATAACATTTTTTATTGAAATTTTTTGTAATTTCTGATCATAAAATATTTTTATTTTTAATGTTGTAGAAGCAACTAAATATGAACACACCTATAACATACTTTACACTATATTAAGTTTTGATAAGCAGTCAGAAACTTTGAATTAAAACAGCATATTTTTCAAAAAAAAATTTGAGCTATTTTGTAAGGAACAGCATAAGTCCAAAATTTTTTTGCTACATTCATGACTAGCCACTGTCCTAAGCTTTCCAACGATACCAAAATCATTATATATGATGAAGTTTGGCTCGAGAAATAAAATTAAAAATAAAAATTTATGATTTTTTTACTTTTTTAAATATGAAAAAATCGATCCAACTTCAAAAAATCATATCTCAACTGCAATTTGTTAAAACAAATTGATTTAAAAAGCGTTTGTTAGTTTATTGTAAGTAGTTTATGATACAATAAAAACAAAAAAATTTTGTTCACAAGATGCTCATAAAATTATTATATGAAAATCCCATTTTTTGTAAAAGTTTAAGGCATTCTGTAAGGAACGGAATTGCTTTATACAAGCTTTATATCAAAAATTTGTTACAGATATTGCTAGCTACTGTCTTAAGCTTTACAACAATATAAAACATTATATGTATGGTGATAATATACATGAGAAATGAGATAAAGAGTCAAAGTATAAATTTACAAAAAAAATTTTTTTTTGAAATTTGCGAAACTTCAAAAATTCATATCTCGACACCAATTGATTAATTCTAATTGATTTAAGTGGCGGGTTTTAGTTGGTACTTAGTAGCTATTATCACAACAAAAAATTATGAATTTTGTGCAACCAACATACACAAAATTTTAGTTTGAAAATTGCATGTTTTCTCGAGCTTTGAGGTGTTCTGTGAAAAAAAGCATAAGTCTAAATAAAAAAATTTTATCAATGGTAGATAGCTACTATATTAAGCTCTCCAACGATACCAAATGTAATATGTATGGTATTAATACACACGAGAAATTTTAGTTCAAAGTGAGGATGGCGCTTATTGCATTTTCGTTTGGATTGATTCGTTTGTCATAAGATGCTCTATATAGACGCACCATACGAACACCATCAGAATGATGATTGTTATAGTAAAAGAAAAGAAAAAGATTTGTTACTTGGAACGTGTGAGCACTCGAACGCTTCTCATTTTCATAACAATTACGGATTATTATTCAAGATTTCAGATAGCATTGTGAGAACGATGATACTGATGAAGGACAAATAATTGCGTAATCAATAAGACATTTTGGGATGGTCTGGACTGGACAAGAATTGATTATGGTGCTTGAATTGAGGTAGTTGTGGAGATTCCAAATATTTTGATTGATACTTATTTTTGTGCAACTCAAATGCAATGTTATGAATGGAATCTAGTTGATTTTAAATTTTCTTAAAAAGTTTGTAAAAGGGTTTGATAAGTGATAGTTATTAGTTCTAGGGGTGTCAAACCCAAGTCCAAAATGTACCCCAAGTCCAAGAAATAACTCTTACCTGATGAACCCAGAAATAAATCTAATGATGCAGAAATAATGTATAGGTCCAGATGCTTCTAATAAATGCTCAACTTTGTTTTAAAAGTTACTCTACACAAAATTATAGTAAGGACTTGGGGTCAGGACTTGGGATTTGGGGTATTTGGGTCGTAAAATTGCCATAATTTCTCATAGGATGACTTTTAAATTAATGTTAAGCATTCATTAGAAGCGTCTGGTCCTATACAATATTTCTGCATCATTAGATTTATTTCAAGATTGATTAAGTAAGAGTTTTTTCATGGACTTGGGGTACGTTTTCGGACTTGGGTTTGACACCTCTAATTAGTTCACTTCTTTCAAGTAAAAATACATATTCTATACTAACTCTCCTGTATCTCTCGGACATTTCTCAATTTTCATCAGTTCCCAACGAAAAGTCTGTTCTTAAGACGATGACAATATTTTTCTTCAGACGGTCTTAAAATACTCTTTTTATATGAATATGTATATTCACGTTGTTATATATTTATTTTTACTGCCTAATTTATGCGTGATTTGATTTTTGGTAGTATGTGTCATGTTAAAATTTGTTGATTCTTATAAGAATTTAAATTATTGATAATTTAAGATGTGGAGAAATAGGCTTCAGAATATTTTAAAGACCTTGAATGTAGAAATTTAGGTTGTTGTTAATCAACATTAAGTTAATGACGTTACAACTTTATAGTAACGGTAATGAGGTTGTTAATTTTTGGTTCGAAAGGTTTATGGTCCTGTGTAAAGCGATGGAAGTCAAACTAATTAACCTTTACAAGATTTTTGATTTTTAAGATTTTTTTTTTTTTGAGAAAAAAAATCAAGTCACTAAATCTGACACGATAAAAAATTGCTACTTTGGATTTGATTTTCAGCCTTACGCAACAGTCATCATAGATATTTAACCAATTATAAACAACTAATTATCATAAAATAATCTCAATGAAAAATGATCAAAAATTAATCAAGATTTTGAGACACCTTGTCCACTGAATAATTTTCAATTTTCGCATACTCAATGTGATCGTTAAACTTGCTTTGCAGATTAAAAACTAATAAATGCCTGTTACGTATTTTTATCACCTGACTACTAAAAATTTGATATCTGAAGTACTTTCGGAATGATCAGAATATTCATATGGTTTTAAAAATCCATAAAAAAAATGAAAAATTCCTATTTTTATGATTTGATATCAATTTCTGTATCATTGAATAGATTTTACATGTCATTTGCTGTGACTTTAAATTTGATTCAATATTTCTTTTACAAAATCTTGTCATTAATTTAATCTTTAAACTAGCTTTTCTGATTAAAAATTAATAAATTTTTGTTAAATCTTAAGAAGCATTCTCCTCATTTCCAATTCTTTACATCTTTCCGTGTGAACAAGAACTTAGCAAAAAAAAGGAATTCTTCAATCTACTGAAAAAAATGTAAATTTTATCCCAATAGTATAAATAATTTATAATCAAGTCTCACAGTATGACTGAAATAATATTTTCTCATCACATTATCCCTTGCTGCTACTCATTACGTATGATGCAGGTAGGCAAGACTATTTATTTAAACGATTTTGACGATATAATGAAAAATGTGAGGAAAGATGAAGAAAAATTCGTTTTCTATCCTTTTATCCTCTGACTTATCTAACACGTAAGTTAATGAAAAAATAACGTCAAATTGTAATTTTAGTAGAAGAATTATATAGGAAGTTTGTAGTTTGTTTGAAGAAATGAAGCGCATTTTTAAGAAAATTTTTAAAAAAATTCACAATTTTTAAGATTAGGTATTTTAGGTCTGTTCTTTAATCTAATTAGCAGTTTAATTCGATTTTTTTAAATGATAAAATTAGAGGTATATTAGGTAATTAATTCTAAAACGCTTTAAATGTTCCCACATAAAAAACTTTAATTTTAAGATCCATTCAGACAGACAAAAATCCACAATCTCTGTCAACATTTTCCCTCGAGGCATGTACTAATAGAATCTTACAAGGAAGCAAAAAAAAACTATAATAATTTCAGGAGAAAAGAATGACAAGAAGATATTCGACAATAGTTGTCATCGTAAGTAGATGAGAGACACAGAAGTGCATTAAGGTTCAATTTGCAATTCTATTGCTGACATGGGTTTCAACTTAAGTTTCTTGAAAAAATAACAGAACCGAAAGAATTTTCAAGAGAAAAAAATGTTAAGAAAGATTTCGAAAAAAGGAGAAAGAGAGCCTTGAGAGTAATTTATTGATGTTTATTTTCTATTTATAAGGCCCATGCCTACCTGAATAAATAAATAAAACTCCTTAGGATAGTAAGCAAAAACATATACACACACCCTATGTCGTCGTCGATGTCGTCAAGAAGACGAAGACACAGAAGAAAATATTTAATAATAAAAGAAGAATGGCTGTGTCCTTTTCTCTTCTGTGACCACTTTTTTTTATTCTTTAGACATTTTATCGATGTCAGATGACAGAAGTGAGGGTTTTTTGGGATGATTATTAAAAATAAATTAGAAAAGTCCCACGAATTATAGATGAACATATTCTTTTCTAGTTTATATTATTTTATTCCTTTCTTGTTTTCTTTTTTGTGTCTTTCATACGGGGGGGACATTGAATGAACGAAGAACTGCTGATAACATCAAATGCACGTTTTTTATAAACTCAGCACGCATTTAATATGAAAAGTTTGAAAGGACAAGAAATGAATTTTTAACTACATTTCCTTCTGACTTATGCAATATTGCGCACTGAATGAATATCTGAAAGATGATCTCGTCTTGGATATTTTTTATTCCCTTGCGAATGTTTTGTGATTTTTATTAGTGTTTTGAAAGATTTTGAAATATTTCATTATGTTATTGATATCTGATCTTTTGGCAATGCAGTTTGGGTAACTACTTGTGACCAAAATTCACTCGACAAGCCCCTAATTCTAGAAAAATTGTACAAATTCTTTCTAAAACCACAAAATAAAGAAAGCAAAAAATTTTCAGCACGAAGAAAAATTTCCACAAAAAAATAAATTTCTAAAAATACAAATTCAGAATTCAGAGTGAGCAAAAGACCTTTGGTTTTGCATGTTTGATAGTCATCTAAAAACAGAAGGTAAAGTTGAATTGATGATTTATTCAACGGAGCATAATTTTTGGAATAAAAATGTCCGCAATATTTTAGTTTTAATCCCCATGTGTCTTCCATTTTTGTTCACCTTTGAGTTTTCTCGATATTCGCATTTATTTTCTAATATTGGATACGTGATGTTGTTTAATTTAAAAAGCACAAACTAGAGCAGAATTAGATGTAGATACTGAGAAATACAGAAAATCATAAGTTAGAAAAATATTTCCAGTGTCCATGATCCACGCTATATTTTTAATACACACTGTATAAAAATGAATATTATTTAACTGAATAGAATATAATACCCAGAAAAATTTCTTTTTAATACGTCTCATCAGTAGCATTTCATGGGTTTTCCACATAAAACGATAGATTTCGTCGCATCTCTATTATTACAATACAATCAATGGATATTCAATGGTGACAGAAGCGAGGAAAGAAAGGGAGAATAGAGAATGGATGAAGCAATTTACTTGATTATTTATTGATCGGATGCCTCATTATGACTACTTTTTATATATTCGAGTGTCAGAACTCTCATGAATGAATTAATCATTGTAAGAACTTTATCTGTTCGATCTTAGTGATTATGCATGTACATCGACAGCGATTGATGAAAATTTCCTTCTAGTGTTTTTTTTCTGTTGAAATGTATTCTTTCGATGAAATGTAGAAATGCCTTCGCAGCTGGATATCAATCAATGGTTTAATTCAAGATTTTCTAAGAATCATTGTCGCAACTTTATAGTCCTTAATCGAAGCATAAAGAAGAATAAAAAGCATAATAGGAAGTAAAAGATGTTTCTGCTACTACGCTAGACGAATCGATAATGAAATTTTGTGGCTTTTTTGACAAATATGATTTTTGATGGAGCTTCACTTTGGCATAATTTTTTTGGAGGTATGCTAGGAATCTCCAAAATAGTTAATTTAAATTCATATTTTTATAATCATGAAAAATTTCATAAATATTTAGAAATTTGAAATAAATTTGCTCAGAAAGTATGAATGCGTTTCAGACACTAAATCTCAACACTACTCCTTGCTATTCTCTTAACTGATAGTGATCTTTCTCCTCATAATGTCGCAATGCCAAAAGAACCCACAACAAAAAATAATAAGAAAGAATGGGATGAAAAAAAATGTCTCTTAAAGCCATTAGATTTGCTAATATCTTGATATTCTTTCCCTTCAATGATTCCACAAAATCAATTTCTCCTCATTATGATGATCGGAGGCTGATGGTGCTGCTTATGTTCCAGTCAAGCAGAAAGCATTTTTTCTGTATGAAATAACAGCAAAATAAGAAGAAGAAAAAATTCAATTCTTCTGCCTTTCTACACACTTATTTCTTATTATAGGTTTCACAATCCTCGAGAATTGACAATAGTTTTTTTTCTATTATACATTTTTGTGTGTCTCTTTCATTTCTCTACCAAATACTAATATTATTATTACCATTTCTTTCGTCTCTCAATTTCTCATTCGTATGGAAGTTGATAATAGCTATGGAACTTAATATTATTTAGAGCATTTTTAGAACATTTTTCATATCCTTTTGTGTAATCTTTACCGCGGTATAAATCTTTTGATGATCAAACAAATACCTCATCTATGAGGTCAAAATGTAAGGCGCATTCCAATGCGATTAGGAATTTTTTATATTGTTTCATTTGAGTCGTCATATATCACAATGTATGGTAATTTTTTTTTTCTTTTATGTCATTTGGAACAACAAGTGAGTAAAAGTTTATCTTCTCATTCTTCATTCAACTTTAATAATTTTATTCAACGTTTGAATAAACAATAAGTTCGTATTCAATGAGATACTTGTTTATTAGTCATCCTTGATGGTGAGAACAAATTGATCTCATAAAGAATGAAGTGTATTGAAATGAAGATTTATAGCTGTTGAGTAATTAATTACGAGGGCTTTATATGAATATGCTGTTTGACATACATTCATGGAGAGAGGATGATATAATACTGGGAATGTGTGAGATAATGTTCAATTTCATTTTAAAGTGCATGAGATTTTATTAAATTTAAGGATAAACATTTTTATTGAACATTTTTTTAAAAATTCTTAGAGTTCATATTTTCCCAAATTTTTTAAAACTTTCGATTTCTATGAATTTTTTTGTTAGTTTTACAGTAGCAATATTTGTGAGAAGCTGTAATAAAACAATCGACTTCTCCCCAAAATATCGACTTCTAAAGCTAAAAAAAAGTTACAACGTGTTGTAAAGGTCAAGACAAAAAAATCTTAGAGTTATTTTCATAGAAGGATTCACACTTACAACGAGATTTTATTGACGAGTTACACGGAAGCATACAGCAGCTACCTGGTAGCAATAAAACATCCACTCGACAAGAAACAAAATTTTGTGCTACTGAGCAGATTTTTTTTACAATTTATTCAGAAAGATGCAAATGCAAAACAATTCATAAAATAATCAAAAATGCCAGAGATCGAAGCCGACATTTTCGGCTTATTTCATTTTTTACACTTTTTGATAAAATTAAGCTATCTACAAAGTATTTTAGATATTCTAACTATTCTTTGGGTCATTTTCTATGATTCTGAGTCATATTTGATAAGATTAGAAGTGTATTAAGCTCAAAATTTAACTTTTAATTTTGCTAAGCCGAGAAATAAGCCGCGGCTTATTTCTCGGCTTAACAAATTTAAAAGTTAAATTTTGAGCTTAATACACTTCTAATATTTATAAATATGACTCAGAATCATAGAAAATTACCCAAAGAATAGTTAGAATATCTAAAATACTTTGTAGATAGCTTAATTTTATCAAAAAGTGTAAAAAATGAAATAAGCCGAAAATGTCGGCTTCGATCTCTGAAAAATGCAAATAAGTTCAGAATTTTTGGATTCTTAGAAGGTGAAGGAACAAAAAATTTAAGAATAATTCCAGACACACGAACTTCTGTTCTTGCACAATACTGTCATAAAATTCTCTTCTCAAAAATATGTACCGAACAGAAATTCACAGAAATTTAAGAATCCTCAGTGTCATTTCTTTATTTCATCACCGACACAAAATTCCTCTGACATTTTCCTTAAGTCTCAATGATGACAGACAAGACAAGAAGCGAAATTCTTGGTTAAATTTAATAAAACATTTTAGCTGTTGTTAAAAAGCGAAAATTTAACAACTCATCTCGAACTATTGTTAACTGCAAGTATTGTTGTAGACAGATAATGATCCCACAATTAAGTTTTCAGTCACACTTTTTTTCAACTCATAAAACTCGCTGTCTCTTCTACACTCTTTACATTTTATACAGTCACTTTATTTTGCATTTTCATTTTCTCACAATTTTCTGTCATCATAGCTGTCGCTGTTCGGGAATATTTTGAATATTGAGAAAAAAAAGTCATTGCCACGCGATCTTGCGACTTAATAAGTACTTAATCTACTTTGTATGTATTTTGCTTTAATATTCATGCAATTTTTGGGATTTGTGAGGATTGAATGTCTGGATATAAAACGCAATTTTACTTGGATGTTAACAAAGAAATGGATTGAATCCTACATTGTTAAAAAGCAGACAAACTGCTTCATCATGGACACTATCGATATTAAAAACTCCATTTATTGGAACCGCCCTCGAGTAAACAAAAGTTTAGACCCCTCAGCTTCAAGTCATGCCAGAGAAAAACTTTTGCATGATAATAAAAAATAAAGCAAAGAAAATAAAATCAGCGAAAAAACAGAGTATAAATATATGAAAAAGCCATAGAAGAGAATAAAGGAGAAAAGAAAAGGCAGCGGCAATAAAAAATGAAGAAGTGTTAAATGTAAATTATGAATTCGCGTGCAAATAAATTTTTATTAAAATATCTCTCTGTCACAAGAGAATAAGAATGATAAATAATTTCTTTTTTTTTGCTACTATATAGCAAGTACTAGAACGAGTGAGTGTATGGCATTTGGGGGATGAATGGGTGGTGGTTGGAAATAAAAAGGCGAAATGGCGTATAGAAGATGAAAATTTATATTTATTGCAATTATATTTTGAACGTTATGAAATGGCATAATAATGGCTTAAAAAGGATTTTCATTTTTATTTTCCTACAGTTCACATTATTGTGTTGAACTTGCTTCGCTACAATGTCTAAAAGGAAGTTGAAAGGGTAAAGACAGAAAAATACTTTTTTTGGCACTTAAATTTGATGCCTATCTATAATCACTCATTTCCTTATGGCCTTAATGCTACGTCCTAATGACTTTGCGAAAGGTAAAACGGTCTCAATTTTCGCATATACCTGTTACATTACCTGACAAATCCCTCAATTTCATGAGCACGACAAAATATTCATGCACATACATTCTCGTCCATTAAGAAAGATTGAAGGAAGTTTGAAATTTTGTGAGGTGAAAAATTTGCTTCCTGTTGGATTTTTTTAAGCATCTTAAAAACATAAAATGAATCTACAAAAATTTTGAGGTCAGAATAGTTCACACATACAAAAAAAATTTCTGTTCTTATCATAAAATAATCAGAAACCCCAGAAAAATTCCAATTCTGCTTGCAAATTATAAAATAAAATTTCTCTCTTATCTTCCATATATCCATTACAAAAGCACAACATTTACAAAACTATTCCATAAAAACCTGAGGAATTCATATGAGAAAAAAACTGGCATCATCGCATGAGATGTGGTGAGGAAAGAAATAAATTCGGTAATTGCTTTTGACGGAGCATAAATTGCATATTTTTTGGTGTTTTGCTGCAATTTATTTTATGAGTTTTCCCTTTTTTTCTGATTAACTCAATATACTCGGACAAACAACAACAAACTAAAGCGCAAAAAAAGAAAAGAAATTATTGTGTGTGCTGTGGTTGCTTGAACCTCGCACTTACATCGACATCATCGTCATCCCATTATTGCCATTGAATAAGTATTATGGAAGAGTAAAAGAAGAGTGAATTGAACACAGTGGAATGGGAAATGACTCGAGGGCGCTCCATTAACTTGTCCGGCTTTTTCATCTTTATTTCTTTTTGCCTTTTTGCGGTGTCTCGTTGAGTTATCATATCATATACTTTTCTTTTAGTATCTTGTGTTCGTGATAGGCGGTGGATTTAGTGGTCATTTTGGGATGTGACTGAACTATTTTTGTCTAGAAAGTATTTGAATTTTTTCTTAGTAATTGTTTTAGAATTAAGCAAAATTAATAAAATATTCAGAAATGCGTCCAAAACTCACACGTTCATTAAACTTTTTACATCATCTTTTAGTCATTTTTGCACTTTTTATGTTTCTTTCATATTTTTTTCTTGGGTAAGTTAAAAAAAATATTTTCTGCATTTATATTCATTTTTTACACCATCCAAAAAGTGCTTGCTCGATAATCATTGAGTCCCTTTTGCTTGATATATAAAGTCTCTCTCATAAATCAATGAAATTTTTCATTTCTTTTGTTATTGGGCAGCAATGAAGTGCCAATAATTGCCCGCAAATTTATTTCATTCACAATTCCTTTTCCTCGAAATTACTTGAAAGGTTATACTTTTTATGGGAAATGTTTCCTAAACTTTAGGATAAAATTAATGGATAAATGTCTACAAAAGTATCCCCTGTGCATTAAAAAATTATCTCCAAATTGACTGAGAATCTCATTTTTAGTAAAACGTCTCCTATAATTTCTGTTGATGTACATTTTTACGTGTAAAACACCACAAATCAAATCGAGATTAACACAAACAGACAGAATATTTCAAATCTAGAATTTTTTTAAGTCATCAGTCTCTTTCAATGCCGAACCCTATAATTTTTGTAAACATTATTTCCTTCTGCAGCCAAAAAAAAAATCCTCATAAAAATATAAACTCAAGTCAATGGAAATTACAAGCAACATGAGAAACGAGAAGAACATAATAAAAAAATCGCAGCACAAGGTTACGGAGACACAGAATGAAACAAAAAAAAAAAAATATTTCTACCTGCAGAGTTTTGTCTGCGCTCCGTAAAACGTAAATTTCTCGATGCTATGTCAGTGATGATGTTTTTCTTTCTCAAAATAATTTCTGAACGACAAAACAAAAATAAAAAAAATTATGTCGTCTCTCAAATTCTCCTATAGTAGTTGTTCCTATGAGACAAAATCATAATGGACGAGAACTCTCTATATGAAAATGCATGCAAAGTGCATAAAAGAGAGATAATCCAGACAGTAAAGAGAATTGAGATTGTTTTGCACAAGAGGGGAAAACAATTGAGAAAGAGAGAATTTTTGAGAATTGAGAGAAATTTAAAACAGGTTTAATAGGAAAATTTCCCCTGCATGATAATTTACTCAATAATTTTCTCTCACATATTCTCAAAAACATTAAGAGCCATTACTCTCTTTGAGTACGAAAATCAAAATAAAAGAAAATGAAAAAAATATTGAAAAAAATACAATTTTTTGAGTCTTAAAGAAGTATCGAAAAATAAATTTTCAGTTCGTGTTTAGCATTTAACGAAGTCGGCAGTAAAATTTTTATGCTCCTGCCGTTTTATAAAATAATAATAATTTTAAAGAAGCGAGAAAAAGAGAGAAATAAAGAAAAAAAAATTCCTCCGCGACTTAATTAAAATATTATATATGGAAACCATAATAACAGTTATAGCATAGCATAACAAGTTCTCGTTCGGTTTTTCTGTTGTTGTTTCGTGCGAGCTGATTTTTATGAATTGAGAAGAAATAATAAAGAAATGAAAGTCAATAAACTTGACTGATAATTGAGATGCTGAAACATAAAAATCGCGACGGAAAATTATAATTTGGTGAACTTTTAAGTTAACAAAAACGACGAAAAAAAAAATTGGAATAGCAAGAATTTTTGTGAAGTTAGAAAAAAAAATCAAAACAACAAAAAATTGTAAAAGAAAATCAAAAAATTGATAAGAAATTCAAATAAGTAAATAAATGGAAGTGAATAAATATTTAAGTGGAAATCAATAAATCAAAATGATAAAAAATCAAGAAGTTCATCTCTAAGAAAATTATGAGAAAGAAAAGAAAGAAAGTTGAAAGTTAAAATTATTTTAAGATAAAAGTTGAAAAAAAAAAATTACACGAAAAATTGGATTTAAAAATTTGATAAACTACAAACAAAATTCAAAGAAATCATCAAAATAAGCAAAAATCAACAAAACATAAGAAAAAAAATGCTTTTTGATGACAAAAAAATATTCTAAGGTGAGATTACATTTTCTCATTATGACATGCTTAACGCCATTTCTTCTTATCTCAATCCATGTTTCTCACTCATTCTTCTCGTTCCCCGTGTCTTTATTGTTATTATTATATGTTGTATACATTCTAAGACTAGATACGAGGTATATTCTATGACTTGATGAGAAATATTCCATAACAAAATGCGGTACGATATTCTTGAGACAAGATACATGAATAGATGTGGTACATTCTGTGATTAGATGAGAAAAATATTCTATGTCTTGATGAAGAACATGTTACGTCTAGATGAGCTCAATTCTCTTGATGATGATGAAGATTTGAAGTCATTATGAAATATTTTGAAATGCCGTGCAATTTCTCGTCACTCGACAGCTTCTATTATCGACAGACATAAGCATGGTATTTTCAAAAAAACCTCACAATTCATTCAATAACAATGCCTCAACATGCAAAATTTTATGAAATTGTAAGGCATATTTTACATAATTCAAAAAATATTAGAAAGTGTAATTTTTCTTCCACATCTTTAAGGTCTTAAAGGCACATTTATGCTGCCTCATTACAATCGACAAAAAAAATTATTTTGTGAAAAAAATGAGAAGTGAAATGAAATAAAAGAAAAGTAATAATTAACATTCAGCATGATGAGCTGTAAGCTCAATTTTTATTTCATTGTTTCCAATTGTAATTTTCATTAACATGCCAAATGAAAATCATGTGGATGAATTGGAAGTAGCAAAATCTTGTTGAGATTTTTTTTTATTGTTGAAATATTTTTGTTGTGCTGATTTTGTCAGAATTTTTAATGCCGGTAAAAATTTTTATTTTGTGAATTTTCGTTAAACCGGCAACTTTTGTCGTCCTTCATAGAAACTGTCGAAGCATTGCTCAAAATTTCACATAAAATCTGATAAAAAATTACAAAGAAAACCTCCCAAGAACAGTAATAACCACTGATTCTTACTGTGAGAAAATAAGTTTTATGACGAGACATGAAAAATAAAAATTGCAGATTGATTAATTAAATGTTACATGTTCTTCAAAAAAATTTTATGTGCCTCAACATGACAATAACAATAACATGAAAAAAAAACAAAAAATAGAATTTATACTCTCAGGTCATCGATTACTTTCTCATGAAATAAAATGAACGATCCCATGTTTGACAAATTCAACAGAAAAATAGAAGAATTGGAAAAAAATATATTTTGTTACCACATTTCTCTATGTTATGTATTGTGCTGGATGCTTTTTATGTGAAAAATTGCGATAGAAATGAGATAAGTCCGTTTTAAGTGAATCCAATTGTGTTTTTTGAGTGAAAATGTGCAAAATATTCATGGTGCTTATGGCTGGAAAAAAACTGTTGCATCAATTTTTTTTCCTTGAAAAAGTTCAATGTCAAATTTTCTTCATGTATGTCGGAAATACATATGAATGTGCTGTGCATAGTGTGGGAGATTTTTCATTAAAGAATTGAAGAATTTTTCGGTAGAATTCTAAATCCTTTTTTTTAGTTTTTAATGAAAAATTAAAATACCTAAATAATAATTTTATTAACTTCCATTTTGAAAGCAAAAAATGTTCGCTCGTGAGCCTAAAATTTAAATTTTATTTAAAAATAACAAAATTCTGTGAATCATGAACAAGAATTTCCCATTTTGCTCATCAAAATGAAAGCAAATTAAAGTGCCTGTTAAAAAAGAAAATACGGCAAAATTTAACAAGATTTTTTTTGCTAGAAGATCTTAAAGCATTCGTGTTTAAAAATGTTTCTGCGTACTTACTTTGGACTAAAAATACATCTTTTCGCAAAATTTAGGCACATTAGGTGTATGTTTTTAGACGTACACAAATAATGCAAATTATTTTTAACAAAATCAAAACACATGAATAATTCTCATATCTTATTTATTTTTTTCACTCATTTTTATTGTGCGCAATCTTTTTTCCATAAAAATAATAAAATAATCCAAAAATAACTTGAATATTTGAGAAATTCAATTCAATTTTTCAAACAGACAAGAAAGCAAAAATCTGCAACGCCGAACGGAATCTAATTTAAATTGAAATAATTAATTCAAATCCGCAATTCATTTCATAATTTTCTTTTCATTCATTTGAAAAGAAAAAAAATTATTCAAAAATCTTCATTCAAAAACTTCTCGTGCTCTACTTTTAGAAAATGAATTAAAAGAAATTGATTACGGAAAATTTATCTTAAATGACATAACACAATTGCACTTAATAAAACTGGACTTGTAGTATTTCAATCACAAAAAGCCCATAAAATTTGTCATTGTTGGGTATTGCATAAAGGCAACAACGGATCGGAATTCTTTCAATCGAATTTGGTCAACTAACAGAAGAACCTGAAATCATACAGTGAAAAAAAATTGTTCATTTTGTCATTTTTTCAAAAAATAAGAAGATGATGAAAAAAAGAATGGAGAAAAAATCATAAACTTCTTCATAAGATTTTTAAGTCGGTCTACGGATTTTTTTTTTCTCAATTCTCTTTTGTAGTTTTTTACTATCTTATTTTTTGTTTGAAAAAAGTCGAAAAACGATTTAAATTCTTTTATAATTTTCGTGAACTGTCTGTTGAAAAAATTAAAATACCTAATAACCGAAATTTAATAATTTATAAGAAAAATATATTTTAAGCAAGTTTTAAGCAAATCAAATCAAAATTTCAAAAAATTCTTCACATGTATCTATCTCACAAATAAACATACCTATCGCATCCATTCCCTAGTCAATCTTTATTATGTTTCTATCCATTTTGTTGTTCTATTCACTTTCATCTAAAAGAATCTTTTTTTATTCTCTATGTCTTGCAGGAAACAAAACGTTTTTATCTGTTTTTGATTGGAAATTAGAGAAGGCAACGTAAAGCAGCAGTTTGAAGTAAAAATCTTCTTTTTGATACTTAAACAAGAAAATAATAAAAAAAAAAACAGACAGAAACATGGCTCTCAAGTTTAATTTCATCTTATTCCTAACGCTTGTCACAATCACAATCACAATCACAGAAGTAACATCCCAACGTCGTCCACAACACGAGTGCCATTGGGAATTTAATAAAACAAATCATATTGTGTGTAATATTAGAACTGTAGATATAACAAATGGAGCAGATCTACTGCAGGACGCTGATGGCAGTAGTCGATTAGATATAGTGTGTGATGATACAGTGTTTATAGAAAGTCAATTACAAAGAAATATATTTAAACAATTAACGAGTATAAGTGAACTGGTGCTTGAATCGTGTAAATTATTAAATTTATCAGAACATTCGTTCGATGGACTTAATGGACTGAAGAAGCTCACAATAAATACAAAAATTTCAAATTGGGGATCAGTGCGGTCCTTAGAAGTGCAACCATTAACATTGAGTGGCCTATCGAAGCTCGCATATTTCGAGATTTCTGATTCAAATTTGCGTGTGATACCAGATGGATTTTACTGTCCAATAAATAGTCTACAAGTGCTAAATCTTACGCGTAATAGAATACGCTCAATAGATCATTTAGGCTTCACATTACCATCAACAGTTGAATGCGGTGATGCATCACTACAAGAGTTGCAATCACTTGATCTTAGTTATAATGAACTTCAACAGCTTCCAGAGAATTGGGCTGTCTCAAAGCTTCGAAGACTTCAACATCTTTATTTACAAAATAATAACATTAGTGAACTTAATAGTGAAGCTCTTGCGGGCCTTAATTCATTAAGAACATTGAATCTTAGCCATAATCATCTAGAGCAGTTGCCAGACGGCCTCTTTTTCAATGCACGGGAATTACGTGAGATTCATTTACAAGGCAATGAGCTATTCCAATTACCACGCTCAGTATTTCATCGTCTCGAGCAATTGCTAATATTGGATTTGTCTGAAAATCAACTGACAAGTCATCATGTTGATAATGGCACATTTGCTGGACTCATAAGACTCATCATTTTAAATTTATCACACAATGCCCTTACACGAATTGACTCAAGGACATTCAAAGAATTGTATTTCCTTCAAATTCTCAATCTTAGAAACAACTCGATTGGATATGTTGAGGAAAATGCATTTGCACCACTTTATAATCTTCATACACTCAATCTTGCTGAGAATAGACTTCATACGTTAAGTGATAATATCTTTAATGGATTAAAAGTGCTTTCGAAATTAACATTAAATAATAATCTCATAAGTATTATTGAGCCAAAAGTCTTCAGTAATTGTTCGGATTTGAAGGAACTTGATTTGAGTTCAAATCAATTGACAGATGTTCCTGATGCAGTAAGAGGACTTACTGTACTTAAGACACTTGATTTAGGCGAGAATCAGATTACACATTTCAAAGCTGGTGCATTCGAAAATCTTAATCAATTGACAGGCTTAAGGTTGATTGATAATCAAATTGAGAACATCACCAAGGGAATGTTTGAGAGCTTACCACATCTAAGTGTATTGAATTTAGCCAAAAATCGAATTCAATCAATCGAACGTGGTTCATTTGATAAAAATAAGGAAATTGAGGCAATTCGAATGGATGGAAATTTCGTATCAGACATAAATGGAATATTCTCAACCCTCTCATCACTCATGTGGTTGAATTTAGCTGAAAATCATCTCGTTTGGTTCGATTATGCATTCGTGCCGAAAAATCTCAAGTGGCTTGACATCCATAGCAACTACATTGAGTCACTAGGCAACTATTATAAATTACAAGAGGAAATTCAAATAAAGACACTCGATGCAAGTCACAATCGCATAACAGAAATTGGACCAATGAATGTGCCAAATAGTATTGAATTGATGTTCATAAATAACAATCATATAAGCAAAATTCAACCAAATACATTTATCGATAAAACAAAATTAATTCGAGTCGATTTGTATGCAAATAGTATGACAAAATTACAATTACATCAGCTACGCATTGCACCGAGTATGGCATCGGCATCATCACGTTCTGCACACGAGCCATTACCGGAATTTTATCTCGGTGGAAATCCATTTGAATGTGATTGTAATATGGAGTGGATACAACGTGTCAATAATTTTACATCGCGACAACATCCCAAAATTATGGACTTGCCAAATATTGAATGCGTTATGCCACACTCGAGAGGACAACAAATTCGTCCAATAATGCAACTCGATGTCACTGAATTTTTATGTAGTTATGAATCACATTGTTTCTCACTTTGCAGTTGCTGTGAATATGAAGACTGTGAATGTGATATGAAATGTCCAACAAATTGTAGCTGCTATCATGATCAGACGTGGGGAACGAATATGGTTGATTGTGGTAAACAGGAAAAACAAAGATTTCCGCAACGCATTCCACTCGATGCAACGGAATTATATTTAGACGGAAACAACTATCCAGAACTAGATAACGGAAATTTCCGTCAGCACAATAAATTGCGACATTTGTATCTTAACAATAGCCAAATCGAGGTCATTAGAAATAGAACATTCTTCGGATTAACATCATTGCAGACATTACATCTTCATGATAATCAAATTTCAAAATTATATGGTTATGAATTTGAGCAATTGCATCGTTTACGCGAATTATACTTGCAAAATAATAAATTGACATTCATTGCAAATGAAACGTTTTCCCATATGAGATCACTCAA
Organism: Chironomus striatipennis; assembly: GCA_026123125.1. Lineage (NCBI taxonomy): Eukaryota > Metazoa > Arthropoda > Insecta > Diptera > Chironomidae > Chironomus > Chironomus striatipennis. The sequence continues at coordinate 20,347,783 of CM047394.1, read as the reverse complement.
TATTTTACGTATTGATGGAAACTCATTAATCAACATACAAATTTGGCAAATGATTCCAAATGGCCAACAAATGCAGGCATTAACGATCGGTAAAAATCCATGGAGTTGTCGTTGTCGTTTCCTTCAACAAATGACACAATTTGTAGCCGACAACGCGATGATTGTGCAAGACTCTCAAGATGTTTTCTGTATTGATGAAGAGACACGCGCAAAACGTGAATTGGACTTGAACTCATCATCAGTATGCAGCGACTATTATGCTGATAGCTCATCTGGCCTTCCACTTCTCATGTCGAATGGATATATTCCATTAATGATCACGCTATTGGCTACCATTTGCCTTCTTGTATTATTCGCAATATTATTTGTGTTCCGTGAACCGTTACGTCTATGGCTATTTGCCCATTATGGTGTGCGTGTTTTCGGACCGCCTTGTGAGGATAATGACAAGTTATATGATGCAGTCTTTCTTCATTCCGCCAAAGACACTGAATACATCATTAAACACATTGCAACTGAATTGGAAAATGGAACAGGCAGACCAATGTTTCGTTTATGCCTTCAACATCGTGATTTAGCTGAAGATGCGACTTATATTCAATTGCTCGAGACAATTTGTGCATCGAGAAAAATTGTCATTTTACTGACGAGAAATTTCCTTCAGACTGAATGGACACGTTATGACTTAAAACGTGCAATTCATGAGTCATTACGTGGCCGTCCACACAAATTAGTCATCGTTGAAGATCCTGATGTGTTACTTGATGCTGAGAGTGACATTGAGCTGTTGCCATATATGAAGACATCAGCAGTCAAGAGAATTCGACGAAATGATAGACAATTCTGGGATAAATTGCGATATGCATTGCCTGTGGAGGTTGTATATCGTGGCAATAACTATACATTAGACCATCAACGTCCACACTATCAATCACATACAATTCCTCATCCTCATATGATCATGCACCATGAGCGCTTTAAGCATGCCAATGGAAATGGAACAATCAATAGTGGAATGATGTATCATCATCATCATCATCGTCAGGCGCCACCACCAGCTTACAATATGCCTGGCGAAATGGATGAGACAAATTACTCATCGGCAACGACAGCAACTCCTAGTCCACGTCCAGTTCGACAATGTGGTACATTAAATATTCCAGTTCATGTTATAGCAAATCCTGTGCAGCCACAGACACCACAAAATCATCAAAATATCCACCGTGCACCATCTGAACATATTTACTCGAGCATTGACTCCGATTATGGTGGATATGATCCACAGCATCATCTCCTTATGCATGCTCAACATCAACAACAGTCGAGCATTAGTTCCAATGCAAGCGTACATCGACCGATTCCAACATGGCGCAATAATAACTTCATTGTTGATAACTCGACGTCTAATAATGGAAGTAATCCACAAGCACCATCATATTTAGTATAGTATATGTATTAAAGAAATATTAATTTTCTGTGATGAAAATTAATAATTCATCGATTAAAATACTTTTTGTTCCCTGCATAAAATCATACAAGCATCGCGTATTAAACCAAAATGTTTTGCCGTCGCAATTATTATGTGTCTCTGAGTCATTTCGTCTCTTTGTTCTCTAAAGTAAATTTTTTTAATTCTTTTTTCCTTTTGTAATATGAATGAAAAACAAATAGACACAAAAAAATTTTTATGAAAAAAAAAAATGAAAAGTATTGAGCAAATCACATTTCTAAATGGATTTTGTTTAAACTTAGTGATAATAGTTGATAAGAAAAAAAATGAACACAGAAAAAAGAATTACGACAAGATTTGTAAATTATTAAAACACACAGAATATAAAAATTGCTTTAAGTGTGACGTAGCTAGGCAATTATGGAAGTGGGTGCAGCATATGCTGATTTCATTTTTCTTTAATTTTTTTTATTTGTTAAAACAACTTACTTTTCCAAATACTCCATAATTGCTTATCATGAAATACACAAGAACGTCGTGAATAATAGACCGACAAAATGGTAAATAAATATTGTATAAAAATGAGTTTTTAAGTTTTAGACTATGAATTACAGGCTTTAGATATAATTTTCATAAAATATACGATTATTACTGTGTATTGTGTAAATGCTGTATATGTTTAACTCTAAATATTATTATTACTATTATTATCAATCATTTATAAATTTTCCGCACAACAAAAATTTTCATTTACTCCAAAAAAAAGTAAAACATTTTTAAACATGAAAATAAACTGAAAATATAATTGTAAAAAGCTATTTTTTAAACAAAAAAAACGACTAAGAAAATGAACAGTCAGTCAGTGACTAATTTAAAAGCAAAGAAGAAAGAAAAATAAATCTGTTCTAAATTACTTAAAAAATGTCCATGTAAATCAATTCTTGTTTATTTAATTAAGTTTTTATGAGTTACAGGTTAATTTTTTACAGATATGCTGCAATTGCTTTTCTCATGGTTAATTAGAGTTGTATTCAATGTTTGTTGATTTAAGTTTTTCGTTGTTGATTTTTTTTATTTTAGGAATTAGACAATTTTTCAGCCATTTTTGTAAGATTCACTCAAGTAACCCGAAAAAAATTGTAAATTCCCCCTTCTAAGTAACCCCCAAAATATTGCAAATCCTCTCTTTTATCTTATCAAAATTTTCTGAATCTTAAGAGCCAATTTCACACTTTAAGTTCATTTAACTCTTCCAATTCGTTCCGTCTAATTTGTGCAATTTCTTCGCAATATTTAGTTTCTCACTCCACTTCCATTTCCACTTCTACTTCTTGTTCACAATCAACATTTAAACTACATTTATTTGAAAATATTGATTTTGACTCATTCAACTGTAAAGAATCGATTTTATGACTTAATGGATGGTACTTAGAATCGTACTGCTTTCGTTTATTTTTATGTTTTATGACTGACTGCATGAAAAGAAAATCTGCTTAAATTTTATTTGCATTAAAGAAGATTGAAATGAGGCTTAACATGATGATTAGTTGTACTAGCGTTCATAAATTTCAGGAGTTAATGTTAGTGCTGCTAGAATTTATTGTGGTTTGAGCTTTATTATAAATTTGAAAGATGAGTAAGTAGACATTTGGATGATAGCGATTGAGTCATTTGAAGATAAAATATTAAATTATTTTTTGACTGATAAAAAACTTAAAATCTTAATTTTTTTCAGTCCTGAATGCATTCATAATTCAATTCTATGCGAAAATTCTTAAACTATATTTCACATTTAATAAAACTTCCTAACTCATTTCAACAACACAAGAAATTTCCTCTTCCATAAAACCTTCTTAAAATTTCTAAATAAAGAGATTCATAAGGGCAAAGAGATACCGACAAGAACATACATTATATAAACTGAATATAATAATAGTTCATACCAGAAAAACTAGATAGTTTGGGAAGGAAATGAAATATGAATGAAATGTTGGTGGAGTAAATTACAACAACAACAAAACTGAAAATAAACAAAACAAAAAGAGCACACAGCCACAATTTTCAGAGTGCTGATAACGACACAAAAGACGAACTATCTCTTCACTATCTTCACGCTCATTCTTCATTCTTATTTTTCTTTTTTCCTGCTTTATATATTTTATTTTTTTTTCATGTAAACAATCATTTCTTGTGTAAAACTAAATAGAGGAACATGAAAAAATGTTATATTTGAGAACATGATGTTACGTTGCTGGAAGCGCATTTTTGGAAGTTGTCTGTTTTTGCAGTTTCAATTCAAATTAAAAAATATAAGGCTGAGTATAAAATATATGAATTACTAACTCATTACAAAATGCATTATAAACTGATATTAAAAATTCCAAATCGACCCTCATTTCTATCCACTTAAAATTTCAGCTAAAACTATGCATGAAGTAATAAACATCAATGTGAGAGCAAGAGGAAAAATGAAATTAAGATAAGACACTTGTGAGCAAGCTAACAAATTTATGTACTTCTATTGTAAATTTTTCTTTCTTCTTCAATGTTTTCTTGCTCTCTACATTTTTTTCAACATTCTTGAATGATAAAAATGCTGAAAAATTTCTATAATAATATCTGATGACGATGATGAACTGAGAAATAAAAATTATTATTTTATATGAATAAGAAACTACTAAAACATGGAATGCGAAAAAGTAAGAGACCCGAGTGACACATGAATTATAGATTAAACAGAATTAACTTATATACTAGGGTATAGTGTATATCTTAGGGTACATCCTAAAAACCGGCACCAGGACCATTGAACTATAAAATTTCAATTAAAAAAATTTGAAATGGGCTCGTTCACTTATTACGTAACGCAGGGGGGGGGGGGTCGAGAGGAGAACAATAGAATTTCTGAGAATTCCATTGTTCTTTTTTGAAATATGACCGTTATTTTGTTACGTAATAAATGAACGATACCAATAGCCTTTTAGAATAATTCATAAGCAGCTCGGTCAGAAAAGAATAAAAATTATAAAAACAAAACAAAACACTTTACAGTGTGAGGCCCCAAACAGCAGCAGTAAGTAGGAATGAAAAAAAAAGTTTTAATTAAGTATAGAAGGAGATAAATTAATTTTTTTCGTGTACATATGAATAAGAATGAATAAAAAAATTATAAATTTATGAAAAAAATAAGAAAAGAAAAATTATCTGAAGAAATGAGAAGAAAAATGTGTAAAAATAAGAATGAATTTTAAAGAGCACGGAAAAAAATAAATGTCATGCAAAAACATGTATTTTGAAATATGTTTAACATAAAATGAATTATTTCTCTTCATTCTATGGCGTTTGGCTTAATTTATAGTCATTTCTGCTTTTCAACTCGTTCGTTTTTTAATCGCACTCGTTTGCGAAATGGCTTGGTGTTCTGAAAATGAGAATTTTTGGAGATGAGAAGAAGATGAAGATGAGAGGAGATTTCCTGTCCACTTATTGATTACTAAGTGTTATGGTTCGATAGTAGTGATGAAAAATAAAAATTTCAAAAATATTTAATGCTATTCTTTAAAAATTTTATAATTTTAGGCAAAAAGGTTTAGCGGATAAGCTTAATATTATATTCTAAACAGACAATCTTAGAAAATTATATAACCCTTTCCCGATTATCCTTCCCAATTCAACTTTATTGATTAATTTCGTGCCACACAAAACAGGTTTGATCATTGACTAGTTAGTAAATTCTGAACAAATTTATCCGATAATTTATCATGAAATTAAAATGACTAGCTTCGTCTAATGAGCAGCGATATTTTTTAATACCTAAATTTCATGATATATAATCATGAGTGCCAAAGATTACCGAACAAGTTTTGAAAAAACCATCAAGGTCAGGTGTAAAATCGATAATCGGAAATTAATCAAATGGAATTGGATTAAATTAAACAATTGATTATGATTATTGTTTTTTGAGGGTGCACATTGGAGATTAATGGGTTTTTGATTGGTTCTTTTGTTTTTGCTGTTTAAAATTTCTGATAGTACGATACAAAGGTTTAAAGTGTGTATAATGTTTTATGAATATTTTTGAATAATTTTTGAAGAAAAATTAAGTCCTAATTGAAAGAAAAAATGCAGTTTACAGTAAAATATATATGTTAAAATGGATTGCTACAAGCTCCTTAAAAATCATATTATCCATTCCCAAAACCAGTCATTAATGTTAAACTTAAGCATTCTAGCTGTTCTTTCTTCTGACCTTCCAATGCACTTGTAAAACTGTAGGCCGACACTTTCATCAGATGATGTAAAACATTAATATGAAATTGTCAGCTATCTTTTTGTGCGGTGCTAATGAGTAACTTGATTCCTACTCAGCATTAATGTAAAAACAATCTGTTCCTAGTGTGTAATTTTATGTCATATGAAAATCTGATATTTTTTTTGAATGCATTTCATTGTTCTGTTTACTTCTATCCAACGGATGATTTTAAAATGAAACGTTTGTTCCACTTCCGCTAGCATATCTTTAACGATTTTTGTTTAGATGTTGAATTTTTGTGATAATTAGAATGTGAATCTTCAAAAGGATGTTATGCGGATGTGATCAAATGTCATGTCTGGTCAGGAATTGAGATTTGTCAGAACTGAAGTGAATCGTGCTGCATTTAGATTGAAAAAGATTCATTTCTGTTTTTTTTTGACTGAATTCAGCCCACGATTTTAAAGCATTTAATGGCTTCAAAAAATCAGTCAAGATTTAAAGGTAAGCAATTCATAAAGAATCAAGTGAATGGCATTCAATTATCGTCAGTAGTTGATGATTTGCGATTTTTTAGGCGAGGTTTATAGTAAACGAATTAAATCAAGATTTTATTTTGCCGATAAAGAATGAAGAATAAATTGTTAAGTTAATACATCTGAAAATCATCTAAAAATTGCTTTATATTGAGCATGGATTGAAAAACTATTCACTCCAAGAATTTAATATTTTTGTAAAACTAAATAAATGTTCCTTTTTCAAATAAAACAAAAAAAAAATCCATTCAAACTATAATAAGTCACTTAACAAAAAACACATGATACAGCGATTTGTCTCCTGTTAGCCAGCATGTTCCAATTTTAAAATGACACAAAAATTTACAAGACACTCGTTAAGTGAGCAGATGATAGAAACTTGCTACCCATTTTAAATTTTTAATTTACATCTGACTATATAATTTTACAGTCTTTAGTTAAATTGCTTTTTTGCGACTTTGCGTCTTGCGACTAACTAGAACAATACACAATTAAAACATTGACAAAAAAGTCAAGTGGCAGTCGATCCACTTAAGGGAAAAAATTTACATATGTATGACATCCATATGGTTTGCTAGTTTTGTATTTGTCAAGTGGTCTGACGTCAGACATATAGTTTGCACATTGACAAATTTGGATTTGTGAGGATTGATAGAGGCCATCACCTGGTAGCTTAATCGTTACCAATTGCCAGTAATTTCCTTATAGCCTTCGTACACTTATTATTTGGCTCCCAGTTGGCCAATTTTATGACTTTATGCATGTCGCATGGGTGAGTCTTAATATTTTACTTCTTACTCTTTTTCACACTTCTTCCTCGTCCATCTCTTTTTTATTGAACTTTTTATGTATTTTCATCTCCGATACAAAAATTTCAATATTTTTTTTATTCAAATTTCTTCTCTATATTCCACAGCACTATGTGCAACACTTTATATCTATTATCATATATAGACATTAATGTGAGTATGATGGCATGCTGCCATGAATGTTGTTTATTCTATTTAATGGCCTGATGAAGAAGTTTTCTTCTTCTTTATTTTTATTTTTGCCTCTTTCTATTCTCTATTTCTCTACGCAATTTTTTCCCTCTATTTTACCGTTTTTTATTATTATAGCTTTATCTCGTGGTTCTACGGACGTATAGGTATGAATAAAATTCAATTATAGACATACTATATATTTTTTTAAATGGATGGAGAGAATTCGCAAAATATAAGTGTTTTGAAATAAAACAAAAAATAAATGTTGTTTTGAAATGCTTTATGAGAGGTGCTGACTAAGGCGCATTAGGAATGGCAATCAAAAATAATTCAAGAGATGCTTTTGATTTGAAGAAGGTTTTTGAGAATGCAAATGAGGTTTAAGTGCTTTATGATACCAAGTAGTGGTATTTTGAATTCCAGAATGCCGTGAAGTCATTATTTAGAAAGTTAAATATGAATTTAACTAGTAACTCTCAAAGAATTCATAAATTTTTAGTCATTTCAAAGTTAACCAAAACCCTGCAACTTTTTCATGCAACACGTCAAATGGAATCAAATAAAATGAAAAATTTTCGAAAAACAAAATAAGCTGATCAAGAAGATGAAAAGCTTGAAAAAAGCATAAACTGTGCGATAATAACAAAAAATATAAAGAAAGTAAGAATAAATGGTTCTTTAATCAAGCATTTCCTATGAAAAATACATCCACTCAATATTCTCATGCGGAATTCGAAGAACTAAGTGCTATAATCGGTTCATTTTTGCGTTAAATAATAATTGCAGTTATATTCCACTATGTGCCTGTGTTGTCTGTAATATTTCTTTTCTTTCTCTTTGCTCTGCACCTCAACGACCTCATAAAGTATTAATAGCTTTCTATATTAAGTGAAAAGAAATAAAAAATAGGAAAAAAGATCCATCATTTGATTATAGTAATACCGGCGCGCGGTTTCAGAAGGCGATGAAGCCATCATGCTGGTAATATTGCTGAGATCCATTAAGCAGAGACTTCTCATTTATGCCGCTTTAAAATCGTATGTACGTGGAATCTCTATGGATCACCCCGAAATGAAAAACTTTTTTTATGTCTTTACGTCGTTTTTTTGCTCTCTTTCTCACTCACTCGCTTACATCTTAACCATTTACAATGTGTACACTGAAAAACTTTGTCCGGAGCATCGTCAACGGAATTTATTGAGTTACTTTAATGAATTATAAAACACCTGTTAAATGTGCTCGCTTTTAGTACTTTGGTTTATGCTTTAGACAATTTTTTCTTCTGTACTTGGTCGTTATATAATTTTCATTCTTTGAGAAATTCCAAGAGACATAACAAGTTCTGTAATTTCTTGACGTCACTCAATTGTAAAGTATTGGTTATATCCGTATGTGGTAAAGAGTGAAGAAATTGAATAAAGCTTTGTGGTTTGTGTTAAAAGATTGAACAAGTCACATCGAGTAAATATTAGTTGGAATTTATGTAATGTCAAACATTTCGATCATTCTCTCGTTCATAAGAGTGTACAACCTTATAATTTTGTTTCTAACTTCTAGTAAACTCAAGAACAGTAAATTTGACAAGATCCCTAATAGTTAACATTTTTGTGCCTCATTTATTAACTCATAATAAAATACCGTTCTTAATAGAATAAAAACAAAAGAAGAAAAGTCTTCTGGGAGGAAGTGTTGTGATACTAAATGTCAGTTACCCTGAGACCCAAAAAAATAAATGCTGATTCATGTGTTTTTACATATTGAATTATTGAATAGAAATCCATGAAAATTCTTCTACATCTAAATCTGTCGACTAGTCTAACTTGAACTTTCTTTGGTCACGACGGCATCAATGCATTTTACGTCTTGATGATAGGAGAAAAAAAATCACAGTTCATCAAGAAAGTAAAAAAAAAATCCTTTTAGAAGTCATTAAAAAAAGACACTTAAATCTCTTCTCATACCGTTAACTCAATTTCTCCGGCGTCTCCGAAAAAAACCTTTCATTACTAAGCAGAAAAAGAACTTTAACTTCGTCTTAGAAATTTTTCTTCCTTTCCTATACTTGCGGCTAAAATGAAACTTTTTTTTCTTCTCTTTATATTCATTCATTCAACCATTGAACGGTACTAAAGGCAACAAGCAACGTAAAAAAGTGGGAAAAGTAAAAAGTTGATGCTGGCAAAATTATGGTTATAATGTGGCCAAGAATTTATTGTTACAGATACATCTTCATGTACATTTTATTAATGCTGCCATTATTATTATTATTACATTTTTTTTCGGGGAGAAGAAAAAAAGAAGAAAAGTTATTAAGACCAATGTGAGAGTAATTTACGTGCTTATAATTCACTTCATTCGCATCAATTTTGATTCGGTTTTTTTTGGAGCATCTAGCAAACAGGTTAACGTTGAAAACAGAATTGAGGCTTATTTATTAGCACAATTTTATGACCCAAGCTACACCCTTGGGAAAAATGCTTGCAGATTTTTTTTAGAAAAGTATTTTAAGGTTAAATACGGTGGTGGTTTGTGAATTGGAATTTAATTAGAAACTTTGTAGACGATTATGGTTTTGGGAGGTTTTGAGGTATGCAAAGCATATTGTATTTTTAGATTAAAGAAAATTAAAGATTTGACGTAATTTTTAGTAAATAATTTTGGTAAAATCTTAAAATTGCATTTTTTTTAAAAAAACATCTTAGGCATGCTTGCCAAAAATACTACAATATTTCAAACTAACTGACAAAATTCTCACAACAGCAAAGAAATAAAAATATTAAAAGAGAAATATTTGAAAAATCTTTTTAACGATCTCCTCATAGTCATCTGCTTTTATGATAAGTGGGTGTGATGTCGGTTCTCGTAATGATTTTGCAGGCATTTTTACAATCCTCTCTTTCGGTGTTGAGTGAAATTTTTCTTTTTCATTTTCATTTAAATTATTCACATTTCTGCTAACTTTTTATCATTTCTTAATGGTTATATTCTTCATATTTCCATAATCTTAAAGTCGATTGTAAATTATAGAAAATCTACTTTTTGAAAGCTCATTTAAATCTACAATTATGTTTTCGCAGATCTTTTGTGGTTGCTTCCATCATCTTTTAAGAATTATGAATGAACATTTACTGATGTTGAGAGTTGAAAAGATTGCAATATTTATGAATGATGAGATCATCAATGATTAAGTCTTTTGTTCTAAATTGTGAAGTTCTCCCGATCGATCCATTCATAACCATCGTCTGCAGTATGAAGTAATTAATATGTTTATTCAAGAATAATTCAAGGCAATACACCATTGACCACGCGACTGCCAGACAAACTTGAATAAATCATTCTGCAAGTTTTTATATTCAAAATTTTTATGCTGACCGGGTGAGAACTTTTAAATCATTTTTCTTCTCTCTTTCGTGTAATTTGTGAGCTTAATGATGTCCTGCTGTGATGGAGTTAAAAAAGTTATAAAAAAAAGTCTTAACTGGCAAAAAATGTGCTGGTCCAAAAGGCAAATACAAGAATTATTTTAATTTTTTGCTATTCATTTCCTTTTGTTTGTAAAGGGAATGAAATGTTGTGTACATTCATTGATACATAATATTGATAATGAGTAATTTTAATTTTTGTCTGGTCATAGACATTGTTTTGTATTTAAAAATTTACATGATTTTCAAAGTTTTGACTGTGCTTTGAGATGTTATAATTAATGTTTCGCTGTTCGTTTAGAAATTGCTGATTTGAATAAAAGGGCTAGTCTAAGGGCTTTAAGTAAAATAAAAATTAGATAAGCGGTATTCGAAAAATGATGGGAATAATATTTTGGGATATAACGTCTTCATTAATAATTTTACTTAATAAATAAATTTTTAAAAAAATCATCAAATTTTTTGGTAGCAAAAACTGTGAAAAATTGCTGAGAAAAGCTGCGTAGATAGCTCAAAACTTATACTTTCATTTGATATATTTTTCCAGGGTGTGGAATTGATCAAATTGATCAAAAATGATCAAAAATAATCAAAAATGATCAAAAATGAATTTGATCAGTTCCGCACCCTTGATATTTCTGTACATTTTAATAAATCCCCCTTTAATTTTAACTTTATATTTTTAAGCTCTAATTCCAATCAAAAGTGATAATTCAAACTTTCTGATATTTTCTACATATTTTTCTAATACAGAAGTAATCAACCATATCTAATAGATTAGACAATCACAATCACGCTTCCAGTCAGCTCAAAATATGATGTTCAAAATTTCTGCAGTCAATCAGCAGACACAATAAAATCCATTAAAAAGTAAAAGTTCTCTACATGAAATCGAATTTATAAAATTTAATTCATTTTTACTTTCTAGTCATGCATTAAATTTTGTGTTGTGTAATGTTCCTCGATATTTCTATTCAAAAGATTTTAGCAAAAAAAAGTCTTGAAATAGAATCATAAAAATAATAATCACCGATATCGAAATAATAATTTTCAAGCTGTCACTTTTGAAACTTTTCAATCAATTTCAATAAAGAATATTTTTTTTTGCTCGCAGACTTCCTACTTGTGATGCTTCAAAGAATTCTCAAAAACATGTAAACGAACGCGCGTTCATTCTTTAAGATTGAAATAGATACAAATCGTACACCAAATGCTCTAATAAAGAAGCTTTAAAACGTGATGAATCATGTACGCGTTGATTACAATCACAAAGAAGCGAAGAGAATCATTACGCATTTGACTTTATTGTTTGATAAATCTCAACAAAATCAGACTCACTGTAGCTATATGTAATTTATTTTTATTGATGGAATGTCATAATTTTTACTTAATTTCATTTCAATTTCTGTTTAAAAAAATCTCTTTTCATCTTTCTTGTTCTGTTTCTTTCCCGTAATCATTCTCTTTAGCTGCCGCACATAAACATAAACATAAAGAACGAGAATGAGAAATGGAAACGAAAAAGTAAAAGAAAAAATTATGTGAGTATGAAAATATAGAACGTTAAAGTAATTGTACACCATTGCGCACTGTTTTGGGCCTCTTTATGTTCTTTACTTAAGAAGAAATATTCAAATGAAATTGCGAACTTCTTTTGTTCTCTGTCTGTCAATTACATGTCATGATGAATTTTAATTTTCTTCATTTCTTCGCCTTACGTTTGGGAACACAGAAAATTGTTTCAAGGGAACTGACAAAAAGTGGAATAATTCTGAGGAATTCACACTCTTCAAGACTGACTAATTTGTATGTTGTTGTGATTGTGATTCTTTCGTGTGCTTGTGTCAAGTTTTGATGTTAAATGCTGGGGTGGATGTCAAATATTGAGTGAAATAGGTCCTAAATTTAATTTTTTTTTGCAGTGTTCAGAACAAGACATTTTATTTTTATTCTTTATCTTTAAAATCTCTGATTAATCAAAATTATTTTGTTTTGTAATTTTTATTAAACTGAAAAATTTTCAAATTAAAATTTGTCGTTGATTTCTCCCCTTCTTATCACAATTTTTTCAATTTCATCTTTCAATTTTCTTTCCTGATGACGCAGTGAAAATCTCTCTTTTAATTTCATTTCCTCAAACATTGCAAAGGGACAGAAAATTCTATTTTTTATTACTTTCAATGGCAGTGCAGCATTAATGAAAGTCTTTTTAGCGCATTTTTGAAAACTTGTTTTCAAAAAGGAAGCTCAATCATGCACTTTGATCGGTCGTTCGGTCGTTCGGTCGTTCGGTCGTTCGGTCGTTCGGTCGTTCGGTCGTTCGGGTCCCAATTATCTCTTGATCTAGACTTCGTAGCAAGCTCGGAATTGTTTTAATAGCTTCATTGAATGTTTTTATTCCCGCCGTTTATATTGAAAAGTCGAAAAACACTCATTAAATAGCTTAATTCATCGATTTTTTATTTCAAAAAAAATATGTAAACAATGCAGGGCAAAGCTATGCTGATGAGAAATTTGAATTTTTTCTAACCGTTAAAAAATTTGAAATTTTTTTGACCGTTATTTCGGATTAAATTTTTTTCTTTTATACACCTTAATTAATTAACATTTAATTTTTTCATACAAAACAAATATGAGTGCGTTTAGAAATTTGAAAAAATAATGGATGTGTTCAGAAATTTAAATTTTTCGCTGATGGAAAATTTTGAATTTCAAAAAACCGGTAAATCGTAAAGCTATTATTTGCATTGAACATTATAAAAATCAATTTTAAAGGAATTTTGAATTTTTTTTTTTCTTTAGTTTAAAACTTATTATTGAAATGCATTATGATTAAAGAAACAGCAATAGAGTTTTAAAACTTGACATTCTTTTCTATTTAATCAATTGCTAATCGCTGCGTCAAAAATGCGCTGAAGTCCCTCGATATAAAACACGAGGACTTTTGTAATTTTTATGGATTTTTATTCTTCTTTTTTTTATTTCTCGTTAGAATCTCTGGCTTTTTGGATTTTTTTTTTCTTGTGTTATTTTTAATGTCGAAAAGCCATGACAGAAATGTATGAATTAAGATAAGAACATGGCAATATGGAATTATAAAGATCGGGAAATACATTAAAAGCTTTTCAACCTACACACAATATTGCACAATGTCCTTCATCTGTTCTTTACTTTCAATAATGCCATTCGTCTTCATCTCGCGACAACTTCAATTATTTGTACTCTTGATATGTTGTTACAACCTGCTTGAGACATATAAATTTTTGTCTTTTTAAAAAAAAAATCCATTGAAATGTAAATGAATAGAGAACAGAAGAAAATGACATAATTTCATTGTGAGACTGTCAATTTAATGTCACTCAAGAATTGAGTCTACAAAACAGACGATTGAAATGACATTGTGATCAATGGGGAAATTCTATATGCTCCTACATCTAGTTGAGATTGACTGGTCGCTAAAGATTGATTTTTAATCTTATAAGCGTACATTTTTGTGAATGCTGGATGATTCAATAGATGAGAATTGGAATTTGTGTTGTGTTGAACAAGGTTTAGAAACTGTGCAGAAAAAATGAATTTTTCGTAGCTTCAACTCTACAAAATGCTATACACGTACTTTTCATTCCATCATTGTTAAAGCACATTCATATCAAACATATAAGACTGATTTAATGAAAAACACGATAACCTTATCAACATCAAAAGCATTTTGCTTATAGCATCAAATTATAAATGATACATGACACAAAGATGTTATCATTCTTTGTGATAAAATCAAAGCGTTCATAAAGACTGGATTGGGATAAAAAAAAGTTGCTGTAGATTGCTAATTTTGATCAAAAAACAAGCAAAAGTCCTGATGAATATTTTCCTTATACAGAGATGAGAACATCTCCAATTTGGATTATAAAAGGCGATGAGAATCAATGAAGGACAATGCATATGACAATGAAATTCAATAATCGCATATCGAGGAGACTTTTTTTTTATATATAAATTGACTCAATTAAACTGAAAAAAGACAGACGAGAAACAATTCTGAAAATGGAATTCACTTGAACAACTAATTGTGTCAAAATGAAAAACTAGAAATGTCACTGGAATTGAAACAAAAGGCCGCGCTCGCTTTCGATCGAGCTGCTGTTCTCTCATTGTATTTATTTTTCCTTCTTCTTCTGCCAATTCTGCCTCTTTTTTCTGATACCGAAAATAATAAAAGAATAATATTGTGCCGACTTTTTTTATATTGAACCTTGTGTGTGTCGTCTCATCCGAGAATTTAATTAATTGACAGAAATATAAATGGACAGAAGCAGAATAATAACAACTAAAAAAAGATGAAAAATGTAATTCAAATGAAAATTGACCAAAACGTCCAAAAAGCGACATTCAAAGTCGATTTTATTTACGCCAAACGGTTTATGATCTAA
The DNA here is from genome assembly GCA_026123125.1 of Chironomus striatipennis. Classification (NCBI taxonomy): domain Eukaryota; kingdom Metazoa; phylum Arthropoda; class Insecta; order Diptera; family Chironomidae; genus Chironomus; species Chironomus striatipennis. Next base: position 20,332,710 of record CM047394.1, on the reverse strand, counting down.
TTTTTGTGACATTTTCTGTTCTGCTACTCTCGTGTGCCTTTTTTTCCCTCTCACTTAATTATGCATTCGAATTCAATATTTTTGTTTTACATTTCATTTAACTTTTATTTCTTTGGTCTTTTTTAATGTGGAACAAACGCTATTAGTTGGTTGATTTGTGGGATTTCGACGAATGGAACGTCTTTTAAAGGATATTAACTTATCACTTTTTATTTATTTTGCTGATAGGTTTTAAATTATACTAAAGTCTATTTATGGAATGATCGAAAGGTAAATTTTGACACTTTAAATGTTTTCATGTATCTGGTTGGTACCAAGAACCAAATTCTTGAAAATTCCTCTCTATAATAAAAGATTCATCAAAAAGTTTTCAATCTCTCAATTCACTAGAATTTCTCGCCTGAGTAGATAGTCACATAAAATGAAAATAATTGTGCTCTTCTTGCTACAAAGTATCGCTAAAAATTCAAATGTCAAGCATAATATTCACAATTTTTGTGAGCCTTTTTGCTTTCAGCAAAATATTGTGATTCGAAAGGAAATTTAAAAATAAAATGCGAGCTTATTACAAATATGTGACAGTCGAGGAAGCAGAAATTTAATTAAAAATTTATCAAAAGACAAAAATTTTCTTCTTCTTCGATTATTTCTCTTTTTTTATTGACGCACATACGCTTGTGTACTCATTTATCCAATTTATACTTATCCAAAAAAGTAAAATAAAATAAAATAAAAATTAAATTGAGACGAATGGCAAATATGTCAAATGCTAAAGAATCGTTTTGTGATTTTTTCGTTTTATATTAAATCCATTTCGATACAGAGACAGGAATGAGATCGACATATCAAATAGACTTTCAATATGCGTAGCTGAACGAGAGACATAGAAATTTTACAAAATGAAATTTTGAATGAAATTCTTGTTTGCTATGACATCAAAAATTAAAAACATTTGTAAAATCACGTACTGCATGTGTCTCTTTATTTATTTTGTTAAGCGTCGCTGATCTCAACTTGTAATGTGAGCCGTGGCTAAATCGTTTATTTTACACGACGTGTTAAAATAAGTTTTTAATGAAAGTTAAGTGAATAAACATTAAAAGTTAATTTTCATTGTTGATGAAATGGGAGATGGTAGTGACAGGCAGCATGTTTGACTCCATACTTTTTGAATAATTGAGAGGTGAATTTTTTAAAAAGGTCCACAAAAATGCTTAATTATTGTAACACCAACTAAAAAAAACTTTTAGATCAATTAAGTTTCCCAAGATATCAACCAGCTTTTCTACTTCAAAAGACAAATGATCATGCCAACAACAAAATCACAACTGTCGTTATTTTTCAGAGTTTTATCACCCAAAGCAGCCATCATTAAAGGTCGACCAAATCATTAAATTAAATACAAAGCGCACATTAAATTCAATTAAAATTATTTGGAAGTGAAATGACTCGAAGGAAGCAAGAGGAAAAAGAAAGAAAAAATTAATCTCTGATGCATTTTCAATCTCAGATAAGGTGCGAATTTAATTGACCTCCATTTGTTATGCCTTTAACGATTGAGATTTTTTTAGGAGAAATCACACCGTTTGCTGCCCTCACACTTTGCGTTTTCGCCTTGTTGAATTTAAAAAAATAAAAAATCTTTGTCGTCAATCTCGACATATTTCAGAACTTATCTCACATTCGTATATTGTCCAATTTCATTTACACACGATGATCCATCATTTCCACATTGCCGCGCATTCGAACGCATTTTTTAATATGTTTCTCTCTTCTCATTCTATGTTCAACATACATACATACAATTTTTTTGTATTCTTATATTCTGTTAAATTAATACTCGTTTCTGCATGACGAGAGAGTGAGAAAGACCAGCGACTTGCAACAAGCAAAAATTGAAAAATCAACGAACAATGAACGGATGGATATGTTCGTATGTACGTGCATATATATGAAAAAAATTAACATTATTTTTCACCTTTAACTGTCATGTTTGTCACATCAAGTCCAACATTGGAATTACTTATGTATGTACGGGCAGATAACATACAAAACTAGCATCTCTACATTTATTCAAGCGACATTGCAATTTGTGCACGAATGAATGAATAAAAAAGCGTAAGCAATTGCATATATGCGCGATAGTAGCGGTTCTGCCTAGTTAGTGGATGTTTCGGGATGTTTTAGTCTAAAATGCCTTAGGCTCTGTCTTGTTAGACATCCCGTTTGATAATGATGTTAAAGTCTCTTTGTTGAAACTTGTCCCTTGAAATTTCTACTTGAAATGTAGCAGCATGTTAACACAAATAGATTAAGTCTTCAAATCTGTCAATGATTTAAATTTTTCGTATATTTGATTCAACTTTATCAAACTGTCAAATATTTGATGCCTTATGACATCTAATTTATTCCTTCAACTTCAGAGGTTCCTCAATCTCCAATACTTTCAAATATTCATACAATGTCACATAAAATGCCTCTCGAGACATCCTTAATAACTAAACTTTATTGAATTCCCTATCCATTTCTGCTATATTGCATACTAATAATGATAATGATGATGATGATGGTAATGGTGTTGTGAAGTAAAAATAAAGAATGAAGAAAAAAAGCGAACAAGACGAGCGAGCGAGTGAGTGAGAAAGAGAAGAGAATATTTTAACATGAAAGTGACCTTTTATGTTTTTAATGATGATGGCAACCGAAGTAATAGCAGCAGTGAGATGGAAATTGATAAGCGCGATGCTTGGCTGTTTTTTTTTTTCTTTCTTTTCGTATCACTTTTATATACATTTTACTTTTGCTTTTCGTGGGCTTACTTAATACTGATAAGTTTGCAGTATTGCAGAATGAGAAGTGAGTATGGCACAAACATCCATCCACATTTTACAAAAGATGCTGAGACATGATGATGACGTTAATTGTTTATGTTTTTTTTCATCTTCTTCCAAGTTTTCATTCTGTGTATTATATTCCCTCTGATAAGTCTTTAGTACGTTTTTTATTGGAATGTGGGGATGAGATGTCAGAGATATGGTTGACTGTCAATAATGATCTAAAAGCTATGTTAAGATGGTTACAAAGTTGGTTTGAAATATTCGAGATTTAACCAATAATTATGCGTTTTTGATCATAAAAATCCATAAATGAAATTTTCACACCAGTTTATAATTTTTCTTCTCCTTCAGCAGTAATGCTGTTAAATCAGCAATTCTCGTGATGTGTTTATGTGCAAAATTGATAAATAAGCTGAATTTATTAACTTTTTTCTTTCATTTTCTTCTTTTCACTCACTTTTATTATTTTTCTCTCGTTTTCAGCAGTCATGAGCTTATTCAATATGTTCAATGGTACATACATGAATTTTTTATGAACCGTGGTCTTAAGTGCAGAAAGTTAGTTATCATTAAGTGCGTATCGTTGATGTAATTTGTCTATTTTTTCTCCTCGAATGAATGAAAATTTTTCCTTCTCTTTTTGACTTTTTTTTTGTGGGAAAATTTTTCAAGCTCTGTTGAATGACAGTAAGGCTTACAGACTGAGATGAAAAGCACCGATTTGACCATAATGAGACATTTGTGCCTTCTTAAGTACGAAAAATTTAATTTTATTTTATTTTCATTTCATTCAAAATTTGTTAAGTCTTCTTTGATGGACGGAGTCTCTTCTAAGAAGGAAGATGGGCAGTAAAGTTTTTCAATACATTTCAATTCCGTCAAAGTTTTTGAGACCTTTTTGTATTCATAACTTTTTCATAATCTCACAAAAATGATCTTATTTGCAAACGATGTTAAGTCCACAAAATCTCTTGAGACCTTTCAACACCAAAATTGCTTTTAATAGAATGAGGAAATGAGCTCATTTGAATCTATTGCATAAAATTAAAAATAAAATCACGTGGAAATTATACAGTAAAGTCTAAATAGCTCACCTTTATGCGCCAAAAAATATGAACAGTTTTGCTCTTAATTGCTAACAACAAGAAATGAGTGGCATTCTTTAATAAGCACCTTTACAAAAATGCAAACGAAAAAAATACGTTAATTGAATTTCCAAAAAAAGAAGTGCGAGAAAAGGAAGAAAAAAAATTGTATATTCATTTAATAAAAACACGACTTACATAGAAAGCCACGAACTTCCACGCCACTTATTGATAGACATTTTAACTGACAGATTACAATATATATAATAAAATATATAATATAAATTGAAACTTTAATCCTGCTAACATCCTACTTCATTGCTCTTTTAAAAATATGTGAGCTACGCTCAACCTACTTTTCTTCGCTTCGTTCCGTTCGACTATTATAGATTACAGGAATGTCGAACTCCACTTCGCTTCGCTTCGTTCCATTCGACTTTTATAGATTACAGGAATGTCGAACTCCACTTCGCTTCGCTTCGTTCCGTTCGACTTTTATAGATTACAGGAATGTCAAACTCCACTTCGCTTCGCTTCGTTCCGTTTGACTTTTATAGATTACAGGAATGTCGAACTCCACTTCGCTTCGCTTCGTTCCGTTCGACTTTTATAGATTACAGGAAGAACTCCACTTCGCTTCGCTTCGTTCCGTTCGACTTTTATAGATTACAGGAATGTCGAACTCCACTTCGCTTCGCTTCGTTCCGTTCGACTTTTATAGATTACAGGAATGTCGAACTCCACTTCGCTTCGCTTCGTTCCGTTCGACTATTATAGATTACAGGAATGTCAAACTCCACTTCGCTTCGCTTCGTTCCGTTCGACTATTATAGATTACAGGAATGTCGAACTCCACTTCGCTTCGCTTCGTTCCGTTCGACTTTTATAGATTACAGGAATGTCGAACTCCACTTCGCTTCGCTTCGTTCCGTTCGACTTTTATAGATTACAGGAATGTCAAACTCCACTTCGCTTCGTTCCGTTCGACTTTTATAGATTACAGGAATGTCGAACTCCACTTCGCTTCGCTTCGTTCCGTTCGACTTTTATAGATTACAGGAATGTCGAACTCCACTTCGCTTCGCTTCGTTCCGTTCGACTTTTATAGATTACAGGAATGTCGAACTTCACTTCGCTTCGTTCCGTTCGACTTTTATAGATTACAGGAATGTCGAACTCCACTTCGCTTCGCTTCGTTCCGTTCGACTATTATAGATTACAGGAATGTCAAACTCCACTTCGCTTCGCTTCGTTCCGTTCGACTTTTATAGATTACAGGAATGTCGAACTCCACTTCGCTTCGCTTCGTTCCGTTCGACTTTTATAGATTACAGGAATGTCGAACTCCACTTCGCTTCGCTTCGTTCCGTTCGACTATTATAGATTACAGGAATGTCAAACTCCACTTCGCTTCGCTTCGTTCCGTTCGACTTTTATAGATTACAGGAATGTCGAACTCCACTTCGCTTCGCTTCGTTCCGTTCGACTATTATAGATTACAGGAATGTCGAACTCCACTTCGCTTCGCTTCGTTCCGTTCGACTTTTATAGATTACAGGAATGTCGAACTCCACTTCGCTTCGCTTCGTTCCGTTCGACTTTTATAGATTACAGGAATGTCGAACTCCACTTCGCTTCGCTTCGTTCCGTTCGACTTTTATAGATTACAGGAATGTCGAACTCCACTTCGCTTCGCTTCGTTCCGTTCGACTATTATAGATTACAGGAATGTCAAACTCCACTTCGCTTCGCTTCGTTCCGTTCGACTTTTATAGATTACAGGAATGTCGAACTCCACTTCGCTTCGCTTCGTTCCGTTCGACTATTATAGATTACAGGAATGTCAAACTCCACTTCGCTTCGCTTCGTTCCGTTCGACTATTATAGATTACAGGAATGTCGAACTCCACTTCGCTTCGCTTCGTTCCGTTCGACTTTTATAGATTACAGGAATGTCGAACTCCACTTCGCTTCGCTTCGTTCCGTTCGACTTTTATAGATTACAGGAATGTCGAACTCCACTTCGCTTCGCTTCGTTCCGTTCGACTTTTATAGATTACAGGAATGTCGAACTCCACTTCGCTTCGCTTCGTTCCGTTTGACTTTTATAGATTACAGGAATGTCAAACTCCACTTCGCTTCGCTTCGTTCCGTTCGACTTTTATAGATTACAGGAATGTCGAACTCCACTTCGCTTCGCTTCGTTCCGTTCGACTATTATAGATTACAGGAATGTCGAACTCCACTTCGCTTCGCTTCGTTCCGTTCGACTTTTATAGATTACAGGAATGTCGAACTCCACTTCGCTTCGCTTCGTTCCGTTCGACTTTTATAGATTACAGGAATGTCGAACTCCACTTCGCTTCGCTTCGTTCCGTTCGACTATTATAGATTACAGGAATGTCAAACTCCACTTCGCTTCGCTTCGTTCCGTTCGACTATTATAGATTACAGGAATGTCGAACTCCACTTCGCTTCGCTTCGTTCCGTTCGACTTTTATAGATTACAGGAATGTCGAACTCCACTTCGCTTCGCTTCGTTCCGTTCGACTTTTATAGATTACAGGAATGTCAAACTCCACTTCGCTTCGTTCCGTTCGACTTTTATAGATTACAGGAATGTCGAACTCCACTTCGCTTCGCTTCGTTCCGTTCGACTTTTATAGATTACAGGAATGTCGAACTCCACTTCGCTTCGCTTCGTTCCGTTCGACTATTATAGATTACAGGAATGTCAAACTCCACTTCGCTTCGCTTCGTTCCGTTCGACTTTTATAGATTACAGGAATGTCGAACTCCACTTCGCTTCGCTTCGTTCCGTTCGACTATTATAGATTACAGGAATGTCAAACTCCACTTCGCTTCGCTTCGTTCCGTTTGACTTTTATAGATTACAGGAATGTCGAACTCCACTTCGCTTCGCTTCGTTCCGTTCGACTTTTATAGATTACAGGAATGTCGAACTCCACTTCGCTTCGCTTCGTTCCGTTCGACTATTATAGATTACAGGAATGTCGAACTCCACTTCGCTTCGCTTCGTTCCGTTCGACTTTTATAGATTACAGGAATGTCGAACTCCACTTCGCTTCGCTTCGTTCCGTTTGACTTTTATAGATTACAGGAATGTCAAACTCCACTTCGCTTCGCTTCGTTCCGTTCGACTTTTATAGATTACAGGAATGTCGAACTCCACTTCGCTTCGCTTCGTTCCGTTCGACTATTATAGATTACAGGAATGTCGAACTCCACTTCGCTTCGCTTCGTTCCGTTCGACTTTTATAGATTACAGGAATGTCGAACTCCACTTCGCTTCGCTTCGTTCCGTTCGACTTTTATAGATTACAGGAATGTCGAACTCCACTTCGCTTCGCTTCGTTCCGTTTGACTTTTATAGATTACAGGAATGTCAAACTCCACTTCGCTTCGCTTCGTTCCGTTTGACTTTTATAGATTACAGGAGTGTCGAACTCCACTTCGCTTCGCTTCGTTCCGTTCGACTTTTATAGATTACAGGAATGTCAAACTCCACTTCGCTTCGCTTCGTTCCGTTCGACTTTTATAGATTACAGGAATGTCGAACTCCACTTCACTTCGCTTCGTTCCATTCGACTGCTTTGGATTTCAGGGAAGTCAAACTTAACTTCGCTTTGGTTCACTCCGTTTAAACCTTTCAGTATTCTTTTAAGTAAAATCTAATAATACATGAAATTAGATTTAATGAACATTCTTGATCATATAATGAGATCAAGTGAGAATTCATGATCATAAAATGAGATCCAGTGAGCATTAATGATCATGAAATGAGATCCAGTGAGCATTAATTGTCTTTAAATGAGATCCAGTAATCGTTATTTATCATAAAATGAGATCCAGTTAGCATTGATGATCATAAAAGGAGATCCAGTGAGCATTTATGGTCATAAAGTGAGATCTTTTAAGCATTAATGATCTTAAAATGAGATTTAGTGAGCATTCATAGTCTTAAATTGAGATCCAGTGAGCATTCATGGTCATAAAGTGAAATCTTATAAGCATTAATGACCATAAAATGAGATCCAGTGAGCATTCATGATCATAAAATGAGATCCAGTGAGCATTCATGATCATAAAATGAGATCCAGTGAGCATTAATGATCATAAAATGAGATCCAGTGAGCATTCATGATCATAAAATGAGATCCAGTGAGCATTCATGATCATAAAATAATATTTAGTGAGCATTCATGATTATAAAATAAGATCCAGTGAGCATTCATGATCATAAAATGAGATCCAGCAACAATTTATTTCAAATAGCTGAGATCCAGTAACATTTATGTCAAATAAATGAGATCCAGTAAACATTTTCTCTTTTTTGACTTTATTAAGCACGATCCAGTGACTTTTAAGTCTAACACTGTCTTTAAACTTCTACAAATGATTGTTTTCATACAAATTTTACGTTACGTAATTTTACGTAACGTAAAGTTTACGTAACGTATGAAAACGTAAACAAAATTTCTTAGATTTTTTGTCAATCTTTATGATGTTATAACTTTTTATAGAAGCATTTTCAGAAAAAATTGCTACTATATTTTTTGTAGCTCTTATGTTTAACTTTAATTTTATGATACTTATCATTACCAATAGTTAAAATCCTGGCCTGTATCAAAAATGGCGCAACTGTTGCAAAATTTGCAGTTTTTTGCATTTTTAGGTCACCTAATGGACATAAAGTCCAGATTTTATTCAGCACAATTTTGTTTTTAGGAACGATCTATCGAATCAAATAGAAGAAATTCTTAAAAAATGCTTCCCTGAAAAATTTTCCATACAAAAGTATGGATTTTTAACGGTTTTTTGCGTCTAGTTCCAACACAACGGAAGTGACCGGAACTAAACATGCTTTAGGTGATAGATATTTAAATTACCAATCAAACGAGACCAAAAACGTCATGATTGGTGCTTCCGTTTGCTCACAAAATCAAAAAAAGTGAAATTTTGAAACTTAAGTGAATACAATAACTTACACGCTTTGCGTGGAAGTTAATTATGTGTTTGCAGAAACTCATTACTTAACCATCTCTCTTATTCCGCGCTCTCTTACTAGTTGTCGTCGAAAACGTAATTACGTAACCTTTTTAGCGTATTTTTTTGGGACAATTATTTTGTCTTTATGATCTTTTTGGGAAATTTCGTTGCTTTTTGTCCGCAAGCAGACAAACCAGGTGAATGTAATGATAATATTCGGAAAGCATTACGGTCGTAATTATGGGTTCTTATTGTGTTTGAGTTTTACATCAGGCTTTGACATTTTTATTGGAATTTAAGATTCCGTTAGGGTTTAAATGCCTGGGGTAGGTTTAACTGGGAGGTATTTATTTATTAAATTCAAAAAAATTGTTTGTATTCTTTATTCCAAATTAGTTCGTCTCAAGAATTATTGCTATTTATCATTAAGAAATGCGCCAAATCCTCTAGCATAAGTACTCAAAATATTTTACACCTTCATTCATTACACCGTTAAATTGAAAACAGAGTCAAGCAACGCACAACGAGACGTACTCGAACACAAACGTTAACAATTTTGCAACTCACTCATATTACTTAATTTAATTTATTTTATGTCTCTCTTGAATTTATTATGGAATTAAAAATTAAAAATCTTAAAAATCATTCCCTTGAATGTCGCACAAGTCTCTCAATTCACATTTTATTTTTCTTCTCTTCCACTCTTTTTTGTGACTAGGTGTAGTATAATTAATAAAATACCCAATTAAATTCCAACAAACCAGACAATCGACACTTTTTCTGTGCCCGATTTTTAATGACATATGTGTCGTTGCTTGAGTATTACACCTCCTATAAGGTAATATTGTAAGCTTTAATAAAAATTAATTAAGCCAACTCAAAACGAAATGTTAAAGAAAAATAGTACTCAATTTAAAGTATGGCAATTGAAAACTTGTTTTGTCACCGATGTGAATAAAAATTAATTTGACTTTTTTCAGTTAGATTTCCGTGATCATATTAATTGATATGCGATAAAAATAGATGGATGTTTGGATGGAATTATGGCAAGTGCTTGTCTTATTTGGTTCGCTGCAATAAATTTTTTACATCATGTTTCTTTTTGCATAATTTATTGTGTCAATTTGCTCATGTTTGGTTTTAGTTGATAGAATTGTAATCAGAGCTGTTAGAGAAGTAACAAAGTAGGAACACTCAGTGCGACTAAGAAGTTCGAATTAAATGATTGATTCTATTAATTCTCATTTGTGCTTTTTGAAATTAAGCATGTAAAAAGTTAATTTTTAAAATAATTTGAAAAGTTGATTTCCACATGCTGCCTTCAAACCTTATCAACTTTTGTTTTGATTATAATCTCTAGACAAATGTTCATTTCTATAGGGCCCAAAGCAAAGGCATATTAATTTGCTATCTAAACTTTTCCTAAAATTGCAATTTCCCACAATATCACAAAGCCTAAAATTCAATAAACATCCTCTTACTTTTGTATGCTATTACACCCATATTACTGAATTCTATACTCGTTATTTACATTTTTTGCATTGCATTTGATTTCAAATAAGTACATTTCGTAAATTTTTGTCTGTCATGAATTGCCGCATATACGCCATTCATATTCAAATTAAGTACACATATTACTCAAAAGATTTTTTTTTGTGTTATATAGAAAAGCAAATACATTTTGCATTAGATTCAATATGGCTTTTTGTACACTAATTAATGGTCTCCGTTGCTCTCGATGATGAAATGTGCTCACATTTTCAAGACACACTGACTCGTTTGGCTTTCACTCTCGTTTCGAATTCAATACAATATTAATATTGTTGAATGGCCTCGAGTCTAGTTGGCTTAATTCATTGTCAATTCACTGTGGATATATTTGTATCTCATGATATACTTAATTTAAGCACTTTATAGATTTGCCGTCGTATAAAAGAGCTCTTGAACCTCCAACACCACTTGCCACTGCTTGATATTTTCAATCAAAACAAAAAGTCGAGTTTAATTAAAATGATGTGGAGTTATTTCATTCATTATTTTTAGCGGACTTCTGCAAATGGAAAACTTTGTTAATTGTGTAATATGTCTAAGCTTTTTAAGCCATTTTTGGGATGCTGCTATAATTTTGCGTCATTTACTAAGAATTAATTTAATAAATTCCACAATAATTTGACAAATAAAAAACTTAAAATGAGATTCATAAAAAAATGCGCTTCACCATCAAATTGACAGCCACTTGTTCACAAATTCCTTCTTATTATTCCACCTCATGAAACACACGATTGACGACGTGAAAGATCAATTGAGCCAAGATTTTTTTTTTTCTACCTTTAAAAACATTTAATGTTGATTTTTTCGTTCGATTATTATTGACATTGTATCGAGGTTAATTTAAGTATGCACGCGAACGTGGTAATTGGGAACTAATTTTTGTGTTATAATGTAAACATTTCATTAAGTATAAAAATTCCCTAAAATTATTTGCAATTATCACGACATCAAAAATGTATGATCAATATTTTTTATTGAAAGGAAAATTATTCGACGATTATCGCAAAAAAATTGTACTGAGGATGAATAAATTTTGATTTTTTGGGGTTGAGTTAATTTTTTTGTAGATTTTTGTGTGGTTCGGAAAAAAATTTGCAAATTTTCTTCATAAAAATTTAACTAAGGAACAGATAAAACAGTAAATTAAAGAGATTCGATTTTCAGCTTACAATCATAATAAAATTAAGCAGTCTCGAGTTGAACATAACCCACAATAACACTAATTAATTTATTTTTTCTGAATCAAACTTCATCGAAAAAACAAACAAGGAAGTCAGTGTAACTGGACGAACAAACCAAATTTAAAGACAGCGCATGACTCAGTTATTTCTTAAGGTTATAAATAAAGGCTTGAGACTTAATAAAATTTAATATTAAACTCATATTTTATATTCATATTTTAATGAGATCTTTAATGTTCTTTGAACGCTGTATCTCACATTTTCGCATTATTTTGTATCTTAATTTTGACAAAATGCAAACTCAATAAAATAATAATAATAATAATAATAATAATAATAATAATAATAATAATAAAATAAAATCTGCAGCAAAAAATCAACAAAAATGGTTAAAGAATGTCTTTAATTGAAAATTATACTGTTAAATTCCGTGGATGTTTTTGGATCTGGGAAATAAAATTTCAAGGAACACTGAAGGCAGAAAAATTTGTGTAAACATTTCATTTTGAGCTTTAATGTTGTGCTGTATAGCACCTTGGCATTCATTCTGTTGAGAGAAAATTGTAGAAAAAAATTCTTTGAGGCTTAATCCAAAGCTCAGAAACACAGGCCATGTAATAAAAAATTCCACAATCTAAATTGCGTAATTCTACGAGATTTTACACGTCAACATTTCTTGCTTGTGCAAATCTTGATTTGTTGTTTCTTTCCAGTCAAGTAAACATAATGATCACTTGTGTCAAAAAAGGCAACATAAATCGAATTATGCAGCATTAAACACAAAATAATGAAAAATCAATCACACATAATTTTGAAAGTATTTTGAAAAATCAACTCACTAATAAACGTACGAAAAATGTGGCATTTAATTGCTAATAAAAATATTTATATTACCATGCATACTTCACGTACTTAGCGCATATATACAGTAGATAAATAGATTTCTTTTGATTTCGAAGCTTTTTTTTTTCGTCAAAGAGACCCACAGAAATTGCCTTCGCAATCAATCATGCTCACATTTCAGAGCAATGATTTTGTCTGTTAGACAAGACTTCACTCAATGTCACTTTGTGATCTCTGTGTGTCTACATACGAATAGTAGAATGATGAAAGGCACCATGAGAGAGCAAGAAATAAATGAAACGAAAAAAAAAAATGTTTCAATGACGTTTCAATTGGAACCAATTTTGATGCAATATCTTGCGCTTCAATTCCTCAATTACATAATTAATTCAATAATGATGCTGGATTTTTTTAACTGGATTTTTTGGGGGTTTGTCGGTCAGTGTTTATGCATTTTGGATTGTTGCAAATTGCCATTTGTTTGCTTTATTAGTAACATATCATTTAACATACTTAACATGATCATCAAGTTAAAACAATTTTTTAAATTTACAAATCGTCTTTTATGTGAGAAATTCAGAACTTTTCTGAATCTACTCCAGTCAATAATACATTGATAATTACTCGATACCAGTACCTCAAATCTCTGCAACTTTTTCAATGCCGCGCTTGTTTATGTAAACAAATAGAAGTGAACGTGATTCGAGTAGTTTTGCGCTATAAAAATGTCAAAGAAAGGAGCTCACATTTTTCATGGAATTCTTCCCCAGAGACATTTGGTTCTCATAGGATTCAATTATTTTTTACCTTCTTTTGTTTCCCCTTACTTCTCTCATTGTTTCCACAGTTGAAAGAAGTAAAAAGTTACAAAGTAATACAAAGAATTCACCAGTTGAATTAAATAAAAAGAACGAATGAAGTAAATGGAAGTTCGATAACATTTTCGGTTGAGGTATGATGCAGTAAGTAATAATTTTCCTTTCTTTTTGCTCAAAAATCATTATGATGATGACAACATTACTTACCCATATTCTGTTCAATGTTTATTCAACCATAACGACCTCAAACGCTTGAAAGGAGAAAAGACAAGAAGTTGTAAGGAAAAATATGGTTTAAGATACAATTAAGGTGAAAAAGTTTAGAATTTTTAAAGAATAAATCACTTTTATAAAGGACTATAAATTTTTGCTGATGAACAGTTGTGACTTTAGGTCTATTAATATTATCCAATCATTATGAAAAAAATCAATCAAAACTACCTTCAATTCGAACTTGGCATATAAATCCATATCTTCTTGACGATCAACAGTAAGTGCATTTTTGTCAAACATCTTGTCAAACACAATCAACCCCTTAAAAATCCCTTAAAACTACAAATCATTCCTTATCCACAAGAAATTCATATTTCTTACCCCTAATAGCATTATTTTGCAATGAATTTTAGTAAGATCATCACACCAAATGTCGTCTTTATTCTACCTTATTCCATTCTAAATACACGAGGAAATCTATGAATGAAGAACGATTAGTTTTCGATTTGGTTTTGTCGTATTCTCAAAAGGAAGCAAGAGCAGGGAAGTCATTTATTTAAATTTAAAGAATAGCAAAAAATATGTTACTCTTGACGATAAAAAATGTAAAAAGAAGAGAAACCACTAGACAAAGAAAATATAGTAAAGCTGACATAATGAATGCATCACAGAGAATTGAATAAATAATAAAAAAAGACATACTGAGAGAAAAAAAAATCAGTTAGTTTGGGTAATTTTGCATGGATTTTTTTTGAGTTAAGTTGGCTTGAACGCATTTTGTGGGGCATAATTATTAGGTTTCGTAAGTATAAGAAATAAATTCTAAGAATTATAATAGTAGAATTAATAGTAATTAAATCTAATTTTTAGCTGTTTAGTATAGAATATGAATTTATATAAAGTTGACATAACCTTAAAAATTAAAAACCTAAAATTATGGACTTTCAGTCAAATCTTTTTCAGCTCAAACTATACACATTCTTGATTCAAAAACAAACAAAATCTAAACATCAAAAAGTTCTTTAGAGAGCACCTTTGCTGCAAAAAAACCCACATCACACATTTTTTTACAAATAATTTCCATTTTTTGCGAAATAAAAACATAAAAGATCAATTCCTGTTCAAACATCTTCTGAGGATTCCCTCGGCAATTGATTACAGCTCCTTTCAATCTTGAAGAAAACAAAAAAAAAATATTTCAATGCAACAAGAAGACAAAAAGGTATGAGAAAGAAGAAGCAACAAATTCAATGCATTTTGACTTACTATACATAAAATTTAAAGATAAAGATATGATGCTGAGACGAAGAAGATATCCTACGGCAATGCTGCCAATTGATCGGTGGGCTAATAAACGAATTTCAATTGAAAATTGAAGGAGTGAATTGTTTACTAAAGCAATTCATCTCTCATTTTTGGCAGGCTGTAACAACACAACAAATAATAAAATGAACAATAAGCCACACAAATGTTTGTTTCGATTTTTCGTCTTATTCATCTTGAAATGAACGATTTTATGAGTGCATTTGTGCAAAATGTTTATAGATATTATGAGGAATAGCATAATAGATGTGAAAAAGAGAGGTGAAGCATGTTCTGTGCTGAACAAAACAGAAAAATCTCAGTTGTAAAATTTTCAGGTAGAAAACTAGCGATTAAATTGAAAAGAAATGCGTTTTGAGGATATCACAACTTTTGGGAATTGAAAAAGATTAAATCATAAATGTTTATGTATTTTTTTCGTGTTCCTTCTGTCTATTTTTATGGCTTGATTCAGACAATTTATTTTGAAACCAGACAAATATTTGTATCAAAATATTTTTCAACAAATTTTAAAGAAAAAATAGATTTTTGAAATTTATTGACAGCATCGGTTTCTAATGGACAAATTTGTTGTGGTTTTTGAGGGTTTCTGTAAATGCATTTTTATGTCAAATAAAGGTACTTTGAAAAATCATATTTGTAGTTTTCAGAATTTGATTTCTTTTTTGTTTCAAAAGTGTACCAACAAAATTTTCGATAATTAATCTATTCAAGTAATACATTTCATTATAAAATCAGCTAGAAAATATTTCATATTCAACTCAAACAATTCTGATCCATTGACATTTATTAAACAAATTAAAGAAAAAAATCATAAAAAATTACCTGCACATTCCCAGTCATTTGTCATAAAAAGTGATCAATAATAGCAATAATCGCAACTCAATGCATTTTAGTATTGCAGCATGTTAAAAAATACAAAGCAGTACATGAAGAATCTTTATCAAGCAAAAAAAAATGAGACACATTAAGAAAAATTTGTGAACTCGAGAGACGAGCAACACAAGCTCTTTCCTCTTTGATATTCAAGTCATATTTCCTCACAGGAATTGAATTTTTATTTCTTAATAAACAAAACAATTTCATCGATTTTGGAATTTTTATTTCATTTACTCTTTGATGATATTGGCTTCTTGCAATAAAACTGCTTCTTGATATAATTTTTTTTTTTTTCGAGGACGAAAAAAAAAATGCACAATGCAATGGAAATAAATTTCTGGTCACAGTAGTTTTTTGTTTGTCTTCTTCCATTCTTTTATTATCCAATTTTTTTCTGTTCCAGGTCTTGATATTTATTTATTTATTTCGTAGAAGTAATCGTGATCCGAAAAGGATGACAACAGTAAATTATCAACAACAGAGAGCGAGAGAGTTTAAGAAATATTTCTTAATTTTTAGGGCAAAGATATTCAGAGATTGAGTAGGTTTCCTAGCATTTTGGGAATTGCTATATATGGAAAAATTGATATTATAAGTAGATCAATTTTAGATTCATAATTGACTACTTTCTACACAGAAAAGGAGACATAAAATCCACATGATAGAGAAATGCGTCAAAGTCTCACATTTCACATCAGATACCTGCAATTTCTACTCTATATTTTATTTCTGTTCATCTTTTCGATCTTAATGTGAGCGCACACTGCCTTTTTTTCTTAAATTGTGAATTCTTTATTGAATACTTTACTGCTCGATCGACTCGATCAAATGAGCGATAAAAATCAGTTAATAAATAAATCAATGAATTCTTTTTTTTCTCTCCTTTCTTTTAAATATATTTTTTTTTCGCTTGCCATTCTTATGTTTTATTCGTTCCTCTCTCTCTCTCTCTACCATTTAGTAGAGAACCAGCATAAGAATGAAAAGAAAATGATGAAATTTATGAGCTAACGGCAGAGACATAAATAAAATTGACTCGAGATGCGGAAAATTTGAATGTTAATTGTGTCTTAGAGACTGTCTAGCGGTTTTATTAAATGCAAAAATTTTGCTGTTCTTTTCTCATTCAATTTCCGAAACGGAACGTCTTCAATTGTGGAAACAAAAGTTTGGTTCTGTTGGCTGTTTGCCTTTGTTCTCCTCCAAAACTGTTAGCAGTGTTTTATTTTATTTTTCTTATATATATTTTTTTGAAATCGAAAGTCTTATATCTTCTTTTCTTGCATAACTTCTTTCTTTTTTGGACTCTTCTTCCTCTCCGTTCATTTGAAGTATGCTATTGCGGCAAATATATATATAAATCTGCGTCCGCAAAATGCATTAATTTATGATTGTGAAGGTTTTATTTATTATTACTCAAATCCTTTTGTTTTGTGCTGCTTTTTATTATGTTTCTCTGTCTTCTCTCTCCTTTTTATGCTGCTTTGTGGAATTCTTATTTTTGTTTTCTTAATTTTATTTCTGAAAGAGTTCTCAGGTTGAGAGAATAAAAAATGAGCAGAGACATATTTTGTGACTTTTTAGAAATTTAGGGGACGGGCTTGTTGAAGCTATTAAGATCGACACCGGGAATGGTAGAATTTATAATCGAGATCGTAAATTTGTTTGAAAACTTATTAAGAAATTTATTCTGCACTAAAATAGAAGCTGTAGATTTTATGATTAGAAATGAGTTTCTGATTCACAAAGAGGAAGATATATAGTCATTATACAGTTTTTTTAGATTATAGGATGTTTAGCAAGATTTTTTGATATTTTATTTTAGAGACTTGGTTTGATTGTTTTCAGTTACAGATAAGTCATCAAAAATTCATCCCATATGTTCTCTATATTATGATAATTTCAGTTTATTTAAGACTGATTCACAGCAAGATTTTTATATCAATACTATTTCAGTCAAACGAAACTTAATTAAAAGGTGCGAAATTACAGTTATAGTCATAAAAATGTGTTAAATATTTCATACTTCATATTCATAATCAAATGATAAAAAGAACTTCATTGTTCCTAAAAAATGATCTCGATCAAAAATAGCAAAAAATAGTCTTTCTTAGTCACAATTCTCAGATTATAAACATGCTGGTCTATTTAGTGCGAAATCGGAGCAGATTAATCTAAAAATTTTATAGTTCTAATAAAAGTTTTAATGAAATAAATTATTCATTTTATAACCGTAACATTTCACACTATTTTATCAAAAATTCACAAATTTATAGCTATCCTCATGTATAATGAATCTGGATTCCCTAAAAAAATGTCTCAAACTTGTCGACATAGAAATTTTTACCAAATTAAAAATTACATTAATTAAATTTAATCACATAGTTTAGATATTAGGAAGATTACATGACACGACATTCTGTATACTACAGTGATGTACAATTAATTAAAATTTTTGTAAAAAAAATTCTCTCCCTTCTCAACGTTTATTAGGCAATTAAGGAAACAGACGAAGAGAAAGAAAAGTTCCAAAAAAATTGTTAAACTTGCCCACTTTAATACTTAACTGGCTTATCAAAACAATTTAATCAAAAAATTTTATTTTGTTAAAAAGAACAAAACGCAATGTTCAGAAAAAAATATATTTTTGCTTCTTTTGAAAAGTTTTAAATATTAAAGAACAGAAACAATTTTCATGAAAGATGGTGTCTGTTTATCCAAAACATATACACACAATTTCTTACGAGATTCAAAAATTTTGATAAAGAAAAAAAAATCATTTTGTTTTTTTAAACACAATAAGCAAAAAGGCAAGGAAAAAGAAAAGAAATCACAACACTCTCGTGTGTCTTTATTTCCCCACAACAAATAAAGCTGGATGTGAATTTTTGAAATAAGTTTAGAATAGCGCATATTTTGTGTATTTATTTTTTGAAAATTTCAATTTTTAATTTTTTTATGTAGGCTAAGTGATGACTGATATTCGAAGAGATTATGACCTTTTTTTGTGAAAAAATCTATTCACTCATATGTAGACATACTGCATCTCATTATCTTTGCAAAATATGCTCACACGAGCACATCTCTATGCTGTATGCAAAGACATAATAAGAAAGGAACAAAAATATCGAAAATAAAGAACTGAAACAATAATAAACTTTTTTTTGGTACTTGAAATGTTATTTCAGCAGTAAGCAGTTGGCTCTTTATTCTTTTAACTACTCCTGTTGCTGTTGCTGCTGTTATTAATTTCTTTTAAGAAGTGCAAGATGTATACACGCAATGGACAAAAAAGACTCAATTGAAAGGCTTTCATTCCGGTAAAAAAAAGTATTTTAATAAAAAAGATTAAAGCTAGAGTTGAGTTGGATAAGTTTAGTGTCTTTGAGAATTTTGTGAAGTTAAATTCAAACATGAGGGAGTATTGCTGATATAATTTTCAATTCAATTTATACAATATAATTTTTGAATTTTAAATATTTTTTCAATTTTTCAATTACCAAAAATGACCAAAAATGATCAAATTTCAAATTTTAATTGTTCAATTCTTCAATATATTGAAATTATATTTTTTTAAAAAATATAGTCGAATTTTAATTTGAAAGGCATAGCGTGAAAAAAGCAAAAAATCGTATATCAATTAAGGAATCGAAGTATGTTTGAAGTACAGTTACTGTATCGAAATATTTTATTTTATTTTTTCAGAATTACAAAATTTTTTACCTTACATACTTACCTTTTTTCTACCTCACAAGTCATTATCTAAAAAAATCTAAAAGTCAAATTTTTCTCTTCGCATGTACATGCAACACATGCAAGGAGAATTTTTTATTAGACATTTAAATTATATTTTTTATAATTAAACCAAAATGGCCTAAAAAACTTTCATTTTACCACACAAAACTCCGACATGTTCTTATCTTCTATTCATTAAATTTTTTTTTTTTTTTTTTTTGCTCACCATTTCTCATTAGTAAGCAAGCGAGTGTGTAAAGTGGCAAGTAAAGAAATAAGGAGTTGCGTGTTTGCTTGATAAACTAAAAGAAAAAAATTCACTTCAACCATCCAAAACAGACACATGAAATACTATCAAAAAATTACTTAACAGGCATAACAGAACAGTACACAGCACAGAAAAACATGAAGAGGAAACTGAAAAAGAGAAAGAAAAAATGTATAAAAGAGTGTTTAAGTTTTAACAAGTTCTCCTCAACATACGCAATCCCGAGCATTGCTCAACAACAATCGATAGCCAAAAAAGTCTTTCTTATTTTACATTTCTCATTTTTCACTTCACATCTTTTTAGCAAGGATGAATTCGTGGATTGAATTTTTTCCATGTGGTCAGTTTGTCCTTTTTTTTGATTTGCTATATTTGTTCTGTTATTTTAAGTTCATGTTCCTAAATCCCCAATACTCATAATGCAATAAGTAAAATAAGTAAAAGTATAACTTTTCGACATCAAAAATGAATTAACCCCAACCACAAATGCGTTTAGCATCTCTAAGCACCGAGAGCATTTCCATCATCCTCATTTCTTCATTCTTTTATTCGCATATGTCTCTCGTTTATGTTGATGTTTTCACGGCAAATGGGGAATTGGTAAGGAATGTTGTTGTTGTTATTGTATATTATGTTGTGTGTTTGCGTCTCTCCTGACTGCCAATTTAATTGCATAATTAATGCCTGGTAGCTTATCAATCGACATTTTATCAAGAATGTAAGTAAAGAGAAAAAAGAATGAAATGCCGAGTTTTTTTTCTGAATTGAATTTTAAATGAAAATGTCCAGTTTCGAGACTTTTTTTCAGCAAGTTCTTAAACTTACTTTTTTGCTTTTGTGCAATAAAGAGACAAGTCTGATGGAAAAATTGTAAAATCAAATTTACAGAAGTTCATTTTAAGCGTGCAAAAAGATTCTTCACTTTTTTTTATTGCGTTCCGTTCCTCATTCTCGGAATGATGCGTTTTTTTCATGTAATTCTTTTGACTTTATAAAGTCTCAAATTTACTCCACATAACTGAACACCACGTCAGTACTCTTGCATGTAACATATATGTTTAATAATACATGTGTATGTATCTCGATCGTAATTTGATTGGAAACTTTACAGTTCAGCTCTCGTTTGAAAATTTTATTTTACTTATTGATATATTCCATAAATAATAAATTGGTAATCGGTTCGTGAATTATGAAACAACATTGTTGTAAAGCCTTTTTGTGTTGATTGAAAAATCGAATTTATTGAAGCATTATGTTTGGGTATTTTAGGCATTAATTAATTGGCATGATTAAATTTATGTTCAATTCATTTTTGTTCTCGGGCTTGTTTTGTTGTACAACAAACTAGCTTTCCTTGTTATATCAAGTTTTGCATCGGGCTTTGTCAAATTTTAATGAACGAAATTATTATTGACTGATTAATTGACCAGAAAAATACCGGTCAACACTATCTGAGGTTAAATCAATTTTTATGTTCAAATAAAGCTACTTGTTTTGGTTTTTTTTGTCAATTTTTTTATTTCGGGGTTGATCGAGTGTGATGTGATCAATTCATATGTTATTAAAAAAATTAAGCGAAATAGTGCC
Source organism: Chironomus striatipennis (assembly GCA_026123125.1). Classification (NCBI taxonomy): domain Eukaryota; kingdom Metazoa; phylum Arthropoda; class Insecta; order Diptera; family Chironomidae; genus Chironomus; species Chironomus striatipennis. The sequence goes on along the minus strand of CM047394.1, from coordinate 20,311,380 downwards.
AAATTAAGTTATTTTTTTTATCAATTGCTTGGAGTTTAAAGACAGAAAAAACAGTGTCTTTGTTTTATATACTTAAATATCTGTTAAGTTGACAATTTACTCCATTCATCAACCTCGTATCAATTTAAAGCCTACCACGATATTTTTTTCTTTACATTGTGACAAATTTGCTATGCGTGACAGCATTTCAAATTCAAATAATTTTGATAAAAATAATAAAAAAAATAAAATAAAACAATAAATTTCATTTCATAAAATGCTTGAGTGAGTTGTGCAGAAAAGCTACAATTATCATATTTGACAAGCTTAAGTCTAAATAATAAAGTAAGGTAAAGACCATATAGTAGCTTAAAACGACGCAAAAAGGAGATGAAGCATCATAAAAATAATAAAATATTTTAATTTATATAGCAGCATCAGCAGCAACTTTAACAGAAGAAACGTCTTGTTTTACTTCTGTTACGAAAAGTCTTTTATAACAATGATACTGTTTCCTAGCGCAGCATACGTTTATACAATCAAAACACCCATCATGCATAAAAAGATTTCTTCTGTTGCCATAGAGAGACAAAGACGATCTCGTTTCTTTCTTTGTAGCTGTTGAGTATAAAAAATTTAAAATGCAAAATGCGAAAACATCATTTTCATCCTCTCCGCATTCACAGCAAAAAGTATAAGAAGAAGTACTATAAAAATATTTTTTATACCTCGCATGTCGTCTCAAATGTTTATTTGCCTCTAAAAGTGTTTTATAGTTTTATGATATGCAACTGTTTAGTGTAAAAAGACAAAAGTGCTTAAAAGGAGAATAAAAGAAAAAGATGAGAGAAATGTGATGCCATCGTATGTGTGGTGTATATGGAACCTTTTCACACAAAAATAAAAGCATAAAAGTGGAAATTATTTTGGTAACCGACATGAATTTTAATTAATGAGATGAGAGACGAAAAGAATTATATCAGAATGAAAAAATCTGCTCCTTTGTTGAAAAATGCTTGGTTCATTGGTTCTATTAAAAAATTTTAAATGTGAGATTTTTGGAAATGGATAAAAATTTCTGAGTTTTGGTATCATTTACTTTTTTAAATACGTTCCATTTCTTCTTTTGGTTTGATCATTTAGACATAAAAAAGATAATTTAATGCACTAGCACATCAGAAGGATTGAATCAGTTCGAGTTTTTAATAATATACACTTTTTAATAAATTTAACGTTTAAATGCATAAAACCCACAACTCAAGCTTTTAAAGCAATCTTCTTATAAATTATGAAAATTTAAACGAAATAAGAATGTCAAAAAAAAAAATAAGAATCTGTCCTTAGAGACATGAAATTATATTTTCTGACGTCAGCTCACTTTGAGACAACCACACACTTTTACATTTCTCTTGAATTTTCCATTATTCATCCTTAAATATTCAAGAACTGTCACATTTACCGACAATGTTTTCAATTTCTTAAAAAGCCTACAACCACTCACCCATGTGCATATGCCGTTCCTTACTTTTCCATATTTTCTTATGATTATTTCCTTTTTGCATAAAAGAAAGAAAAGAACCTAAAAGGAATTCGCGTCTGGCTGTAAATAAAAGAAAAATATTCATTGGCAATGTGAATGAATCATAACATATTATGATTCAAGAAACATAACGCACGAAGCGTATATCCACGTACAACAGAGAAACATGAAATGATGAGAGAAGGAATATGCATGAACAGAACAGAAAAAGATTGTTCTTGAAAAGAAGAAAATTATGTAAATGTGATAGAAAACAATAAATTTAATTTTTCGTTTACCACGAAGAAAAATCTTTTTTTTGTTGTTATTCTTGTTGTGTTTTGTTTTGTTACTTTTTTTTATTTTTTGAGAATCATTGGATAATGATCATCACGGTGGTGATGATGAGATTTGTTTATACTGAATACAAAAAGGTTGATTAAAATTATTTTAGGATGACATATTTTAGGGCGCATTCTCCAAAATATTTATTTTACATTGCAACATTTAATTGATGAATTCCTTAATTTTGGCAAAGTGCATACATCTGAAGATCTTTAAGCTATAAACTTGCTATAAACAAAGTGGAAGTCAATTTTTTTTTACAAAACTAAAACTTAGAATTTAAGGTAATTTTAGCAACAACGTTCTTAACGATTATCACTTCTGCATTATCCAATGAAAAGAATAGTCTTGCAGTCAGACAAAATTTCCATTCTCAAACGATCTCACTTTCAGTAAATCGCAATCCAAAAATTGAGAAAATAAATAAATTTACGTGCATAATAATATCATACAAACAAGACATCAACGTGAAGATAGATTATCATTGATAGCATCATGCCAGTGTTCCTACCTGGAACATGATGATGGTTTTGTTGAATTATGTTTTCGTTTCTAAAAGTAAACCCTTTTCTGTTCTTTATTACTTTAACTGGTAAAGGTGAATATTTAATGTAAAAAAGAAAAGAAAACGAAGAAGAAATTTTTCGTTATTTTTTATGCGTTCAACGTTGTGCATGGAAAATTTATATAAAGGAACAAGCGAGAAAGAAAAAAATGGTTCTTGTAATAAATTTATTGAATTAAATTTTTATCTCTTTCCAGGTTTCGAATTTCAATTTTTTTTTATACTCTTCTTGTGTTTTGCTTGACTCTCATAAAACATTTCAGCCTTTTTTCAGCTACTGTTGTGTGTGGTCTAATCAGAAAAAAATAAGAAAAATGATGCAAGGAATAATTTGAGCAAATAATTGAGCATCAGATGGCACACATAAAGTTTTCAAACGTCGCAAATCAATTTTAAGTTTGTCAGATTTATTATCGATTCGAATGCATTAGTTTTGTGTGTAATCCTTTGAACCAAATTTTGTCAGAATTTATCAACAATGTCTCTCAATTATTAGCCTTAAATAATTTTTGGTGCTGGACATTTAACAGTCATTGCAATAATCAACCAAATTCAAATGGATTCACACAACAAATTCCCACACAATTCTGTCGAAATTTAACCAATGGCCATACAAACATTTTTGTGGATTTCCAAAAATATAGTTTTATTCAGCTCTCATATTTTATTAAAAATGCAATCAGTTCCGCACAAACAAACACGGAGAGGCAGAAAAATTATTTTCAATTACGTACATCCATTAAATCATTCAGCAGCCTTTGACTGCAAATTATTCGTATTATTTAAATTTGAAATAAAACATTTTCCCGTGTGCATGTGTTTGAACAACAAGCTGATAAAAAATACTTATTTTAAAATAGAAAATCGAGAATATCCAAATTCTACTGTTATCATTTGCAGTACCACTAGTATGTGTGGTCATTCATTTGTAATAAATTTTTTGAAAACATTCGGAAGCTTTTTTATTGCGCTTTTTAATTTTTCAATAACTGAACATAAAATTGTATGCAAATATGTATTTCAGTTTCATTATGCATAATACATTGATTTGCTATTACTAGAGCACTTATTGCACTGCATTAAAATTCATAATCAGGAAATTCCTCTTTTTGTTAAACAATTTTTTTATACAATTTAAATGTTTGCTGTTTTGAGTGAATTTCACTTTGAGAATTTTTCATGTAATGTTAATCAGAAAGGGTTGAGTATTTGGTTGAGTGTCGAAACTAAATCATTGTTAACACTTCGTCCTCTTTTTGGCAAGATAATTCAGTTATTATTTACTCTTTCAAAAATTGGCACCAAAACTTATTAAATTCACAAAAATATTTGGCACCATTCAAACATTTACATCCATAATACATTCCATCCCTTGTTTATTGCAACATATAACTTTCCAAATGAAAAATATATGATGAATGCTTCTGAATCAGACAACATAAACTATTGATTTGTAAAATTGGCAAAAAGCAAAGCAAAAACAGAGAGTTACTGAATAAAAAAAAAGCAATTTCTGAATGATGAATATTTGATCAAAGGCTCATCCATTTTACATCGATTGATGACTCCAATATGTTGGAGTGGTTTTACCAATGCTTCCAACATTTTTTTACGATTGAATGATAAAAAGGTAGCGAAAATAAAATTGTTTTTTTCGTCTATCGAAAACAGAGAATTTCTACTTTGAAATGTAATTTTTCTCTCTGCAGAAATGCAAGAACGTGTTGAAAATGGAAAATTATGAATCATTTTTTGCTGTGCATTTTGTCAATAAAATTCAATTATGACCTTCCAGAAAATTGGGTTTATTTGGTTACTTCCATTAGCAAAAGACGAATTGTAATGTTCCTTCACGTAGCCAGTAAGTAAAGTGAATTTTCTCATGAATGGAAAATGTAAGAAAAAAAATGCATGAAAAAGAGCAATGAAAAAGAATTTTACAAGTCAGAGCTCATTGAAACACGTAAACATTGTAGCAAATACTTTACTTGCAATATTTAATCATTCATGTTGAATTCTCTTATTCCATTACGATACCGAGTAATGAGATACAACATAAGGTAGCAGCTGGGCAGTAATTTTGATTGAGAATAAGTCATGTAGACAGGAATTCATGATTGGGAACTGATTTATTTGAATTTGCGAGATTGTGCTCTAGTTTCGGAACTTTTCAATTCTAAAGGGTGAAATTTCAAAATTTTGACTTACTGCAATCGATCTTAATGTAGCAAAGTAGATTTTTTCAACTTGTTCATTATTTTTATATTTGCTGGATCTTGAACATTTCATGTGCAGCATAGAAACCATAGCACAATATGCATTACGGTATACGAAAGTAAAGTACAGAATAAAGTAAATATACAAAACGTAGAATTCAATGAGTCAAAATTAATCTTGCTACTAAACGTCCAATTATTTACCAAATTCACTTGACGTAGTATCATTTATGTATAGAATTCATTAGATCAAGAGAAAAAGTAAATATAGAAGATTTTATTTAATTATCAATCGAAATGAATCTTTTCTTCTACCTCGTACACTTTTTTATTCATGTGGATTTTATTCTGTCTATATAATGTACACAAGCATGCGAATGAACATAGCATTGCAATTTATAATGCAACATTTAATTTATATTTAAACATAAGAGCATGTTATAAGCTTCCAAGGGAGCCAGCCAAGGTAAATAAGCATGAATGTGAATTGCAAAGGAATGTGTGTTTGTCGCATGACTTTTTATTATTAAATATTATGGATATGAAAAAGGATACGTAATATTCAAGAAAATTGCTGTCTGACGATGCGATAACACAGATTCCGTAGTTTTATGCCAATAAGGATTTTGTTCAATGGGATTTGACATTGTGTCTATAATTCTCATGCCTTGTGATTCTGCAATCTTAAGCAATTCACTATTCATAATCAAATCGAATGCATCTCATGTACTCAACATGTGCTTACATCCTACATACTTTAATAGTCATGCAATCTCATTATCACGTTCCTTCTTAGAAAATCGAAACCTTTTTTCTTACATTTATATGAATGTTGGAATATTCAATTCCTTAACTTATAAGTAGTAACTTCAACATTTCCATTTATCATTCTTATCAATCCTCTTAACTAGTTTCTTTCCTTTTTTTACATTTTCATGTCAACAAATTTTCCACTTGACTGAATGAATAAAAACTAACACGGGCTTTCTATTCTTTTTTGTCCTCCACCTCCTTTCTACTTACGTATTAAACCTACCTTATTTTGTGCTTTTGGCTCTTACTCCTTTCTCTCGTCTGCCTTTTTTTCCTTCCATTGCTGTCGCACGTTCCATAGAAAATGTGACATAATGAATCGAGAACTGTTTTATCTCGCAAACTTATTTTTGTCCTTTTGTAAAAGTTTTATAAGCATAATTTTGGGGATATAATGTTACTGGCGATATCAGACTTGCTGGCTGACTTGATCAGCTTTAAGGCTTTTTGTATTTTTAGAGATTTTTCTAAGAGAAATTTTTCTTCCAAAAGAGATATAAATGCGTTCATGACCACAACATTCACCAACAACCCACATTCTTTATGTTATATTCTTGTTGATATCATTTTGTACGATATTACATTTTGTTTCGTTGACATGACGCCATGAGAAGAATAAGAGAAAAAAGTGTATTCTCTAGCTAGTACTTTGAGTAAGAGAGACACATAGATAGAGAATAACATAAGTTACATAATTTGATTTTTGTGTTTTTTTTTTCTTCTGTTTGTGACAAAAAAAGAGGCAACTCAGAAACGAAAAAAAGAAGTACAAAGAATGAAAAAAGATTTTTCAAATGATACAAATGTGTACCAGCTGTGTATCCTACACACAGTAAAGTAAGTGAGAAAGTGGGGTGCTGCGAGACGCCTCTTCAGAATTGCGAGGATGGTAAGCAGTACTGGTAGAAAAAAATCAGAAACAAAGGAAAAGAAGAATATTTTATGTAATTTGATATCGATATTTGAAAGGGCGGCAACGGATGGCGAAGCAGTTTGAATAATTTTTCAGTACGTTTCCATTTCCTTTAGCTACATTTTTCTTTTTCCATTCTTTATTTTCAATTTCACTTTTCCATTGAAAAACAATAGAACGGAGAAGAAGTAAAAACATTTCTTCTGTTTTTTTTTTCTTTTTAAAAAAGGCAAAGGCATGGAAAATTAGAATAGAGAAAGAGTTTATTGATAAATGACGTGAAAAGCATTCATACAGAAGCAATAAGCACGAATTTTTTTTTATTTTCGCGTGAAGTTAGATTAAAATATTGAGATTAAAGGAAGATAAGTTTATTTTTTGTACCATAAAATTTAGCTCCAGTTTAATTCAGTTATAGTCAGTTTATGAAAATTTAGGAATTTTTATTAAATTGATTCTACCTCCACTCTTACACAAACAACTTCAAAGTCGTACTCTAACTCCAAACAAATCCATTTCATATTTTTGTTGAAACTTTCTTTTATTTGCATAGCTCAAAACATTATTTTCCATTCTCAGTAGATTTAAGTCTCTTGTTTGTGCTAGAATTTGATTATGCCATAAAAACATAATAAATATTTATATGGTTGCAGATTCAATGTGATTTAATTTCACTCAGTTGATGAATAACTTCTTTCAAATAAAAGCTGCCACGTGCTGCAGTCAGCTTACATTCTTTTTGTTCTCTCTCTCTCCCACTCTTTAGATACATAAATAATAATTTTCTTATTTCGTTTCTAATTAATTTCTCTCCATTGAATAAGCATTATGTGCGCACTGACATTGTTGACTATACTATTGTGAATGTGTCAACTTCAATGATTTCAATGAATTTTACTTTTCTTTTTTTGACTTACTGCAATAGGACTTTTTTGTACATTCAGGGAAGCTGTTTGTCTTCATTCTTATACTCTTCAGATTCACTCAGATCTTGAATGTCACACGTACAAACAAATGGATTTTTGTTTTACCATGAGGCTATTGATGAGGACAAAATTACAGCATCAAGTGTTGTGAATTGGTGTACAATTCAGTAATTATTCGAAGATTAAGCAGAAAAAGGTAGTGAGATAATTCGAATTTAATCATAAGTTTGTATTTGAGGCTTAAGGTAATAAATGAGAAATTGATATTATGAATGGAGATGATGTTCATTCACTGCACGATATTGAACTTTTAAAATGAAATTTTTGGACGTTAAGTGAAATGATTTTGCAATAATTTGACGTATGACATGGATTATGATGATGAATCATTAATCTTGATGTCTTTTTGTGAGTTTAACCAGCATTTGTCTTAATTTTCGTGTATTGATGATCTATTGAGGAATTTTCGGGGCATGTTAGATTGATTTTGAATGGAAGAAGGTCATGACATCTGACATTAAGTAAATTATTCAATTCAAATGTTTAATTTTGCATGAATAGCTTCTTATGCTTCAATTTGCATCAAAAGATATATTCATCCCTTTATTTACTCTTCCCACAACAACTACTGAGCTCTCAATATATGTTAATGTTATCATTAAGCAAAAAGCAATTTTCAATGGAATTTTCAAGTATCCATAAACTCTCAACCTTGCCATTGTCAAATATATTCAACCCAACTCCTGACAAGAACTTCTCTATTCATACAACAATCAAAATAGATGGAATAAACAAACCACCAACATTGCACAATTTAACTGAAACCACTTTTCATAATGTTGTGTGTCTCACTCAATATGCAATATTGAGTATGGATGCATACTCAATTCCTTTCAATTTTCAATTTTCTTAATGGATAAGTAAACAATATACATATATCGCAATTTACATTTTTCTTCATTGCATTTGACATGTTTTTCTCTTTTTCAATGTGAATTCTAGCGTTAGGAATACACTCTTGGTTGCCATGATATCATGGGACAAATATGTGAAGAAATAAAGTGAAAAAACTTTTTGTTTCTATTTTTTTCACATTTCTTTCTACTTCTGCATGTGATTTAAGTGAATCATAATATTTTCATTTCCTTTCTGTGAATAAAAAAATTTACTTTTAAAAAGTTTATAAAGAGGGGTGGAAAGAAAAAAGTTCGAGTGGAATCCCATTTCATATTTGATGACATAAAATTATGTAAGTTAGGCCAGAGTTGTTGCTTGACTTTTTGATGATTGCTTGATGTGCTGGTTGATGATAAAAATATTTTGTTGGAATTGGTAATAAGTGCTAAACTTGAGTATGGCTCTGAAAATAGGAAATTTTTAAAATAAAGTTTAAAATTCCAACCAACAACCCTGATAAAAAAAAAACTTTTAATTTTTTGCCTCCCACCCATGAAAATGACAGACTTTATGCATCTTTGTATATAAAACTTTATCTCCATATATTCACATCATCCTTCATCAGCAATTTCCCATGTGATTTCGCACAAAATAAAAATAAAGCTTAAAAATATTTTCTTTGAAAGAAATGTTATTTTTGTTACATTATCATGAGTGAGTATAGCAAACACAAACGACAACGATGAGAGATAATTAATGATTAGAATGTGTCATATACTCTACAATTTTCACTCATTTTCCTCCTATATAGCTCCCTATTTACTTCCACTTCCTTGTCATGGCAATGAATATGGAACGAAAAAGGGCAAAAAAACCGAAAACATCAAAATTTATTATGAGACGACGGCATTGTAGTGAGGATGAATTTAAGGAGGAAAACCATTAATTAAATTAAACATTATTTAATTCAACATACTTCTTACTTACTCTATTTGCATGAGAAGTTTATTACGTATTCTTCGTAGGGATATTATGTGAACGAGATAGGTGATCCTTAATTTTGTGGTAAATGTTATTTGGGATGATAGAATTTATAATGTCTTTTGTGACTAAAATCGATAAATTTTTGTCCTTCATTCTCAGAATTATTATTAAATTTTGAGCTGTTGAATTACAAAATTTAATTAAAGTACACAAAATAATTTATCTACAAAAGTTGAAAATTATATAACAAGATTCAGGAAATGAAGACTTCATTTTTTCTGAACTTTCATTATTTCCACTGTGTCATTTTTATTATTTTTTTATATCCATCCACACACATTCATAATTTCATTTTTTATGCTCTTTCACATCACAACGAATTATTAATTATCCTCTCAACATATCCGAAAATGTGTGCTCTTGAAATGTAAATATGGAAGAGTATGAGAAGATAAAAATAAGAAGAAGACTTAGAAGATTCCACCATTAAGCAGAAGGAAGTGAAGGGTTGCAACAGATGTAGATTTTCTTACAACAAAAAATTCATATCTAATTAATTAATTAATTAGTTTGTCATTGACATTTCTTTCTCGTGCGATCTTATGTATCTATCCTTTTTAGAAATCCTTGTAAATAAATTTGGCGAATTTCTGAAGCATCTAACTACATTTGAAGGTTACAGTGACAGTAAAATAGTCAAGCAATTAAAATAAACAAGTTTTAGTATTTGGACACGATGCACGATTTCTTTTCAAACAAAATCTTTAGAAACCAATTAGAGTTGAATTGACAGACAAAATTAATCGATCATAAGAAGCAACCGACATTCTAAACTCATATTTACTCACAAACTCATATATCATTGGAGTAGAAATATTTGACAAATATTTACCTCAAGGAACCTATTCATCCTTCCTCATTCCGCATCTATTTTTGTTTACTAAAGTCTTGTAGACGTAATGAATGAAAGATGATGATGAAACTGCTACTGCTGATGATGGTTAGAGAGTTACGCTTAAAAAATAAGAAATTAATGAATGAAATAAAAAATTGAGAGGAACTTAAAGTTTACATAGGATGCAGAATGAAATTTTACTTGCTAATTAGAGGAAATGAATTTTGTAAGACGAGTGTTAATGAATTGAATTAAGACTTGAGCAAGTTTCTCAATCAAAAAATGTTTCCCTACAGCCAAAAATTGCTAATGAAATTTTAATGCAACGACGAATTTTCTACTCATCAAAAATTCACATCAACATGCTTTAAATTAGAAATTTCATTTGTTTTTCCCTTAAAATACCTAAAATTCTATAGATAGTTGTAAATGAGATTCTTGACGTAAATAAACAAACAAACATAAGCATTCACGAGGAATTCCATTCTCTTTGAAAGTTTTCAAACATATTAAATCAAATATTGACTCAATTGTCTTATTCATTCAAAAAGATGTGAAGAGTAAGATTTTTTTTTTCTGAGTTGTGAGATAGTTGTAGTGAAGAATTTTTCAGTTAAAATAAGAAATAATTGGCTTCGAAAATAAGTCAAGAAGCGCATTTGAATACTTTTAAAATTCTCAATGTTATTTTAAGGCTAATTGATCAATATCGAGCTCAAACTTTTCAATTTCAAAATTAATACATGAAAAGTTGCTTTAACTTCTTCCTTTTTGGAAAGTTTTATTTTCATCAATTTTATTTCCAAATTTATTTTGGATTCGACTTTTTATTTTTCTTTCATTCTTAATTCCATTAAAGTCTAAATAACCCTTTGATGGTCTGCAATGAAAATTCAATCAAAAGGATTTTATGGTTCTATAAATAATTTCTTTGAAGAAAGAATATTTTACGCCCTCATATCAGTGGTAGCCATCCAAACTAAGCCCACATCATCTGAAAAATTCTCGTGGGAAAATCAGGGGTTATCTTTACTTTTTTTTGTATAAGCTTGGAGATTGCTTTCAAATAAATTCTATTATGTGGATAATTGCTTCGCTTTAAAGGTTTTTTTCGTGAATATTTTGGCATGAGTTTGAAGCAACTTTAAAATGTAAGCGGTTCATATTTTTAAAAATAAACATATTCGAATTTAAAGTAACTTTTGTAAATATTTGAATTGTGCATCAGCTGACCTCCAACACAGATAATCTAAATCCACGATCAAGATAACCTCAACACCCTCCAAAACTAAAATGCAATACATCTTGTCAAACTGTCAACAAATTTTTACATTCATGCTAACGGCTACCTATTTTTGGTATAATCTCCATAACTCAATCGTAGTCAGTCCGATTCCAACTCTTCATCATATTTCATATATTTTCATTTTTTTTTTACTTTAGTCGAGAAGTAAAGTAAATAGGACTGAAAGAAGATGAGTTTGTTTGATATTTGTATTAGCCATTCGCACCTGTAATTGGCTTTCAACGTTTACTGCTGCAGTGGCAGTGTGAAAGTGTGAGAGAGCCAAAGACCATTGTGAATTGACTTTTAAATTTCTTTTCATGTCGAATGCATTTCCGTGATTTTATCATTTACATAATTGACATATCTTATTCCTCTCTGTTCGCTATATTTACTTCACGTCGTTGACTTTATTTTTTGTTAAACATTTTAATCAACCGTTTTTTTGTGAGTTTCTTTGCGTAGTTAGTTCTTCTTCACCATCGTCCACATCCACTTTACAATTATTCATTTCATCTCTTCTGCTATCAAAATTATGCAGATTATTGCTCGATGTGTGTTTCTTCTTCATTGTTTGTCCACCGTCAACTATGTACGTAGGTTGTGACTACTCAATTTATTCAAATTATTTCACAAAAGAAATATCTCCATAAAGTGAGAAAAGTTGTAAAAGAAAAACAAACAGTCTTCAGTATAAAAATGCTCATCTTTGCTTAAGATTGAATGGAGGGAAAAAAATGAACAATAGGTCTTACAATTATGCAATAAATTCCATAAAAGATATAAAAATAAAATTTTATGAATGTGGTAATTGATTGAAAAAAAATCGTATCGTTTGCTTCTGGTCATATAAAATAAAAGCAACAGAAATGCTCAACTGCTGGTTTTGAATCATTTTGCATTATGGTATTACCAATAATGATGCCATTGAGGTTATTTTGTCAGTTTTACAACGGAAATTGGATCCATGAGTATATTTCGAATGATCATTAATTTTATTAGCTCATACAATGGGGTTATTTTCACAGCGGTACTTTTTGACCTTCTCGTCCGAAGGTTGTGCAAAAAAAACTGTTTAAAATGAAACTTGCAAGATGTTTCAGCATGAAAAATTGATTCACAAAAAAATTCTGACAAAATTTTTCCACCGGTTATCGAAAGGAAAAAAAAAAGACAAAGCAAGCACAAAATGTAAAACAATAGCGAATCAGTAGAAAAATGGGTAATAAAAAAATTCAAGCATAAATGACCTGATTGATAAGTTTTTAGATTTCATGAAGGTAAAATTAATTTCCATAATTTAGACGCCTGAATATTTATAGTAATAGCATAACATGCAAGGTTAACCAAAGTTATACATGGGACTTGCTTCAAGTCGCAAATTCTATTGTTACAATTTCTTGCTATTATTGTTTTGAGAGTCTATAATAAAGCATGTTGACTATTGAAGGAGAAACAAAACAATGTACATATATATGTGCTATGCTTTGACGGTAATAAGAAGAATTATAGTAGTAGCAATGCATAATTCACAAAATTGTATTCACAAAAGAGTATATTATTGAATCTTATCGTGTTGAATCTCTAAAGTAGTGAATTTATCGAGTTCAATCAAATGGCGTGAGCTAGTTGATGAAAGGTCTGGACTTCCATGTGAATTGGAAGGGGTAATTGTTGTATTATGTTATTATGTTGTACGAACTTGGCATGATTCAGGATTACAACAAATTACATTTGCTTTTATAATAACGAGTCTGGATGCTGGACTTCTTGGTACCTTTTTTGACTTTTTTGTCTATTCGGTTAAATTGTTTTAGATAACATTGAATGTACAAAATTTGAATTTAATTTTTTTAAATTTCACATGGAAGTCAACTAACCAAAAATATTCTCAATAACATTATGATCAAAACAAGAAAGCATGAGTAGTTAAGGCCATACATTCTGAGCTCATAAAAAATAATTAAATGAATAATCGCCAGTAAAAAGCGCATATCATGACTCGACTTAACATTATTCTTTTATTTTTCTCTCGCAAAAAGTATCTTTACATTAAATTTTAATGATAAGTTGTACAAATGCCTGCCTTCTTTTCATACTTGCGTTTTATTATTTCCCATTTCTTAAACTGCACCCTACAGACGATTTACCTCGTCGGCTTATTTTTTCTTCCATTGTCTTACAATTTCAATGTGCTTGAGAGATTTTTCGTTCGTGTTGTGCATGCACATAGTTAAGTTCACCTAAACCCTATTATTAGTGTTTTCACACATTTCCAGAATGAGCTGAAATCTACAAAAAAAAGGAATTAAATTTTTTTCATCATGCATCACTAGATGATTTCTTGTTAGTGGCAATGAAACGTCCTCGAGAGTGAGTAGCAACTGCATTGTCCGCATTCACATTCGCACATTTAACAATTTTTATTTTTATTGTTTTGAAAAAGCCGGTGAATTAAATAATGGGCGCGTCATCAATCCATGCGCTTGTTAAGCATTTCACACATGTTTCATTTTTTCTTATTGCTTGTTTTTTTTGGAACTCAAGAAATGAGAAAAGAGCAGCAACGAAGAATTAAATTGCGAATTTCATTTCACAAAGATATAAAAAGGAAACATTTTCACTTTTGAATAAAAAAATAAAAATAAAGCGTATTCATCTGAGGAGTTGTGAAAAGAAGGAGGTTCTGTTCGTAAAATATATTGCAAGGAAGAAGACCAAATTAAGTCCAATCCCATTACATCGTATAAATATAAATAAAAATAGCATTAAAGTATTTATGCTGAATTAATGTGAGTTTAAAGCGCATATTGATGAGTGTAGTGTTACAAAAATTAGTATGACCTCATTTATTGCCTGCATTAACTTTCATAAAATGTGCTAAAAATTCCTCTCAAACTTTATACATACACCTTGATTACATATGTATGAGAATCGAAGCATAAATTGTGCAAGCAATGAGGGAATCATCAAAAATAATATTGAAATGAAAATAAAGTTTAATAATGAAAAATTCACTCAAGAACACAGAAAAATGAGCAAGTAAATGTGTACGAAAAAAAAATATTTTTTTATGGGTTTTTGAGCGATATAATGAAGTTACTTGTCATCTTTTTTATTGTACTTTTTCATTCATGGAAGGATGAATTTAAATGTTACACCATTAATGAGCACTTATGTGTTTAAAAATTACTATTATTACGAGCATTATAGTTTTATTTAGTAAATAGTCTTAATGCTTCCCTTATTAAGTACTCTAATAACATTAAATTTGTTGCTTGAGAACTTTTTTTTTAATACAATACAATGACGGTATATTTTATGTATATGGGGATCATATAGGTATGTCATACGCTATAATACATGAAATAAAGCTGTAATACATGTGATTAAGTAGGGAATATGAAGAATAAAATTGGTGTAATTTAGTCGATGAATATATGAACTGTATTTAGTTTTGAACTCATGTTGTATATGAAATTTATTCAATGTCAGTCGATTTAGTACAATAACATGGTTTTGTGTTGCTGTATATTGCAAAATTTACAGAAACTTCAGAAGACTGAATTTTTTAATAAAAATGTTTATGGAATCTGATTCTCTTGTATCCAATTTAAGAAACTTGTGATTCTTGTGTAACCGTAAGGAAGTCCACGAATACAGCCATCAGGCATAAAATTGAAAATTCCTATTAAGACAGGACGAGCATCACAAGGCCGAGGAACTGTCAGGAGAGTTCCTAGTTCACAAAGAGATGGATTTGAAGCGTTTGTTTCTATACAGACAATAGAATCTGGAATGTTGGAATAAATTTGATTGCACATTGAATTTTCCATAATTGAGTTACGAAGTTCAAGCAGCACATTTGAATTAATGCTTCCTTCTGAAATTCCACCCCAATTTGTTGATCGTCCAATGGAACCAGCAAATGTATCGGTTACAAATTCTGTTGGTAAACGAACAGCCTGAACATGGCAGTTGAATTCATATGGAGTTTGAATTATTATTATTGCTATATTATTTGTGAAATTGATAGCACTATATTCTGGATGTATACGATAATTTTGCGAAAAAATTACTCTTCTTTGCTGTGTAGGTTCAAAATTTAATCTATTGCTTACTCCCGCTAAGATAATGACACTGGTGCTGTTAGATAAGCAAAATGCTGATGTCAGAATTGCTCTGGTATTTAAAATTGCACCACTGCATCGTCTTGATAAAATATCAATTTCTTGAACCTCGATAGCTACCTAAGCATGAAAAATTTCAGTTTTAATAATAAATTAGATTACGATTCAAATTAGTTGAATCGAATATTTTTAAAAAATTTAGATTCGAAAAACGTGAATTCTTAAATTTGAAACAATTTTATTACTTGAAATGGTTGAGTGTGAGGTTCCACAATAGATGTGACAAGATCATTTGCAGCATTCACTTCTGTAGAATTGACATTATTCACAAATTCATGCACAATGTTTTCATATCCATAAATTGACGAAATGCAACAAAACAGTACTAAGTAAATTTTTTGCATTTCTTCAACAATTTTTCACTTTGAAATTCAACTGCTTGTAAAATTGAAAGTTTACTAAAGGTCTGGATTCTTTGCTCTCAATTTTTATATAAAAGTAACTGATTGATAAAGAAAAGTATGTAGATTAATTGCAATCAGTTTTTTTTTTTTTTTTTAAATTAAACTTTATTTATTAAATTTAGAATATAATTATGTACAAAGTTAAGATACATGTTGAGCTGTAATTTTTAGGGTGTCAGACACTTTAATGGTCTTAATTATCCTAATTTTGCTTTAATTGAATTATTTTGCTTTCATTGATGATTGTTTAGTCGGTGTTTCGCGATGCAAGTCGAACGGTGAAGTTTGCTTGCAACTTTCCGACGTAATCTTTGATGGTTGGAATTTTTGCTTCGTTATGTAGATCGACGATCTTATCATATCTTGATTTGTTGAGAAGTATTCTAAGAAATTTGTTTTGTAGTACTTGAAGTTGTTGAATGTGAGTTTTTGCAATGCTTTCAAAGGCTGGACAGCCGTATGTGAAGATGGGTCTGATTGCTAATTTGTAGATGAGGAGTTTGTTTCGTACGTCGAGATGTGAATTTCTGCTGATGAGGGGATAAAGCTGTCGTAGTGCGTTGTGTGCTCTGTTGGTCACATAGTCTACATGTTGCTTCAATGTCACTCTCTTGTCGATGATCATTCCTAAATATTTGGCTTCAGTTTCCCACTTGATGTTTTCATTAAGGAATTTGATGTTGTTTTTTGGAAGTTGCTTGGAGTATCGATTTGTGATGAATAAAGCTTGAGTCTTCTGTTTGTTGATGTTGATTTTCCATTTGTTCATGTAGTCTTGGACTTTTCTTCCTTTGTGTTGGAGATGGGTGACAATATCGGCTGAGTTTTCTGAAGAATGATGCAATGCTGTATCATCAGCGAACAGTGCGATGTTGTCGGTTGTCTCTCTTACAATATCATACGTAAAGATGTTGTAGAGAGTTGGGGAGAGCACAGCTCCTTGAGGTACTCCATACTTGATGAGTTTGATGTCTGAGAATTGACCTTTTATAAAAACTGAAAAAGTTCTTTCACTGAGGAAGGATCTTACAGTTTTTATAAGTGGCAGTGGAAATTCAGCTGGAGCATTTTGTACAGGAGTCCGTTGTGCCAGACTCTGTCAAATGCTTTTTCGACATCGAGGAAGATCATGCCAGTTGACTTTTTGTTTTTGATGTTTTCTTTTGCAGTCTTGATCACTTTGATGAGCTGATGCGATGTTGACCTTCCAGTACGGAAGCCGCATTGTTGATTTGGAATGATGTTGTTGTCTTCGAGGTGATCATTGATTCTGCTCAGAGTATTCTTTCAAATATTTTGCTTATTGTGCTGAGAAGACTAATTGGTCTGTAACTGCTTAATTCGTTTGCTGGTTTTGAAGGTTTTGGTATTGGGATTACTTTTGCATGTTTCCAGATCTTCGGAAACTGTTGAGTTTGAGACAAGAGTTGAAGATAAATGGCAAATATGCGATTCCTGTTGGTGGAAGATTTTTGATGAGGATGTTGTTGACATCGTCTGGTCCAGGAGCTTTTGGATTTTTGAGATTTCTGATGATACTTTCGATTTCTTCAATGCTTGTTAACTCTATTGTTTCTTCGTTATCTTGATCAAGTGCCTCTTTGACTGTGTTGTTGACTTCTGATGTGTGTTGAGGGTCATTGTTTGCAAGAGGATTTTCGTGTGCTTGACGAAAATATTCGCTGAGTGCGCTTGCTTTTTCTTTGTTTGTGATGAGAGTTTGACCCTCATTTGTCAGAGGAGGCATTGATTTTGACCCTTTCTTAAAGTGTTTTGCGATCTTCCAGACAGTTTGATTTGATGGTTTGATATCGGCGAGACGTTTGTTCCAGTTGATGTTTTTGAGCTCTTTTATTTTATCTTTGATATCTTTTTGAATGAAGTTCAGCTCAGTTTTGGTTTGATGATCTCTGTATCGCTGCCATCTTCGTCGAAGAGTTCGTTTGGTTTTGATCAGATCTTTGATTTCTGGTGTGAGTTTTGTTGATTCGAAATTGATATTTTTCATTTTAACACTTGAATTTCTTGCTTCCATGATGAGTTTAGAGAGAATATTAATGTGCTTCTCAATGTCTTCAGTTGTGTTGCAGGAATTTTCAGTGATGTTGTTTTCGATGCGACGTGTGATGTATGATTTGAATTTCTTCCAGTTTGCTTTTCTGTAATAATTGCAATCAGTGATAAGGCTGATAAAAAATGGTATTTAATACCTTTCTAGATATGTTTATACTGAAATTATTAAGTGCAGTATGATTTCATGATTCTTAATCAATTTAGTATGAAGAATTAAATGGTTTTAGCTTCAGACCAAATTAAAAGAGAATAGGATCATTTCCATTTCTAGCCATGATTCAACTTGTGATTACATCAATTTTTATTCCTTCAGTAAACAAAGAATAAAATTGTGAGAAATAAAATAATTTTAACTAATCCTCTGTTATCATTAAAATTAGAATTTGTAGCCACTTCAGTACCTTGAATCCATTCTAAAAAGTTTGCAATACGAGTATATCCGAAAGGATTTCCAGTTCCACAATTCGAAGGTATAAAAGTTAAAATTCCAATCAAAACAGGATGTGAATCACATGGACGATGTATAGTCAGCAAACTTCCGGATCCACAATGTGCTGGATTTAAAATTCTTGAATTTATGCAAATAAGATTCTCAGAAACAGGAAATGGAGTTGATTTGTTACACTGAGTATTTTCCATAACAGAACTTTTAAATTGTAGCAGCACATCTGAACGGTGTCCATTTTCAGATATAGGTCCCCAGTTAGTAGTTCGTACTATAGAACCAACAAAGGTGTCACTAAAGTCATTAGTGGGCAATCGTGCTGCCTGGACATAACAGTTAAATACGAACGGAGTTGAAATCATCAACAGTGCCAGATTGTTGTCATAACTAGTTGGATTAAAGCCTGGATGGATAAGAATGTAATTTCTTAATATTATTCGTCGTTGCTGTGTTGACTCTATATCTGATCGATTGTGAACTCCTGCTATAATTATAACGGTGGTGCAATTTTGAACATATCTTGCTCCAGATAAAACTGTTTTTGGATTAATTATTGCACCACCAATTTGAGATGTCTGGATGTCAACTAATTGTACTTCAAGAGCTACCTTTGATTAATATTTGTGATTTTA
Organism: Chironomus striatipennis; assembly: GCA_026123125.1. Lineage (NCBI taxonomy): Eukaryota > Metazoa > Arthropoda > Insecta > Diptera > Chironomidae > Chironomus > Chironomus striatipennis. The sequence continues at coordinate 20,292,299 of CM047394.1, read as the reverse complement.
GGTATTAATAAACAAAAAAAAATAATTCAAAAATCAAACTTACGTGATAAGACAATATATGTATTAGGTTCCACTACAAACGACTCCAAATATGCCTCACTAGTTGATTCTTTTCTTTTCAAGTTTACAGTTTCTAAAAAACTCATTTCAAAAGTATATTGAGTTGTTTCAACAATTGCGATAAATGTAAGAAGTAATACTGTTCTGTACATTATTTTTGACTTTTAATTATTCGTATAGATTAAATAATACTAACCTTAGTTGAATGTTTAATAGATTAGAAAAAGCAATACATTTGAAACTTGCAAAATTCATACACTCTTATCTTGTCTAATTGATAACAAATATTATTTAAAATTATGGCAATCAACTGATAAAATTTATTCGATATCGTTTTGACTTTTTCTGTCTAATTTTCTGGTGCTAATGATATAATTTTATACTCAAGGAAGCATGCTCTGATATTTTCAGTCTTGTTGTCTCAAACTCATCCTTCCCCACTAACGAACACCCAGTGATTTGTCATTTTACAGCAGTATTGATTCCAAAAGTTTCCTTGACAACTCAAAACAAAAATTTTTGTGATAATTTATTTTCCAACAAATAGATACAATTATACACAATGTAACTTCATAATTATCATTAAAAAATTTTCCCTTCTTCTTCGTTTTTAATTTATTTTCTTCTTCTCCGTCTTCAATTAAAACTTTTATCGAAAATCCAATTTAAAAAGTTATCGCTTGCGCGAAAATATATCAACAATCACGCATTTTTATTTTTCTTTTTCGTTATGTTGAAAGAAGTCTAATTAATTTCTGAGAATTGTGTCGGAATTTTGTTGTGCTTTGCTTATTTCATTTTTCAAAAGAGCCAGGAAAAAAATGGCTAAGAAAAGAAATGAGAAAGAAAGCAAGTGAAGCCTAACAACAACAACGAGGTGCGAAAAATGCTTCAAACAAATAAAATTCGCTTTCGTGTGTCATTTTTATAAATGCCGCCTCATTTTTGTTGTGTTTTGCACTAAAAGTGCGAAAAACTTCAAAACTTTAAATTGAATGGCATCTTCTTCTTCTTTTCATTTAAATAAAGTCATGAAAAATTATGATGAAACATCTCCACTGGGCAAGACAAGACACACACGGAAGAAAGGGAGCATGTAGAAGAAAAAAAAAGTTTGTGAGTGAGTGAGATGGAATGAAGAAAAAAAATTGTGGAAAAATGAACGAAGCGAAAAGAAGCATGAAGGCGATAAAGCAAAAATGTTTCATTTGACGTGCGAATTGTTAATTATATTCCATTATTTTTTAGCCTTGGAGACGTGAAGCTTGTTAAGAAGAAAAACATTTTTTTTTTCGCTTCTTTTGCGCTTCGACTTTCTTTTCTTTCTTGCTTGCTAGAGTGCATTATTTTCTTCTATAGGGATAAGTGTTATGGCATGCAATTTGTCTGTTTGGTGGTCTGTGTCGGCTTGTTTCAATAGGTTTGTGTTAAATTCGTTATGACTGTTGTCGATTGGTAAAATGTCGGCTCTTTTTTGGATTCTGAAATTAATGTGGTTTGATTTTTTAACACCAACAGGATTCATGTCTGGTTGCCAGGTTAATGTAAGATGGTTCGAAAGAATATCATAAACGGTATCTGGTTAAAATCTTGGGGACTGCATGAACACTAAATTTCATGTCAAAGAATATTGTCATTAATAACTTTTGTGTCCCAAAATACAGAACTAGATATAAATCCATATTAATCATATCCAAAAATTTTTTGACTAATCATATTTCCAACTTTATTCAAATAACTTTCACATATTCATATATGCCTCTATGTCCTACTCATTCAGATTTGTGAGCGCTTATAGGTTTTTTTGATAAATATTTCACAAGAAAAAAAAATTGTAATTTGATTAACACGCTGGGGAACGAAACACTTTGTTGTTCTGTGTGTTCCAATAACTGTTAATTCTGCTCTTTTTCTTTTTTCTTGTTTGGCCTCTCAACGACGCCGATCATATTTTACCTCTTTATCATATTAATATTATTATGCACAAATTATAATAAATTCAAGATCATCATTTAGGGCATGAACAAGCCCAAAAAATTTATTAAATCTATCATAACTGCCCTATTTCGATCTCAGTTTTTCATTTCTTTCTCTTTCTTCCCACTCCATTCGTTGTCTGTTGTTGTTTTGCTCAAAACGATTAAATTGCTAAATTAAATATCATTTAATTTTAAACAGATATTCATTCTCTTTTATGTTCTTGCTGACTATTTCTGGTGTGTACGGCGGGTAAAGACGAAAAAAATGAAGAAAATGATACACACATATTGTGTGACTCACATATGAAGACGTGAATGGAATGGAAACATTGCTCAATTATAAAATCAAAAATTGTATTTTTCAGAATGAAATAAAAAAAAATGTTGAACTAAATTACTATAAACACGAAAACATTCTTTTATTCTTCAATTGAGAAACGAACGAAAACGATAGAATTGTTTAATAATAATTTATAGTAACAACAGATAATAATTGTAGTGAATTTTCTGTTGAAAAAAAAAGACTTTAAATTAAACTTTTTCACAGTCGACTCAACGAATTAATCGTTTCTCTTTCGGAAATTCTCAAAGATGGACAGAGTGAAGTAGATCCGCATATGAGGTTAATGTTGATAGATTTCAGAGGTTTCATTTTACTTACTAGTTCATGTCAAGTGGATGGATGGATTTGTGGTACCAATTCATTTCCCATGAAATTGTGTCCGTGAAGTTGGGCAGAGACATGTCAAGCGGAGAGTTGAAAACTATACCAGAATTTAGACATATTTTCGACATTTTCGACAAATTTTTCCTGATTTTCGACACCCTCATAATTTCGAGATATGGCCACTTGAAGTTTAGGCCAATTCTCTGCCCAACTTCACTTTTCAAGTTCACCTATCTGTAGTGATTAAAATAAAAAAGTTTTTATACCTGAATTTCGACACTTTTATGAAACTTTTCGACACCACTTTAGTTTTCCAAAAAACCTTTCCGTTGACCGCCTGCATCAAATACCCTATTATGGGATTTTTGAAAAAAAATATTCGAAAAATTCTCAAAATTCACTATGATGTCCAATTTTCATGAAACTTTTTTTAAATTATTAGTCCTACTAAGAGCTTTATTTTAAGCATACATAAGTTCCAATTTTGGACTCTTATGCAGCATAAAATTTGAAAAATGTGATTTTTTCGATATTTTTGGCCAATTTTTGGCTTCTGTAACTACAGTTGGTTACAAAACAATTTTTTTCTAACTGATTATTGTAGGTAATATTAGGTAATATCTAGATTCAAAAGTTTATGATTCATCAACATGATTTGGTGCACCAAAAGTGAGATCAAATGAGAAATTTGTTGTTTTTTCACGATATTTTGGGTTTTTATAAGGTTTATTAGCTTATATAGACCACTAGATGGCCTCCGGTAACTTTTAAATAATATTTTTATTGTAGCTCTTATATTATACTACAAAAATATGTAAAAAAATAAAAATTTAATTGTCTTCCTGTCGGACCTGAGGTCTTCAGAGAGAGTTATGAGGTGGGTTCCTCGAAATAAAAAATTGCATATCTCGACAAAATATCAATCAAATTGGCTGAAACTCTTAAAAATGATAGAAAACTACATTACTAATCAGATTTGGTCATTTTGATTCAGAATAAATTTGGTCTTAATACAGAATGGCCAGAAATAAAAATTTAAGACGCGAAACCTTAGTAAATTTGAGCATTATTCGGATTTTTGACCATAGTTTACTCAAAACTTAACTAAATTTCATATTTTTTCCATCATTGGATGCGTTTTCAATTATGTTATGAAAGTTTTTTAAAAGAAATAAAATTTTAACTCAGCCTGAGTTGGTAGGAGTTCATAAGTGAAATATTGGATTTTGACCTAACTCGATAATCAGTAAAATCGGCACAAAGTCCTACGACCAAATTTATTCTGAATCAAAATGACCAAATCTGATTAGTAATGTAGTTTTCTATCATTTTTAAGAGTTTCAGCCAATTTGATTGATATTTTGTCGAGATATGCAATTTTTTATTTCGAGGAACCCACCTCATAACTCTCTCTGAAGACCTCAGGTCCGACAGGAAGACAATTAAATTTTTATTTTTTTACATATTTTTGTAGTATAGTATAAGAGCTACAATAAAAATATTATTTAAAAGTTACCGGAGGCCATCTAGTGGTCTATATAAGCTAATAAACCTTATAAAAACCCAAAATATCGTGAAAAAACAACAAATTTCTCATTTGATCTCACTTTTGGTGCACTAAATCATGTTGATGAATCATAAACTTTTGAATCTAGATATTACCTAATATTACCTACAATAATCAGTTAGAAAAAAATTGTTTTGTAACCAACTGTAGTTACAGAAGCCAAAAATTGGCCAAAAATATCGAAAAAATCACATTTTTTCAAATTTTATGCTGCATAAGAGTCCAAAATTGGAACTTATGTATGCTTTAAAGCTCTTAGTAGGACTAATAATTTAAAAAAAGTTTCATGAAAATTGGTCATCATAGTGAATTTTGAGAATTTTTCGAATATTTTTTTTCAAAAATCCCATAATAGGGTATTTGATGCAGGCGGTCAACGGAAAAGTTTTTTGGAAAACTAAAGTGGTGTCGAAAAGTTTCATAAAAGTGTCGAAATTCAGGTATAAAAACTTTTTTATTTTAATCACTACAGATAGGTGAACTTGAAAAGTGAAGTTGGGCAGAGAATTGGCCTAAACTTCAAGTGGCCATATCTCGAAATTATGAGGGTGTCGAAAATCAGGAAAAATTTGTCGAAAATGTCGAAAATATGTCTAAATTCTGGTATAGTTTTTAACTCTCCGCTTGACATGTCTCTGCCCAACTTCACGGACACCATGAAATTTAAGTAATATTTAGGTTCAAAATAGCATTTGACATAGTTACAGGTTCTAAAATTTAACGTTTTTTTTCTACAATAATTAATCTTAAAAAATCCTCAATTTCTAGTCCTTGAACAGTAAGACTTTAAAATTAATTTTATAACTCATTTAAACAATATCTATACATGTATTTATTTTATATCTCCGTATCTCTATCCTTTTGTACACTTAATTTATTTTCAACATGAACAACATGAGCAACATTCAGATAAATAACACTTTATTTCATATATTTCTTTACCTCTTCTGCCACACATCAGTCATCACTGTTCACCGTCAATTCATTCATTCCCAATCCCCAATAGAGATTCTTTTTTTGACATTTGCGTTTTTAGCCATCCACAAAAAAAAGCTCTCTTATACAAAATAGAGTCATGTCACGAACATAAAATTAAATAGAAATTTTCTGTTTTTATGTTGTTTTGTTTTTTCGCTCACAGGTCTCAAAATACTATTTTTTTAACATTTCGAAGAAATGAACAAAACGAAATAAAGATTGTGTGTTATGAAACTTAACGAAAAATAAAGTCAGCACGTATAGAAGTAACATTAGAAAATTATTTGTTGCACCACAAAAAATATAATATAATTGGCATGAAAATGTGGGTCTCTTTAAAAAATATTTCAATAATTTTCGTGCCCAAGAAACGACCATCACCCGAAATCAACCATAAAAAAATATGAAAGAATATAATATTTAATAATAATCGAATGGAATGGAATGAAATGTGTGTATGGATGTGAAAGAGTAAAAAAATATTTGATTATGTGTAATTATCTATTGGAGTAACTGGTGTATGTTGAGGTTAAGGCAAAATAGAGTCCACGTTATGTCGAGGTTGAGATGTTGCGTGTTACAGTCAAGAAATGTTTAAATCTAGCAAATTAATGGCGTAAAGTCGGGTTGTGAGAACGTATTTTAGTGAGTCAGATTGGAGATATTTTTTTTGCGGTTTTCAAAAATTTTGAAGAATTTTGATTTAAAATAAATTTTTGAAGTTACTTAATTTCCTCCTTAAACTGCAACTTTGAATACTCTTGAGATCTTCACTAGAAAAATTATTTTTAAAAACATCACAAATTCTTATAAAATAAATGGAACATGCTAAAAACTTTTTCTACAAGAACGTGAGTAAAAAGAGAAAAATATTTATGAGGTTTTTATGTTCTTCTCAACTACTACTGCTTGTTGCCCTGCAAAAAAATTGTTCTAAATCGATCAAGACGATTATTTAAAATTATGTTTTCACACAACAAAACGAAAACTGAGTTAAAAAGAAAAAAAAACTAAAAAGCATTTTTTCAATAAAGAAATTAAATGAATTTAGCTTATTTTATTTTTTGTTCTCCGTAATCTTCTTTAATGTTTCTTTTGAAACATGAAATATTTGAAGGTTGAATTTAGACGAATAATTTAATAGACTAAAATGTGAAAGGAGTTTATTGCAGATGTGGATGAATTTTGAGTTGAATGATTGAGGCGCTTTTGTGTTAATCACAGTTGTAACATTTTTAAGGAATTTTGAATCATTATACTTTAATTTGGGTTCTTTTAGAAATTATTTAGGATATCAAAAATCAAAGCAGAAAACACTTAGTAATTAAGCAAAATTGAATTATTTCTTTACAATTTTTGTATAATTTATTAGCTGATGATCCGAATAAAATTGTCAATGCTCCAATGCCTCAAAACTCAAACAACTTAATTGAATGATCGTGTAAAGCAAATTTCAAATATTGAATCAATCTAATGATATTTAATTCCGAATAGTTTTATAATTTTATTTGATTATTCAATTCAAATAAATCCTACACCTGAGCAGACAAAATGAATGATTCATTGATATTTCATCCGAAGCCATTATTGCCCTAAAGTACCTGTCGATTTAAATAAAATTATTGAAAGAATTTGTAATAATTTAATAAAGGCTGAGAAGCAGCTAAAGGCTACAGAACCTTACAGACATTATTATTTCTAATCAATAAATAAGAATTTGAAAAATTTGTCAAAATGATGAGTCATTCATATTGTACATCTTGAAAGAAAAAAAAAAAAACAAAACAACACAGAAATAATCATCATTATTACCAACCGACTCTAAATCACTTCCAATTACATTCAAATTGATCATTTTGTGAATGAAATTAAGAATTTTAATGCAACAAACTTTTCTTGACTCAAAGTTAATTAGAATTAAAAGCCCACAGTAATGATTTATTCGGTATAAGATGATAAATGAAGAAGTAGAAAATGGAGGGTGATGATCAAAGCAATAAAGAAGTGCTTAATTTGCACAAAATATTCTATCAACAAACTTTTTGGAAGCATCCAAAAAGAGGGGTCAAAGTGCTGTAACAGAAGTCCTTATTCACATTTTGTGCAAATCTTCAAGAGCATAATTTCACGTCAATTAAGCTCAATCTTGATACAGCTTGATACTTTTTTAGAAAAAAAATTCCCAAGAAGTCATTGTAAGGATTCAGAGCCCTTAGAATTAATATTCATAAAACCAACATTATGATTTCATCATCATTTCCTCTTTATCTTCTTTTTCCATTTTTTTGTGTGTCGAAATAAAAATTATTCATGATTTTTCAACTCGATTTTCATTTTGTCTATTTTTTATCTTTTCGCCTCTCATTCATTCACTCTTCCTCATCAACACTCGCGCGACAAAGGCAAAAAAGCGCTGCTAAAGTGGATGCTAATGTATTCATAAAATGATGAAATTTAATGTGTTTTTCTTAATTCAGTTTGATGAGTTATTCATGATTCTTTTCCCATTCTCTATGCTCTATTACCATAAAAATGTAAAGTTATGGCTGCTGCCTCCGAATAATTGTATGTATGTGGGTGAATGCCTGAATATTAAGGAAGAAAAAAAATGTAAAATGTACATAAAGAATCTACAACAAATACTTAATGAGATCATGTAAACTAATTAATTTTGTTTTCACAGTGCTTTGAAGCTCTCGTGTCTCTAATCGTGCTGGTACTTCTCTTTCTCTGTCTCTCACTCGCCTCTTTTTTTTCTTGTCTGATAATTAAGTGGAAAATATTTTGCCATTATCACACTCTTTTCTGCTCTCAGTACCGCGATAAGAGATGATAATTTAACGATGTTAAGCATATGTAGTGCATGTAAATCGTGTAGCCATTGGGTGATAATGATTCGTGTATGGCTCTTATTTGCTTCCGCTTTTTGCAATATCTAGATTGATTTATTGATCAAATTGTGGATGTTGTTTTGCGGGAATCGTGTTATCCAGTGTTATCTGTGATTATCTACAGCACTTTGGAGAGATGTTAAGTACTGCGATTTGATGTTAAGTACTTGATGCAACAAGCCTGTTATTAAAAGTATTGGATTATGGGATGGTTAGCTGATTATGTGGATTATAAGTGTTTAATTAGAATTTTGATGGAATATGCAGCATGATTAAAAAAAATTGAATTTTGTGCTGAACTCCATTTTTATGAAGAATATCAAAGCTTACATTTTGGTCAATTATTGTCTCTAACTCTACTCTTTTGTCAAAACAAAAATTATAGATCCATGAGTACAGTTTATATTAAATAGTATATCCTAATTTATTTTAAGCCTCAAAGAGTTAAATTAACAAAAAGAATTGGCTATAAATAAAATAATAAAACTATATTAAGAACTAAAACAAATTTTAAACCCAAAGAAAAAAAATAGAAATAAATTAAGAAGCCTTTTTCCATTTTCTGTAGAGAGGACTTTTGGCCACAAAATTTATACAATAGAAAATTTTCCCATTCATTCAGTCATGCTTATTTAAATATCTTGAAGTTATTTTCTCTTAAACTATCTTCCTACTCATACCAATCAATTATCAGAAGGATTTGGAAAAAATTGTAGGCATTCAAGGGTTTGAACTTTAAGAAAGAATACTTCAATGTCTTCTTCATGAGATTCAAATATTGTTGAATGATGTTTAGATACGAGGGTTGGAAAATTTTCATTTAAAAACTACTCATTAACTTTTTAAGAATTATTTTTTGTAGAGCTTTTTTTTTTTGTTCTAGTATCAAAATGTAAAGTTTTAAAAGTCAGTAAGTAATAAACGTTTAAAAAGTTATTAAACCTTGCATGAAATTCTCAAATAAAGAAGGAATTCATAGAAGAGCTTAGAAGCAACAAACTAGTCTGAAAGTTTCAATATTTAAAGGAAGTATACAATATAAAAATATTTTCTAAGGAAAGAAAATATTCAAAGCATTTTTTCTTTGACGTCGTCTACGTTTATGGAAGGAAATAACATAAGATGTGTGATGATACAATATGCATGCTACATGTTGAAGACGAAAGAAAGAAAATTTATTTTTTAAAATAAAAAAAAACCCCATCTCACTCATGTCTGGATAAATTCTTCATAGCTTAAGCATCATACTCCGGAAAACTTTATTGTTCCGGAAAATATTTTTCAAGCATTCAAAATCATCATTCGTCTACCGACAAAACCTCATTCTTTCTCTTAAAAAAATCATCCACAACTGCTGCTTACTCGTGTCTCATAAAAAATGTGGATAAGAAATTTCCTGCAATTGTTTCAAGCACTTAGCGACACATATCAATAACCTATGAAAAATGGTTTTTCATGTATTTGTATAATATGAATATACATATCCATCCATTTCTGACTGCGAAGTCTTGTTGTGTATCGTATAAAAGGAAAATTCTGTTTCCATTGTTCAGCAATCATGGAAAATATTTTCTTCATTTTTGTCTCATACCTTTCGAGTCATTCTACCCCATGATTCTTGCTACCATTGGCATTTTTCAATATTTATTTCGTTATGATATAAAGAAGGAAAAAAAAGATGTTATGCATAAGAAAATTGAGAACATTTATTGTATAGATGCAAATATTTTCATGAAGAAAGGAAAGCATTTTTTCGTGGAAAAATGAACAAGGAAGCAAAGAAGATGCTTTTAAATTATGTAGCCATGTCAATGTGTAATGAAAATGATGACTCAGGTTGTTTGCCTGAACTTAGACGATTAACCTGGAGATCTATTTATAGGCTTGCAAGAAATTTACGAAAAATGTGTTTCTCTTTGGAAAACTAAGAACAATGGACGGAGAAAAAATTTCAAGACTATACTAAAGAGATATATTTAAAGTTTTGAGGCACACGAGGCTTTTGAAATTCTAAGAACAATTTAGTAAAAGTCAGTCAATCTCTCATGAATTTCAATTTCCTAAAAAATCAACCATTTTAATATTAAAAACAAAACAAAAACTTTAACATTTTTCAGAATTTTCCCAAATCGATTTTCCTTCCCAGAAGTTACTGTTTATAAAAAGTTCGATTAAATAAACAGAAAAAATTTTCAAACAACAAAAATTCCTTCCTTGTATTTTTTAAAGCAACTCAATGAGGCGTTTATGAATCGATATAAAGACGAGACAATGGGAGAGTTTTGTTTTGTTTGTATGGCAAACGGCAAAAAATAAAGAATGAATGAAAAAAAAGATGAAAAATGAAAAGCTTTGGGAGTGCCAAATGTGTAAACAAAATGATTTTTCTTTCCCATAAAATTTTCACTTGACTATTATTTTTGTGTCGGTATTAAAGAGTGTAAATTGTGTCTGAAAAGTTCTAATGGAACTGACAATCAATGGGAATAAAGTAGTTTATGAAATATGAAAATAAAGATAAATTATGATAGGATATTTTTTTCATACTGGTGGATAAAAAATCAATTACTTGGGTGGATGTTTGGGGAATTATTATCATGTTTGTGGATTGTCAGATCATTTAGTCATAAATGTTTGTGTTTTGTACTAAAAAATTTAAGAGAGTATTTTTGAAAAAAAAAACAGAAAATTTCGAAAAATTTCTCTTGATTTATACAATTCGACAATTTATGCTAACATCAACTTGCCAAATCCAGGATTAAAATTTCCACCTTGATAATTTTATTTTTTAAAAAATCGTCATCTGTCATAACAAATTTACTTTATCCACGATACCAAAAGAATATTTTCGCTAACTTCCATTTATTTCCATTTTCTAAGAGAAATTTCTCCTAAAATTATGATTACAAGTGTGCCAGTCATAAAACCGGCTTCAAAAATCCATAGCAATAATCCAACGAATACAAATTCTGACAGACTTAAAGTATTACAACTTTTGATTGTCCGGTGCTGCTACTTTTTTTTATTATGATAAATGAGATGTGCACATTAGTAAACAAATTTTTCATCATTTTTTTTCCTCATTCTCTCGTCGACTAAAATTATGCTAAGAGGCTTTTTGTCATCATCATCGTTGCTGCATCTCGAAAAAAAAAATGTGATTTATTGTTAATATAGTGAGAGTCATTTGCATACATTTTGTGAACAACCAACTGAACCAAACAAAAAAGGAAAAAAAAATTAAGATGTTAAAAATAAAATTAAAGACATTCTGTGTTTTTTAGCTGATGTTTAACAAGATTCCTCCGGTATGGTTGAAATCTTTATTAGTCTATTGAAAGTTATTTCATGCTCATATGAATATATGGACGAATGATGATGATTATTAATCGTCATTATTTCCGTAGCTTCATGATGAAAAGGCCATAAGGCATTGTGGAAACAACATTTATTATTGTCTTATTCAAATATATCTCATTAATGAAATAAAAATGAAAATAAATACAGAAGATATAATGAGTTATATGGGGTATAGTAAGTTTTCTTTGAAGTTTAAAACGCATTTTTTGATAATTTTTAATGTGATTTTATTTTTTAACACAACAACTTTAATTTAGGTTATTAAGCAAATCTAAAATTCCAGAATATTCCCTTTGATAATAGAACTTTAAATAAAGATTTAAATATTTTTTTAATGAACTTTTATAATTTTCCCCATAATCATTCAGCCAAAGTACCCATACAAAACTCATTCATCAAGAAAATTCCATCCGCAAAAAATTTCTTGTGCTCAAAAGAAGAAAGAGAATCTTTTTCTCTTTTCATTATAATACTCAACATCTTTAGCTAAGAGGCTTCATGGCTATTCATACTAAATCGCATTTCTTTAATAACATGAAAATGAAAATGATGTTGGTTATTTAGCTTCTTTCATTTGATTATGACTTGTTATTAATTAGGTGAAGATAATTTGGAATGCGAATTAAAGCTAGATCGATGCTTTCTTTCTTGTGTCTGAAGCAGGCACAATAAAAAAAGATCTTTTTGCATACTTAAAACCTTGCTATTAAATTCTTCTGATTATTTCACAATACACAACAAGAAACACATTCATTTGTTTTAATGATGATTATATATTGTTGGAAATTAAATTTTTAATGTCAATTCTTATTAATGTTTCTTGAATTTTAATCCTAATTTGTAACTTAATTAATGATTTTTTGTGCTTATTTTGACTAAATTTACTTGTACGCTGTCGATATTTTGACCTTAAAATATCCTTTTGGATTATAGTTCGTACACATTTTATTTTTATTTGAACGAGTTCGTATGGAAACATATTTTTTTTTTCTCTCAGCATTGCTCTGACCATGGATTATATCCGCAACATTTTATGATTCAAATTAAAAGTAATTAATATTGTTTGGGTAAAAAATTGAATTTTTGTATGAATTGGGTGTTTTGAGTAATTAATGATCCCATATTGATGCAAATATTCTTTGTTTGGTTTTATAATTTATATTTTTTTGCAATGTTTTGTTGGAAATCTTCTTTGTTGTAGCTTTATTCATGTTATTTATTAAATGATCATTTATTGAAAAAAATTTAAGAGCTATTTCATGTGGGCAATTCTCCAAAACAGTTGAATTTTTGAAAAAGAGCTTTTAAAATCCAACATCAATTATGTGTGCAAAAAAAAATCGTTTTGTGAAATTCTTATTGAATTCAATGTGTTGAATATTAAATTTCAGCTAAAAATATGCAAACAATTTTGCTTCTTAAAATAAAGCTATTCACACAAGGAAAACTTAATAGATTAAGGAAATAATTTGAATAATTTGATTTTAGTATTTGGTATTTTTTCACGGATTTGTCAAAACTTAAAGCTCAGCATCTACTCGAGGACAAAATTTTTATCAGGAGAATTGATTTTTCGCAATAAATTTCCACTAAGTAAGAAAATATTATTATTTATATTGATAAAAAAATTCATTTTCTATCGTTTGGTATCTGATTCATAACTCAATGATTACTCTTTAATAGTTAAATTTGAATTCTTCGTATAAAAATTCCATTTTTTGTCCTCGAGATATTCACCGAAGAATTGAAATATTTCCTTAACTAAAGGATATTATTCAATTTTAGTGATGCAGAATTGTAGCAATCAAAAAACTACACCAGAAAAATCTTTTCTTCAAATCCTTCTAATGGAAAACATAATAGAAAAATACATTTTTGTGTGAGATTTTTGAAAAAAATTGTCTGGAGAATTGCCCATGTATTGACAGATTAAAACCGTTATATATTTTATTTTTGCACTTTATAGACATTATCCAAAATCTTTTGTATCAATAGAAATTTCATCATCTTCATAAAATTCTTGAAAAATTTATTTTATTTTTAGCTATCCCGGAAAAAATATTAGCGTGGGCCTCAAAGAAGCTTCAAATTTTATATTCAATTTATAATAAATCTTCTGCAGCTAAAGAAGATATCTTCATGATTTAATGCAATATTTATTTTTGATTCACAATAGCTTGACCAACCTTAAAACTTACCGAATAAGAATATGTTAATAAAAATTTCAAAGTTGTACATGACATGTCTATCCTTCAGATTAAGACAAAAAACTGCTGTTTTTAAAAAAGTAGAAAAGTGTCAAGTGTTTAAGCTACCAATTTTGTCATTAATCAAAAGTAAGAAGTCACACCTTTGACTAGGAGAAGTGAAGGCGGATGAGCGGATTAGCATCGAGAATACAGTTCAGAATGATGAGAGTTCATTATTTCTGACATTGTCAATTGTCAATTCCGCTATGATGTTTATTGACTGCAAATTCCACGAATTGACATAAAAACGATGCTGATGACCGTCTTCAATCTCCAATTTAAATTGAATGATAAATGATATCTTGTTTGCTAAAAGTTTAATGTTCGTTAAAAATCTTAAAAAAGTCGATGAATTTTATTTACCGCAAAAAGTCAACCACCTATTGGAATCACAATTTTTCTTGAAAAATGCGCTTCATTTCGATTCGTAAATCCTCTTTTAATAATTTAATCTTTTCTTCCAACATTTTGACTCTCAATAACAAGGAGTGATTCCAAATAAGCCACAACTTAATAGCAACTTTCATCGGTTCTAACGTCTACAACTGGACTTTGACATAAAACTAAAGAACAAGAGTCAGAAAAGAAGCAGCCAAACGAGAAAGTTAAAGGAGGAAAATAAAATAAAAATTTTTTTAAAGAGAAGAAAAAAATCTTTAATCGGATTACTTAACATTTTTTTTTTTTTGTTTATGACTGAAAAAAAATGTTGTTGCCATTCTGGAAATAAACAGTAAAGAAGAAGGCAAAAGAATCATGAATAGACGCAATCATAAAGTTTTCTGTTGCTTAAAATTTATAGAATCTTTACTCCTTCTTCGTTTGTTTAGTGCATTTTGTTGAAAAGGATTGTCGACTGTGGAGAATAATTCTATGAACCTTTTGTCTACTAGTTCGTATGGTCATGAATAAAATAGTAAATGAGTATTATATTTTTTCTCAGTTTTATTGTTATCAACATAATCATACTATCTGGTTACCAAAATTTCAGCTTTAAATTTCAACGGTCAGTGAATTAAAATATTTGAATACCATCCTCAGCACCACACACCCAAGAAATTCAATCAGATTTGTCAATATCAAAAACCCATAAAATTGCGCTAAAATACCTCACAGCTACTGACATTTTCATGCTAGTATTTGCTTCTCTAGTTAGAAAAATATTAATTTATTGCTGCGGATTATATTTTCTCTCTCTTTTTCACTATTTTAAGCTTCTCCCATTCTTGATACTTGTAGAAGAAAACATGAACGAACCAGGAATGAAGTGGCACACCACAGGAGTTTTAAAATTTTTTATTACACTTACTTTTATTGATTGTGATTAATTTTTTTAATTTCTTGTGTGAGCTAATTCATTTAGCTTCTCATTTCATTCTGTTTGCTGTTCCTCGTACAACATGTATTGTGCGTGTCGTTTGAAGACTGAAAAATTTTAATTTACAAGACAGCAAGACACGACGTAATATGTAGAAAATTAAATATATTATTCTCTAGGAATTTAAAATCAGAGTAGGAATACAAAATTATGACTTCTAGCCATAAAATTATTGCCATAAATCCATCAATTATTTTAATATTTTTTCGTGAGAAATGCAAAAATTTTACGAGATATTTTTTTAAATGTGCAATAAAAATATTTTCTGCTTTCCAATTTTAGATTGGCTATCATCATCCAATTTTTCAAGCAGCTTAATCCAGATCAATGCGAAAAAAACCACAAAAAAATAAAATCAATAAATTTTTTTCAGCATCATAAATTTGCGAAATCAACCACTAAACTCAATTAAAACTAAGTGAACTCATCCACAACTTATAATTTACTCAACATAATTCAAACACTTATAGCAATTACTTTCATATAATTTGTGTGTACGCGATCAATTACATCATCAGCCTAAAATACCTGAAATTTGTAAAATTTTATTACCGCTGTTGGAAATGATTCGTCAACATCTGTCCTTCAATTACTTACTTTAATGAAGAAAGCTGCAAACTAAGTAAGAAAACAACGTGTCATGCTTCAATTACTACCTACTTCCAAAAACAGAGCAGTAATTTTAAGAGTTCTTAATTCACATGAAGTGTCATCATTGAGTGCGTCGTTATACGATTGCAATTACTTGTTAAAATCTAATCTTTTATGCCTTTTAGTGTTGTTCAAAAGAAGAGCGACCTGTCAGGCACCTCGTATATTTTTTGCTCTGCCTTTTTTTTCTTACATCACAGAAGCTCTGCGAAAGTCATTAAAAAATTCCTCCAAAGAATAAACATGGAAAAATATACAGTGAAAAAGAACTAAAATTTATGCAAGAAAATGTGCGTAGATTTAGAGATGTGAGGCGCAGTTTTGAGGATTTTCAATTAAATTTGTTTTCTCAGTTATTACCGCGTTTTTTTTAATCAATCTGTATCAGTCTGTAATATTTAAATTGTAGAAGATTATCCGTGGTTTCTCCTTATTATTTTTTTACATTATTTTCGTTTCAAATTAGGTTAAAATTCTGAAACTATTAAAAGTCAGTCTGCCAAAATAAGCAAACTAAAAGACATAAAATATTAGCCAGAGAAAAGTTAAAAAAAACAACAGAAAAATGAAGACGAAAAAAAGACGACGAAAACAAGCAGTAAAAAAATTACACCATTTGTTGTACGCGTTCAGCAGTGCAAAAATTTAAATTTAGTGCATTTTTTACACTTTAGTTAGTTACTGTTCAGAGAAGTAAAGCAGAAAGAGAGAGCGAAAAAAAAAATTATTTGAAATGATGATGAACACATGTTGCCCCGAAGAAAAGTTTAAGTTGCTTTATTGCTTTTCAACATCAATAATTCTCTAACACACATTAAAGGAAAATTTGCTTTCGGAGTGAACTAGTGAGAAGAAAAAAATAAATATCTTCTAAAGACATGCTAGCGAATGAAGAGATGTGCATGCAATCTGCACACATTTATGTCATTCAACTTAATTAGTTTGAAATATTCTGAAGAAGCTGAAAAAAAAAGTTTTTAATGACAAATTTATCATCGTCATCATTTTTGCATTACTTAAGTGAAGTTGAAGAATTTTTGTGCTGTGCAGAAAATGACGACACACCAGAAAGAATGAATAAAGATTGACTCTCGAAAAAAAAAAAAGTTTGAAAGAATCTGCCAATGGAGCAAGTTTTTAGAGGTTCAAATTTTTTTCGCCAGAATGAATCTAAATTTATGATGCTCTTAAGAAGCGGTTTTTATGATAGTTGCAATAAAGTAATAAAGTGGATTTACTGAATTGAATGTTAAGTAGCAAGACTTGATGTTCACGTACATTGTGGAAAAATTTGTGGAATGAAACATAAACATTTGGTCTTTTTTGGTGCAAGTTAATCGGACATACCTGCATTTAATGTTTGATTGGATATGGAACGTGCAAATATAATTTTTTATGTTAAAAGTTTAGATAGTCTAGTTTATTTAAAAATTCCTTCAGAAAGTTTTTCTCGAATACTTATAATCATAACCTCTAGAGTCATCTTGTATAGTTTGTCTTGTGTCAACTATTAGAGAACAAAAAGTATCCAAAGATAAAGATATTTCAGAAAATTAGAGCAGTCATTTATCAGCATAGCTGCAGTTAGCAAAATAGTTTATTTTTCTCTTCAGTCAAACATCAATGCTGCTGTTTTATCTCATTTTTCAGCTCGTCCAAAATGTCATTTATTTGTTGTACAAATTCAAAATGTTGTCAAATCGAAGTCAAAATTAATTGGTACGAGCAATCTTCTTAACTTAAATGTCTTTTCATCTGTTCATCTTATTTCTTTTCTCGTTTTATTGTGACTTCTGTTGCTCACAATGCGAGTTTGGCAAAAATGCAGAATCCAGAACGAAGAAATTAACAACTGAAATGCTAATCCAGCAGTAATTGAAAACAATTCATTTGATCAATTAAAGAAAAAGAAAATTGTAACGAAGAAGATGGTAAAAGCAAAACAGACGGCAAAATTGAATGGGATGAGAATGACGAGAGTCAATTTAAGTCAATTTTTTTCCTCTCTGACTGTGACTTCTTTTTATTGAACATTAATTTAGTATAAAAAAAATTGATAAAATAACGAAGAAAAAAAATATTTCGAGCGGATTGAATGACTTTCTGATTGAAATGAGAATTTTATTGGTTTTCTATGTTGAGAGTCAGTGGATTAGATTAATAAAAGAATTTCATTTCTTAATTTATCTGATGTTCGTTGATTGATATTAAATCTTTGCAACAATTAGTTTTTTGTTTTGAATTGAAATGTCATTGTGAAAATCTATAAAAGAAACTTCACGTATATCATCCAAAAAATTCCTCCTCATATCACAAATTATATTTGCTCAAATCAACAAGTGAAAAGTCAAACAATAAACTCTGCAAAAAAAGTGTTTGAAACAACTTAATTTGCAATCCTCGTATAAATCATGATTTATGATTAAACATCAATTTAAATTATTTATTCAATGAAAGATTATAATTTTTCTCACCTTTCTATCTACTCGTGCTGTGTCACCTTTCATTGAACAAACATAATAAATTTTTTTCTCCATTAAACACTTGTTGATTGTATAGTGCTACACTTTCCATTCCTTTTTTTCGACACAAGAAATTATTATTTCGTAATATCTCTTTCATTTTTTTGTGCTTAATCAAATTAAAATTCAAAATGCTGCAGATGAAATCAGATTGAATGCCAAACCATGCATTTAAAATATAATGAGGCACAAATTAGTGCGGAAATTTATGTATATAAAAAAATATTTTTGTTTTCGATGACTATTCACTCGATTCCATAAAACGCCCAACTGTGGTGAATAAATTCTCATTACAATGAACATAAAATTGACAGATTGGGAATGAAAAAAAAAGAATTGAAAACTAATTAAATTTCAGTATTCATCCACGAGAGAAATTAGTTTGAAATTTTCATTGGAAATTGAGGGTAAATTGGCGCATTTTCTCATAAATTCAGCACAATATAAAACAAAATAATAACAGCAAACCATTTATACCGAATATCAACCCCTCCCCCTGATTCAATCATTCAAATTACTTTACAGAGCATACACCATCCAACCTACCAATATTCAAACTTAATGAGATTTAATGTGTAATAATTAAATCGTCAGTATGAATTGTATTAAATTAAATGAACGCCAAGCGAGAATCTATTAACTTTTTTGTTCAACCCATGTCAACCCTATCGCTCATTCTTTTCATGTGTATCTGCCGATTTTAACGTTAAATGAATTTTTGTGCTATCTTCCTCATTTCACTTAAAATTCATCACCAGCATTATTTTTACAACTTAATAAATAATCCAATCAAGTCATTAAAATGTGCTCTCATTTGACACGTTCATAGAATCTTCTCGTCATGAGGATTAAGATATATTCTCTTTTATATTTCCATCAAATCCCAAATTAAAGTTAATGGCATGTCGACCGCCAATAATAAATACACAAAAAAGAAATTAGATGAACAGGAAAATCCAAAAAGATGAATCACTTGAATATTCATAAATTTAGTGCACAATTGTCATGCTTTAAAGATTTAATGCCAATCAAATTTTTATTTATTTATTTTTTGCCTCGATATGCATTAAAAATGTTTCATAATAAAGATTAGAGTTTAATAGGAATGGCGTTCTACTCACACGGCGAGACTGATTGATTCTAATTAGGATATTATTATTATGTTCTTTGAAATTAATATTGGCTGGCATTTAAGACTTAATGGAAATCGTTACGAGCTAGACTTCTTAAAGGCTACTCAAAAGGGTTTTGAGAATTTGAATTTTCGTGCAAATGTTCACATCGCGTTCAAAAATGCAAGGATTTTCTTGAAAAAAAAACTTAAAAACTTCCTGAAAAATCCCAAACATCTAATGAAATTCAAAGGCATGTGTCAGATATTTAAATTGCGTACGTGTGGCATGACTTATCATTCAAAATTTAAACACTGTCCATATTTGTCGTCACAACGTATTTTTAATTCAAAATGTCTAAATACCTGATAAATAGACCTCTAATAAACTCAGCATGGCCTCTCATTGCTGAGTGATATTATTAGCTGTTATTATCTGGTTACATAAAAACACGTAGCATGCCTTGACTTAAGTCTGGCGAATTAAATGACTGTTATGTTACAGAATGCTCCATATTAATATTTATTACTGACTAATTTTCTCAAGTTGAACTGCTTTACACTCCCCTATCTCTCGCGCTGATCGATTAAATCTGGTTAACTTTATAAGCCTAATTTTTAAAATTTTCATTTCTTGATAGTGAGAGTTTTTACAGCTAAATGTGACTGACTGACCAACATGATCTTAATTCTTGGATTTTCTGCCAATTTTTCTTTTATTAGCATTAAAAAAATATTTTTTTCGTTAATAATCTGATTTAAATTGTAACTTTTTTCTTCGACTCTAATCATAAGTTATTATACCAATACTCCCATATCATCTCAAAAATTAATTTGTTTCAGTCATAAATTAATTTCAGCTGTAATTCCGATAAAAAAATCTATCCTTGATTCTTATCACAGCCCTAAATCTAATTTCGTTATAAATGTCAGAAGCATTGTTGAGGTAGCAATTACACTGCTGCTGTTTACTTCAATAAAAAATGCTGTATCATATCTCATATATGAAAAAATTTCATACTGGTTTGCTGCTTTTTCTATTAATTCAAATTCATTTAAAACGAGTGTGTTTTTCTCTCTCTCAACATTTTTTTATTGCCTTATATTCGTGAAAGCCCATTAATTTATCATGGCTTATAAATATTATAAATGCCGACACTATATGTGCGATTTATAATGAAAATATTTAAATCATTTCAATATTGCATAAAATATTTTTACTAAAAAACTATTTAAAATTCCATAACGTTAATAGTTTAAAAAATAAAATCAAAAATGAGATTTTTTTGTGCTTTGAGTAAATAATATTTAAAACATATTGACAGATTTCGTGAATATTTTTATTTCATTTCGCTGAGCGACTTGATTGATTTTTATGTACATATTCAATATTTACGGAATTACGTTCGTGATTTATTAAAGAATCGTGGTTATTTCATGAAATGAACAATTGTTGAAACAAAAACTTAATAATTGCATGCTCGCTTTTTTTGTTGTGTTCTCGTTAAATTCAAATATGTGCGCCCGCGATTCAATGAACCTGATGCATGCCGCGCGACCTTCTCCCCGTTTCCAACTGTTTAAATACACTGAGTACACTCTCGATTGGAGAGCGAAGAAGGAGATGGAGGAAAAAATGTCGCAAATGCATGACATGATGAAAATGAAGAACAAGTGTTGAAAACGGTGCATGATTATGGGTGTGAATGTGACGCTTAAACAAATTTTTAAGTGATCAAATTTTTAAATAAGATTTTTAAGCAACCTATTGAAAATTTATTTTTTTGTTACAAAGCTTCAGTTTGTGATTAACATGTTATGGATTACATTATCCAAAAATTTTCAGAAAATTCATTGCAAGTCTTGTTCAAAGGTGACAAACTGAAGTACGGTCACTTATTAGGTTAAAAAAAACTGTGCAAAGTAAGTGACTAAAAATGTTTCAACGGCTTTTTGAGCTTCGAGTCCTCCCCCTCATTTGTGGCTGAATATATGTTGATATTTGAAAATTATACATTTTTTACGTAAAACGTTACGATATACAATCTTTAACGGCACGACATGCACAGGTATTATTAGATTTTTTTTTTCCTTTCATTTTGACATTTTTTTATTTTATTTCAATTCTTTTACTTCACTTTCTGACAAGTCATGTGTGGCACACATTTTTTATGATCCACGATAAACTACGGTTGTGGTGTACACGATATGTTTGATACTGTAAAATAGCGCCTTACACGGTGAAATAGAAAGGTGAGAGAGTTTATAAGACATACGAAAAAAATTGTTCCTTGTTCTTGAAACAGTTTGTCTTGATATAGAAAAATCTGTACATTGCTATATTAAGTTGTTATGTCACAAACAGATGATTTGAATTATACTGAGATTGCAACTAACTGTGAACAATATTTTAATCTTTCTATAAATTTTGGTATGTGTCATATATGGAAAATAACAGAGAGAAAAAATGAGGAAGAAATTCGAATGCGAAAGATTTATTGCATGCGATTGACAAAAATTCGTACGTGCGGAATGATATTTTCTGTCAAACGATATTTTACTCTTCAGTGCACGGAATTGATTTTTGGTTTTGGATTTTTCTGAATTTTTCGTCGAATACTTCGTATGTTTGATGTAATAATCAATTTATTGATTTTTGGTGATGCTTAATCAGTATTTTGACAACATGACTACAAAGTATTTATAAATACTAGAAAATTGTTTTTAAAAAATCTAATTATTTTTTTAAAAAAGTTCAAAGACCACTGTATCCATGTCAAAAAGTGGAAACCCATATTTAATATTCAAATTCAGCTCCCAACAGATCACTTATTAAAAACTAATTAAGTATACATACAAATCAGTTCCAAGAACTTCTAGGCTTCACATCCACGCAAAAAGTGAAAGCAAATTAATAAAAAAGTTTTAATTAAGTTATAAAAGCAAGAACCCTTTCCTCTGACACAAGTGGCATCAAGCATACAAACTACGTATTTATCATAAAGCTATTATTTCAGCACCCCACAGAGTTAGGTTGATTCATGATCTCACAGTTGTATATAGAACATTCACATACGAAATATATGGAACAGTAGGTTGATAAGATTATATGTATCAGAGTGTGGCCGTGTCAAAAATGTCAGTTAAGAAAAAAATTTAAAAAATTTTCATACGTTGAGCAAAAATAAATTTTGTCAATATCTTTTGATATACTTAATTTTGCACAATTTTAACATTACAGTTTTAAAAAAGACTTAAAATGCTTCACTTCTGTATAAAAATTTCATTTAAAATGTAAAACTTTGCGTTATTAGAAAATTTTTCTTTGTTTACAATTTGAATGTTTAGAAAATGTATGAATTTGAAAAGTTTTACAAAAATATTCAATTTAAACTATTTAAACGGTGTTTTTAAGTCTTGCAATACTTAAAAATAGTAGTATTTAATCATTTAAAAGCATAAAAATAACATCCAGTAAGTAAATTGTGATAAAAATCAACAAATTTTATTTTTCGCCAAATTCAATTCCGAAAAATTTCGAATTTTTCGAACATAAACAAAATTTTTCGACATTCTAATGTCGAAAAATTCGAATTTGAGTCGGCCACACTCTGATATGTATGTTGTATCAATTTGTAGTTGTTGGCGTTTGATGGTGAATATAAATTAGTATCTCTCTAATAGCTCTCAATACATAACGGTTTTCCTTATTTTAGTACAAAATTTGAATAAGGAATTTTTAGTATTCCTTATTTTAGTACAAAGTGTCCGTTAAATTTTTATTAAAGAAATTCGACAAATTAGGAATTTCTGATTTGTTATCTAACTTCCAGAATGAATTTTTTCATAGAAAACTGATTTTCTCAATTAATAAGGCTATTAGGAATGTTCCAACAATCAGAAATGTTTATTAAATTGAAAAAAATAAAAATTAATTTATTTTAGTGGTGTGTGTATTTAGATGTATTTGTAATGTTTACAGTATCGACCAATCAGAATTAAGTTGTGTTTTTTACTTAATTTTGGACTTTTTAACAAATTTTAAACCTATTGAACTAATGCAGCATGATTCAAGCTACAAGAATAAAATATTAGAAAAGTAAAAATTAAAAGATTTAATTCTAAATAGCAAAAATAAAACCTTTTCTGCGTTTGTATTAGTGTGAATTTTTCGTACACGCGAAACGTTCAAATTCAAATTTTTGTACGAAATAACGGAAAATATTGCTATTGAGAGTTATTAGGTATCTCTGTTGTTGAATGAAATTTTTTAAATTCTTTCCCATAAACTCTTTAAATTCCATAATTTACATCAATTATTAGGAATAAATCACCTAATTATGAGATTTTATTGAACTCAAAAAATAATCTTGAACTATAATTTGTCTTTTCATCATTTATATATATTAAAAAAAATACTTTCTTTCATACCCATTAACAGGCGATAATTATTGACAAAAAAAGTTTAAATCCTACTTAAGACTTGTATCTTGAAAAGTTCTTCGTCCATTAAGCACTAAAAGAGAGAGAATGACTCCTTCACACATATCATCATCATTTGAAGCTTAATTCTACTTTATAATAAGAAAGTATATTTTATTATTATATTTCTTTCTTTAAGCATGAAATGAATTTAAATTTCAAGAGTTGAGACAGAAAATTAAAAGGGTGAGGAAGAAGAAAAATCTTCACAAAATGCACTTAACCCGTTAATTACGGAGTTTTGTTAGGAGTCGGGACTGTATTTATATGATAAATAATGCTAAAAAAATATGTTTAGCGAAGATTTTGAAGCGATTAAGTGTAGGATTTATGCAAAATTAGCGAAAATATAGCGTTACATATATGTAACGCTAGTATTTGACATGTCAAAAAAATTTGATTTCAAAAAATATTAAAAACGTTTTTTTCTTAATTTGGTTTATTTTCTTGGCTTAAAACTTAGATGATAGCAGTTTGTAGATCACTTATAGATATTAACGTTAATATAAGC
Organism: Chironomus striatipennis; assembly: GCA_026123125.1. Classification (NCBI taxonomy): domain Eukaryota; kingdom Metazoa; phylum Arthropoda; class Insecta; order Diptera; family Chironomidae; genus Chironomus; species Chironomus striatipennis. The sequence goes on along the minus strand of CM047394.1, from coordinate 20,267,893 downwards.
AATTGAAATTGCATTTAAACTATAAAACTCTTAATTTTTTTCACTAAAACATTTCACAATTTTATTCACTAATAAAACATTTTTCTGCACTCTGAATCTTATAACGATGATTACTTTATGTTTATTTATTGATTGATTGATTGATTTAATCCAAAAACTCATCTAAAATAGTTAAAAGCGTTATTAAACACGACACAAAATTCTTAAGACAAAAATTTTCATTTTGATAAATTTTTCACTCAATCTGATAGTTTATTAGAAATATTTCACTAAAGACACTTGCAACATAATATAATTGAATTGTTTGCGAATTCACATCACTTCAATTGCAGCACATTATAGATAATTTAATTTTTTATTAATTTTCAGCTCTTTTCAAAAAATGTTCACAAAAAAACGGACTGTTACATATATGTAACACCTAAGACATCATATATTACTAGCGTTACATATATGTAACAGCAAATTGAAGAACTAATTTAAAGTATTTAACTTCACTTTTCTTTAATAAAGCATTAATATTGATAGTTAGAGATGCTTTATATTGTTTATCTGTCCTCTAAAGGTACAAAATGTGCCTAAAAATGCCAAAATTTTAACTTTAAATTTTGAAGTTTTTTCAAAACAAACGAGAATGGTTAATAAATCCTTAAATTTGCTTAATTATCACCCAAATTCTAATGGTAATGATTTTTAAGGAAGCAACAAAGATGAATCATTAATAATTCCTTCTTAAAAATGAATATTTAGTCAGAATTTTGAGAAAAATTTAGCGTTACATATATGTAACGCTAGTAATTAACGGGTTAACGTTACAACATTTTTTTTTTTTGTTAATCTGACTTTTCTGACTGTAATGCGCTTTGTGTAAGAATATTTTTTTGAGAAATAAATTAATATACATATCAACGTTAGGATTTAAAACAAGGGGTGGACAGTTTCTAAAAATTTTATTATTAAATACTGACATTTTGTTATTTTGTGCTGACATAAAGATTTGAAAAAAAAAATTCCAAGATCAAATCAAATACTTAGCTATCAAAATTAAAACAATAAAATTCACAGTGTCCAACCCTTGAAATTTGGTTGACTCATTTTATTTCATCTCAGAATAAAAATCAATAAAAAATCTTCACGAATTAAAATCTTGCCAAAGCTTGAGTATAAAAAACCGATAAACCATAAATTTTAATGTGATCTTCTCAAATGCAAATAATGTGGACTTGACTGTCACACATTTCTCTGGCAAATAAACGAGGAACAAGAAAAAGAAGAAGAAATAAAGAAATCTTTAAATAACAATTATAAAATTAGAGGATATAACAGAACGACAGACATGCAGAAGAAAAAGATAGAAAAAAATTATATTTTTGCTGCATTTTAAGTTTCTCATTCCTTTCATGACCACATAATTTTGGTATGCACATAAATCCAGTTTGATGTCATTTCCATACACACAGAAAGAGAGTAAAATTAAAAATTTAAATTCCATTTTCACAATTGTTCTTCAAAAAGTAAAGGAAAAAGTTTGAATTTACATAATCGAGGGTTATGAGTTTTTAGGAGCATTTTTCTTGGTATGACCAATGAACTAAAGATGGATCTAAGTTTTCAAGATTTTATATTTTGACAAACTCAAACTGAATAAAAATTTTTAACATAAGAATTTTATTATTTCGGACGAATATCTTATTAATTAGCCAGACATTCAGTCATATAGTTAGCAAAAAAGTCTTATCCTACCTCAAAAAAGGCGCCCACAGAAGAGAATTTTTTTGAAATCTCCTTCACATTACGAATGCTCTGTGAATATATTTAAACTTGTACAGTACGAATCACAGAACAGAGGCCTTTCTGGAATTCTCAATTTTATTGTATATATATATATCCACAATATACTATTATGCAATGTATGCAATGTTTATAGTCTCGTAATTGATATGTCATGCAGTTGGTATCATGAACTCATGTAATTTATTCTCAAAATATGGAATTGTATAAATAAATTTATTTTAAAGTCTTTCTCTCTCTCATGGCTGGCTAATATTATTGCCGAGTATTTATGCATATATAATATTGGACGGAGAAGGTGAATGTCCATTTTACTGGATAAAATGTATGTGCATGTGATATATCTTTTGGATATTCGATGTGTGACAATTTGATGATCTTTCCTATAAAATATATTATAATACGATAGTAAAGGAGACGACGAGAGCAACACAAGATGAAAATTAAATGAATATCGTGTTTAGAAAATTTAAGTTGAGACACAAGTTGTGCTGGAATATAATAATTAAACTTTATTGCTTTTCATCCCCAGAAATTAATAGCCTTAAGAGGCTGAGGATTCCATTAGGTACAGTCGACATGCTTTGTAATACATAATGAGATTTGTTGACTTCTGATTAAATTTTGTAGGTGTAATTTTCATGATGAGGCTGGGATGAACCGACGGTCATTAGTTTAAATTGAAAATTTGGGGATTTTGTCTTGAGTTATTTGAAGTTCTTTCATGTCTATGCTATATACCGTCATTACGAACTAAAATAATCAAAAACTTTCTTTTGATGACTTGATGTATGAATCCCCTATTTTCAACAGGACATTAAACAATGTTGCAAGAGCAATAATCTCGACTTAAATGCAAAGCAATAAGTACCTTAAATGTCGATAAAATTCTCTCTTTTCTTTTTATTTTAAGCATCTTTGGCATCATAACTCATTTCCATGTGCATTATACGACTATACAATACGATATTTTGCGGCATAATATTTCATTTATCATTTCTAAGAATGTAAAAGGCACAAATTAAATATGCACTTTATGCATATAATGTGAGTATAAAAAACTACAAATCCATTTCTATTCTGTGACACATTGTAGACTGTTTCTTATGCCATACTAGTAGTATATGTGTATGTGTAGATACGTTCAGCTAAAGCTTTGAATTTATTTCCTTTTAATTTGACTTCAATTTATGAGCTGAAAGCAGGCAAGCACGTCAACACGATAAAGCTTTGGAGCAGGAGTTAAGTATTTTTGATTCTCATTTGACCTATAAATGAGGCAACACAGTATTTTGTGTTTATAAACGTTCTATTAGTTACTAAGTTGCCAAGTTTTCTGGATTATTTTAATTGAATATAACACTTCTTTTCCATAATAGCGTTATAATATTATTTATTGTATATTGAATATTCATTCTCATGCATGCTATTAAGATGCTGCTCATGCATTTGCTGTCACAATGCCATTTCGAGTCATCTTTAAGTGAGGAAAGAGGTTGAAACACTTCTTGGTCATTGAAGCTGAAATATGGTAATTTTGCAATTATAAATGTTAGGTATGAATTCTTTAAGACTTTGTATTATTTATAAATAAACTGAGTTAGTAAGTTTAGCACTCAGAATTATTTGTTTTGACTCTTTGAATACAGCAGTGCATTTTTGCATTTTTAAATGAGATTTTACAATACTAATGCTTCTCTTAAAAAAATTTCTACAATTTGAAAAAAAAAACTAAATACTCATACTCTAAGCCTTTATTTGATTACTTTGATGACATATTCATTTGCTCATCCAAATGTCACCAAAAACAACAAAATGCTTTTAAAAATTTGACATTAATTGCATATCAGCTTTACTCAGTCCAAAACAGAAGGAATTCTTAGCTGCTTATTTAAAGCTTATTCACTTTTCGCCTTTCACGAAGTGAGAATTTAGATTCAGTATTAAAACTAGTTATGAAGCGGATCACGCTTCATGGAGATATTCACACCGTTTCCAAATGACACTGATTAATTTGAAAACATCTTTTCTGTGTTATAAAACTGATAAAAACAGAAGATTAGAGCAAAAATTTCAGAATGCAGAGTACAGATTAACACTTGAGATAAAATAATATCTTCTATTTTTTACTTCCGCTTCGCTCCAGTTGCTGCTCCGCGGTCAGTCTATTCAATAGATCAGACTTTCATGTATGATTATCTTTTTTAGATTAGACTTTACCATAGATTACAGTCTCGATAGTTTTGCAACTTCCGCTTCGCTCCAGTTGCTGCTCCGCGGTCAGTCTATTCAATAGATCAGACTTTCATGTATGATTATCTTTTTTAGATTAGACTTTACCATAGATTACAGTCTCGATAGTTTTGCAACTTCCGCTTCGCTTCAGTTGCTGCTCCGCGGTCAGTCTATTCTGTAGATCAGACTTTCATGTATGATTATCTTTGATAGATAAAAAATGTATAAAAAAAACTTTTTAAAAAACACGCTTTTTGAAAATGACCAAAAAACTTTGTTAAAATTGTTCTAAAAAGTAGGAAATAAAATAATATCACGCTTTTAAAATAAAACTAACTAAAAAGTGTCTAAAATATTTTTCTAAAATATTTTATGTAGTACAAGAACACAATGACTGTAAAAGCGTGGGGCGTAATTGTCTTGGCGACCCTTTGATTTTGATGACCTCTTTTGAACGCCCCACGCTTTTACAGTCATTGTGTTCTTGTACTACATACTTCGTTCAAACTTTTTGTGTTCGAGCTTCGCTCGAACACTTTTACATTTTACCTTATGAATCCAAAGTCTGAGGACGTATTATGAAAATTTTCACACCTTCACTCGCTTCGCTTCGTTCAGGATGTAAAAATTTGTGAGCTTTCCTCAACCTAGTTTGAACTACGTTCAAACTTCATGTGTTCGAGCTTCGCTCGAACACTTTTACATTTTACCTTATGAATCCAAAGTCTGAGGACGTATTATGAAAATTTTCACACCTTCACTCGCTTCGCTTCGTTCAGGATGTAAAAATTTGTGAGCTTCACTCAACCTAGTTTGAACTATGTACAAATTTTATAGATCACAGGAGTGTCGAACTCCACTTCGCTTCGCTTCGTTCCGTTCGACTACTATAGATTACAGGAATGTCGAACTCCACTTCGCTTCGCTTCGTTCCATTCGACTTTTATGGATTACAGAAATGTCGAACTCCACTTCGCTTCGCTTCGTTCCGTTCGACTTTTATAGATTACAGGGGTGTCAAACTCCACTTCGCTTCGCTTCGTTCCATTCGACTATTATAGATTACAGGAGTGTCGAACTCCACTTCGCTTCGCTTCGTTCCGTTCGACTTTTATAGATTACAGAAGTGTCGAACTCCACTTCGCTTCGCTTCGTTCCGTTCGACTTTTATAGATTACAGGAGTGTCGAACTCCACTTCGCTTCTCTTCGTTTCGTTCGACTTTTATAGATTACAGGAGTGTCGAACTCCACTTCGCTTCGTTCCGTTCGACTTTTTTAGATTACAGGGGTGTCGAACTCCACTTCGCTTCGCTTCGTTCCGTTCGACTTTTATAGATTACAGAAGTGTCGAACTCCACTTCGCTTCGCTTCGTTTCGTTCGACTTTTATAGATTACAGGGGTGTCGAACTCCACTTCGCTTCGCTTCGTTCCGTTCGACTATTATAGATTACAGGAATGTCGAACTCCACTTCGCTTCGCTTCGTTCCGTTCGACTTTTATAGATTACAGGGGTGTCGAACTCCACTTCGCTTCTCTTCGTTTCGTTCGACTCTTAGAACCCTTGAATTCCACATATTTCTCATGTTAAAGCATCGAAAATATAATATCAATGCTTAAAACCCTTAAATTCCACATATATCTCATGTTAATACATCGAAAATATAATGTCAATGCTTAACACCCTTCAATTTCACATATTTTCCATGTTAAAGCATTAAAAATTTAATATCAATGCTTAAAACCTTTTAAATGTATGAATTTTCAATGTTAAAGCATTGAAATTCTATCATCAACATTTATAGCTCAGCATTATTCATTTTCGCTTGATAAAACAATTATATTTTGATACTAGTATAACGGTGATCACTCGTGACCGACTAAAGCGCATTTTCCGCGTTTAGTAAACCGACCAAAACTTAAAACCAAAGATTACAAAATACTAAATTAGTAAATCGTCGGATTTAGCAAGCATTTATGCCCTTAAAATGAGATCCAGTAAGCATTCATGGCCATAAAGTGAGATCCAGTAAGGATTCATGGCCATAAAGTGAGATCCAGTAAGCATTCATGGTCATAAATTGAGATCCAGTAACCATTCATGGCCATAAAATGAGATCCAGTAAGGATTTAAGACCATAAAATGAGTTCCAGTAAGCTTTCATGGCCATAAAGTGAGATCCAGTAAGCATTCATGGCCATAAAGTGAGATCCAGGAAACATTCATGGCCATAAAATGAGATCCAGTAAACATTCATGGCCATAAAGTAAGATCCAGTAAGCATTTATGGCCATAAAATGAGATCCAGTAAACATTCATGGCCATAAAGTTAGATCCAGTAAGCATTTATGGCCATAAAATGAGATCCAGTAAGAATTTATGGCCATAAAGTGAGATCCAGTAAGCATTCATGGCCATAAAGTGAGATCCAGAAAGCATTCATGGCCATAAAGTGAGATCCAGTAAGCATTCATGGCCATAAAGTGAGATCCAGTAAGCATTCATGGCCATAAAGTGAGATCCAGTAAGCATTCATGGCCATAAAATGAGATCCAGTAAGCATCCATGGCCATAAAGTAAGATCCAGTAAGCATTCATGGCCATAAAGTGAGATCCAGTAAGCATTCATGGCCATAAAGTGAGATCCAGTAAGCATTCATGGCCATAAAGTGAGATCCAGTAAGCATTCATGGCCATAAAGTAAGATCCAGTGAGCATTCATGGCCATAAAATGAGATCCAGTAAGCATTCATGGCCATAAAGTAAGATCCAGTAAGCATTCATGGCCATATAGTAAGATCCAGTAAGCATTCATGGCCATAAAGTAAGATCCAGTAAGCATTCATGACCATAAAGTGAGATCCAGAAAGCATTCATGGCCATAAAGTGAGATCCAGTAAGCATTCATGGCCATAAAGTAAGATCCAGTGAGCATTCATGGCCATAAAATGAGATCCAGTAAGCATTCATGGCCATAAAGTAAGATCCAGTAAGCATTCATGGCCATATAGTAAGATCCAGTAAGCATTCATGGCCATAAAGTAAGATCCAGTAAGCATTCATGACCATAAAGTGAGATCCAGAAAGCATTCATGGCCATAAAGTGAGATCCAGTAAGCATTCATGGCCATAAAGTCAGTTCCAGTAAGCATAAAGTGAGATCCAGTAACTATTTATGGCTATAAAATGAGATCCAGTAAGTATTTATAGCCATTTAATCATTCATTAATAAATTTTCATACAAAACTGTCTCTACGTAAAAAAATACGTATACGTAAAGAAAAATTTACGTAACGTAAAATTCTACGTTTTTCGGAAAAGTGTTATGCAATAATCGGCTATAATTTTTCAGTTTTTCGTTGATTTCTCCGGAACCGCTGCATGAATCATTACCAAAAGTTTCGTGGCACCTTATGAGCCCAATACACACATTTTGGTCCATATTTGAAGTCCTAACTCGCTTCCGTTTTCCCGGAATTTGGCCGACAAAAGTGCATGCAGTGCTAACATCAACAGTTTTTCGCGATTTTCTCGAAAACAATGCAACCAATTTTCACGGGGTTTGCGGCATTTTGTAGAGAATTCCAAGGCCTAACTTTTATGTAATTAGGGTATAAAGCGTAAAAATGCTTAATTTAAGAGAAAAACGCAAAAAACGGTTTTTGAGAGTGTAGTAAAAACAATATATTCACGCCGTGAAACGGTGTGAATATGAAAAGTAGGAGTAGAGATGACAAAAATGCATGAGAGATCAGGCCAAAAAAGAAGCGGATTTAGTGGTCTTTGAATTTTATTCTCATACTTTGGATAACATGTAGAATAGTTAAATGCTAGAGAAAGACAGCAAGAGCTCAAATATTTTCATTTAGGGTTTCTTGGATTTTTGAAAATCCATAAAATTTTAAACCTTTTTAAAAATTTTAAGAAATTTTTTTATACTTAAATTCAATATCATTTAATATCAACTTCACCTTAATTTTCGTTAAGTTTTCATCTTTAAAACAAACATTTACTTTTATTAAATATTATTCAAGTTGCACGAGGAGTATTTTAATACCTAGCGGATAAATAAATATTTATCATGCGAAAATTTCCTTGCTAAATATTCATTTGGGCTTGAACAATTAAAGATTTAAGGTGTGTACAGTCATAAAGATGATAGGAGAGATTAGGGATAAAAATTTTATTGACATTTATATTTCTATAAAAATTTGAAAATTTTTCATTAAATTTCTGAATATTTTTGACAACATTAAAGTTTCTGTTGCTATCACGTTTTAATGTTTGTCACTCATTGGGTTTGATTGAATCCAAGTTTCTAGTCCAATTTTCATTTAAGAAACTAAAGTTTATGTAAATTGTGTAATTGATAGCATTAACATTTACAGGACTTGAAAAGCTTTAATACTTTTGTTTGTCAGAAGGAAGTCTGAACAATTACAGCTTTAAGATTTATTCAGCTTTAATTGAATGACTACTTTTTATTACAACAGGATTAAATAAATGTCTGTAAAACTTTTCGACGCTACACAAATTTTATGCATTTTTTATTGGCACATACGGTGTTTATTAACCATAAAAGAATTAGCCATACTTCATTTATTGAAAGAAAATATACAACCGTCTTAAATTCAAGGAAACAATTTATTTTGAACTTTAATTCGAGACAATGAAAAAGACTGCTCATTATTGCACATAAAACATGCTTTGGTTCACAAGCAATTTTTTTTTATTCTTATCTCAAACTATTCAATTCGAATTGTACTAATTTTTCTGTTTTATTTTCAGTAGAGAACAATTAGTTCCATCTGACAAATTCTTTTATTCTGTTTTTTTTTTTTTCATATTCACATAAGTTGATGTTGCAAAACAACATGCTCTTTACAAGTCATTAGCTAAGATTGGTTGGAGATTGTTGGTCACTATGGGCTATGCAAAGTAAGCTTTAATCTACCAAGATACTTTTTGATGGCAATGAAGTTAAAGTTTCTTTGATAAATCCTATTTTTGTTAATTGGAGAGAATTGCCAATCTTATAAGTTCTTGCCATAAAATGCGTTATATTCACAACTTCTCATTACCACCTTCAATTCTTTCCATCACAACAAAACTTAACAATATGTAGTTTAACAAAAGCGCAACTTAATTCGAACAATTGCTCTCGATAGTGCATTGCACACAGACAAAACTAAGAGGAGCTTCACATCCCAACAATTTTACATTGTTGAAGAAAAGATCATTAAATTGAAATCACGACAATAATTGGTGATTGTTAGCAGAACGATTTATGTCGCTCCATCGCCTTAATTCCATTATGTGGTTAAAACATGATATCTATGAGCTTAAATTGTATTACATCAAAATGGATTCGAAAAACGGGGCATAAATATTTAATTAAATCTCTGTGAAATTAACTCAATTGCTTAATATTTAATTTAGTCAATACCTCCTCCTATAATATTTATTTATTTACATTGTATAAGGTGAATTTCAGTCACTTTTTTTGGTAAATATTTTTCATCTGTTTACAAATCGATCGCGGTCAAACAGTATTAAGAAAATTGAAATTGAAGTTGAAGCAATTGAAGCGTGCACAACGTTTAAAATAAAAAAGAGGCAGAGGCAAAGAGAGTGAGATGGATGAATACAAGTTACCGAAAATTGTCATGTTCATGCTCTGTCTCACAAGCGGTCTTTGATTTTGTTTGATTAAATGTTAAACATTTGATTGTTGTTTGATTGAAATTTTTTTACGGCTGTCAAGCTCGTTGGATTGAGAGATTTTGCAACAGACACTTGAGTGGATTTTTTTTTTCGTCTTTGTTTTGCTATTTTTTTCTCAAGTGGAATAAGAGTAGCGTGAAGATAATAAATTGAATTTTTTTCTTCTATTTACCGTAAAAAATAATTGAATTGATTTCTTAGTTCAATATTTGGTTAAAATTATTGGGGTCTTATTAGTGATTTTATGCACACTTCATGTGAGTGTTTGTTATTGAACCTTCAATTAAGTGGTCAGAGTTTATTTTGGAGGCTTTTTTGACACACATTTTTAATTAATTTTTTCGGTTCCTAGTCAACAAAACAGCATGACAAGCATGAAACTAAATTTCTGTGGGAACCTTGACCAACAGATTCACTCATGGGTGATCAAGTACAAAGGAGAGTGTCTTAATATTGCATTTCAAATATTTGAATTTAAATTTGATGTGGACTGAATTTAATTTTCCAAAATTTTTGAATAAAATGTTAAATGACTAAGTGCATATAAAGAGATAGAGTTAAGCCTAAAATCAAATTTAATCTCTTTTTGCTTCTCATCTTTTTGAGTTTCAACAAAAACTCATCTTAATATGTACCAAAAGCTGTCATGAAGTCCTCAGCCCTTATGTTTGCATATTCTCTATTCAAAACAATCCCCTCTTTTCAGCTTAAATAAAAATCTCTAGAAACAACAACATTACAAGATTTTTGTCTCTTACAATATGCACTTTCATACATAACAATCTAAAACAATCCATTAAGAAAAATCTTGCAGCAATTTTACGAAAACACGATTACAAGTGCTTTTCAAATAGAATCTCCAACATGTGAATTTTTCCTATGTCATTTTCAACTTTCGCTCTCGCTATTTGCTTCCAACATTTCTTTTCACTTAACCTTACATTCGCATTACTTCTATGCACTCGATCTGATAAGATGTTAACAATGACAAGTTTCCTTTTTTTTTTTTGTTTCAGCACTTTTGTTCTATGTTTAATTTTTTAACTCATTGAAAGTGAGAAAGAAAGAAAGTTTTTTGTGCTCAGATGTTTGTTCACATGTTCATGGAATATTAAGCACAAACAGTAATAGAACATGAAAAGAAAGTTTCAATTTTCTGACAAATAATTGTTCTGTGCATCACAATTGTTTGAATATCCAAACATGCACACAAAAAAAATTTATTTTCATTATCCTGACATCCAATCGAAGAAGCTTTTTATGTTTGTCAGCATAAAGGCATGTACTAGTTGAATTTACATCGACTAAAATATTTTCTGGCAATGAGCAAAAGAGGGAGATGCACACAAAAAATTCTTATGCCATTGTTTATTGAATGCAATTGACATAAAAGTAAAGAAGGGAAGCAAAAAGGATGAAAACTTCTTCTTTACATTCCATTTAATTCTGTTCGTTTATAGCTCGATTAAAGAGAAGAATATAATCGCGATTGATAAATTTTTTAATCAATTATAATTTTTCTTCTTTACTTTATGCCACAAACAAAAAATCTTTAAGTATGAGACAATATTAAGGTAGAACTCTTAGAGCGTATATTTTAAAGTAAAAGGTAAATTTCATTTTGCCATTTTCTTAGGTTAAGCCAAAATTTTGAAAAGGCGTCCCCCATTGTAAACTTATGAAAATCTCACACATGATTGTTATGAATAAAAACCTATTTAAATTATGATATGCGAATAAAAGTTATCATTTTAGTTAATCAGTGTCTACCAAGCAGACAATTGAGTGCCAACAACACAATTTCATGTGAGATAATGAGCCAAGAAAATATTTTTTCTTCATAAGATTATCAAGATGCGAAACAACATCGGATGACAATATATTTAGTGTATTGTAAATGTAGGGTGAGTTCAGTAATTTTATGAGACTTGTAAGTTTCTGTGAAATCTTGTAGTAATTGCATCAATTAACAAAAAAAGAAAGACAACAACACAAGAAAAGGAGAGAGAGAAAGAAATAAAGGAGACGAGATGCAAAAAATAATAATCGCTGATAGCATGCACAGAAACATACACATTTTACGATCTGACTGCGTCTTAAAAGTTTCCAATTACCCATTCCCAAGAGATTCAGACATAAAAAACAATTCCAGCAGACAAAAGATGAGAAGAATGGGGAGACAGAATGAGATAGAGAGAAAAAGTGCAGCACATGTAATATAAAGTGGCATATCAGATTGCAAACAGGCACTTTTTATGTCGTATGTACAAACTTAAATCTTATAAGCACAGCGAATAAAAAAAAGCAGCAGAAGAAGAAGGTCTCATTATTGAAATGAGGATGAAAAAATTTATTTCCATTGTTGGATTATTGACTAATCTAATTTTTTTGGTATAAGTTGAGGCTACAAATACTGTAAAGATTGAGGAACTGAAGGGTCATATTAGCCTCTTGGCTCAGTGGTTTATTAGCTCCTTGGGTTGAAAGCTTGTAGATATTTTTGTTACTCTTGTAGCTCATTAAAAATCTGCAATTTTATGTTCAAAAACATAAAATCAGCAATTTGCTACCAAGATGGACATAAAAATGCGCCTCAACTACACAATATTCAAATTTTTTTTATCATCGACTTAGTCACAAATTTTAAAAGCATTATCTCATCTCAGATACTGATTTAAGTTCTCCATTTTTATTATTTTGAAGAATGTATACAAAAATTGGGTCCCTCTTTGTATTATTCGGATGAATTTCATCTTGCAAAAAAAAAACAATTTCGATAGAAAAATCTTCAAAATAATAAAAAGAAGGAACAAGAGACGACAATGATGATTGTTTTTATTCACACACAAAAAAAACCAATAAAATAATCGATTCTTATTATCTTGAGCAGTTAATCTTTAAATGGGAAGCAGCAGTATCAGTTAACGTAGAGAGGGATATAATGCTATTTTGGAATTGAATGAAATGAAAAGCGATTTAGCTGTGGTGTCATCGTAAAAAAATCTAAAGTGTAATTTCGGTAATAAAAAAAGATTTCTCTTCTTGAAAGAGAGACAAAAAATGATAATGATGAAAATTTTTACTTAGATTTCTATCAGCATGCCAAGTCTTCATGACATCGTCAATTCGGAGAAGGATGCAGATGGTTTCAAATAATTTCAATTTTGTGAGCTTAAGGTTCATCTTGCTTAAAATGCTTTTGCATTGATTGAGATTTGAACATCTCTTCATGTTAGTCTCAAAATATATTTGTGAAAAGTTTTAAATTCGATGCTTTTGTTAAAGTTTTATGTCGATATGCAAAAGTTGGGTCTATGCTTAAAAAAACTTTAAATTCTGCCATTTGTGTACAATAGAGCATTAAGTTCAAAATATTCCCAGTTGTGAAATTTATTAAGTCTAATTGAATGTTTACAACACATTCCAAAGAAGCTTATCTTCAATCTCACATCATCACGTTTCTAGAGCAATTTCTAATTACTAAGACTCATATTTTCCCATACATATTTTATTGTGAAAATTTTCATCTAAATTCCATAAAGAATTTTAATTCATTAACTCCTTCTAAGCTGCCAAGCAATGCAAAATGAGATTAAATACTGTTATCGGACAGTATCATGGGAAAAAAGTTTAATTTTTGTTGATTTTAGCAACATTTATTAGATTAGCATGCTTAACGAAAAATTTCTTTTCGGCCTTCAATAAATATTTGTAGCAACAAAAAAGAAATATTTTCTCCTGTTTTCTCTTTCAATTTTTCGTTCCCAGAACAGTATTAGATTAATCTTCTTAAGCTAATTTAATTTAGCGTTTAAATCCTAAATCATCGTAATCTGTTTTGAGAAAGGCTAGAACAACATAGTCAAATAACTAAATGAATGGTTGAGAAAAAAACCAACAGAAACCTCGTCCATTAATTAATGAATTATTTCTGGCATCTTTTTTTTCTCCACTTTTTCCTTCATCAGATTTTTCTTTATGTTTTACAAGCATTAATTTCTTCTTCGTATATGCTTTCTTATCTTTGAGAATGCAAATTAATGAAATTTTCTGTATGTACGAGAGATTTTCCATGATGTAGTCTCTTTACTTTGTCTGTTTGTACTCTTTTTAATTGAATAAATTGTGAAAAGATGTAAGTTTCACAAATGGATGCATTTATCAATTAACTTTTTATTTTTAATAGCTCATCTTTCAAAAGGAAATGCTAGGGTGGCAATGGACTGTTGGAAATTTTACAAGTGCTTAAAATTTAAGCTAAAAACTTTTTCAATATAATCACTAACCCAAGACTTAATCTTAAATGCGTTTTATTAACTAACTTATCTACTATAGCTCCAACATAAGACCTTTTTTCGGGCAAAGTTTCTCCATTCTTTATTTTCACTTATTTATTTCTTTTCTCAATACTATCATCAATTTTTTTACATTGGGATTGTGCAGAGGAGAAAGAACGCGCGCGCGGAACAGAAGAAAAGATTTGTTTTTTTTATCTCATAATTAACATCTTTTTAATCAGCATTTGAGAATTTATATTTGTGAGATGTCGATGGGAATTGAGATTTGTATAAAAATTTTATTTTATTCTTGTCTCATAAGTCCTACAGAAGCTTAACAGTTAATTTTTGTAAAACATGAAACATTTGATGTTTTCTGTTAATTTATTTAATATTCGTCCATAATTCTTTCTTTTCTCATCGAATTGATTGCTTTCGTTGCTGAGAATTATTTTTCTTTTTTTTGGGGACCTTTTTCTTGATCATCTTGTAGTTTAATTGTGTCTATATATTTATTAAATTGGAAGTTTATGTGTGTGCTAAGAGAATAAATTTTATTTGGTGTCGAGTCTTGGGGCTATTAATTAAGTATTGACTTGAGAATCATGGAAAATTGGAGATGAAGATCAAGATGAAGGTAGATAAATATTGTTTCCTACTGAGAAAAGGTTTGTTACTGAATAGAATCTAATTCTACTTGACTTCTTTGAATTGCTTGCAATGTTTTGGAATTTTGGATTCCCTTTCAAAATTCATTACACAATTCTCATCAGCCAAAAAAAAAAACTTGTTCAAAAATATCATTTGTATTCAATCTGAACACAATAAGTGATACCTGTCGTAATTTTTCCACGAGACGTTTGCCTCAAATCAAGATTATGAAGCATTTCATAATCTCATTAATAACTGAATTTAACATGCATTACTGCGCAAGTAACCAAAAATAATTTACATAAGACAAAAAGGTAATCATGCATTAACATGACAATATCAGCAGCATCCGAAAAAGATCTTCAATTACCAAAATCCCAAATGAGCATCGCATCATTATCAGCAATCATCATTTACCTTTCCTTATTTTAATAAATTTTCGTAAAAAATTAATGTTGTGAAATTAAACACCTTAATTTACTATCGAATTAATAAAATGTAAGTTTTTCTTGAAAACAAAATGAAAATAAGTCGATGCGTTCGATGGCCTCTGACTGAGCATATTCATTGAAATCTGAGTTGACCGTCATCATCACCATCATCATTATTGATATTATTGTTTTAACGACGAAGAATAACAAGATGAGAATTTTTTTTAAAAAAAAAAAAAATGATAATGTCACTTGAGTGACAAGATGTAGGGGATACAACGGGATTTAATGCTGAGTGAGATTAATAATCCATGAATTTTTGAATAATCACCAAAAATTGGAAAGATTGATGCATAAAATCATCTTTCGAATAGTAATACAATTAGGTTCAGCGATAGTGTCTACTTGGGACACTAGAGAATTTATTGAATGTTACAGACAATAAGACAATTTGAAAAACTAAATAAATACAAAATTCAAAGTTATTATTCATCATCTTTCTTGTTTAAAAACTAATTTTCCAAATATTCTGTTGTACACCCTACCTAAAAACAGTCAAGAAAGTAGACTCGATGACAAATCATATAAAATGTCAAAAACAATCTGCTAGAATAAACAATTTAATAAGAGACGAGAACCAGTTCCAATCAAAATACAAGTCAAGCGCAGAGAAAATAAAAACTCGAATGAAAGAAGCAGAATAAGAAGAGTTGAATATAATGTGAGAGTCATCAGAATGCGCACAAAAACGGGTGAAAGAAAAAAATCTAATTTTTAATAATTATCGTTTATGATTCTTCACTTTTATTCAATTCTTTCATTCGCCTCTTTTACATGTCAACATCTTGAGAAACTGGTTTCTCTTGTGTCTCGTCTCTTTTTTCGGTTGAACAGCTCGGGACGCGCTTCATTAATTTTCTGGGTATAAAAATATATAAAACTTGCGCGTGTTTTTGTTTGAATTTTTAAATTATTTAGATTTTTAGATTTTTTTTTTTTCATGAAAGAAAGAAAGAAAAAAAGAAGTAAATTTGGAGACTTGTGAGAAAAAAATTCATGATGATAATTTCGAGAGAGAAATCCAGACATGTGTGTGCATATTAAATTTTAAGAGATCATAATTTTGAAGATCAGTGATTGATAATGATTATAAAAGCTTAAACTTGAATTTGTCAAATATGCATAAAGGAACATAAAAATTGTGTTTTTGCATAAAAAATTTTTATAGCCTCAAGCTGGGTTATTAATGTGGCAATTATGTATAAAAATTTTTGATTTTATCTAAAAAATTTGATAAAACTGTTTTCGGTAGTTTTTTTCATTGAAAGAGTTTGTTTTAAAAATTTAGCATGATTGTTATCTTTGTCAATGATCTAAACGTTTCAAATTAGTTATGGTCTATCATTTGCATTGATTTTAATGTTTTTGATGGAGTTGAACTGATTTGCTTGAAGTTAACTTGAAGACCGCAGAGAGGGGATTTAAATTTGTGAATTGATTGCTAAGCAAGTGTTAAGGTCACATCAAAGTTTATTAAATCTTTTGGGCCCTCAATTAACCTGAAATTGAGCAAAAAATAGCTTAATTAAACAGCAAATGCTTCTGAAATAAATTAATAATGATCAAGTAGCAGTAATTTTATCTTTAAGGTAAATTATGCATAACAAAACATGACATATACTGTAATAAATAAATGTCAATCATCGCTTCAATTTTGCACCTTCATTCATTTCAAACGCGCTTCAAATGCTCACCTTTAACCATCCACACATTCATTCGAGTAGCTAATAACTTTTAATTTATTTGAACATGTACATCGTCATGACTTCAGGATGTCACAGAATGTTAATTAAATGCGAAAAAAATTATCCATAATCAAAATAATTTGATCAATTCATAATGAGCATGAGAAGCAAGAAACTGAATGTTACATAACACATCGATTCATAGCGCGTAAATTTAATCTCATACTTAT
The DNA here is from genome assembly GCA_026123125.1 of Chironomus striatipennis. Classification (NCBI taxonomy): domain Eukaryota; kingdom Metazoa; phylum Arthropoda; class Insecta; order Diptera; family Chironomidae; genus Chironomus; species Chironomus striatipennis. The sequence goes on along the minus strand of CM047394.1, from coordinate 20,250,809 downwards.
TACGAGCATTTATTCATTGAGCCACACACTGCATATAATAATTGTAAGACAAACGGCAACAGCAGTAACAGCGATCAATTTGTGTCAGATGTCGGATTAACATATTTTTCATGTATATCTCTTTTTTACATTCAATTGTCTTTTTATTCTGCGGTTGCATTTGTGTGTCTGCATTATTGGAACTAAGAAACAACAAAATTCTTCAAATGAAATCAGCATGAATTGGCAACACTAATCGCATTTTTAAAATTTTAACAAAACAACAAAAACTTCTCTACACATTCATTGTGTGTTCATGCCATGAGAGACGTTGATTCACGATTGAATTACTTAAAATGATCAAACGTTATGACCTTCACTTAATAAATTGTGGCAAAACAGAGATGAAAAAAAATTCACAAGCCAACAATGAGGTATAAAAGTCTAAAAAAGGTATTTAATGCTTTAATACAGGCACAGCATGGCGAAATGTTTAATTTTTTAATGAAAATTTTTTTATGCAGCACAAGTGCCTGCATTGACGTTGCACGAGGAGATGGAGGAAATATGATAAACCCAGAAGATGAACTTTATATGCCTAAAATTCTGCAAGTAAACATCTTTTTTTGACAAATGATCAGTGATGTTGGTAGGTAAGGACAGGAATGTTGTAAGAAGTTTGTCAGATTTAGGATGATTTGTGTGTCTGATATGCGGGAATCTGGAGAATGTGTTGCGTTGGTTTGGGTTTTGTTATTCACTCGTTAAGATGCTTCTTTGACATTTGAAATATAGCTACATTTTAATACCATTCATAAGCTGAAAATTAACCTTATTACCTCCGAATTGGCTTTATTAACCTCAATTTTAATTCTTTCCTCGAATTACACATCAAAATCTCTTCAAGGATTCTACTGACTTATTCACATTTATCTTTCACAATTTTTTTGGTTACTCAAAATGACATTATGACTGAAAGGAGAAGAAACGACACAATTGGTAATTTGGCGGTTTAGTGTCTAACATCCATTTCGATCTTATTATAATATAAAATGACACTTCAATTTTTTCTTTACTTCTTTTTTGTTGTTGTCTGTTTGTGGCTTATCCAACGATGAACAAAAGAATTGAGAATAGCATAAGAGAGCGAACACCAATTGTGTTGCATATTTTTTCCATTATTTGTGTGGTTTTCCAAATTATATCATTAAGCCACATGTAGGGATGTCAAATTGAGTGGAATATTCAATTTTATGTAAAAATCTGCTGGGTCGATAGTGTTAATAATAATCTGGCTAAATGGATTGACTAGTTCATGTGGATTTTGTCTCGGGCTGGAATTTCAATTTTGGTTAAAATATTCTGGTTTTTAAAACTCCAAAATGACTTATTATGAAAAATTTGGATCAAATCAGCCCTTTAAATCACCTAATCTGTTTATAATTTCAATTGAAAATTATTTAAATTTTTTACCCAAAAATTCAATTTAAAAGCTTTGCTTTCCTTATCCCCAACTCAATTGATATCCCTAATCACATCTCCATTGAAAAACACCACAAAAAGAGCAGAATATGAAATTTTACTTTATTTGATGATGCCACCAATTTTCATCTTTTAGTAAACTTTTTGTTCCTTCTCCTTATCCATTTGTGTGAATGTCAATTTGGAACGAAGGAAAAAACTTTTTATGACTCATCTCAATGAATTTTTTTGCTATGTATTGCGCTTAACCACCGACCAAAAAATTCAATTTTGTCTTACTCGAAAAAAATGCTCAAAATATGTTAATTTTCTATTATTAAAAGGCGAAAAGTTGGATAATAACAAAAATGTGGTGTCTCATTTAGTTGTTTACTTTATGATTTTATGTTCTGCTCATGAAATGGAAATTGAAAGATAGAAGTGGGTCAGGTGGTGGAGTTTTGTTGTCTTTTCTATATCTCATTATTGTGAAGTACAAAAAACTTTTAAAATTTCTCAAAACGAATTAAGGAAATTAAATGAGATTTTTTGTTTGTTTGACAACAGTAGAAAAGTCATTATGGGCTGGGTTTAAAAAATAAGACAATTTAATTAAGGCATGAATGATAAAACCAACATGCCCGTATGCTCTAAAACATTTCATCTCTTTTTTATCTTCTACATGCTGGAAGACATTTGAAAATGAATGGATTTGCTATTAGGTCAAAAACTAAAGTTATAATATTTGTGATTAATGCGCATTTTTTCAACATTATGGATCTAATATATTTTTTGAATCTCTATTCATATACCTAAACTGACCATTCATAGTCACTAAATCCTTCAAAACTGCACATATAAATTAATTTTGTTAGTCTTTCGACCATTCAAACTACTTATTAATTTTTTTGAGTACGCAAATCTATAATTACGGCAAATGTCGAGTACCAAGCACAACATGGCCTAATTGCAAAACATGCAGTATACAATGGAACAAAGCGAATCTATGATGGGTCTTAAGATACATAACAGCAAGTTGTACGCTATACCTCTTTGTTGTCTATGATGTTAATCGCTTACATTATACCAAGTAAAAGACTCTAAGCACATCTCAACGATACCTTCACCAAGTAAGCGGAGTTGAAAGAGAAGTTTTGTGTGCTGTATTATTAAAAGAAATATTCATATTCATTTAAAGGAAGGCGGGAATCTCTTTTTCTTTTGTACAACTTACAACTCTATAATTCAATGGATATTATAATCTCTCTCACGTTTGTCGATGAATAGTATACTAAAATTGGAGATTGCGGGTACAAAAATGTGAAGAAGAATCCTCTTTAGTTTGGTCAATAAAACCAAAAATTGTAATTTATTTATAGCAATATGATAATTCCTAAAGGAAATTAAATTTCGATATGGATTAATAAATTTTAGGTTTAAGTAAGGAAATTATCGATATAATGATCGAAAGCGAACTTTTTGAATGCTGTAGGAACGACTTTAGTGACTACAAACTTGGTGATAATCAATAAAATTAAGCAGATGATCAGAATCTCGAATCCATTCTATTTTTCGACCTTCATCCAGTAAATTGAGTCAAAAGTTCCACCAGCAAAAATATTTTGCAACATTTTAAACAAAACAATAAAATCAACAAAAGTATTGCAACCTTGTTGCCATTATTACCTTTAAAACATTCAATTCCATCCATTCACTTGTCCAACGAAGCCATTCTTGTGTCATCAGGTGGTTCCACTAATTGACAAATACAATAAATTGACCATTTTGGATCAGTTTATGGGAAAAAATAATAAAAATTTATTTTATAATAATTAACTAATTTTAGCATTCCATTCAAGGAATTTTCTGTATCAATAACGAATGACTTAAATGACTTCAACAAACAGAAGAAAAAAGAATTGAAACATAAAAATAATTTTTATGACAAATTTCCATAATGCAAATGTCTGTTTGTGAAGAAGTCGCACTTCGTCTTGTTGTTTCTTCTTTGAGGAAGCAAGAGATCGGCCTACAACAAATTTGGACAACAAATCGAAAATTAAAATTAATTTACACCTGCGGACCAGCTCATCTTTATTCTGCCACAACTTTCTTTCTTCTTCTTTCCTTCACCGACTTTTTTTTATTTTTATATTTCTCTCTGCAAAATTTTATTACGATAAAAAAATCATTTTTAGGAGTAAAACAAGACAGAATCTGTAAGAAAAGAACGAAGAGAAGAGAAAAATGAAGGAAAGAAAAATTTGTTTTTGTGTCATCGTTAATTAGAAATTGATATCTGTGCTCACCCATTCAGATTTCAGATTTGTTATTTTCTCAAGAAGATATGGAAGGCCCCAGGGGAGAATCGGAATAATATGAAGAAGATAAATGTCATTAAGAAATGAAATAAAAAATCTTCAAAGTAATGAAAGAAAGTTGACTGCTTAAAGTTGGTTTGTGTTTTACTGCAATTCATTGAATATGACGCTTTTTTGAGATAAATATTAATTTTTAAGTTAATTAATTGGACATAAAATATGATCGCAACAACCATTTATTTTTTTTTTCTAGTTTTCTGCAAAATTTTCAACAAAAGTTTTAGAAAAGTTTTAGTTTGATAAGAATTAACCCGAAAGGCACAAGTCGGATAATCGAGATGAAATCCGGCACCAAGCTGGCATGAAACCAATACCACTCCGGCTTAAATTGTATGCCAGCTTAGTGCTGGCCTCACTCCGGCTTGGTGCCAGATTTCATCTCGATTATCCGATCTGTGACTTTCGGGTAAGATACAAGTGCTAGTAAAAAAAAAATATTTAAAAGTCGTCAATTAGTTCTTTCTTAAAAACAATTCCACATTCAAAAACCATATTTAAGGTAAGTGTTCAAATAAATATCAAATTATGAATATTCAATAAACAAATTTCCTAATATAACCCAAAATGACTATTAAACTACCTCCTACGAGTGTAAAATAAATATCTATAAATATATTCCCATAACTCAAAACATTGCCTCCAGAATGCTCAATCATTAAAATAAGAAAATCACTTCTGTTGCTGTATTGCAGTATACACCTTTTCTCATCTTTATGTTAATTCCAATTCCACATAGATTTTTGGTCACATCATCAGCTAGTTTGTTTTTCAACTCATTTCCATTTTAATCTCACGATTGGTGTTGTCTGGAAAAAAATAATTAAATTATGCTTATAAAAAATGCAAGGAATGACTCAAAACCCTTGACTTGAGGATGAAAAAAAAGTTGTAAGGGATATTCGTGTTCGTGATGGTAATAATAATCCATAATTTGCATATCCACAGCATTTCGATTTACTTCCTCTCGTCTCTTTCATCCCAATTCATTTCCAATGATAATAAAAATTCCATTTCAATATTCTAATTACCATCACATCGTTGAGTGCTGACAAATGAAATCTTTCATAAATTCCAAGTGGTTGTTGCACTTCATTAGCAGTCTCTGCTTCTATTTTGGGAACAGCATCACTTTCATAGATTTTCATTTTAGAAATTTGATATTTGTGGGGAATCATTAACAGTCATTTATGAATATTGAAAGGCATGTAAATTCCATCAGCTATGGCATCTTCTTGACTTTTTTTTTAAAACTTCTTATTCCGAAATGACTTTAGTTGGGATGATGAGATCTCATGTGAGGCCTTCACCGCGGAATATAATTGCAGGAAGCAGTCAATTATGTTATGAAAATAAAAGACCTGCAATGATTTTTTAGCGGATTTTTAAAGGGGGAAATTTGATTTGTTTATTCAGTTTAAGTGGCTGTCATTAATAGCTTAAGCTATGGGTGATGGGGAGTCATTTACTTTAATGATAGATGGGGTATTGAATTTTATTTTGAATTAAGTATTCTATGCCTTTTCATGATTTTTTCTTGAAATTAGTCTAATTTTATAACAAGCTTGTTGCATAGTTTGACAATATTTTGCATCAAATAAATTCGCCTCATACTCAACTTTTTCAAAAGTTTACAAACTTGACGTCTTCTTAATTCAATTTTTCGGCTATTTCTTTACCAAACTTAATAATTCTTTTCATTTCTTTGAACACATCACAATGGAAATTTGATAGATCCATCAGAAAGCTCAAGGCTCCTACATACCAAAAGATAATTAAATTTAGACACTAACTCGTTCATCTCAGTTCATTGTGTGTCTATATAATTTGTGTGGACTATATGTGGTTTCATCATCCATGCGAGTGTGTCTTTTCATCTTTCCATTGTTGTAATTCATTCAAAATCTCAACTTTGCGTGACTTCTCATCATGTGAAGTTAGAAAAGACATTTCTTTTTATTTTCATTACTATTTCATTTGCGCCATTCAGACGTTAATTTTTTTTTCTTCTTCTTCTTTTTCTTATGTTTTGACTCATCTCATGTCTAATTAAGTGAATAGAAAGAAAATTTCACTTTTCTCATAAAACAATTGTGAATGTTTTTAATGGGATATGTTGATGGCTTCTGTAACATACAATCATAATAAGAACAGTTTTAATGGAATTTGCCAATGCGGGGTGGGCTTGGAAGGATTATTGAGATGTACTTTTGATTGAATTTCAAGCTAGAAAATTTTTATAAGTTTCTAAAGTTCTGTTCATTTTTTGAATTAGGTACTTAAGAATTATTTTGATATGATTGTTCTAAAATTAGAAAAAAGAGTTTTCAATTTTTTTAACAAAAAATCCACAATTAATTACAGAAAATCGCAATCTATCAATAAATAGAATCTTTTCAGTTGACCAACTTTTGTTAAAATATTCATCCAAAACACAAACTTTTTCTCTTCTTCATCTCCTTTACTAATTAATAATTGATCTTGTTGATTTGATTAGAAACCTGAAATTCTCAGATTTCTCTTCTCTTCTTCAGAATCTCTATGCCAACTTTAATTTCATTGTTACACAATCCACTTTGCATTATTAATTTTATACAACTGACACTCAGCATTCAGAAAACAAAGATCATTTTCTAATGAATCCATCGCAATAAACTGCCTTTTAATGACTTCTTCTTACCATTTTTTTTATTCATTCATTCAACTCAGTATGCCTACATCCCATCTTTCTTTATTCATTATTGTTAGCATATATCACATGTCAATTTGCAAACAATGTATACATCGAGTTGAATATCAAGGTGCTCATCAACTTACAATAAAAAAATGTCATGAGTCAAAATTAATCAAAGAATTTGAGGGGGACTTTGGTAATGGCTAAGAAATTAAAAGCTATTATTTTTATGGGAGGATTGGTTGAATTTTATTTTTGGTGACTTAAATAAGAAGAAGGCGACTCAATTTCTATTGCTCTTTTGGAATATTTCGCTAATCGTATTAACGTGTTAAAAAATTGGACAAATGATAAAAATGTAATGTCGTTGAGATGAAGAAATGAGAAATAAAACGAGAGAGAAGAAAATGAGAACTCGAGGGAAATAAAATCCGGGATTATTCAATTAACAGTCAGCAGTAGAATGGAAAATACATTTTTGGTGTTTGAGTATTGGTCATCTTTTGAGCGCTTTTTTAGAATTTTCTATAGTTCCTAAATTTCTCTAAAACTTAAACTGAAGAAAAACTGAATGAATCTAAAAACGTTAACCAATCTGCTGTTTTTTTAAAACAATTTTCTCAAATAAATAAATACAAAAAATCGCATAGACCCGCATAAGAATAAAAAAATGAAATGTTCACGGCAGTGATACAAAAGAACAAGAAGCGGCAGAGTAATATCCAATTGATGCTTTTTAATTCCCATTCTGTGATCAATGTTTGGAGAAGGGAATTAAAGCACAAAAATAAAACACAAAATGGTATAGGGAATGAAAAAATAGAATAGCAATGTCATATAACTGTCGGTATTGAGTTGAGAGCAACAGCAGCCAAGAAAAAAAAATAAATATATATTTATTCAATTTTAATGACTAGCACGATCAGATCATAAAGGAGAGACGAAGAAAAAAAGAAAAACATTGAACGAATGAAGAATGTATAAGAAGTGAAAGAAGCTAAAAGTATATGAGCGAATAAGAAAAATTGGAAAAAGTTTTGTAATTAAGAAATATTCCCTTTGAATAATAACAACATGCTATGCGATAAAAAGGAAATGTTTTAATAGCAAATGAGGAAAAAATGTGATACAGTTGAGACGGAAAATGAGGGAGAAAAATAAAACATTTCATGTCACTAAGAAAAATCCTTTAAAGAGTCAAACGGCTTTTGAGAAAATTTGTTGTGAGAATGACTAGTGATGAAAAAATGAGAATGGGTGTATGGTAGAAAAACTTTAAGGTTTGCAATAATCTTAATGAAAAGTAAATTTAAAACAGATTTAAGCTTCAGGATTCTTCATAAAAAATTAGGTTTTGAAAATTTTATGAATTTTTAAAAACTTAAGCTCCTGATTGATAATCTCAAGAATTTTTGTTCTAAAAATTAAAAACTGTAAAAAACCATATTATAATCAAGCATATACAAAATATTTTTTTAAATTACCGCAAATCACTTAACATCTCCTAAAATGGACACTTATCCATTAAAAAAAATTTCCCCTCAGTGTAAAATAAGGAAGTATCTCAGTTTCACCAACTTATTTAAGTTTTTTTTCTCATCCATTCTCATTTTCATTTTCTTCAATTTTCTTTCTCGACAGTCTTAATCTCGTTTTGCATTCAATATTATTATGAACATTGAGACGACTTTGAGTAAAAAAAGAGAAAAAGGAATGAAAGAAAAGTGGAAAGTTTTTCCTTACTGATATTGAAGATTTCATTATGCTGAAAGCTCCTTGTGGCATTTTTATTTTTCCACAATTCTTACTCACTCCTTGATTCCTTCATTCTTTTTTTTCCTCTTGGCTTTTACCAATGCCGCAAAACTATATTCGAGGGTGGGAATGGAAGAAAGAAAAAATAAGTAGAAAAATATTAATGTCACAAATAATTTCATCTGCTAGAAATGTTTCTTGAAATTTTATCTTGATTTTTTGTGACTGCTGTTTAAGTAATCAGAAACGTTTGCAGGATTGGTATGACATCAAGGTTGTAATGACCTTTAATGGTTTTTATTTTAAGATTTTCTAAGAAGCTGCAATTTTTCAGCTTGTGCAAACATTTATAAGGAAAGAATCCTAAAAATAATTAAATGCGTCTAACTCATTCCTGAATATAATCAATTTCAGACTTTCTTACGTCCTTCTTTTCTTTTTTTAAACTTTGTGTTTGTTTCACTCATTCTTTGTGCAATAAAATGTGACATGATAATTTCTTGCTCTATTTCAATTTTTTCTCTCCTACTTTTCATTTGTTTTATTCTTATTATGCTGAAGAAAAATTCATGATACAAAATTATAAGGGGTATATTTTCTGCCATGAACTTGGCTTATTAAATTTTTAAATTGTTTTTATGTCTTTTTATGCAGGGATTTTCATTAAGAATAGAATGTTAAGGAGAAAATTGCAGTGAAGATAGTTGCGGTTAGGCTTTCTCGAAATCCCGGTCCCGGGTTTTTCGGGACCAAAATCAAAAAATTAAAACTGTTTTAGTGTGAACGATCTAAGTTTTTTGAAAAAAATTTTAAATTTAATTTGTTTAGTATTAAGATTATAATCATTTAAACACAAAAAAAATTGAAAATCTTTCATTAATGCTCAAGATATTTAAGTTTTAATTTTGGTCCCGGTCCCGGAAATTTTCCAAAACCGGGATTTTGAGAAAGCCTAGTTGCGGTATATTTTATTAGATTGGAGATGCAGATAGAATTTTAGAAAAATTTTCATTGTGGATTTTAAGAATGTCACTTTGTGTATAAATAAAAAATGTTTAATGCCTTGGAACTAATTTAAATTTGAAACATTTTTATTAATTGGACGGTACTAAAATTATGAATCTACATTATTAACATAAATTTTCCTGCTTCTATGCAATGTTGCAAATAATGATAAAACTATTTTGAAATGTTTTAATAAATAAAAAATTCGTCTTCTCACATTCTCTATTTTTGCGAAGTTCAATCAAATTTTGTTATACAATTTCGCCAAATATTAATTTTTCGACATTCCGATGAAAGGAGAAAAAAATCATATTCACACCATTTTTTAATTGCAAGTGAATAAATTTCATTAGATTTTACATCAAAATGATTTCAAGCTTTATATTTACAATAATGACTTAAACTAAAAATGACATTTTCATATCGCAAGCTTTAGGATAAATCAAAAACTTTACACTTCAAATGAGTTCAAATGAACATCATCATGTGATACATCATCATGTACACAGGAATCTTTAATATTTTTTATATTGATCATGTGTTTACTACTAATTTCAGGTGTTTGAACACAATTATCAGAGGTCGTGACAGTTTTTGAATTTTTAACTCGAAAACAATTTTGTGATGAGTTTATAGATTCTCCTTTTTTGTATGCCATGTTCTGGTGTGGGTTTCTAGAGTATACCCTAGAAACGCAGCCCTGTTTTGCAGGCCATATTTTTGCATATTTTTTGTATTTTCTGCTTTTAAAAGTCTTCAATATATTATGAAGTTGAAAATTTAAAAACTCAAGTATAAAACTTAGAAAAGAAAGACAACAAGTTGCAATCCAAATATTGAATCCAAATGCTAAATCATTTAAATTAAGAACATTTGGAGGTATTTTTTCCTTTTTGATAAAAGTCTTTTCATTTGCCAAAGATTCCATTAAGTGCTTAATGATTCCTGTGTCTATGAGATTATTAATTGTGAGATCAATCATTCTAAAATAAAATGATGATTGAAACATTGAAAGAGTTCCAAATCCAACATAAAAAGTATGTTCATCAAGTCTATTCCAATTATCATGTATTTTATAATGTTGCATAATTTTTGCTTGAATATAATCCGAAATATGTAAAGCTCGTTTAGCAGTATCATTCCTTGACATTTTCAAATATGTCTCAAGAAAATCATTAATATCTATGCTTTGAATTTGTGGCCTAAAAAATATTTTTGGAAACATAGTCATTAAATATTTCTTTCATTTATTAAATGTGTGTTATTACCATTTATGCATTTCTTCTTTAATCAACACATAAAATAAATCTATATCTGTAGTGTAAATGGTGTAATTTCTATCAACAAGATCTTGAATTGTTTTTGGTGGTGGACGTGTTGGTGTACTGGTCAAGAATTCAAACATTTTACTTTGAAAACAAGTCCGAAATATTAAACAGAAATAGATAAAGTATACAAAAATTTGACGTGAGAAGTTACCATCAGGCATTCGTGTTTGAGAAATACCAAAGAATATGCTGATCAAGTTGATTGTTGGTGTTTTAACTTTCAAACCATAAATGACATTTTGTACAATTCCTGATAAATTATTAATTATCAATATTGAAACTAATGCTACCAAAAATGTCACCATCAATAATATCCATGTAGGAATATCAAACGGTAGAAGTAATTTTTCGTAAGGTGTATAAGCTTCACCAGGGGTCACTAGGAAATATTGTTTATACTGAAAAATTGGATTTGTGGATCGAATTCCTGTAGCTTTCAAAGTTGTTCTGATGTCAGTTAATTGAATAATTACATTTGGTATTTTAAATGATCCATTAATTAAAATTAAATTGGTTTCTTTCAAATTGTAATTATTAAGAATATTAACATCGATATTTCTTGAAATTGGCTGATATTCATCCAAAAAATTGTATTTTTTTGATGCAATTTGGAAAATTTTTGGAACAATTCCTTCAACCGAGAAGCTTTTCTTATCTTTAGAAATTTTTGCGTGATTCCAAAGAATTCCATCTAAAGCTAAGCTTATATCTGGTACAGCCAAAACTAGCTTGCATCCTAAATAGTTGAGAAATTTTTCATAGTGCTTAAGAGGTTGATTCCATCTAGCGGATGTTTTATTGTAAAAATTAAGATAATTAAGATCTTGAAAATTACAAGCAAAATGTGCAAACCATTCATATGTTGCTAAAACTATTTTATATTTATAGTTAATAATGAAAAATATAAAATCAACAGCAGACTCTGAACAATCTTTTAAAATATATCTATCGGTAATGCTATTCATACTTGAAATTGATAAACGATTAAAATAAAGGAAAATATTTAAAGGCTTATTACTATCACGATAAGACTGAAATTTTTTTAGAAATTTTTTCAGATCTATTGATCCATCGTATAAAATTAAAACTGCAGAGTTTATCACAATTCTTTTTGGAAATCGTCCTTTATGCATATAAAATCTGTAGGCAAAACTTTCATTATGACTTTTCATTGTATTAATTAAAGCATCTTCAGAGTTCATAGCCAGACTATTTTCAAAATAAATCACTAGTATATTTCCCTCTTTTTCACTAAAAAATATATTAAAAATATCTGTAAATACATTTTGAAGGAACGTTGTTTCCTTGATTTGAAGCGTATTTTCAACCTTTGTCGTTAAATTTAGGTAGAGATAAACTTCCGTTGCTGTTAATATTATTAAACACAAGAATAAATAAATGAAGCTCATTTATTCGCTTTTAAGTGACAAGTCACTCTGAAGTTGGAAAATATAATAAACAAAAAAGGTAGCTACTACTCAAAATAATGAATAAATAAAACTACTTATTTTTTCAAACAAAATATTAACAAGATTTCTTGATGTTGATTCATTTAATTTACATTTAATTGGTTTCACATTTAAAGTTAATTATTAATATGTTTTTTGTTTATTTTCTCTACTACTCAAAAATATAATTGTCTGCGTATGGTGTGAATGATCTGATAAAGTGTGATTTACTTTTTTACAATTTTTTTTATTTTTTAATTTATTTTCTATGTTCTGACTCCCCATTTTTTTCATAGTACAGTGAGCATTATGTTGTGAAAAATATGTTCATTTTTGACAATGTCCATTTTCATTCAATTTTCTTTTTATGTCCCCTTTTCTGTTCACAATTTTTTGTTACGGAAAAAATCGCCAAAGAGATTATGTTTCAGTAAAATGACGAAGCCAAAATAAAGAAGAGAATTTTACAACCGTATTATTTTCTCTATGGGATACAGGGACTTAATAATGAAAAATTTTGATACATTTAAAAAAAATTAATAATAATATTTAAATACTTAAATCTATTTTTAAATAAAAAGCAAATTTAAAGCCCAATGGAATCTTGAAACCTAAATTCAGTACGAAAATTGATATGAAATTTATCATTCAATCACACATCCCTGGAGAAAAATAGAAGCTTGAGCATAATCTACCTAATAATTTTTGCTAGATAATTGGTATACGAACGCAATGAATATAATACCAATGTGAATATGTGTGTAAGTAAAGATAAAAGAAAAGAAGAAATAATCTTGTGAAATGAGAGGCTTTTGCTGACATTTATTGAAATATAAGAGAAAATGAGGAAAAGATTAATTTTATGTATAAAAAATAATCATCCATAAGTAACATGAATCTCCGAGTCATAAAAAAATTTTAATTAATTAGTTAACATGACGAATTATTTTTCCCAAATGATTGAAGTTATTAAAACCGTGCTTGGCGGATTCTCATTTTTTATATTTTTCTATATTTTTATATTTTTTTCATACTTCCTTCCTCCCATTTATTTAAGATTTATTTGTCTCATGACAACCGCATAAGATACATCAAAAAGAACTGATTTTTCCTCATTTTACAGCTGAATATTTTTTTAAACCAGATAAGATTTTTAAAATTTAGATTTTTAAGTCTTAAATAAAATTTTAATTTCAGCTTACTAAAAAATATATTCCCATACATAAGAGAGGTACTTGATTCAATTAATAAAATGCGCTCAAAAAATTATATGAATTAAATCAGCAAACTAGTCCTCTATTTTAAAAAAATAAATAATCAAAAATTCATTCATAAAAGTCTTCAGACTTTAAACTATTAAATGAATTTTTATAGATAAAAACTAACATTATTTTAAACTACTAAAACCTTAAATTGAGAAAAAAAAAGTCTAATATAATTTTATGATTTCCATTTTCCGACACATTAAGAATTATTCCACTTGTATCTCTCATGCTCTAATACATTATTGATGATATCGTTATGAGAGGAAGAAATTTTTCTTCCTTCATCATCAATAGCTTCGTATTCCTTTTTCTTATTCCTTGTATTTTTCTAAAGAAAAATGTGAGAAGAAGGCAAAAAATACCCAAAGGAAGGTGAAAAGTTTGTCTTGAATGCCTTTAAATATGTATATGTGTGTATATAGGAAGCAGGAATAGATATTAGTATTCGGAACTCAGACATTAAGATATAAAGGTAGCCAAGCACACCAATGTCTGTTTCAAGTTATGTATACGCATTTTCCATATTAAGGTAATATTTTCGCCTTCGAACTTCAATACAAAATATACCAACACTTAATCTGATGGCAAATTGAGGGAAGTGAAAATGTGTGTTTGTATGTTGGCATTAATGTTAAATGATTTTGATATAAATATACATGTGAAAGCAAGGTACTGAAAAATACCTTATTCATTTGAAATGAAGCGCACGTTTTACATCATGGCATTTTTACTTTTTTTATGTATTCTTATTTTTTACATACTTTACTGCGAGAAAAGCATTCAATTTTTATTTGCATTATTTAGCATCATTTTTTTATAAATAAAAAGTATGTGTATAGAATTTTCTTTAGCTGCATTTTAATGCTGTAATGGAATTCCTCATTTATTCTCCATTTAATCGAAATCACTCAATTTAATGAAACATATTTTAATATAAATAACTTAGAGCTGATCATTTAATAGTTAAATATTTAGTTATTAAATTACTTTTATTAGAATTTTTTAATATGTACAAACATGAAATTACTGAAGATGAAAAATTATGTTTGTACTGTCCTTGTTGTGCTGAGTTTGACTAAAGGCTCCAAAATAATTTTTGAATGACTTGAACTAACTCCAAAAACCTCAACCTAGTTTGTTTACTATAATATGTATTCATCGGTTTTGACGACAACCACTTCTAGTTTCAACAGATTTGTGTATATCGTTGCAAAATAAAAAGAATATCTTTTTCAGTCTTCCATTCGCTTCATAAAGAGTGCTCAAGCGGAATAAAAGAGTACAGGGAAAGTGTGAGGGACTAAAAAGCAATTCTATTAATGGATGTGAACGAGAGAATATGAACGTATTAGCTTCTCTCACATGCACATCCAGTCATTTGTTGTTATATCCTTTGGCATTACTTAACTTTCCCATGGCAACGCCATCATTGCTACTATAACAAACAGTTTCTGCTTCTGCTGTTAACTCTGACAATATAGCAAGTGAGATTTAATTTTTAATTAATGCCTAACGCTTTAAGGGGTTAACGACAGCAAAAAAAGGAAGAAAAGAATTGCTGGGAAGGATTAGAAATTATTTTTTTTGTATAGTATAAAAATGGTATAAAGGAGTGACGATAATTCCTTTTTGTATGTTATTTTAGAAAAAGGTAATTAAACGATGCCATGACAGCATTTAATGAACGCAAAAAAAAAATTTCGTAAAAAAGTCTATCCTTTTTTGAAGTGAACGAAAATTTCTCAAGATATAAAGGTGGTGCTTTTCTTAATCAGGATTGACTTCCTTTGAAAAATTATTTTCGTTTGATGAAGCTGAGCTACTGCATGAGTGTCGTCAATCTTCTTGATTAAAGAAAAAGATTTAATAAAAAAATGCTGACGACTTGCTTTTTCACATTTCTTATGAAAATTATGATGATGATGTTGGATTTAGTCTCAAAAAAAAACGGAAGCTGTTTATACTAAGATTAGCACATGCAAGAAAAATATATTATAAAAAATAAGCTGTTATGTTTTTTTTATACAAATTAGAATTATAATTTTGATATCTGATATTATGTATATAAAATAAATACGAAAATGATTAGATGTTGAAAGAATTTACAAATTTTTATGAAGAAACAGGCAAAGTACTTTTGCTTATTTTCCATAAATAATCAACAAATCAATTCCAAAATTTTTGGATAAATTTATAAAACTTTTTTCAAGAATCAAGTACCATTATTTAAAATTAAACAATATTGTAAGTACTTTAATGGAAATATTTAAAGGGGAGGTTATTAAGAGTGGATCCATGGGAACAATTTGTATACTGTTTTTGCAATCGTCTCATGCTGAAATTGCATCTTAATTATATTCATTAACATTTATTTTTCATCTCTTCACTTTTTTAAAAAATACTCTTTTCTGCCCGCCCGCCACTCAATTTCACGCTTTAAAAGATTTTTCATCTGATTTCTGCTCTGCCGCGCGCACATTCACTTCTCTTAGTGTCTTCAGGTGTTGAAATTATCTTTAAAGTTAAGTGAGTGTATGAAGACGAAGACAACAAATGAGTGTATGTTGACGATGAGGAGAACATGGGGGAGAGAAGGGGCTTTATAATGGATGAATGAGATAGAATGATTCAATAATATACGAAGCTATATTTAAAGTATATGCTGATGATGATGGTCGAATAATGAGAAAAATGTTTTAACCTTTTGAACTTAAAACATCATAGCGACTTAACTGATGTTGATGATGCCAAGGCACTCGAAAGTCGTTTGCTTCAATTTTAACCTCCTTCTCTTTTACTTACTTCCCTTCTGAGCTATCATGTTAATGCTTTATTCGTTAATAATATCGAATGAGAGAGAAAAAAATATTGTAAGCGAATTAAATAAGGAGAATTTCATTTAAGAAAAATATTCTGTTCCAATCTTGCTTTTTCATCTTGCGAACATGCAGGAATATTTACTACTGATGTAAAATACTAGTCTCATGGTTCAGTTTGGGATGCTGGAAAATATTAATTCTGGAATTTTTTATGTCTTAAATAAACTTTCAAAACTGATTTTTATTTATTTCGTAAAAAATTATTTAATGCGCTTTAACCAAGATCTTTTCAATAATTTTTCAAAATCTTTACTTATCGCTTATATATTTTTTTCTTCTTTCAAGTTTGTGTTCATTGCGCGTTGGCGATGGTTTCCTTTTGAGCATCACAATTTGTTTGATTGAAAAATTTCTCTTACTAAAAGAAAAAAATGATTCTTTTTGAATCTCCCTATTTTGCAAAACCAAATGCTTTGAAGATATTTTTTTTTTCATGTGAAACCTTTTTCCATCACATTTTTCAGAGAGAATTCCAGTTCTTTGACTTTTGAAGTTTTTTTCTGATCGGAAACCAATGCGGTGTTTTATTGAAAACATATTTAATAATTTTAATTAAAATATTATAAATCTTTTGATGAGGGATATTATCTTGATTGAGGAGGGGATGGGAGGGTAAAAATGAGGTCATGAAGAAGCGTAATTTAGCAGTAAAAATTGATTCGATCGAAAAAAATATCTCAGAACATTAAGAATAAAATTCATAAAAATAAGCATTTATCTGTAGGCAGCAGACCAATAAGCAACACAATAGTCGTTCTCATATAATTACTTAATATCTTCAAAAGGAGTTTTTAAATTATTTTAAACGAAAGAGATGT
Source organism: Chironomus striatipennis (assembly GCA_026123125.1). NCBI lineage: Eukaryota > Metazoa > Arthropoda > Insecta > Diptera > Chironomidae > Chironomus > Chironomus striatipennis. Next base: position 20,233,819 of record CM047394.1, on the reverse strand, counting down.
ACGCATCATCTCATGTGGCGTACACCAGACAACAAAAAAAAAGTCGAAAAAAGAGAAAGAAGAAAAATTCAGGCACGACCTAAACTTTATTGTTCTGTGTCTCTTTTAATAAAGTTCTTATATAAAGGTTATAATCAACGATGAGTTAAGAAGCTGAAATTTCACATCATACATTATTGACTTTGAGCCTCCGCGTATTCACCCTACTCATATTAAACTCTTTTTTTGATTATGTTCTTTACCATTCCTATTGTCTTACATCTCACTTTTTATTGAGAGATGTACAGAGAAAAAGAAGAAGAACAAAAACGTTTTTCATGAAATGTATGATAGATATTATTTACACCTATAATATATTCACTTTAACAAAAGGCACATCACAATAAAGTTATTCGGAGACTCCTTCAAGCCTTTGCGCGTTCCTTTCATCTGTCATGTCGAGCTGTCTCATTGAATTCCATGAGTCATCCTCCTAAGTCTCTTTCTCTGTACGTACGTGTAATATGCCTCATGTACACTAAAATATTATTATTATTACTTTTTTATTATATTATATTATAATTTGTATGAGAGCAACGCAGATATTTGAACAATAATGATGACTATAAAGGGATAGAGGCTTTTGCTTAAATGCTTAAATTAAATGTATATAAAATTATATTTGGTTTAAAAAAAAAAAATAAAATGATTACAGTCCTTGCTTCCAACTTCCATAAACAACATTCGATGATGTTCCTCATCTCTACACAAAAAATACAAACAAACTGAATTAAATAATTTAGACAGTAAAAGACAGTGATGCGATAGAAAGGAGTTTCTCTTTTGAATAAAATTTAATTTTTACCAATTTTTCGCTCATCTCACGCGCGAATAAAAAGGGAATGAGAAAAAAAAGAGCTCATCAAAAATTCAATTATGTGTTAAATGAAATTCTTTTGTTTAAAATTTTATAAAGAGAAAAAAAATTAAAAGTTCTTGAAATCTTCATTAGTGAAAGATATTTTTTTTGTTTATTGTATGAATAATAAAGTTATTATTTACATAAGACATATTAATTTCACGTATAGTTTGCTTATTTTATTAATAAGTCTAGATAACTTTCTGCACTATGAATATTTAGCATCTATTTAGTATGAAATGAAGAAGTAGAATTGTTTATGGTAGACAAATAGTTGAATTTCGTGCAAGGCTTTATTATCCATGACTAATGATGTTTTGGAATGAAATGAATTAATAATCGGGATTCTTTTTTGTTGTAGAGAGAGTATTAGAGCATGAATTTATTGGATAGAAAGCAATGCAAATAGTTTGAGATTATTGTTGCTAGTTAAGATTAGACTTGTTTGTATAAAGAGATTAATTTTTTCAGAATTTTGTTCCTTTTAAAATTTGATGATAACTAAAGTTTGCTTTTTAATCAAGGTCGTATGTCATTTATGAAGGCAATCTCAGCTCAAAAATGTTTCAATACGAAAACGCTCAATTTTCGGATCCTTACCATCAGCATAAAATACCACAGAAAAGTCTTCATAATTTCCAAAGCTTGTATCTTTTTATACCCATCGAAATTTTTTCCCATTTTCACACTAAAAGTACCGAAAGAAATATTAAATAATGTGACGACAAAAAGTGACAATAAATAAAATTATGGCACCAGTGAAAAGCAATGAAATCGGAATATTGGAAAAAGAATCAATTTCACGTTCTTTTTTATCCTAAACAGAAGTGAAAAGAAACAAAAATTCCGCAACAGTGTTGATGAAAAAAAAGATGAAGGAAAAGAAAAAAAATTAAATTAACGGAGCGGAAACTGTCTTTACATCATTTTTTATCCCCTCCATGCTTAGGATCCTTTTAAAATACATTCCATCTCCATCGTAACTTTTCGTAAACAGCAATCACTCATTTCATGCATTTTTTCACGGGACATAAAATTTTCCTCTCTTTCGGTCACTTTGGCTATCAAGATTGTTTCCTTGTCTTTTCCCATTTCAACGATTTTTTTTATAAAATAAGATTGGATGAATGAATAGAGTCAAGGACCGTGTGATGACTAGAGATCAAAAGGACAGCTATAAATCAAAAAGTTGTGAAATTTATAAAAAGAAATTCTCTATGACAACTTGTTGGAAATGATTTGAATAAGATTAGAAAATTTGGATAATTTGACAATATTTCTTTAAAAAATTATGAATAGTTACAATTGAAAAGGAATTATTGAAATCAGATAAACATTTCCTTTGATCTTTGCTTACATTGAATTATTGAACAAAATATCTTGAAGATAGCAAATGCGACAATATTTTTTTAGTGCTCCTAAAGAAGATAAAAACATAAAACACTAACAAATGTCGCTGCCAATTTAATCATTAATATCACGTACCCATAAAAACATCAGTTGAACCTTCTTTGACGGAAAAGTTTTCAATTTAATAATGTATCAATTTCATTCATTTAGTTACCGAAAAATCTGAGGATTGATCTTTGAAACAATTTTCTTTTCCTTTTGTCACTTCCGATACCTTAAACATTTTTTTTTCTCACTCCACTCTTCTTTAGCGTCAGCTTCGTTTCAGTTTTTCTCCCTTAATTTGATTAATGTCAGACGATAGGTAACAACCCAAGAAAAGGAAAAACTTTTCATGTTGATGAATCAAACAAGTGATTTTAGGTGACATTTTATTAATTTTCATTAAATAGAAAACGAATGAATCTCGGTAATGCCATCCTCAATTTTGTATATCAACAAAAACAAGATATTTACCTAGATATTTTTGGGTATGGAAGAGAATAAAGGAAACATCAAAATAAATTTGCGTCAGTCAAAGATTCATTGATAGGTGACAAACAGTTCAGCGATAAACATGAAAAGAAAAAAGCGGAAATTCTAATTTAGTTGATGAAAGGTTGTGCGACTAAAAACTTAACAAGAAGAAACATTATTGAAATTTGATATTTTAAGGCACATTCATTTGCGAATCTAGAAAAAAATAATGTTGATTGGATTTGTAATCTCTTTGCTGAATGCTTCGTACGTATTTCGGCGTAGGAGCATAGAACCGACGGAATATTCCGCGGAACATATCCCGCGGAAGAAAATTCCGCGGAAGAAAGTTCCGCGGAAGAATCTTCCGCGGAAGTTTATTCCGCGTAATATATTCCGCGGTATTATTCCGCGGAATTTTCTTCCGCCAATATTTTTTTAAAAAAATGTTCCGGGGAAGAACATTCCGCGGAATAATCTTCCGCGGAAGTTTATTCCGCTACAATTTTTTAAAAAATTTCTACCGCGGAATTTTCTTCCGCGGAATTTTCTACCGCGGAATTTTCTACCGCGGAATTTTCTTCCGCGTAAGTAAAATTTTTTTAAAAAATAATAAAGATAATTTTTAATTAAATTAATGAAAAAATAAAGTTGATCGCAAAAATCTATTACAATAATTTTATTAAATTTATTTATTTTTTTCTAACAAAACATTAAGTTTCGTGACTTGTCAAAAATAATTAATGTGCTAAATGATGGTTAAAAGCTAAATTTTAAAAATAATTCGTCTGACTAGCATAAATGTAAAAAAATTAAAGTTTTGTTAAAAAAAATAAATAATAACGTCAAGTACAGACTATCAATATTTAGATTTTCATTTCTTATTTTGACTTTATATTTTTTCTTTCTTTTTTTTCTCTTTCTTTCTAATTATTATTTTTATTTATTTTGTTTAAATAAAAACATTTAAAACTCATTTCCGCCTACTATTTAAGTTTTGAGCCGGAATGTTTCATTATTTTATAAAAATATCCAAAGTATTCTAAAATTGTATGAAATGTATTCAGTTTTATATGGAAATGATTTCAGAATCATACTTTTGAAGTTTAAAGATTTCATACAAAATTTATAAAAGTATTCCATAAGGTTCCAAAGATTCCGAATCATGCCATTTTTGTACAATATGGTGCAATAGAATACAATACAAAACTATTTAAGTATTCTGGAATCAGCTGGAATCGTTTCAAGAATCGTTTGAATTTTCCTGACTTGGATTTCAACACTTTTTTTTTGATGATTGATTAGCTATCGGCTAATCCTTTATTTCAATAGACTATAAATAAATTGTTGTTTCATAACGCTTAAATGTTAAAATTGTTATCTATCGGCGGTTGCAAATTCTAAGAATCCTCTTCCTCCCTCAGAGCGTAATAACGACGATCAAATTTTCAAAAAAAATCGACTAATTTTTAAAGGTTTAATTATATGAAAATTTTAGAATATGTACTTTGGATATTTTTATAAAATAATGAAACATTCCGGCTCAAAACTTAAATAGGAGGCGGAAATGAATTTTAAATGATTTTATTTAAACAAAATAAGAAATGAAAATCTAAATATTGATAGTCTGTACTTGATGTTATTATTTATTTTTTTTCAAACAAAACTTTAATTTTTTTTATATTTATGCTAGTCAGACGAATTATTTTTAAAATTTAGCTTTTAACCATCATTTAGCACATTAATTATTTTTGACAAGTCACGAAACTTAATGTTTTGTTAGAAAAAAATAAATAAATTTAATAAAATTATTGTAATAGATTTTTGCGATCAACTTTATTTTTTCATTAATTTAATTAAAAATTATCTTTATTATTTTTTAAAAAAATTTTACTTACGCGGAAGAAAATTCCGCGGTAGAAAATTCCGCGGTAGAAAATTCCGCGGTAGAAAATTCCGCGGAAGAAAATTCCGCGGAAGAAAATTCCGCGGTAGAAAATTCCGCGGAAGAAAATTCCGCGGTAGAAATTTTTTAAAAAATTGTAGCGGAATAAACTTCCGCGGAAGATTATTCCGCGGAATGTTCTTCCCCGGAACATTTTTTTAAAAAAAATATTGGCGGAAGAAAATTCCGCGGAATAATACCGCGGAATATATTACGCGGAATAAACTTCCGCGGAAGATTCTTCCGCGGAACTTTCTTTCGCGGAATTTTCTTCCGCGGAATATGTTCCGCGGAATATTCCGTCGGTTCTATGCACCTCACCCACGTATTTCATATCGAGGTCATTTCAATCAGCAAATGTAATGATTAATTTCATACGCTAAGTGAGAACATAGAGGAAAAAATATGTAAGATGAATCCTTGTTTAATGACTGTTGACAAGTGTGCATTCCTCATTTCATTCTCAACATTTTCTTTCTTGTATAAGTACGTATGAGATTTCATTAAGAGCATTGTCACATAATGAACATCCCACAAGTGCCATTAAAACTTGTATATTACGAATAAAATGATGATGATGATAATAATAGTAAGAATATCTGATATTCGAGTAAATTTTCTAAAGAAATGCAAAAGAAAATAAAATTGTATCAATATAATTGTATTAAGTTTACTAGCAAGAGATAGAACTTATAGCATGACATAGGATTATTATTAGATTGATCATGATCGAGATTATTAGCTTAGTTACACGAGTAAATAATGTAAAAATTCTATTTATTTTATTCTTCATAGGAATTTTTAAGATGTAAAAAAAAAAAAATTTCAACTATTGTATCTTCAAAAAATCAGATGATTTAAGTTTTAACAATTTGTGAAAGTCTTATTAAAACTTTATCCAATGGAAGAGTCTCAGTTTTACTCACTTCAATGTAACAATAATTATATTACAAATTAATTTGTAAGAAGAGATTTCTAGAGCACGAAAGAGTGTACTAGTAATATACATCTAGTTCAAACTAAAAGCAATAAGAATGTCCACAAATGTCGTTTCACAGAATAAAGAAAAAAATAATCAAGAACAAAAAGTTATAACACAAATGTAATTCAATATGAAAATCCATCTCCTACATAGAGGAAACATCTAGTCATTCAGAAAAGACAAGAAAACCAGCGACTTAACACCTTTTAAATATGATATGTGCCGCATAAGAAATTGAGTGTAAAAAATTTATAAAACGTCCCAGTCAGACTTGTTATTATTAAAATGAATGATTAATTAAGTGTCTGGTGTTGTCTTTTTAATCGATTGACGCTTTATTGACGTTTACTGTTTTAAAATGCTGAAGGTATAAAAATGAAGAAATTAAAATTTATTGACAGTAACGGGCGATATTCCTGATTTGATATGGCGTGGGTGTTGTGCTTTAAAACGATGAATGTAATAAACAACTTGCGGAATTAATAGATGAATAATTTCTTTTAATTGAATCTTAGTTTGGTATGAACTGGTTTTAAGTTTCTATATAAATAAATTAGTATAAATTTTAAAAATTCTTAATAGTTTTCATCATAACAAAATCTGAACAAAATTTATCACAAGGGTGACTCTACATTGGAATTGCTCCAATTTTACAGTGAGCAAGCCATAAAGTGGCATTTTCAAAACTATTATCGATGAAATTTAATATTTTAACTACGCTCTCCAGTTTCCAACTTTATTCAAGTGTTAATTTTATATAATTTTTATTTTAACTCTCTGTGTCGACCATTCACTTCTGTTGATCAGCATCATCACATTTTTTTTATATTCTGTTCGCACTTGATATTAGAGCTCTCTCGTCAACAACATCACATACTTATTGTACATTTCTTTGGTACTCGATTCATGATTCTGTAAACAATTTTTTTCTGCTCTTCATGCTCAACTTTTTCTGCAATACAACAGACAAAGGTTGTAATTTAATCATTTAAAATTATAACACACAACTGAAGACATTGAGCATCAGTGGAATGAACGAGTGTCATGTTGATAAAAGACGATGCAATAGAAAATGGACGATGTGATATGAATTTCTAGAAAAAATTATGTAGTTCTTATTTTTAAAAGTGATTTTATTGCTCGATTTCTACGAAAATTGTAGATGTTGTTCGTTGTGATTTGTGTTTAGTTAGTGATTTTAAAATAAAAATGAAAACTTTAATAATTCCTGTTTACCTAAGAATTCAGGAAATTGAGGCTGAATGCGTCATACCTGTGTGAAACATCCAGCAAACAATCACTTCCTTCATCATTATTTCATCATTTAATATACTTATTAATGAACACAAAACAAGCTGAGCTACTCTAATTAGAACAAATTTTCATTCAATAAAAAAAATTTCTCGTCTAAGTCTCTTCGAATTGAGACATCATGTAGAGATTCTGGGAACTTGTAAATTACTACTGAGTTATGTTTGATTAACATATCATCACAGTCCTGCTAATTGTACTAACTTTAGTTTATGCTTCAATAACTTTTGAGAATTTTATTTGCTTCTCAGAGTTCATGAATCATGATTCATTTTTGGAAGGAAATTCTGGTTGAGAAAATTTACAAATGCGGAAGACTTCAAAATGCAGACTGTTTTGGATTTAAACATTTTTTTTCTGATTCTTTTGCTGTCAGTGGAATTAAATTTTTTTTCGCATAAAAATGAAGTTTAAATATTTAATCGTAAAACAGTAAAGAGATTCCAAAGCCACTCTTTCAAGTGTCAATAATTCTTCATTAAATGTTTATTCTATTCTGCCCAAAGCAATCACTTTTACATTGACCAAACTCATTTCCCAAGTCTTTTTCGCTTTTATTCTCTTTTCTTCTCTTTATTCTCTTACTGCCAATATTTGCAGTTTGCAAAAATAAATACAAAAAAATCGCTTTTCTTCCGATACCGCTGTACTTAATATTTAATTTAAAGTAATTCAATAAAGGCAGAAGCATACACCAGAGGAAAAATAACACAGAAAAAGAGAGTAAAATACTCTTAATAAATAACTTAAAAAAAGCAACAGTAGCAATAGTAGCGATATTTAGTTGCGATAGGGTGAGTAACTGTTGGAACTAAAAATAACAAATGTTTTAAAATTTTTGAATCTTATTATGAAAATGTATCCTAAAATAAAAATTTCTTAAAAGTTTTGATTAAATTCTCAAATCTAAATCTAGAACTCTAGCCGCAATTTCACAGCATAAAAGTATAAAATAATTTCAATTCATGCATAAAATTCTAAACCACCAATTGCATTCCCTTGCTCGTTTTTAGCCATAACAAAAAAGGAGAAGCAGAAAAAAACTGTTGAAGCGATTGAAAAATAAGCACACAAAGTTTTATAATTTATTATTGATTTCCAATCGATTCACTAGACTGATATCGACAAAATAAAATTAAATGAAATCGTTTTTCGATACACTTATTTCATTGTAGGGTGAATGAATTAAACTGAATATCATTTCTGTCAGTGTCTGTTCATTCATATTTTAATTTTCATTTCCATTATCAATACTCTTTTCAGTCATAAATTTTTAATTCTTTTATAAACAAAAAATAATTTAAATGAAGCAAAAATATGAAATAAATTCAATTTGACATAACTGCGTCATCAGCCCTTTCATCTGAAAGACATTACAAAGTAAAATATGCTTCTCTTTTTTTTATTTCTCTTATTTTTTTGAATCATAATGGTTTGCCTGTATATTCCTTATGTTTTCGCTTTATGCTCGCCGTTTTTTAGCACATTTATTTGTTATTAGTCTGGGGTTGCGATGATTTTGCTATTATGTTGTCTATTTGACCTAGCCATTTTGAATTAATATGTTGAAATTCAGTGAGTTTCCATTGAGATAAGGAATATTAAAATTTTAAAAGCATCTAAATGATGAACAGAATCTGCCAATGAAGCTATTGATTTGATTAATTTCCATGCTATACTTTGGCAATATTTTGATTATTTCAATATTTTTAGATAGTCATGTAAAATTTTAAACTATACTAAAGCTTCAAATACGCTCTGTCTCCTCATAAACTCTAATAACTCTCTTACTTCCTCGTCTTTTTTTCTTCACTGACTCACTGAATTGTAAATTGAAAATTTATATTTTTGAGATCATATCTGATAATTTATTCTTGAAAATAAAGAAAGAGAGTTTATAAACATGTGACAACTATTACAAAATTGGTTTTTTCTTCTTCTTCATTTTTATTCACTCGACTGTACTGTGTTATATTTTGCCACATTGAAAAGGGTTATGCCGAAGCAAAAGCATCGAAAAGAAATATTTTTTAATTTTTTTTCACTCTTTTACTGTTTTTGTTATTATGCGAACAAACAGAGCACACAAAAAATGAGAGAACTCTTGTTGAATTCCTTTGAATAGCTCTTGCCTTGTGTTTTTTGTGCTGTGCTTAAATAAACTCATTAAAAGGCCATATATTATGTATGAGGATGAGGAGAGGGAAGCAAATGGAAAGAGCGCTTCATATTGTGTGCCATTTCCCATCAGATTGTTATTAAAAGCCTTTAACACAAAAAAACGATGTTGGGAGTCATTTTAAATGGTCAGTGAAAGAACGCAGTTTTGCTTGTTGCATGCAAAGATTATAACATATTATTCCATTAACAGAGTTATTTTTTTCGTCAACATTTTGAATGTTCTTAAAATTTGTCACTAGAAGTCAACATGCTTATGTAAAATTTTGTCACATTTTTCCTCTACAAAGACAGTCCTAAAAATATGAAACATGATGACATGTAAGATGGAAGTATAGAAGCAATGAAACAAAAAGTTCAAGTGTTTCTGCATTCACAATCTATGTCATTTACTTACTTTGCTTACTTTACTCGCTTCTATGGTAATGACATCAAATCATTTATGAGCATTATGAGAATTCTCTTTCGTTATGTTTCACAGTGTACTGAAACTTTCAAGAAAAGTTATCATAAAAGCCTTTCTTCTTCATCCTGAGCTCCACATTCAAAGGATTTTTCATGTGCACTTTATGATCGTCTCAGTTTCTTTCAATTTATAACGACTTATCATTAAATGGGTATCATTATGAAGCTATTCATGCGCTAGTTTATTTTAATTGCATGTTTAAAATTCAAATATGTGCTCCAATTATGCGAATGTAATGTAATTTTTTAACTACATAAAGTAAATTCATTCTGACGTCATGATGTGTATGTGCATGTACGAGGTAGATTCTACCTTTCATTCATTGAATAGAGAATGTAATTTATGTAATGAATTAGAAAAGTTAATGATATAAAATAAAAATGTTGTAAGTAATATCAGTAATGGTATTAGTATTACGCTATCAATTATGTATGAAAAATTATGTAGTTTCAGGATGTTTGGTGCTTTATGTGGATTTTTGCTGCTTGTGTGTTTTACATTTTATGGATTCTGCAAATATGTAATAAAAAAATATAAATAAATAAAATTTTATTGAGTCAATAAGCTCAAATGCATGCAATGCATTATAAATAAGGTATATTGTTTGTTCTTCTGAGAAGAGACTAAAATTTTGGAATAACTGGCAATATTTGATAACCACTTATTAAAAATCAAAATTTATTTTGAAATCAATTCCTGTCAATCTCTCAAAAAAACAATAAGTTGCTAAATCCCATCAAAAAGATAAGAAAGGCAAGCATAATATAATTTTGAAGCTGCTTAACCTCAGCCGTCATTTACTTTCATATCGGTGAATATTTTTTATTCATAACAAATAATAAATGCCCTCAACCGTCTTTTATTTTAAGTCGGATAAGTAATAATAAGCAAAAACAATATCGAAAATAAAGCAGCAAAACTCGATAACAGACAATAAAAAATTTAATGTTCATATCGACAAAGCTATTAAATATTTTTTATGGGTGCGTAGCATTGGACCTACGGAATTATTTCCGCTGCGGAATTTTATTCCGCGGAATTTTTCCGCAGAAGTTTTTTTTTTAATTTTTATTTTTTAAGAAATATTCCGCGGAATTTTTCCGCGGAATAATTCCGCATTTAATTTTCAATATAATTCCGCGGAAATCTTCCGCGGAATTTTTCCACATAGTTTTTAAAACTTTAATTGAATTATTATATTTTCGATATTTATTAAAAACTTCAAATACCTATAATATTTTAGTAATCGTCAGTAATAATAAGCTATCAAGCACAAGACTTAAATTTTTAAATATAAAACTGGAGAAAGGGTTTAGCCTTTTGAACTGAAGATACAATAAACCTACAGCCAGAGTTGAAATCTGACCTCAATCAATAAAAAGCCATTTTCTGTTTGCAGATATTATCTGTATGGTGACAATTTTTTTTTCACCTGCATGTAGATATACAGAATCTATCTGTGTGCAGATGAAAAAAATCTGTCTGCTATATATATCTGCTCTAAATATCTGCTTTTCAACTCTAAATCACTGGGGGGTAACATTTTAAAGACACGAGTCAGTCTAACGATCTGATGCTCTTCTCAATTTACCTAATCAAGTTTCTTCATAAAATCATCCAGATGTTAGTATATTCTACCAAAGCAAACATCCTTTTTGCCATAGACCTCGTAACAACTTAAAACTTTTAGCAAGGCGTATTCATTTAGAAAATTTCCGGAAATTTTAGTAGTAAGAATAGTGTAGAGCTATATCTTACGTCTAAATGTACAAAATATTACTTGGAAAATTTTTGCAGCCTATGAAATTTTCAAAACTTTAATAAGTAGGTAGCACAAATTTTTTTAAAACAATTCTTAAATCATGTGCTGTAAATTAATACCTCCATTTTGAATATTATTGAATGAACATTCATAATTATTAATATTTAATTGGTCAACGATGTTGGTCTTCAGAAAATTTGAAAAATTGTATGTCAAATAAATTGAGATCTTGGAAAATGTTAATTTTCTTTCAAGAAATAATTCTACTTCTAATTTTATCTTCATCAAATCATCAGTAATAATTGAAGATCTCATCGAGCTGTAAACACTGCAAAAACTCATTCGTTAAAATTAGAGATTTGATCAAAATTTGCAACACTCTATGGTCTGAGTTGACAGCTCTATAATAACTACCTATTTATAAGAATTGGTGTTATTCGATGGTAAAACCCGTATATGAAGAATAATTCTGTATATTTTCAAAATATAATAATTCAATTAAAGTTTTAAAAACTATGTGGAAAAATTCCGCGGAAGATTTCCGCGGAATTATATTGAAAATTAAATGCGGAATTATTCCGCGGAAAAATTCCGCGGAATAAATCTTAAAAAATAAAAATTTAAAAAAAAACTTCTGCGGAAAAATTCCGCGGAATAAAATTCCGCAGCGGAAATATTCCGCGGAATTTTTCCGCGGAATAATTCCGTAGGTCCAATGCTACTGAGCCATTTTTTATAACATAATGCAATATGAATGGAGGAATTGCAAATGGGCGTGAGAATGACAAATTTTATGAATATCCAAAAAAATACAAGAACACTAAAATCGTTATTTTTGCTGATCACTGCAAAAAAAAAAATATTTTTTCATTTCATCTAAAAAAGCAGCATCCATTTCAAATCTATTTGAAATGCTCATGTATATCCTCATATCATGAATAAAGAATAGAATTGAATTGATCGGATATTATTGCCTTTTTAATGGATATGGATGTCGATTAAATTAAAGGAAGAGTGAATAAAATTTTTTTGTCACATTTCAATAAAAAGTTATTGTGAATGATGATTTATAATTCGAGATATTGACAAATTTATTAACAACAATGGAGTTCCAAACATTGCTAATTTGGTGATGAAAATTGACTGGTACGAATTGCCATGCAAATAAAAAATTTAATTGTCAATATGGAGCCTGAAAATGGTTCGGAAGGAAGTAAAACCCCTTTTTGGCAGTGTCTTGTGTAGCACGGAATAAATTGATTTCCTGCTGGGCAAATAAAAAGCTTCCAATAAATACATCCGAGGAATTTTTTATTCGTTTTCTTTTTATTTGAGAAGATAGCAGAATTTACAAGTAAAAATGACGTTTGGTGTTTTAATAATTTACAGCGACTATTAAATGGCATGTTATTGACTTTGAAATGAAAGTTTGAAAATGGCTGCAAAAAAGTTTACTTACTAAATTTTAAAATTACTTAATGTCTTTATTATCACTTCCCAAACTGATTTCGAGACGACATATCTTCAATAAAATGCAGTTAAAAAGTTGTGAGCTCATAACGACTCGGGTAATGTCATTATTGTGAAGCTACTTATTTCACGATTTAATGACTGTTTTCGATTCTCCTTTCGGTAAAAAAAAATACATTTATTGCCTCACAACTGCTTCCTTTTCCACCGATGCTCCTGCCACCGATGACATTTTATTGTTGCAATTTTCGCTCATTTCATGACTATACTGAACATAAAATTCAACGATTCTTTTTAAGGCAATTGGTATACGATGCTGTTTGTATATTTTTATATGGGGAGTGATATAATGTGGATGGAAAAAAGATAGTTAGCAATTCAGCTTCGTACATGCCAATAGATATTATTATTGAAAATAAGTATGGAGGAATAGATTTGCCATATTTTAGGAGAGATATTTTGCAGTAGACGATAGAGAGATAACAGTCGCATAAAATTATCATTTTTCATTGCATTTTTTTTTTCTTTTCAACTGAAGGTAGGGATGTTCATTTTATTTGAAAATTGAATGGAACTCATAAATTTATATTGTATAGGAAATATGCTGAAGTTTGCCAAAGTTTGCAAATTAAAAAGTTTTATTTTTGAAACTTTCTTGTGAAATTTATTAACATTAATTTTATTGAAATTCGACAATATTTTTAAATAAAAGTTATTTTATTCAATCGCTGACCAAGTTGAAAATGAAGCCAAGCCTCACAAACTTTAAAGACTACTATAAACGCATGCAAACAAATGAAATTAAATTGCTTAAAATCAACTAAATAAAACATTAATCACAGAACCTTTTCATTATATTAAAATCTGCGAATATACGGGATACACATTATTCGTCAGCTAAGCACATTAAAAGTTCAACAAATAATGAAATACTTTGATCCAAGCGAGTCACTCATTCCCAACATAAATGCTCGCATTTACCGAAAAAAATTACAACAAAAGAAATATTATGGCAGCAGCAGTACTGAATGGTTCACAACAAACATAGCATGGGTTGGTCATGTCACTATAATTTCGTGCCAATTCATCATCAGACAAACACATTACGGCATTAGTGCATCATCATCATTCTTACTGACTCATACACACACATGCTGGAATGTGTATTTATTATCCGTATATAATTTTTAAGGAATTTTTGGAACAGAATTTTGAGTTAATAAGTTTTTTTTTTGACTGGCTAGTTTAAGGACATGGAGTAATGATTTTGGTTGATTATAGTCAAATTTCGAAAGTAATGCAGTTAAATTTGAAGAATATTTTCAAATCTAAATCAAAAACTTTTTGGTTTGCTATTTCCTATTTACTGTCATCCACCTGCTCTAATCCCCAAAAATTATTCAGCACATCATGCGCTTTTAAAATTAACTCACATACCATTTCGTACTAATTCAATGTTTGTTCGTCGATGATATATAGCAAAAAAAAAGAATTTATGTGTACATTGTGGCTTAACCTCTACACAAAACAAAATATTTTTTGAGTAAATTAAAACAGCACAAACAGAGAAAAAAATTCTCTCTTATCATTGACTAAACAAGAAAATGTATTTTTTCGTCAGTAAAAGTTCTCGTACTCATCCTATTAACAACAATATACATGAATATATATGGCCAAGGAATCTGGATAGAAGGTCTTACGTTAAACCGAAAAATATTTGAATTTTTTGCAAAGGTTCAAATGTTTTGTTTACAATTTTTCGAAATTATTTTTTTTAGAAAATTCAATATTTTATCTCTTTTGAGACTGGATCATCACTAAATCTGTATTTAGTTGGCATTAGTAAATCATAATGCTACGTTTAAATAAGATCCAGTATATTTGTTCATAAGAATAAGCAACAAAAATTATGATTTAAAATTTTCTTCTCAAAATGTAAACAAGTTTGTTTGTGTTAGTATGTGTTTGCAAAAAATCGGAAGATAAAATTTTTATTCTTAATTTATGCTTTAATTAAAGAAATACTTAAAGATTTAAGCGTATTGAAATTAGTTATATTGAATTTAAAACATTTAAATTTAATTGAAGCTCTAATTACATGAAAATGTGAAAAAATTTAACGGCAAAAAATATTTCAAATTTAGTTCGAAAGTCTTCGAACAAAAAAAAAAGGATTGAAAATTCGAACTCGAATTTTCAATCCTCTATCCAGATTCCTTGGATATATGGAAATAAAAAAGTCGAGTTTGATGATGTAAACATATCCTTGAGTGAGTGAAACGGGACGGGGGAGTAGAATCATCATAACATGGGCACACAAACATTCACTTATACTCTGATACAGTCAAAAATGAATGTTATCATCTGAAAATTCCAAGACATATTTCACTTATTCACTCAATCCTCCAAGCTTGATGGGTTTTTTTCCCTTTGCTTGTCACTGCAAATGATGTGATGCGAAGGATGAAATGTGGAAAATGAAATTTTTTTAATGCCAAAAAAACATGTGCGGAATTGGGTTTAATAATGCTACATACAGATTTTTTTGGTAGTAAGGAAATTATATTGTACGCGAAAGACAAGCATAAGATCCTTGTGTACTGATATGGTTCAATAAGCATTCTGTAAACCGAAAAGAGAAAATCTTTTCCTGCTTAAATCCAAATTTTTCATTCCTACATCAAGTAAATTTTTTTGTCATATTTACTCCATTTCAGCTTACACATCAAAAATCATCCCCCAATTTTTCGTTTTACATCTGAATTCTTCATCGATAAAAGAGAAATTTGACAAGCAATATAAATATCGAGATGAGTATGATGAAAATGTCGAGAGACAAGAACAAAATTGACTTTTTCATATCGATTAAATTTTATTAGGAGTATTCTTTATCCGATAGAAATGATAGCTGAAATAAACAAAAATTGGATATTTTTGTTGTCTATTTCGGCATATGCGAAGTCAAAAACGCCAGGATTATAGATCAGAGGATTTGATAAGAGAATTTTTTCATTTATTGGGAATTATGCAATAAGTTAGGAATAAAATTTTTGATATGCTGATTTTTAAAGCTTTTTTGCAGCTTAACTAGATTCGTGGTAAACAAAATTCATCATTTTCAGAAAAAAAAATAAATTATTGTATTTTATGAGTTCATAATCCTAAATTTAGGCCAAGTTCATAAAAGTACCTGATATTCATCGATAAATATCTTGCATGCAATTTTTAGGGTGAAGTACAAAAGAAATAAAAGCGGAATCAAATGCACAACGTAAATCACTTATCGATTTCCCCATAAAACCATGAAACTCAATCTAAAAAAAATCCACTAGACTTTAACTAAAAAATATTCATCGAAAATAAAATGCAAGGATTGCAAGTATGCGAATTATGGTCCAGATCTCATACATACACATCCTGAAAAAGTTATGTTGATGAACAATAGCAACAAATCACGGCATTGTGAATCTCATAAAGAGAACGAGACGAGAGAATAGCTCCGAAAAAGAATTAATGCCCTCAAGGTTTGTGTTTGATCATAGTGATGGTGGTGTCACGTGCAATGTACGTATGATGTTCACTGATGACACAATGGCATCGAGAGTGAGAGGAGGTTCACACATGTGAGTGATATATAGAGAGAATGAACATTCATCAGCACTTTTAGCGTATGATTGCTTTATTGAATTAAACTCAAAAATTTTTTGTTGCTGTGTTTCAGCAACAAAAAGTTAAAAAAAAAATAGCCACAATTTTATACAATGTGAATTTTTATTAATTTTAGCTTTTGCTGGTTTTTATGGATGGGGTATTTGACGGGGAGTGGATTTGTATAAAATTTGTTTCATCAAATTATGAATAAAATTTTTCTGGACTAGGGAGTTCGTGATATTGCCATGGTTTTGTTTTGTTAAAACTGTGAGAATTTTTTGTGAAAAAATCAAGAAATTTTTCGATGTGATTTTCAGTTTAAAATTTTCTTGAGAATTTTATTTTTCAATTTTGTAAAATTATTCACTGCCCTTTAAATAAAATAGTCATTAGACCTTGTGAATTTAATTGTTTTTATTCTTTGATTACTTAATGTATATATCTCAAATATCCGTAATTAAATCAATTAATTACACAACTTAATTGACATAATTATGACATTCCTTAATTCAAAATTCATATTTATAACTCATTATCGATTAAATTCTCATTATGTATTCAAATTGAATGTCAGCTTTAGTTCAAGGACGCTCGTTAATTAAAGCATCAATTTAAAGTCTTTAAAGCAAAATTCTCAGTACCAGAACAAAATTTTGTTCTCAACATTGTAAATTAATTTAAGAACATTTTACCTAGAAAATTTATGAGCGACGTCAGGCAGGACAAAAATTGGATTCGAGTATTATTTACCTGTATATATTAAATATTTATTCCATAGCCATAGCAATAAACAGCATGCTTTTTCATACAAAATATAACTCATTGTTGTGGCAATTGTGTCAATGGATCAACGAGATCCAATTTCAGTCCTCCCACATTTTTTTCTCTCTTTTCTTTTTCTCCTCTTTATTCTCCTTTAATGACCTTCTTTGGTAACTCGAAAAGAAATAAGAAATGAGAAATGCGGAAGAGTTTTGATGTTTCTTAAGGATAAATAATTATATGGTGTGGTTTTCATTTCCTAAAGAGAGTTTGAAGATCAATGATGGATTTTAAGTTACATCTTTAATTTTTTGGTCTATAATTATCAACTTTAAGGTGTATTTTTTGTGACTATAGACTCTTGACCTATCAAGGTGGATTCAATTTCTATTTTTGAAAGAATTTAAAGAATGAATGAAATATTTCCTCGTCTTTCTATTTGAAGTTCTATTTTTGAGAAGACTGAGTTGCTCTTTATGAAATTCTCAGAACAGAATTAAAGAAGAATTTTATGAGATTTGATACTGGAATTTTTGTTATTTTGAAACATCAAAAGATTCATAACTCAACGAAAAATGACGGAAATGTAGAAACCGCTTAAAGAGTCGTATTAAAGACTGTCAGCATATTTCATATTCTCCAGAGAAAGAAAAATCAAAAATATCATGATCATCAAAATATCTTCACCGAATTGAAGATAAGATTCTAAACAAGCGAATTCTTTGAAATATTTCAGAATGTTTTGAAATTTTTAAAAGTTTCTAAGCCTTGCTGAGTAAAACATCTGATAATAATAATGTGACATGATTAACAGTAATATAATAGTTCAAAACCACATTCAGACTAATAAATTTTGCGATAAACATTTGGCATGTGTGTCCTAGAATTCATGAGAATTCATAGTACTAAAAATTATGAGGAAATGAATAGCATGACAAAGAGTCATGTATTTATAATGAAAAGAGAAAATTCAATCCGCTCTAAAATATGAGAAATTTGGACAAAAAACATTTTCTCATGCTTTATTTTAGTCATTTCCCTTCAATTTTTATCCACAAAATTTATCAATTATTTCCAATAAAACGCTTTAAAATGTAAAGTTATCAAATAATTTGATGGATCATCCTAAATTTAATTAACTATGCTCTATTTATTGACTATCATTCATGAAGTTCCTTAACCAGCCTTTGAGACTAATTTTGTTCAACAATCATCGATACTTTGGAAAATAATGCACAGAAAAAAATTGAGGTATCATATTATAGTGGAAAATGAGGCATAAGAATGATTTTTTGCCGATGATTTATGATGTAATGTTGCTCAGCCTTTCATCGATAATTATCTATATAAAGAAGAACCTGAAAGTGATGCCGCCGACGAATGAATAATGGACTCAATTCTCATCATTTCGTTTCTCGATTCTCTTCTTCCCTCTCGTCTTTTGTTGTTGTTGTTACTGTTGAGTATAAATATCGAAAGTGAGAGAAGCGAATCCATTTCGATTAACGGTTGCCTTTATGCTGTTAAAATCACTAATTATTATCATAATAAACCTTACCATACTGCCTGTTTCCAATAACTTATACCACTGTTAGTTGTTCCTTTTCTTTCCTTCCTTTTTCAGAGCGTTCGGTCTTTATTTTTTCCCCATTTTATTTTATTTTTTCTTGTTCATGCTTTCAACTACAATGGATGTAAATTTTATGCATTTTGTCTTTTATTTTTGCAGGATGCAAATTTTATCGCTTGCTATTTTAATCTAAAATAATTTTTGGGTACTTATAGGCTAACTAATTATCTACCAGATACTTTACTATTCCTTTTGATATTATTTAATCATGAACATGAAATCGCTTTTATCACACTCAAGCCAACGTCTTTCTTACTGGTTTTTAAACTTGCTGCATGAGTAAAGTGCAATTTGTAATTTGTAGTATTTGTGGTGTTGCAACGTGCACGATGTTTTTCTTCCATCTTTTAGTATCCGAATATAAAATGTGAAGCATAATATTAAAACATATAATTATCGCGTTGAGCGATTAAATAGAGTGCACATTGATGTATCATTGAGTTGAGGTCCCTTGTTTTTTTCGTTGTTATTTTGAGGGTCAAAAAAAATTTTTTTTGTCGCTGGCCGCAGTTTGTTGATACATAGAACAAAAAATGCTATAATTTCATATAAACACTTAAATCAAACACTTCATATAATAATAACAATAATGATCTCTGTTTGGGTTCAAAGTTCACGGATATGTGAACAATTTAGTCTATAATAACAACATTCACTGACTATCCCATTTGTGTCCATCGATTTAACAAAAAAAAGTTTATAATAATGTACAATATATAAATAAATATAATAAAAAAGGGAGAAATATTTCACATATGCTTCGCAAAAGTGGTTAAAAAATTATTCACAACCTGTGTGCTGTATGCATGGAAATTTGTTTCAATGAACATTTCAGTGAACAATACGGTTAACTATAATTATCTTTGGCTAGGTGACTCTGCAGTTGGTTTTTTGATTTGAACTGATATGATGAAAAAATAGTTTACGTTGGTTTCAGTTCGGAATGTTTTTAATTTTCGTAAATGTAGCTGTGGACAATTTTCAACGATTTTTTTTTGTGTGGGAACATTTTAGTTGACAAAATTAATTGGAAATTTTTCAATGACAGTTGACAAAATTAAATTGGATAAATTCATGTTATTTCAATATAGAGCTATCCTTAATATCTACAGATATGTAGTTATGTATCGTAGATCAAAACCTCAGTAATTACTTTAATTTTCATAAAATATTGACACTTATATTACAAGGATATTGGCAGAAATGCGCTTCTCAAAAAATTTCTCCTGATCACCAGAAATTATTAACTTTTACGTATCTCCAAACCTAAAAATTTTAATAAACATATTTTCACTTTTGTTCACAATATCCAATTCAGGAGTCATTCAGAAGGAAAAAGAGTAAAAAAGAAATTGCCACCAAATGGAAGGAGTGAAAGAAGTGCAATTATGTGAATCATGAGCACGCACATATGTTGCAAGTCGTTAATATACGATAAAGTACGTACGAAAAATGTTTATGGAAACAAATTTGTTTCTCTTATTTATTATTTCATGTCTATTTATACGATTGCTGTGCTGAACGAGGGCGTTTGTTGAATTTTGTGGTATCATAAAATTAACAAACTTATGAACTGCGAGGAATAAATTAAGGGAGAAAATATTGTAAAAATTATGGGAATATTTACAGTGTACACATATTCTCTCTCCTGTGTATATGATAAGGTTTAAGTGAAAATATTGACTATGCATGACATGATGCATCAGAACAAGAAAAAAATTATAAATTTTTGATCATCATCATCATTTGCATCACATCCATAACGTGTCTAATTAACATTTTAGAATGTTTTTTTGATGATGTTTGGTGCTGATGGAGGCACATCACGCATAGATTGAAATGTCCATCATGATGACTCTGACTTTTGCCTTCAAACATCATCTATTATGTGAATCGTACATGATACACATAACATTTTAATTTTTGTTTTATTCAGAATGTTTGCGTTTTATTATTTTTAGAGATTTGTTAATAAATAAAAATTTTGAGCTTACCCTTGATGGAATTCGTCTGGATTAGACTTCTCAATAATCAGATCAGTTAAGCATTAAATTTTATTTCAAATTTTAAAAATTAATTAAACTCATACACAAGTGGTTTTTTTACATTTTTTAAATCATCAAGGAATTTTAAATTTCTGCATTAGAACAACCTGATGAATAATCTGAAGGACCTATCAGACTACGCAAAAAATTTAATTTTATAATTCTATTTTCTGAGAACTCACAAGTGAGTAAGAGAAAATGAATATTTGATACTAAATAATAAAATTAAAATCAGAAAAATATATAAAATCAAAATTTTTATATAAAAGCAGACCATTCAGGCGGCCGTAACGAAAGCTATTTAGTCAACCCTTTTCAAATAGATTTTTCACATCCATTCTTTTATGTACAAATTCACATGCGTGTATATCTGGTGTTTTATTTAAAATTTATATATTTTTTGTGTCTGATTCCGAAAAAAAAATATTTAAAACAAGATGAGAAGAACAATGAGAATCAATTCACATGCAGGTACATGATTCGACAGTAACAAACAGCTTTAATTCCCATCTGACTCACTCACATTCTCAATTTCTATCCTATTAATCCCAATGCCATGTTTCACAAATTGCATTCAAATTGTTTGCCAAATCGAATGAATAATTTAAAATTGAGCTTAATCCATGCATCAACAGCAACAGCAGTAGTTTTAGTAGAGCACAAGAGGGAAAAGTACGAGCAAGAGAGTTTATTGCTGAGACATGCTTAAAAATGAAACAATTGGAAAATTTAATGGAGCATGCAATTTTTTTCCCTTCTCCGCATAATTTATAAGTATGGAAAAAGTTTTTCTTCTTCTTGGCAACTTTTTAATGATAAATTTTTAAATTGAAGTTGCTCTCCATAAGCTTCTTAATTGCTATTATATAAATGTATATATAGATGCTTTTTCAAACACACCGTAAAAAAAGTGCTTTAGCAATGATATTTTAATTTTCACTTGAAATTAGTTCAAGTAGAAGAATGGGAGGTGCATTTTATGGAAATGAGACGAGCGCATTTATGAATTTGCTGTTTACTATGGAAGTTAAATCTATTCGAGCGATACAGTAGTCTACGAGAAAATCATTAGTTCAAGCTGTTTGAGAATTGATGCAGAATCGATACACTTTGCTAACTTTTTAATTTATATAATAATTAAATTTTAAAATGAATTCCACTTTAATGAAATTTTCACAATTTTACTCACAATGTTATTCTAATAACCCAAAGGTGTTCACATTCATGGTTCATCTAAAATATGTCAAGGATCTCAACAAAAAAAGCTGAGATTCCAACTGCTCTGTGCACACCAGTCACGTAATAACCCAAGTGAGCAATAAAATTCTTTATTCAAGGTTTTAAAAAATTCGCTAAGAAAGTTATTTAATCAATGTTGAGTTAGTCTTTTACATGAAAAAACACTTGGCTTGCCTGCTTCAATTATTTTTTATTCTCATTCAGACGTCTTAGTCGTACAGTATAGTTCTTCATATTTTCCATATAAATTCTTAATTTTATGCTTCTTCTTTAATTACGTTAATTACTCGACATGCACAAGATTTTCATCTTAATTTCCACTTGGAATTGTGTTTTTTTTTCTTCCATCCCTTGTTGAGAGTTTGTTAAGATTTTGGAGATTTTGAAGATGTGGATTTGGTAATAAGTGTGGTGTTGAATCAAACCATAGACTTCAATTGAATTTTGTTAATTTAAATATCAAAAATTCTAAAATCTCTAAAATCCTCTCAAGGATTGTTCTTAGCTCTATTGTTCATATTTTTAGAATAACAAAAGGAACATAATTATATTGCACTCAATAACATTAGTTTTAGTAAAATTTAGTTCAAAATGAATGTGCATTTCATACATTTAACATGCAGTTGTAATCTCTCGAGATGAAGTTGTGTTGTGAGCATACAGTAAGTAGATGCAAAGTGTGAGTGAAATCATTGGCATAAACATTACCGCTTTTCCTTCCTTTAACCTTTTCATTTTCAATAGACTGTAACATGCGTCTTATGTTGTAAGCTTATGCTGTTTAACAAGCAATGCATGGTAAAGCACAAATGTGTTAAATTTTTTACTCACCAATGACACAAACATGTCAAAAGGCTCAAACAAAAGCCTCAAATTACAAATCTCTTATCTTTTTCTGTTCCTCATTCTTCAATTCCATTTCCCCACATTTCGGTGGTGATGTTTATGTATAAACTTATATTGCTTTCATACACATACACTGCATGTACCTATAGACGGATATACAACTTGTACAAGGCATTCATTAAATAAGTTAGTGGTCAGATATCTACATGGATTCACAATGCACATAAATGTTTATATGCAATGCATATTCAACATTTTCCATGTTATTGTTGAGGGAGTTTGTGCAAAATTTTAATGCTGATGACAGGCATTTTTTGGGTAGTGAACAATTACAGGCTCATTCTTAACTACAAAATCCCACTTATGTATACATTTCATATGTGGACGCATATAAACACATGTGATAGTGAATCCAGTGAAAAATTATGTTGAATGAATTTATGGCTTTGTGAAATGGATTTTCTCAATAAATTTGCATGTTTTTATGATGTTGTGGTAAAATGAGATAGAGAAATATTGCATTTAAAATTATTTTTTAGTGTAATAAATTTATTAAAGAAATGAGAGTAGTTTTAATAGTTATTAATATTACAGAATGATTTTTTGGAAGGTAATTCAAATTTGGTACCATGATAAAAACCACACAAACTCAATAAAGCATATCTAATGCAATAGGATCTATATGAACCTATAAAATTATTTAAAGACCTAAGAACACTTCAAACTTCAGTACAAAAAATAATATGCTATAAAACATAAAATATGGATTTATTTTATAGCCTACCAAATTGACTTTCCATTCTTATCATCTACAAAACATTTCATGACTTTCTAAAATAATTTCATAAGTCAACATAGCATCACCAGATTCCCCTAACAGGCAATGATGACGATATTCCGACGCGATCACGATAGTGATTGTAATCACTATCGACCTTTTTTTCATATTTTCGTGATCGCATCGTTAGATTACAATCAGTGATTACAATCAGAACATGCCAACTTGCATAAGTTTGATTGTAATCACCTGATCACGATCAATGATTGTAATCAAGTATGAATTTTCGTAATCAAACAAATAAGAAAAAAATTATGATTTACTCGATTGTAATCACTGATTATAATCATTGATCGTGATCAGTCGTGATCACAATCACTGATCGTTATCAATGAACATAATCACTATGAACGCAATCAATGATTATAATCAATGATTGTAATCGTTGATCACGCTCAATCATGAGCATAATCATTGATTATGGTCACTGATTGTAATCAAATAATATTATCGTAATCATTTAAAAAACTACTTGCACGATCAATGATTGTAATCACTGATTGTAATCATTGAACATAATCAATTGCGATCGTGATCACTCGATTATAATCACTGAACATAATCATTGATCACGATCAGTTGTGAATATAATCGTTGATTGTAATCAAATATTTTTTAAAATCATCTAAAAAAATAACTTGACAAAAACTTGCATGATCGTTGATTGCAATCACCGATTGTAATCAGTGAGCGTAATCAATCGTGAACGTAATCATTGATTACAATCACTGAACATAATCAATGAGCGCGATCAGTTATGAGCGTGATCAATGATTGTGGTCACTGATTGTAATCACATAAAGTTTTCAGAAACATTAAAAAACTTACTTGCACGATCAACGATTGTAATCACTGATTGTAATCAATGAGCGTGATCAATTGTGAATGTAATCAAGGATTATAATCACTGAACATAATCATTGATCATGCTCATAGCTGATTGTGATCAATGATTGTGGTCACTGAACATAATCAAAGATCATGTTCATTGATTGTAATCAATGAGCGTAATCATTTGTGAATGTGATCAATGATTATAATCACTGAACATAATCATTGAGCGCGATCAGTTATGAGCGTGATCAATGATTGTAGTCACTGATTGTAATCAAATAAATTTTCCAGAAACTTTAAAAAAGTTACTTGCACGATCAGAGATTGTAATCACTGATTGTAATCAATGAGCGTAATCAATCATGAACGTAATCATTGATTACAATCACTGAACATAATCAATGATCACAATCAGCTATGAGCATGATCTATGATTGTGGTCACTGAACATAATCAAAGATCATGTTCATTGATTGTAATCACTGATTGTAATCAAAGAAAACTTTTCGTAATCATTACAAAAATTCGAAATTCAAAAAATTTTTTTTGATCACGCTCACAACTGATTGTAATCACTGATCATGATCATTGATCACACTCACAACTGATTGTAATCACTGATCGCGATCACTGATTACAATCACGATCGTAATCACGAGAAAAATTGATTAAACTCGGATTAAACTAATTATTAAACAATTTAAAACTTCTCTAACAGTTGAAAATCAGCATCCGTACACTAATCGAGCGTTAAAACTGTAAAAAAGTACATCAAAAATATATAGTAACTTAAATATGTCTTTTGCCATATTTAAATTATTATATAATTACAGATGGTGACTTCAAGGAAAAACGCGAGATCTCGAAAGTTAAGCAACGCAACGACTAAGGATGGGTGACCGAAAAATTTCTAAGTATAAAAATTTCTAATACAAAATATCGAATACTAATACTAATAACAATAATACTAATAAAAAAAATGCTTAGAAAATTTCGGCCCCACCGAAAAAAAAAAATTTTTTTAATTTTTTTCGTAATCATTCCCCCCCGAAGTGATTGTAATCACTGATTACAATCAATGATTACAATCACTGATTACAATCAATGATCATAATCAGTGATTACAATCATTGATCGTGATCATTGTGATTACGATCAGTGATTACAATCAGTGATTATGAAATTTAAAAAATTGCATGCAAGTTTCCACTTGCATGCAAGTTAGTGATTGTAATCAGATACGATAATGATCGCGATCAGTGATTGTAATCAATTTAGCGCGATCGTGTCGGTACCGTACTGTAATCAAATGAATGTATGGAGTGATGACGAAAATTTTCGTCATCGCAAAACCGTTTCGTAATCACAAATATCGTATCTGATTGTAATCATTGCCTGTTAGGGTTCTATGTTTTATTACATTACAGAATCGATTGTACAGCAGCTTAAGTCTAATGCCAGCCTCGTCCAAACTATAAATTTCTTAATGAAACTAATTCTTCTTTTTAATTCAATAACTAATTATGAATTTTTTTTAATCATCTTATTAAAATTCTCTTGATGAGAAAATCAGACCTCCAACATTCATCATTACAAAAAATAAGAAGAACAGAAATTAATTGCTTTACCATAACATTCATGTTCTAAAGAGATTCTCCTTCCATCTTCTTCGCTCGATATTTGTTTGACAGCCAACAAATCCATTTTCATTCAATGAGCCGCATTAAAGTCTCAACCCGCAATCGTATGTAGAGAAGGAATAATATTTTGATTCGTTTTAATTTACTAATAATTGCTTCTCAGTCCAATTATTTCCACGTTTCAGATTACTCCAGAATGTATATAGTCATCTACATACAGTCAGTTCTTATGAAGTGTTATGGGAAAAAAGAAGAAGATGAAAGAAATTCTGATTTATGTAATGTATCACGCATTATGGTGATACTAGTGTGGAATTTTAGTTAGGCAAGACAAGATTAGGAAGTATTACCTTTGTTCCTTAATAATTAGTAAAAATTTTGCGCCACAACAGCAATGACAATCTGTTTACTGAGATTTAGAATTCATAATCACTGTCCTTCAAAAAGTTACCAAACAACTGTTCCATCGGACCAACACACTCATTAACTCCATCTCAAATATCCTTAACCATATGCCGTAATGATACATGAAACCTCCATTAACAGCAGAACTATATAACTAAATGTGTAATCGAATCAAAGTTTATGTATCTGTATCTGTGAGAATTTATTAAGAGTTCTAAAAGTCTCGTGCTGTTCTTATTCATTTACTATTTCTTCCTCGCATATTCATCATCTTACACAAGTCAATTTTCCTTGCACGGAGTCTTCTAGCATTAAATTACAAATTTTCCCCGCAACGCCACACAGATAACAAAAAAATAATTTTTTACTTGTTTTGTTCTACCGGATTGGATTAGAGCCATATGTGAGGTAGCTTAAAAAGTTTTTTGAATTAAAGATCTTTTGTGTTGGAAAGAAATAGTTAATTGAAGAGAATGAAGATAGCAAAAAATTTCAAAATTCGTTTTCGGTAAAGAATTTGCTAATTGCTTGGACCTGTTGGCTGATAAGTCAATTGTAGGTTGAACGAAATAATTTAAAATTTATTATACACAAATTATTAAATATTTGAGAAATTTTCAGTCGGGTCTTTTGATTTTTTTTTTTTTTCGAATGAAATATTAAATTAAATCACGAATGAATGAAATGGTAAGTTGATTTTTATGTTTAAGGTACGGAATAGAAGAGCAATCTTTTCTTGAATAAAAATATAAATGTGAAAGTTTGCAGGCATATCCATAAGACAGAATAAAATTATTTGAACCATTTCTCGCAAACTGTACCTAAATTGCTAAAAAGTTTTGAACAATTTTCTATTTATACAGAAAGAAATTTTTTAGATAGAAATAACTTTGTAGCTTTAAAAGAATCTACAAAGTAAGAAAACAAAAAGTTAATTGACGTCAATGAGACCGTTTTTATTTTTAGATATGAAATAAAATTTAAAAAATTCTGCTGTCTTTGCTTTCCAAATTTCAAATTACTTTAACAATAAATTCATGATATTCTTCGAATTTGATTAATTTTATTTTCAACATTCAATTAATAAGTCATCTCACCCTATTCTCTGAGGGAAATGAATTGAAAAACATGAAAAGACTGAAAATTTTTATTTCACACATCAAAGCGACTAGAACATAAAAAAAAATAAAGTCAGAAGTATTTTTATTTGCCCATGTTGCTACCCATTCGTTGTGGTCGAAATATTTTTAAAAAGAACAAAAAAAGTTCTAAAAATTCTCTTTCATTCTTTTATTATGTATTTTAATTAATGTCAGCATGAGTTCTTCTCATCATTAGCATCCGGACTTCACACACAGTTCAATAATATTATTGTCTATGCATAGCTGGAGTGATCTCTTTCTTCTCTTTTTCGGTGTTATCCCTAGGGATTCCACAACATCCATACACATTCTCAATATATGCGTATTGAATGAGGTATAGAAATGATGAAGCCCTAATAGACAAAGAGCATGCTCACAAAATAGAGCACATAGAGAGTATGCTCAGCTTTAGAACAACAATGTGCTCACTTGAGTATGCTCTCGTGAGTACACTATGAGCACATCAATATGTTGTACTCAGATGAGTATGCTGCTTGAGCATACTCTTGATTGTACTCTGAGTACACTCTCGAAAAACATGAAATATTTCAATATGCTCTCGTGAGTATGCTCAGTAAGTATGCTCTTGAGTACATCTTGAGCATACTTTAGGATTTCAGTATTTTTAAAAAAATATGCTCTCTTCAGCATACTCATTGAGTATACTCTTAAGTATGCTGAGAGTATGCTCACCTAAGTGTACTTATTATGTACGCTCTTGAGTACATTGAGAGCATACTTCGTATGTGCTCACTGAAGTATACTGGATGAGCATACTCTTGAGCATACTTTGAGCACATCTTCGTAACCTATCACTTTTTACTGAAACTTACTCAGCTAAGTATGCTCATTATGTACATTTTTGAGTACATTCAGAGTACGCTCACTAGAGTATACTTAATGAGCATACTCTTGAGAATACTTTGAGCACATCTTCATAGCTTATCACTTTTGACCAACTTTTGACCGAAACGTGCTCAGTTAAGTATGCTCATTATGTACATTTTTGAGTACATTCAGAGTACGCTCACTAGAGTATACTTAATGAGCATACTTTTGAGCATACTTTGAGCACATCTTTATGAATTATCACTTTTAACTAAAACGTGTTCAGCTAAGTATGCTCATTATGTACTTTCTTGAGTACATTCAGAGTAAACTCACTTAAGCATACCCATTGAGCAAACTTAAAAGTACTGTAAATACATGGACAAATTGCCATTTTGATTTGAATTTAAAGTTTACGTGTATCCTGATTTTCATTGAAAACCCTAGGATTAATTAGAGAAATGATAAAATAATGAGAAAAACAGCTGCTTGTAAAAACCAATTTTCATAACTAATTAAATTTTCAAAAAATTGTGTCTATTTTATATTTTTTGGGGGTATTTAAAGAAATATCCAAAAAAGTATACATTTCTGTTTTCAGAATTTAACTTTTTTTTACAAAAAACCTGGATCGTAATAAAATCAGTACAGAAGAAAACATTGATTTTTTAATAATTTTTTTTTTCATAAATATATGTTTTATGATATTTTAAAAACCCTTGCAAAAAATTGCAACTTTTAGCTTTTGTATCTTTGAAAAAAAAAAGCTGAAATTTTTTTAAGTTTCATTAAAAGAATTTTTCAAAAAATTTCAAATTTTTCTATTTTTAATTTTTTTTTTAAGTTTTCACATTTTTTCAGTCCCTTACCGATCATATAAAAAAGTTTACATGAATCAAATCTAAAAGGGAGTCAAGGAAATTTTTAATAATCTATATGAAAAATGAGAAAGTGTTACTCTTTCTGCATTTTTCATTAATTCTACAATAATTTTCTTTTTATTTAATATTTTTACATAACTAGTTTTTTTTAAAAAAATAATACATATTTTGGAAAACAAATAAAGGAAATGTTACACATTTTGAGAGGATTCGATTAAGCTGCAAACTAATTTTCACAAAAAAGTATACAAGTAAAACTAATACAAAATTAAACTAGTAATGAAGCGGATCACGCTTCATGGGTATATTCACACCACCAGTAGAACTTCTTTTGATTTCAATTAGAGAAAAAAAAATAATTATACTTTATCTACTGATTATAGATTACATCATTCATAATTAATCGTTTTAAAACCCTACATCTGTTCAGCGCGCATTTAGCACTATAACTAAAGTACAGCCTGCGTCTGTTTTTTGATAGAATTCGATGTATTTGGATGTTTTTAGGTCCTAGAACACTGTATATGTTAAAAAAATTTCATAATATGCGCATTATGGGGGTATATTTAGGCAAAAATTCAAATTGACCTAGTACTCATAGGTTTCATTATTATGAGCTGAAACTTTGCATATACATTTTTCACATCTATATCTCTAGACGTTTTTGGAATTATTCCATTTGGACTTAATATTGAGGAGAACGAGACAATTTTGTGTCAAAACACGAAAAATTTTTCGATTTTTCAACTTTTTTGTTACACTGCGCATGAAAATTTTTTTGTCATTATAGTGTGAATTATACCTTAAATAATGCTTAATCTAACACCGAAAATTTCAAATCATTTGGTTAAGTTATGTCTGAGATATTAAAAAAAATGTAAAATTTTTTGCATATTTTGGTCAAAAATGGCACATTTTCATCCATTGTGCCTCACAGGAAGCAGCTCATGACTCCAAAAACTATACCGGTTTTCCTTGGGCCAATATTAATCAAATGCAAAAAACCCGAAGTCTTAACGTTTCGTTAAAATTGAGTTATCGCGGAAACTAACTTGCTAACTTGCTAACTTGCTAACTTGCTAACTTGCTAACTTGCTAACTTGCTAAATGACAGAATGCGTTTTTTTGCGATTTCTCTTGACTGGAAGCACCAAATGAGATGCGGTTTTCACTGTTAGATTGGTATTTTCAGGCACAGACTTTCCACCATAGACAGTATGGGATAAAATTGTAATCCTGAAGCAGCAAGTTAGAAAATGTGGTTTTCAGTTTTATACAAAAGCAATATATTCACCCAAATTGAAAATTTGGTGTGAATATGAAAAAAAAAATACAAATGCTTAAATGATTTAATAACACATAATTTAATCATTTAAGAAAATAATGTTTAATTTTTTTTTTTGGAAAAAATGAATTGCCCTTAATTTAAATTTCAAGAAAAAACATGCTCAAAATAATGAACAAACCATGTACTCAGAGCATACTCTTTAATGAAAACTCCTCTTGTGAAGTATATAAAAAACCGAAAATATTTTATTAAAATGATGAATAATTTTTTTATTCATCAATTCCTATTTAAATCATATTATAAACTAAGTTATACTCCTTTGTATTTCATAATAGTTTATATTATGCTTTTTGCCAAACTATAATTACAACAAAAAGTACTTTGGTAGAGCAGAGGATAGCGAGTTGGTGTTAACAATCCTTCAGCGGTCATGGGTTCGAATCTCGGCATGAGCAGAAAATTTCAAACTTTAACATTTTCTTCTAATTACAGCAAATAATTATATACTTCACAATTACAGATCTAAAGGGAAAATATCCCCCCCCCACCGGGGGGGTGGTGGGAAGAATAAAAAATAATATTTTTTTAAAGAAGCTCGCAAGAGTATACTTAAAATGTGCTCAGTCAAGCATGCTCAGAAGAGCATACTCTTTATGTACTCTTGTGAGCACTTATAAATGAAAAAAAAATTGTTTACAAAAGTATGCTCACAGTGTGCACATATAACGCCACTCTTATGTGGCATTTATAGGGTAAAGTAGTGGTATCAATTTCTCTATGAAAAAGCATGCTCAAAAGAGTATGCTCACCCAAAACCTGAGTATGCTCTCAACGTGCTCTTTGTCTATTAGGGAAGATTAACAGCTGTTAATGAACGTTTCAATTCTTTTAACAAATTCTCTGGAAAAAATAAAGAACATAAAAATTTATTTTGTAATTTGAGGCACATGATGATGGAATTAACTATACTTAACAACTAATGAAAATAATGCATTGTTGGTCTTCTTTTTGGGTTATCTGAAAGAGTTGCTTATTACTTTTGCTACTGCTGCTACCGACGATGATGCATTTATTTCTTCCTGAAGAATCTAATTTCATTAATGTCACACTGAGAAATTGAAATTAAAATTTGAAAATTCCATTGAATTTGTGTACGATTGTTTCACTTGCTGCTGCTGTTTTGGGAAGTGTGGATTAGATTTTCGAAAATTTTATTAATAAAGTTTGTTGAATGTACTTTGTTTGGTTTGAAAAGATGCATTGATAACATTTTGAAATGGACAAAGAAGAATGTTGTTCATTAAAAACGTAATTTTATGCACCAGACCAAAAACTATGAATTTCTTTAGCAACGAATGATTTAAGCTCAAGGAATGTCTGTTAAATTAGAACTAAAGTAAAGAATGAATCAATTACAGTGGGTGTGCAAATTTATTTTAATTTGTTGTGTGTAGTCCAGTAGTGCTGAATAGCACTTTCAAAATCAATGAATTCTATTTAATTTAAAATTTTTCATTGAATCAAAACTTTTTAAAATACATTACAAGAAAGTGTATATTTAAAAATTTCACAAAACACAAGTCATTCAATAAATAATTTCTCAAGTATTTCTACGTAAATAAAATATTTTCTAATTTCATTTCCGGGAAATAATTTACTAAAGTCTTAACTGGAAAACTACAAAGATTGAAGATGAATTTGAAGCGCTTTCGAAAAACAATAAAAAGTCTTTAATTCTCGCAAAAAATTAATCCACAATGTGAAAAATCTTTTTTGACTCAACATAGATTTCACCTTAATTAATCAGAAAATAAATTCTTTCTCTCGAACATTAAATGAATGTAAATCCCTTCCTCGTAGCGAATAAATCTCTTTTTCTACATCCAAATAGAAGCATTTATAAAATAGCGAAACATTCAACAAAAAAATAAGCAAGCAAAGAGAAAGAAAATAAAAACGTAAATTATCAAGTCGAAAAGGTATGGAAGTCGTGCAAGCCAACTATACGGTAGATCACATCCCAATTTCACACCTCACCAGAGTAAAAAGTGTATTCTTACTTTATTCGTGTACCCATGTCATCATTTCAATTCTCCTTTTCATTCTATACGATGCGATAGCACAACACACAGAAATTCAAACGTCATAAGAAATGCAATTCGTGACGCTTCGATTCTCAGTTTTACTTTTTATACACCTTTTTAGAAAACATTCTGAGGGATGGCATATGATGATACTTAAAAATTGTCTGAATGGCTATTCTCTTTTTGATTCAAAGCATCTGCATTCTGTTTTTTTTTTTTATTTAATTTATTAATTTTCAACAGAAATTAAAAAGAATGAATTAAAATTTAAAGAAATTTTAAGTTTAAAGAAATTTTAAATTTAAAAAAATAGTCCAAAATTTTGGTATTATAAAAGTTAAAATGCGTTGATGCATCTCAGTCCCTAAACACCTAAAATCAAACTTTTTATTCCTTTTCACTTCTCATTTCTCAACTCTACTCTTTTGTATTTTACGTTCTTAATACTTCTTCTATCGCTCATTTTTTCACTTCTTTTATTTCATCGCATCTGTATAATTTTTCATAAATATTTCTTCATATTTTTTTCATAAAATTCTTTTTGAGATGTATTTTATGAAACATTAAATTTTTAACTCGTTTTCTCAGTTCTTGTTTCCCTTCATTTCTATATTCATAAAAATATTTTTTTCATTATAGTTATATATTTTATGAAATATAAGAGCTGCACTAATTTGAAGCATTTGCAGAACATTATCACCGGGAAGAGAATTGCTTTGAAATTATGTTGCCTCATCTACATTGTTCTTTATGTTCTTCAATTATTAAAGTAGAAAAAATTATTGGAAATAATAATAGTTGCAATTGGTTTTGATAGCTAAATGAAAATTATGAAATTATTTCCAAAAGATTTAACTTTGAAAGTTCTTTCAGAAGAGTAAAATGACGGTATTAAAATTTTGTTGAAGAGTCAAAGTAGCATTAAAAATTTTATGGAAGCACTTTGTGTCATTTTTTAAATACTTTTTAAGACAGGAAATAAAGTTTAATTAGAAAAACACGACTTACATAGAAAGCCACGAACTTCCACGCCACCTTCCAATAGCTTGGAGAAAAAACATAAAATTCTTCTTTAATAGATTACAGTTTTCTCGTTTATACTATGAACGTTTCTAAATATATTTTTATGAAGTATGTTCGCATATAATATATTTTTCCCTATTTTTAGTTCGAGACAAAGGTTTTATAAAACCTCTCTTTTTTTATTTCGTTGATTATAGTTCCTTCTTTTTATTATGTTATAAAATTATATACTTAATATGCACCTAATGAGTTGATTTCAGTGTATATGAAATTGCACTTTTGAGAAAAGTCTTGGATACGATAGGGGGGTTGTGGACGAGCTGTGCGGAACGAAACGAAGTGGAGCAAGCATCATGCGAAGCATGATGCGCAGCGGAGCGGAGGTGAGTGTAGCACAGCTCGTCCACAACCCCCCTACCCTATCCAAGACTTCTCTCAAAAGTGCAATTTCATATATATTGAAATGGTGAAAATGGTAAAAAGAAATAAGAAAAAATTTAGTTTCTTGGTAAAATTTTCACTGTCTTTATTTATTTTTCGCGCTTCGCGCGACCTCGAAAAAAAATTTTTTGGGTCGAAAAAATCAGTTTTTTGGCTTTTTGACCCCTTAAATGGCCTTAATAACAAAAAATTTCTGTATATTATTAATCTACTCATCAAGACGCACATTTTGGTACCAAAAACTTCTCAAAAAAGTTAGATGAAGATGGTAAACTCGAAAATTTCTCATAAAAAGTACTGTTCATACTCTGATGAAAAAATCATATATAACCTCAAAATCATGCAAAGCGCATAGCCGTTCCGAAGGGTTCAGTGGTTGCCTGATAATTTGACACCAAAAACCCATCAAAATATATGCATCCAGAAGCTACAGCCCTGGTCACAAAAATGATGGTATTTTCGAAACCATGTTTTTGGACCGTGTGCATGCAATAATATGTCCAAATGAACTGAAAGTTGTGTCATTCGACTCGTATTTATAGAGCGGTGATTTGAATATCAGGTTGTATGGGGTTTTATTGCGTAGATTTCGCAAAAAGTCCAAAAACAGTGATAAAAAGGGCTAGACCAAAACCAATAACTTACACGCTATGCGTGGAAGTTAAAAAGTTTGGAAAAATTTTACTTTTTTGGTAAAAATGGTCAAAAATGGTGTTTAAAGACCAACTAGCATGAAGAAAATGTTTTTTGAGAAAAAATTTTTTGGGTCGAAAAATCAGTTTTTTGGCTTTTTGACCCCTTAAATGGCCTTAATAACAAAAAATTTCTGTATATTATTAATCTACTCATCAAGACGCACATTTTGGTACCAAAAACTTCTCAAAAAAGTTAGATGAAGATGGTAAACTCGAAAATTTCTCATAAAAAGTACTGTTCATACTCTGATGAAAAAATCATATATAACCTCAAAATCATGCAAAGCGCATAGCCGTTCCGAAGGGTTCAGTGGTTGCCTGATAATTTGACACCAAAAACCCATCAAAATATATGCATCCAGAAGCTACAGCCCTGGTCACAAAAAATGATGGTATTTTCGAAACCATGTTTTTGGACCGTGTGCATGCACAATATGTCCAAATGAACTGAAAGTTGTGTCATTCGACGCGTAATTCTATAGCGGTGATTTTAATATCAGGTTGTATGGGGTTTTATTGCGTAGATTTCGCAAAAAGTCCAAAAACGTGAAAAAGGGCTCGACCAAAACCAATAACTTACACGCTATGCGTGGAAGTTAAAAAGTTTGGAAAAAATTTTACTTTTTTTGGTAAAAAATGGTCAAAAATGGTGTTTAAAGACCAACTAGCATGAAGAAAATGTTTTTGAGAAAAAATTTTTGGGTCGAAAAAATCAGTTTTTTGGCTTTTTGACCTTTAAATGGCCTTAATAACAAAAAATTTCTGTATATTATTAATCTACTCATCAAGACGCACATTTTGGTACCAAAAACTTCTCAAAAAGTTAGATGAAGATGGTAAACTCGAAAATTTCTCATAAAAAGTACTGTTCATACTCTGATGAAAAAATCATATATAACCTCAAAATCATGCAAAGCGCATAGCCGTTCCGAAGGGTTCAGTGGTTGCCTGATAATTTGACACCAAAAACCCATCAAAATATATGCATCCAGAAGCTACAGCCCTGGTCACAAAAATGATGGTATTTTCGAAACCATGTTTTTTGGACCGTGTGCATGCACAATATGTCCAAATGAACTGAAAGTTGTGTCATTCGACGCGTAATTCTATAGCGGTGATTTTAATATCAGGTTGTATGGGGTTTTATTGCGTAGATTTCGCAAAAAGTCCAAAAAACGTGAAAAAAAGGGCTCGACCAAAACCAATAACTTACACGCTATGCGTGGAAGTTAAAAAGTTTGGAAAAATTTTACTTTTTTTGGTAAAAAATGGTCAAAAATGGTGTTTAAAGACCAACTAGCATGAAGAAAATGTTTTTTGAGAAAAAAATTTTTTGGGTCGAAAAAATCAGTTTTTTGGCTTTTTGACCCCTTAAATGGCCTTAATAACAAAAAATTTCTGTATATTATTAATCTACTCATCAAGACGCACATTTTGGTACCAAAAACTTCTCAAAAAAGTTAGATGAAGATGGTAAACTCGAAAATTTCTCATAAAAAGTACTGTTCATACTCTGATGAAAAAATCATATATAACCTCAAAATCATGCAAAGCGCATAGCCGTTCCGAAGGGTTCAGTGGTTGCCTGATAATTTGACACCAAAAACCCATCAAAATATATGCATCCAGAAGCTACAGCCCTGGTCACAAAAATGATGGTATTTTCGAAACCATGTTTTTTGGACCGTGTGCATGCACAATATGTCCAAATGAACTGAAAGTTGTGTCATTCGACGCGTAATTCTATAGCGGTGATTTCAATATCAGGTTGTATGGGGTTTTATTGCGTAGATTTCGCAAAAAGTCCAAAAAACGTGAAAAAAAGGGCTCGACCAAAACCAATAACTTACACGCTATGCGTGGAAGTTAAAAAGTTTGGAAAAATTTTACTTTTTTTGGTAAAAAATGGTCAAAAATGGTGTTTAAAGACCAACTAGCATGAAGAAAATGTTTTTTGAGAAAAAAATTTTTTGGGTCGAAAAAATCAGTTTTTTGGCTTTTTGACCCCTTAAATGGCCTTAATAACAAAAAATTTCTGTATATTATTAATCTACTCATCAAGACGCACATTTTGGTACCAAAAACTTCTCAAAAAAGTTAGATGAAGATGGTAAACTCGAAAATTTCTCATAAAAAGTACTGTTCATACTCTGATGAAAAAATCATATATAACCTCAAAATCATGCAAAGCGCATAGCCGTTCCGAAGGGTTCAGTGGTTGCCTGATAATTTGACACCAAAAACCCATCAAAATATATGCATCCAGAAGCTACAGCCCTGGTCACAAAAATGATGGTATTTTCGAAACCATGTTTTTTGGACCGTGTGCATGCACAATATGTCCAAATGAACTGAAAGTTGTGTCATTCGACGCGTAATTCTATAGCGGTGATTTTAATATCAGGTTGTATGGGGTTTTATTGCGTAGATTTCGCAAAAAGTCCAAAAAACGTGAAAAAAAGGGCTCGACCAAAACCAATAACTTACACGCTATGCGTGGAAGTTAAAAGTATGACAATAATTGGTTTAAATTTTTTTTTATATCTTTAATATCTTTATTTCATGAAATTGAGAATTCATTTAAATATCAAAATGGGGATTTTTTCAAAAAAATTTGGATTCTAAAATGTATTATTCGCAATCAGTATGAATTTAGAATTTCTATTTATTGGCACTATCTATTAGAATACTGAATGTTTTTAATTAATTGCACATTAATCATTGTCACATGTTTGACATTTCACATATCCATTAAATTAAAGTCTCTTATCTATTTCAATCCTAACTCCATTAAAATTTACTTGATGACATAATTATTTTGCTAATTTAAATATGAATTCAATTAAAAATGATTAATCTAGTATTGCTGTATGTAATTGTACATATCTATAACGAGCTAAAAAGATTAAGTCATATAAAAATTCCTAATCGGCTATGAGTCATTAATTAATTGACTAATTACTAAGTCATCCATCGCTTTCGTACTAAAAATAAAAACACCGCTTGGCAATAAAAAAAATAACAGCGATAAGATTGACTTATTTGCATTGAAAATGTCGAACAATTTTTATGGACTTACAATCCATTAGTATGACAGGTAATTAAAACAATTCAGTGCAATTTATAATTTTAAGTACATTCGACACAAAAAATATCAAACATGTCGCACAAGCTGTAAGCATTTTGAATCAAGAAAATTACATTTTTTCTTCTCTCATAATTAGTATCGTTTTCATGTCCATTTAAATTTCTGTGACCGAAGAGACCCAAGCTGAATGTCTGTTGCACACATAAAGTGAGAGAAGTTCATTCAGGATGTCGAATGACATTCGTTCCGCAATGGCAAAAATGAGACGAGGAGAAGAAGCAAGCAAAGAATTGGCAAATGGAATGAATTGAAGTTCAGCACCCGGCCGTGCTAAATTGTGTATACCAATGATTAGCAATAATCATAACTTTTTTCCAGGCCTGAACACAAAAAAAGAAGTTTCATAATGTTCAACAATTTAGCAGAAATTGAGCATAAATTTTCTAAATTTTCTTGGCAGGCGAGATGTTAAATGTAATGAGCATGTAGAACCCGGACAGTAAATGCTTATTGGTTATGATGGAATCAGTGTTAAAAATTACTAAATGCTGCTGAAATATCGCCAAAAAATTAAATTAATGATTTTGCTACTTATAAATGTTTAAAGTCTACACATCAAAACTGGTTCCAATTTTACCGTTGCCAATTTTAAACGACACCTCAGCATACCTAATTGATTCCCCTCAATTTCCGTGCGAATTTCAAATTAAAACTACAAAGTAAGTTTTAATAACAAGCTCAAGCCTACCTCAGTCATGAGGTTCGGGAAACAAGAAGAAGTTCATCAACACCACTAATGTGCATTTGGCATAATTGCAACAGACACTTCGTTCTTTATAGTTACTTCTTTTTTCTTCCCCATTTCTCCTCTTCTTGTTAAGTGGCATTTCCTACTTAATTAATTAGTTTATGATGCCTCAGTGCCTTAATTGTGCACAACATCAAAAAGAAGATCATAACATGAGGAGGTAAAATGCACCACTTGTGAACATGCCTGGTTTTGTTGTCTCTTTCCGTCTAACTTGTGATTCTTTGAATATTCTTACAACTGACTGACTGCCTGACTGTTCTTTTCCTGCTCGTCACATTTATATCTATCTAATTAATTAAAGCAGATTTCTTACATCGTTTGCTGTTTGAATGAATTTATTTATTTTCTTATTTCTTCTCATTCTCTCTTTTTAATCATTTCGCTTTGTTGCTTTCGTAATTTTAATTTCAATTTTCTTCTCTCTCAGTTTTGAATCTTTCTTTTTTTATGTTAATTAAGAACAAATTTTAAACTCTTTTTTTATTCCGTTCTGTGTCTTTTTCTTAATCAAATGAGCGAAATTAAATTAAGTACAAGATTAAATCGATTATTTGTGGCTTAAAATTTATGAATGTGTTTTTGAGGCTAATTTTTAATTAGGTTGAATGGAAAAATTTTACTTGTATTTAAATTATTTTGTTTATTTGAGATTTGAGTATTAAAACTCATCAGACAAGTTGGAATCAGTTTTTTGATATTTGAAATAGTTTTTACGGATATTCACAGAATTTTTTGTATTAAATAAATTTAGAACTAAATGAAATATTTTGAGAATTCTAAGGAAATACAAATTTGGCAGAACGTTGAACCAAATATTGAAAGAAAAAAACTTTCTTCACAAAAATTTTTCCAATTATTCATTCAAACTTAATCCCTTTCACCGTGTGAACATAAAAAATCTCATTTAAATTCCAAGATGCAACCGTCGTCCTCTTTCCTTTTAATTTTTAATTTTTATACTTTTTCCTTGAAAGTTGAATAAAAAATTTCATCATTTCTCATTTAATGATTAATTTTTATTCCTTCTCTTTTTTTGGTTTCTTTTTTATTTCGGGGAAGAACGATCTTTATGCTTATGGAAATATTCTAATTATAATTTATAGCCCAATGATACTCCAAGTCTTCTTCAATAAACATTTTTTTCCAAAACGAGAATATCGTACCAGAGAATATGATGAAATGAGAATATGCAAAAGAGTTGAGTTTTTGAGAATCTTTTAGGAAGATTGAGGCTGTTTAAATATTTTGAGATTCTGGAATTTATAAAAAATTGTTTTCGTATTTTTCATTTTGTGTGACGGACTCAAACATTTTTAACTTATAAAGAAATTATTAAAATTTTTAAAAATCAACTGCAAATTAAAAATGAACCAATTATTCATAAAATCCTCATCACTCAACACAGCTACCAGCAATTTTTAAAATTTAAAAAATCTTAATTAAATCTTGCAAATTTTATTAATAAGTTCCTGGAATCCTAAGCATTTGCACTTTAATTTTGTGATTTCAAAGCAGCATGAAAAAAACTGAAAAAAAAACATAAAATTCAAACCAATTTTTAGAACAGTGGTAGAATTTGACGATAGAACAATAAAATAAATAAATTTAGTGACTGAAAATTACAGGGTAAATGGTCGCGTAATAGCAAACGGTAAAATGCCTATAATCAAAATCAATTGTGTGTAAGGCAAAAATCACAACATGAAAATTTATGCCATTTCACAATTGCTTGGTGAAAGAAGGGGCGGAAGCATAAATTTCTGTTCAAGGCATCCGAAGGCATACTACCTTTAAAGCAAGAACGAAAGCAACGTAAAAATTTACAAATATTCTGAATGAACCTTGAATTGCCACTTGCCGAATTGTTTTTTTGAAAATTTAATTTCCTGTTTGTCTTTTCAATTTAAATTATTATTATCGCTCTTTTATGCCATGTTCCATTGTTTGACATTGCTCTTGGAAATGAGAGAAAAAAAAACAGAAAACTGAATTCAATATAATATATTTTAAATAAAGTAGAATTTTATGCTACTTTATGGAATAAGAAGAAATAAAGAGAATAATTTACAACTTTTTTGTGCATTTTCATTATCTACATTCTGAATTTTTTGCGGCTGTGAGAAATATTTGAAAATATATTA
This sequence comes from Chironomus striatipennis, assembly GCA_026123125.1. NCBI lineage: Eukaryota > Metazoa > Arthropoda > Insecta > Diptera > Chironomidae > Chironomus > Chironomus striatipennis. Next base: position 20,192,629 of record CM047394.1, on the reverse strand, counting down.
CGTCATTATTTTGAGGAATTGAAAAAATACTTTTTTTTGTCAGTATGGTGTTAATTAGGCTTTCTCGAAATCCCGGATTTGGAAAATTTCCGGGACCGGGGTCAAAATTAAAACCTAAATATCTTGAGCATTAATGAAAGATTTTCAATTTTTTGTGTTTAAATGATTATAATCTTAATACTAAACAAATTAAATTTAAAATTTTTTTTAAAAAACTAAAATCGTTCACAATACAACAGTTTTAATTTTTTGATTTTGGTTCCGAAAAACCCGGGACCGGGAAATCGAGAAAGCCTAGTGTTAATAATCCTCACCATGTATTGGTAGTTCTATTACATTTTCAAACAAAATTTAATAACTTTTTCATTAAAATTTGATAACCCTCATTCACATTTGTGCAACACCAACTTTTTAATCTGCACGCAAATCCCATACAGTTCTACATGCCAACCGTCGAATGTTTCATAACTAAATAAAAAGAGTTACAAAGGAAAACAAAATTACATAATTTACCAAATCCTTTTTCACGTTAACAAAGGCAAAGCTACAGTTACACAATTTTCAACAAAGCTATGATTACATGTAGGAAGAAATCTTTTTAAGATAAAAATTCAATTATCTCAAAAAAATGTGCTTTTGTGACAAAACTACAATTTTGTTCCTTAACATCCCTCTTGAAAAAAAAATTTACAGCAAGAAAACGAGGAAAAAAATTCAAAACCATTTTAATTCTCCTCTCGCTCTTGAAAAAAAAATTGTTCAGAACTATTTTCTGCTGGTTGTTTTTTGTTTGTTAATTTGAATGGCACAGCATAAAATATATTTAAAAGGAGGGAGGAGATTGAGAACAAAAGAACTTTTTTTTTTCGTTCAATAAAAATTTTTGTTGAAAATTAATCTCAATGCAATAGTTGAGGGAAGCAGCGGCTTGAATAGAGAGGACTGGCTTCGATGTGATGGCTCGTTGACAGCTATTTAGCAGCGGTTTATTGTCTAGTGCTACGTAATTGGAAATGAAAATACGAAGGGAATAAAAGTTTATTAAAATTTCTTGATTATTCTGCTTGCTTTGTTTGTTGGAATTGATGGGTAATTTTTGAAGTGCAATATGATATTGGATGAATGGCGGAGTTGTTGAGGGAATAAATGGCCGATTCAGCAGCTAATAAAATGAATTTTTGAGTAGTTATTTTTTTTTAAATACAAGCTGACAATAAATAAAAAACATAAATTTTTGACTGTTCTACAGCACCAGAATTTCAATTGAATTTTGAAACAAATTTAAAAGTCTAAATTTTTATTATCAAATTAATTTCAAAAACTGCGCTCAAATCTCCATATTAAATTACAACTCTTTAATCCCATACTTCCATGTTGGTTGTTAATGAATCCTCACAATATTTTATTGTTCATGGGTTTGGATTGAAGAATAAAGCCCCTTAACAGGATCATAATTGAAATTCCTGTGGAATAATAAAAAATGGAACCAAAGTAAAATGGATGAATTGTGGAATTAAATATTTGAAAATGGTTGAAATGAATTTTTCTTTCACCAGTAAATCCACTTAAAAATTCATCAAATTTATTTTCTGTAAAGCAAAAAACTTTTAAAAAACTCATGATTCTTCCATTTTTTCCTGGTTTTTGTATTTCTGCATGCCATAGCAAATACCAAAAAAGCTTGCGGTTGGGCGACACATAAAAAATATTTTTTAATAAAATTTGCAATTCTCATGCAATGGACATCTATTGTTGCTGGTTATTTTGCCTGTACAGAACAAAAAAAAATGTATAACCACAAAGTCGAGAAAGACGTAAAAAATGAAAACAGGTGGTAGAAAGAAGTAATTAAGAGATAAATACTCTCGTAATTAATGATTATTCCCCTTTTGGCTGGTCGTTATTTTTTTCACAATCGACCAAATAATTCGCTAATTTATGAGTCTTATTTATAATATGTATGTATACATGTTTTATTGTGCTCATTCCATTTATTCACCATTTTCGTTTTTGCCTTATTTTCGTTCGTATCACTCACATACACAAAGCATAAGCAAGTATTCAGTCCGCAATCTTTCGCAAGAGAATGCATATAAGCGGTCTAATTAACGTCACTAATGATTTGACTGATATTATTATCCTTACTTCTACTTTTATTCTCTGTTATTTTTCTTGCTATGTACGTGATGGGATTAGTGTTTGGAATTTGACCTGCTGGCATCTCTGACAGATTTGTAGCTAACTAGATTTGCTTAGTTTCTCTGAATGCAATAAAATATATCGAGTTTGCATACATACGTTTCTGTGATTCCTTTCTAAGCGTGATTTGAATAAGAAGAAGGAAACCTGATTGTGCAAGCATTTTTATGTCTGACTGTCGACCGACTTGTTTTTGTCGGAATTAAAATTATTAAAATTATATTGAGAAAATTGATTTTTTGCTAAAAATTTATGTTGTGATCCTTTTGGAACAGCTTGCTCCAAATTTTTATGTACCAAAAAAAAATTAGGAATTAAAATATTTTTCAGCTCATAAACTCCAATCTGTATTCAACCCCCATCTCAACCCCAATAAATCCACAGCTATTTAATGCAATCGTTTAAATAAACAAATTCATTAGTTAATATTCATAAATTTCACATAAACTACTATCAAGTGCTCCATTAACCCTCCTCGCATTTTATTTACAACAGAACTTGCCCTTTAATTTAATGGATTGAATGAAGATTGACATAAATGCTAAAGATTTTCTTCTTTAATAAAAGAAATTGCTTGCTCATTTGACTTGCATATTTGAAAGCTAATGAAGACATTCAGATAAAGTTTAATAAGAAAAAAAAGGAGATTGATAAGACAGAAGAGAGGAGAAAAAGTTCATTTTCATAATAGCAGAAACTGTTTTTACTGTCCCTTGTAAATATGTTTTACTTTGCTTTTTCACCATTATGTCATATATTAAGTTATGGTTAGTTTTAAGAAATGAGTTAAAGTAATCGAAAGTATCAAATTTAGATCTGTTAAAGCTGTAATCTTTATTTAAAGACTTGCTTTAGAATTTGATTTTTATTAAGCATATCGACATTATTCAAGTTTCAAAGACATCTTTTAAAACTAAAGTTTATAAGATTCAAAACAAGAAATTTCAAAAAAAAAAAAATCATGTATGCCCATATTGCATGGGACTAAATATCACATTTAAGTGGACAATGGATAGCAGAGCAAGAAAGATGAGACTGAAAAAAATTTATACAAAATATTTTTGTTTAGGGAGCATTTTTATGTAAATATTTTTCTCTTTCCTTCCGTCCTTCAATATCCCTTGAGCAATGAATGAACAAAAAGAGTCAAGCAGCAAAAAAAAATAAAAGATAACTAGTAATGAAGCGGATCACGCTTCATGGGTATATTCACACCACCAGTGGAATTTCTTTTTGTAAAAATTTGTCAGCTTCGCTCAACCAAGTTTGAATTCCGTTTGAGCTTCGCTCACATAAATCGTTTGATCCATAATGAACAATAGTTTTGACGACAAGTCATTCAAAACACAAGAAATTGGCTATGTCTATTGACTGAAACTGACCAAAAAAATTTTTATTTCATTTCTGGACGTTTCAGGACATTTTAGAGAGGGGGTCAAATCCTTGTGACCAAGCTCTTCCGCTACATCCAACATGTTTAATAAGGTTCTACACATTCATATTATTCATGCTGTACACATTGGAAATAGGATTTCGAAAGATTTCATGCTAAATTTTTTGCTTAATTCATGCAGAAATTTTTATGAGAATCAGCAAATAAATTGGTTTTGAGAAAAAAACTCAAGAGCAAACTTAGTAATCATTGTACTCATTGAAAAATAAAAACTCGGATTTTTTTTAATTTTTTATAAAATTCGGTCTCTGTTTAAAACCCTACATCAGTTCAATGCATTTAATAATATTTTATAAATTTTGTAAAATTTGCTAATTTTCTAAAGGTTTATTCAAATTCAAAGAAAACAACGATTTATTCAAATTTAAATAATATAATCCAATATCAATCATGTTTTCAAAAGAAATGTAAAAAGCTGAAATATCTCAAAAGCTAAAGAATATTTTTATTAATAAGAGGTTATATTGCTTAGCTTTTAACCTTAATATATAATACAAAAAATTAGAAACTCTAATATACCATAGTTTCAAAGTTATTGGTGTTTTTCTTATTTATTCTGTAATTTTTTCGTGGATAAACCAGTTGAGTCAAACCCATTATCGTTATAGATGCGTTTTTTTGCGATTTCTCTTGACTGGAGGCACCAAATGAGATGCGGTTTTCACTGTTAGATTGGTATTTTCAGGCACAGACTTTCCACCATAGACAGTATGAGATAAAATTGTAATCCTGAAGCAGCAAGTTAGAAAATGTGGTTTTCAGTTTTATACAAAAGCAATATATTCACCCAAATTGAAAATTTGGTGTGAATATGATAAAGTAGGGTTTCGGGTTTTTTGATGTATTTGGATGTTTTTAGGTCCTAGAACACTGAATATGCTAAAAAAATTTCATGATATGCGCATTAAGAGGGGTATATTTAGGCAAAAATTCAAATTGACCTAGTACTCATTGGTTTCATTATTATGAGCTGAAACTTTGCATATACATTCTTCACATCTATATCTCTAGACGTTTTTGGAATTATTCCATTTGGACTTAATATTGAGGAGAACGAGACAATTTTGTGTCAAAAAACGAAAATTTTTTCAGTTTTTCAAATTTTTTGTTACACTGCGCATGAAAATTTTTTTGTCATTATAGTGTGAATTATACCTTAAATAATGCTTAATCTAACACCGAAAATTTCAAATCATTTGGTTAAGTTATGTCTGAGATATTAAAGAAAATGTAAAATTTTTTGCATATTTCGATAAAAAAATGGCACATTTTCGTCCATTGTGCGGCACAGGAAGCAGCTCATGACTCCAAAAACTATACCGGTTTTCCTTGGGCCAATATTAATCAAATGCAAACTAGTATCAACGTGGTCACTCGTGACCGACGAAAGCGCATTTTCCGTGTATAGCAAATAAACCGGAAATAAATTTAAAACGAATAAAAAAAATGAGATCCAGTAAGCATTCATCGCCATAAAGTGAGATCCAGTAAGCATTCATGGCCATAAAATGAAATCCAGTAAGCATTCATGGCCATAAAGTAAGATCCAGTAAGCATTCATGGGCATAAAATGAGATCCAGTAAGCATTCATGGCCATAAAATGAGATCCAGTAAGCATTCATCGCCATAAAGTGAGATCCAGTAAGCATTCATGGCCATAAAGTAAGATCCAGTAATCATTTATGGCTATATAGTAAGATCCAGTAAGCATTTATGGGCATAAAATGAGATCCAGTAAGCATTCATGGCCATAAAATGAGATCCAGTAAGCATTCATCGCCATAAAGTGAGATCCAGTAAGCATTCATGGCCATAAAGTAAGATCCAGTAATCATTTATGGCTATATAGTAAGATCCAGTAAGCATTTATGGGCATAAAATGAGATCCAGTAAGCATTCACGGCCATAAAATGAGATCCAGTAAGCATTCATGGCCATAAAGTAAGATCCAGTAAGCATTTATGGCCATAAAGTAAGATCCAGTAAGCATTCATGGCCATAAAATGAGATCCAGTAAGCATTCACGGCCATAAAGTGAGATCCAGTAAGCATTCATGGCCATAAAGTAAGATCCAGTAATCATTTGTGGCTATATAGTAAGATCCAGTAAGCATTTATGGGCATAAAATGAGATCCAGTAAGCATTCATGGCCATAAAGTAAGATCCAGTAAGCATTCATGGCCATAAAGTAAGATCCAGTAATCATTTATGGCTATATAGTAAGATCCAGTAAGCATTTATGGGCATAAAATGAGATCCAGTAAGCATTCACGGCCATAAAATGAGATCCAGTAAGCATTCATGGCCATAAAGTAAGATCCAGTAAGCATTTATGGCCATAAAGTAAGATCCAGTAAGCATTCATGGCCATAAAATGAGATCCAGTAAGCATTCACGGCCATAAAGTGAGATCCAGTAAGCATTCATGGCCATAAAGTAAGATCCAGTAATCATTTGTGGCTATATAGTAAGATCCAGTAAGCATTTATGGGCATAAAATGAGATCCAGTAAGCATTCATGGCCATAAAGTAAGATCCAGTAAGCATTCATGGCCATAAAATGAGATCCAGTAAGCATTCATGGCCATAAAGTAAGATCCAGTAAGCATTTATGGCCATAAAGTAAGATCCAGTAAGCATTCATGGCCATAAAGTCAGTTCCAGTCATAAGGAATCAAAAAAGTACCGAAAAAAGAATTCGACCTCTGATGGGATTTGAACCGAAGAAGGATGAATTTTTGAAAAAGTCAACATTTTAGTGTATTTTACCACACTAACACATATAAAAAAATGCAATTTTGGCACTTTTTACGCTGGTTCCAGCAGAGGAAGTGACCATTCATGCTGATTTTTTCGCCAGCTCTAGCCAGACATACTACACACATTTTAAGCCAAAAACCGCATCAAAAAAGCTTAACCCTGAGGAGGAGATGCGATGACAGACAGACAGACAGACAGACGGACAGACAGACGGACAAAGTGCGGACAATAGCGTCCTTTTCCCAAGGGGAAAATGCGCTAAAAACCCGAAGTCTTAACGTTTCGTTAAAAATGAGTTATCGCAGAATCTAACTAACTAACTAACTAACTAACTAACTAACTAACTAAATGACAGAATGCGTTTTTTTGCGATTTCTCTTGACTGGAGGCACCAAATGAGATGCGGTTTTCACTGTTAGATTGGTATTTTCAGGCACAGACTTTCCACCATAGACAGTATGAGATAAAATTGTAATCCTGAAGCAGCAAGTTAGAAAATGTGGTTTTCAGTTTTATACAAAAGCAATATATTCACCCAAATTGAAAATTTGGTGTGAATATGAAAACAAAATTTACTTTTCAAGAGACAAAATATGCCTTCGGACAGCAAAAATCGTCATAAATGAAATGCTTTACTTGAATGTACAAGCAAGCAAGTTCTCGGAAATTCCAATTTTTTTATAATTCTCTTGTGAATGTTCATCTTCGACCCTTTAACTGATGGTGAACATTTTCATAGTAAATATTTTTCCTATATCCAAAAAGTCCCTCGATATCATGTTCTTACTATTACTGCTGCTTTTCCATGTTGTGCCAGCTTTTTGACATATTTTTTTGCTGCTGTTGCTGCTCTTTCAATTATAGTTGAATCACCATCTGGTCTGCGTTTATTGGGGTTCACTTTCTATGGCTATGTATCTGTACATCTCTACATTAATAAACTAAAAATTTTTTTTTCGTCCTCTTTCTCTAGCTTCATATTTTCATTTCATTCATTCGCTCCTTCTGTCTTTCATTGCTTGCTGTTATGCTATAACAAAAAAAGGTATCGAATTTTTTTTCCTATAAATTATATTTATTTTTTCAACTGATATTAGATATCATTGCTAGGGTCAATGATGGTTTATGATCGAAAGTCGAGTGATTCAACAATTTAGTATATTTCTTGCGAAATCCATTTTTGTTAAGAGCTTCAACATTTCCGATGATTTTTCATCTCAAATATAACATTGTGTAAGTTTTAAATACAATTTGTCCCAAAATTATTGAATGATGCCATAAAATCTCAAACAAGCAATTTTATCGACTTATCATAACCTCCAAACCACCACTTTGGGATGATAGCACATACATAAGAAAAATATGCTTCTACAAAAAAAAAAAAACATTTAGCACCCTTACCAAAAGATGTTTATTGATATAAAATAAATAAATTTTATTATCATCTCCTCCACTTGTGTTCGTCGTTTTCTGCTCGTCTATCGTCCATTATGACATTAATTTGTGTCATTTTTATATTATTCGCAAAAAGATACAGAACTGATAGATATGATAATGGCTGTAGGAAATTTTTTTGATAGAAATTTATCGCTTCATGTAAAGAGTTATGTTCGTGCTAATGTCGAACATAAAAATATACTTTTTTGTGTAGAGATTTCATTTTGCATAAAAATTCATGAGAAAGTTCTTGTGATACTTTTTCAGCATCAGCATGACAATATTTCATATTTTAATCGAAATGATAGTAGCTGCGTTATATTATTGGATGGTACGGGAGATGTACGTAAGCAATAAGCAGAGATAAATAAAATTTCAATAATATTCCTGAGTCAGGTGTTTTTTATTGTTTTTCTTGCATACATGCTCATGTCTCATCCACTCGAATGTGTGTCATATGTCCTTAACATTTTTTTCTGTTCTTTCTTTTTTATTTCGTCCCATCCACCTCTACACATCTTTTTTCTCGTTCTTCTTCCGTTACTGTCGCTTTGCAGATGTCCGTATTTATTGCTTTGACCGTATTGAAAAAAAAAGAGCTGACATGAACTTTGAACTGAAATTGTGCATGTACAAGCATGTGACACAACTTAATGTATTGTATCTTTTCTAGGGATAAGAACTTGGGGGAGCTGTTTATTATTTCTTATGCCGGTGTTTATTGAAATTATTTGGCTACCTTTGCATTATTTAGGATACATTACAGGATGAAGATGAATAAATTTTGGGAAAATGCTTTAATGATTTATTTATGCCTAAATTGTTTACGAATCTGAATCTTGTACATTTCAACAGGAGATTTAATAAAAGAAGTTCATATTGTACTCGGTAAAGTTTCTAAATTTCATCAATGCCTCAACAACCCACAGTTCTCATCCCATGATAAGCATATTCATCTCCAAATCATATTTGTATTATTAACAACTTTCGTTTTGTAATAGTAACACAAAAATAATGAATCGCTTTCTAAATTTGTACAAACGTGCTATGAAATTTGGATTAACAATAAATAGACAGAATGTGCATTGTGGGATGATGATGATGCTTAAGATTTAATAAAGCAAAAGAGAAATACAGCAAATGACTAAATATCTTTACATATTCAGACACACGTTCATTGATTTTTCAACATGTCGCGTCCATTCAACCGAGGTGGAATTGCGTTATTTCTTCTTTTTCTCATCTTATTCTGTTATTATGGAAAAGAGATTTGTCCAATAAATTAACGAATTAAGTCGTTCATGTTTTAATACGATTCTCTACGATTTTTTTCTCTCTCTTCCTTGCCTTCATTCTTCTTTAATTCTCAGTCGTCTTATCGTCTTGTTGTCTTGTTCCATCTCATTTGAGAATCAACGAGAAGAGATGACCACATCATATATACTAATAAGATTGCGCTTGACTTACCTTCGATGTCAATAATTCTACTGTTGTTCTGACTCTACAAAAATATTTTATTTTTCTAGATTTTTGCTCTCTGCTTTGAGATTGATAACATAACTCAGTTTTATTTTTCATGTTGAATTTGTTGGTTGTGCAATAGATTTTATTGCTGCAGGTGGCATATTTGCATATGAAATATGAAACTTGTTTTATGCAAAAAAAAATTATAGATTATCTCTCAAATATCTTAGAAAAAATAACATAAAATTTTTTAAAAACGCTGCTGTAGCTGCTACACAAAACCACGATTCGTCTAAGATTTCCTGCTTAATTTAATAAAATTTTATTGAGTATTTATTGAATTTTTTAAATAATTAATTAATCATTAAATAATTATTAAGTTAAATAAGCAGTAAAATTTCGTTGTCAACAAGATTCCATCAAGTAGTTTTGCGATATTTCTACAGGCGTCCTCCAGACAAGCCATAAAAGAATCTGCTAAATGTTCATAAAAATATTTTAAATTCTTGAATGTTATTCAAAACCCATTTAAATCTATTAAACTTGCTTTTTTTGATTCATAAATAGCTCAGTTTACATTTAATTTACTGCCCTTCTGGAATATTTTGTATGTTTTTGCATGGTTTTGAGATTTATAACTCGGATGGTGTTTTTGATTATTTTCACATAAAATTGCTTATAATATACTGCTCATAATTTTTGAATATGTATGCTTAAAATAATCATTTTGTTAATGAATGTAGAATTTAAAATTCAATACTAAATTTATAAACTATAAAAGTCAGAAAATCTAAAGATATAATCAGAGGCTTGTCGATGCAAAACCCTACAGATTCTCAAAAGACTTAAAATTATTGTTTTTGAAAATCCTATTAAAATTTCAATTGATTCATATTTGCTACAATTTATTTCTCAAGAGTCAGAAACTTAAATAAATATTTGAAAATTCTAACACTCAAAATCTCCAATCTGAAACTTCAATTCAAATCATTCTGCACATAAAAGTCTACTCAAGTCATCAAAACTTCTTAAAAATTTTACATACATACATAAAACTTGAAGAAATACAATATGCCATAAAATCAATGATGAAATCTTTAATTAATTTTCTGAGAGCTATTAAAACTGCTGAAATGTATACAAAATATAAGGAAATAGCACTGACGTTATGAAAAAATAATTGCAAATATTTTATCTTAACCTCAGATCTCTTATCTAATTCGAAAAGTCCTCAAAAAACTCGTTTCATTGTCAATAAATTTTGGAATTATATAAAACTTAGCAGAAGATGTTTTTATGGAAAATTACTCCAAAAAGTCTGACAAGAAGTCATCAAAAAGCACTCAAAAAAAATATATACAGATGAGATAATGGTACAGGTACACTCGTGTCAAAAAACTGATAGACAATATAAAATGTAAATTTTTTTAAAAGCTTTAAATCAACAATTTTTAACAGACTTAAAAATAACTGGATTTATTCCAACTTTGAATGACTATCTAAATATAGCAACGAATATGCACCAAATATGGATTTATTTACGGCAAAAATTGTAATTTATCATAATCGATTTAAATTTTCTTTCCCGGTTTCACAAATTGAATCAGAAATTCATTTAAAGTATCATATCATTAAAAATTCATCACCTCCGACAATTTTTTTTAAAACATTCAAAATGTTTTATATAATCCATCGAGACGTAAAACGGAACCAGATCGTAGGTTAGTAGAAGACAAAAAAATGCACAAATCTGTCATTCAGCCAAAAGGCGTGATTTTAGTATAAAATGTGAATGAACAAGACAAAGTAAAAAGAGAGATAAATATAAAAGGCGCGGTTCATTCATCTCTTTGCTAAGCCACATCTAATTTGCCACATATATCAAACTTTATATATACATCCAGCTGATTAAGTAAATATCAATAAATATTTTAATTTATCATCTTTGATTATTCGTATTTCCTCCTAGATTGCTGGCTGACTAATCGAAAAGCCACTTAGCTGGTGTGTATATCTGCACAAACATCTGATCATTTTTAATTCATTCAGTTTTGGACATACTTTGCTTAATCCAACAATGGCATAATAGTATATGAATCTATGAAATTCCCGAGCAATACTTTATGCCTTAGATTATTTTAGTAATTCTATGATGTGAATTTCATGCTGATTATTAGTAAATTGAAAATATCTTGAAAATTACAATGTCATTAGGAATCCTCACGTCTGATAGATTCATACCTAGTATCACGTAGATTTTACCGATATTTTTTATTTCAGAATATTCTTTTCATATGGACAGTACCATTACTAGTTAAGATCAGAATTACATCATTACATAAAAAGAATGATGCAATCGTGATGTGTCACTCGGGTCATACAGTAGCGTGCAAAATATTACGGACATAGGAAATTTAAAACTTCTTATATTTAAAATAATATTTAGAATTGTCAAAGATTACTATAATTTTGCATACTTATGTAATTTTTGATGCTCTTTCATAATATCAAATCAGATTTTAATTTCTTTAACATTTTACTGACAAATTTTTTAAAAAACAAAATGGCTGCCATGCAAAATATTACGGACAGATGACTTTTGCAAGATTTATGTCAAAAAATCATGAATTTAACCTCTTAGAGCAGCTTTTGATGTTTGAATCATAAAGATTTTTCAATTTTCTTTCATATTACATGTTAATTATAATTATATTATCGATATTTTATGAAATATTTTTGTTTTTTAATACTATTGAAATTTTGATGATTTTTTTAAAAAATTAAGCATATAAATTGTTTATTTATTTATTGTTGCATTGATTAAAGTAGTAAATTTAATTATCTTTCATTTCATATATTGATTATAAGGTGAAAATTAGTAATCATTGGAAAAAAATGAAAAAAATTATCGTCGAGCATGAAATTTTTGTAACCAAGGAACTTAAAACTTAAATAATTTATTAATTAAGCATGAAATAAATTTCAAATGTGCATTATTTTATTACATTTTGATCATACTTTAATGTTTATGTTCAATAATTGATACTATTTCAATATTCAAGGAGTTAGACAGTATCAATATTCTAGCTCCTCAAAGAAAAAAAATGCTAAATTTTTTTTTGTTAAATTTTATTTAATTTTCAAGTATAAACATGATAAAAAGTAGTAGAACATAATTACAACATACAATTCAACTAACATGAGGCAAAATAAGAATTCTGCAAAGCTTAATTAAAGTTTTTTCAAATTGTTAAAATTTTAGCATTTTTTTTCTTTGAGGAGCTAGAATATTGATGCTGTCTAACTCCTTGAATATTGAAATAGTATCAATTATTAAACATAAACATTAAAGTATGATCAAAATGTAATAAAATAATGCACATTTGAAATTTATTTCATGCTTAATTAATAAATTATTTAAGTTTTAAGTTCCTTGGTTACAAAAATTTCATGCTCGACGATAATTTTTTTCATTTTTTTCCAATGATTACTAATTTTTACCTTATAATCAATATATGAAATGAAAGATAATTAAATTTACTACTTTAATCAATGCAACAATAAATAAATAAACAATTTATATGCTTAATTTTTTAAAAAAATCATCAAAATTTCAATAGTATTAAAAAACAAAAATATTTCATAAAATATCGATAATATAATTATAATTAACATGTAATATGAAAGAAAATTGAAAAATCTTTATGATTCAAACATCAAAAGCTGCTCTAAGAGGTTAAATTCATGATTTTTTGACATAAATCTTGCAAAAGTCATCTATCCGTAATATTTTGCATGGCAGCCATTTTGTTTTTTAAAAAATTTGTCAGTAAAATGTTAAAGAAATTAAAATCTGATTTGATATTATGAAAGAGCATCAAAAATTACATAAGTATGCAAAATTATAGTAATCTTTGACAATTCTAAATATTATTTTAAATATAAGAAGTTTTAAATTTCCTATGTCCGTAATATTTTGCACGCTACTGTAGTAACATCTCAAAAAAATATAAACATGAAGCGAAAGAGAAAATAAAATAAAGATCGATAAATCTTTGTAATCATCGATAATTTAAAGCTCCTTTTGTGAAGCATTCTGGGCGCATTATCGGCTAGTTTATTACAATCATTCAAGATTCAATAGAATGAATAAAGCAAAATAAATGTAAAGTACCTAAGATCTCTTTGTTGAATAGCTCGCGAGTGAGAAATCTCATGAAGTGGGGATAGAGACAGAGAGAGTGAAAATGTAAAGAATTGGACTTATAGTCTTATTATCATAATCTTCAAAAATTACCAATAAATCATAAGTCATAAAAATATGATGCTTAAGATTCACAAAAGGCACACAAATCTCTCTCATTCCTTACTTCATCGTCTTATTCGCTTTTAGTCAAGAAAAGAATTTCATTTTATGAAAATCGATAAATTTCTCGTTCTTTGCATCTTATTTGCTGTCAATTTATTCTCTTTTATTGAGTGATTTCCTATAAGGAGCAACGCGGATCGTGTGAGCTATAAATATTTGAATCATCTTATTCATAATTAAATCATTTTATGTTCAATTTTCATACAAAAAGAATGTTTAAGAATTTATTCTTATAGATATGGATTTAATCATGTCATTGCCCTTTTTTTCAGCTCCACTCATCTCATTCAATATATCTCATTCTCATCGGAATGAAAATCGCATTGGAATGCTATCGAATAATAAATCAAAATGCGCGAAACACAAATCTCCTCCACTTTCATCTCATCTCACAAGAATAAAAAGCATATAATCGTTTGTGAACAAAACAAAAAGTTTTGCATAATTTGTCATTGTTGATCAGATTGGTGGGGGCGCATTTTGTTTCTGTTGATTAAGTTTAGTTTGAAATTTCTTGATAATAACAGAAAAGGCATTATGAATTTGAATCGATCGTCGCCTAAGTTGCTTTAGAACTTTAAGGCCATGACATCGTGATAATAAGTGGAGAAGGTGGATAGAAAAAAGTGAGTTTATGGTGAAAAGTCAATGTGTCTGAAATTCTTAAAACTCTGAGAAGATTCTGTTTAAAAACGTCCAATATACATTAAAATATGCAAAAATAAAAGGAAAAGAATAAAATATAAAATTGAGGATTAATTTGATATCGGACCGAAGATGATATAAGATGAGGGAGAGAGCAAAAAGGAAAAGAATATGCACGGGGAGAAGAAAAAGAAGAAAATTGCTTTACTGAGATTTATTGGTGTGTCACCATTGTCGGGTATATTTTTTTTTTTTCTCTTAAAATATATAATATATTTTTAAATCAACGATCGCAATCGGTATTTGACTCCATTCGTAATGTCTCATATTTCCATAAGTATTTTAATGTCTGATAAAGAAAGAAAGAAATACAAATTGTATAATGTATGGTTTATCGCACATTACCTGTGTCTCGATTGCAATATTTGCTTGCTCATTTTATAATTTTATGATTTTTAAATTACAGCAAGAAATAATCAAGTCTTAAGTGTTGTGTCTATGATTACATTAAACTGCATAATGAATTATATACATTTGAAAATAATCCCTTTTTGCATTTATCTTTTGAGCAGCTTACCTTGTGTGAACATTGCTAAGCTGTGTAATTTAACATTTATTATTAAGGAAAATTAGCACACCCACCATACAGTTCTTCTTAGAAAACCGGAATTTTTATAAAAATATGCAATTGTGGCAGTAATTTTTGAACTGATAATTATCATTTTGGTGGGCTTAGAAACTAAAGACTAATAATTAGATAGAAATAAAGTTTCCGTTTCTTCCCTGTTCTTCCCTGCAAATGTCTAAATATTATGCTGGCTTGTAGCATGAAATCTTAATTTAATTCAGTATTGATTGAAATTTGTCGATTGTTGTTGGGATTTTATTGCTCGCAGTATCAAAAACATTTGATTTATGAGTGGGAATTTCTGTAGATTTTTGTTATTACAAATGAGGGAAAAATATCAATTTTTTTGAATTTTGTAATCTCTACTTTACATCAGTTTATTCCCATCAACACGACCCCTGCAAAAATATTGCAAATATTAATCCGCATCAAACATCAACACAGCTCACATTCGCAGCACAGAAAAAAATATTAATCAATAAACGAGGTCATTGTGGATTAAAAGTTACATAACTTTCATATTTACTATATCACAACATATTCCAAACACTCGCCAAAAAATTAGTTAAAATTCGATTTCTTATCAGACGAACGCAATCATCCAGTCATGTTATAATAAATTTGCATTAAATTAAATTCATTAAAAATATCCATGCATGAAATTCCCAATCAATAGTTACAAAATTTAATGCTTCTCTTATCTCTCGTTTTTCAATATTTTTGCATTCATGCATGAATAATTAATCCATTCAAACGATTAAGCATCGACCGAATTTTTTTATTTTTATTCTACTGTCGATAAGAAATCACGTGCAAATGAGAGACAATAAGATTTATGCTATTTGCAGGAAAGAAGAGATGAAGATTTTCTGGTGATGATAAAATAAAAATATCTCAAATAATGTTTCAGTCTCATTCTTTGCAAGTCCAATATCGAATAAAAACAAAAAATTTATGTTCGTGCATTTTAAATCGATTTTATATGCTTAGTCGTCTACCATAAAAATTGAATTTCAAACTATTTGCTGCTTCTCGAAAAAAAAGACAAAAAGATACACGTAAATGTGAATTTGTCACTTGAAAGAGAGCTGTGCAGGACCAGTCGTCGTACAAACAAAAGGAAGTGAGATTGGAGGGACGAAAGAATGAAATTAATCGGAAAAATTCAATAAAACAGGAAACAATTTTCCCAGAACATTTTTCAATTGTTCCTGCAAAATTTAGCTATGAATAAACACTCGAAATGTTATTTTGTTTTCTGTGCAGTTCATGCTTTGGCACAATTCTGTCCATCAACGGCCTTGGGTGGAACAAATTTTTACCAAAAAGTCACGTGTCGTCGATTGTTCAATGGAAGGATAAGAATGGGAAGTGAAATTGCAATTTCTTAGGAATTGCTTTCTTTTTACTATTCCGTACAGCATGTCGACATAAGGACAATAAGATGTTGTAAAAATATTTTTACAATTGTCAACAGTTATTGAGAAGTGAAAGAGTGTAAATTTGACTAGAATGTGAAGCATTTAAATGACTATCATTAGAAGGCAGCTCCCTGCTCAGCAGTAGTAGCTTACACACCCTGCCTTCTTTGAAGTATATGTCGATGTCATAAAAATAGTTCTTCCTTCTTTTATTACTATTTCTTCATTTCAACTGTTTTTTACTGCTGGAAAGAATTCTTATGAAATTTTTTAGTTAGAGAATTTTTTAAGGTAGATTTTTTAACAAGAGATGCAGGAGTGCTCGAAAGTATTTTATCAAAATTTTATTTTTTTCTGTTTTCGAATTAGACTAGATATTGTTCTATATTTAATATTCTGAATTTGAAAATCTAGTTTCTCGCCATACAGAAACTATTAACAGGTTGTGCAGACCTGAACCAATCTAAAATATTCTCTTCACATACAATATTGTTAAACAGAGTAAAAAATAACTTTTAAGTAAGTAAAACTAAATCTTTTGTTCTTTATTCCATCAACAATTTATGTTTATGACTTTTTGACTGTGAAAGAAGAACAAGAAGAAATAAGAACGAGAAAGAAACGAAAGAAAATAGTGAGGCATACACAAATATATTTAAAAATGAAACATCATAAAATTATAAGAAAAAAAAATTAAAAGAAGTTTTTATGATTCTTTACTTCTTAAGAATCATTCCAGTTAGCTAGAGTTGTAAACTCTATTGGACATAAATGTAAGAAAGAAGATCAAGACAAAGACGAAGGAGGATAGAAAATAGAAGCGCAATAAAAACAACAACAATTATGTGTAGTTTTAATTCATCTTTCACATCTCTTTTTCTCTCGTCTGACCACTACACTAAATTTAATGAAGGAAATTGATGAGAGAAAAAATACGAAATAGAAGAAAAAGAGAAATGTGAAAAAAAAATTTACAACTTAATTTAAATTTATTTATTGATGTTTTCCATAAATAAATTTCAAACCTCTTCAGCTCTTCTCTCTTTTTACACATAAAAATTCATTTCATTTCTACTTAACTTTATTTATTTATTTATGTTGTTTTTGGTAAGCTAAAGTCTCTTTGAGAGACACAGACACTTAAACTCTTTATGTATACCTCACTCTCGCTCCCATATTGTACAAATAACAAAATTTATTTATGAATAAATCTTTCAACTTCAAACATATCTCATATCTGTTGCATGTACAGTTTTGAATTTATTTTTATGGTATATTGATTCTTAGTTGTGGTTTATTAGACTTTTGAACACAATTTTGGTATGTTTTGAATTATTCATTTAACATGATTTTAATTAGTTGATCTTGTTGTGCATCCATTAACTCTTGTAATCTATAGGTTTGTTGATCTGATTGAATTATAGTTTGTAGAAATGATCAAGATGATCAAGAAGAAAGTTTATGACGTAGTGAAATGAAGTTGTGTAGGCACTAGTCATAAATTATGAGAAATTATGGTGCTGATGCAATCTTTGTTTAGAAACAGTTCTATGACTGTTGACAAGAGGAATTTAGAACTGTGATCTTTCTTATTTATGAACTGATGTTCCCGAATAGCACATCGTGCCGAAGTCTTGGCGTAATCCAGGAACACACCGGGTACAGCTTAAAATCTGTGCCACAAAAACAAGTTGGCTCGGTGCTAGCTCCACGCCATTTTTGGCCATTCGAGGTTGTCTTACTTGAGAATGATTTAGCAAAATTTATTAAATATTTTACAAAAATCCAGCAACTTCAAAAACTAAAAACATTCCAAAATTATATACAGAACAATGCTTTAAGTATCCATTAAATTACATCCTCTACAAAAATTCCATTTCAAAATTCATTTCCAAGCTAAAAATCCATAAATATTAAACTGTCAATATCTTTATTAAATCTGTACATTAAATCTAACAGCATGACTATAAAACAAAAATAGAAACGTTTAAAAAGTTGATCAAAGTAGTCATGCATGTAGTCATGAATGAATTCTAATTGATACTTAAATTTCATAAAATGTCAAAATTAATTTGTAGCTTAAAAACTTCACAAAGAAGTCATAAAGTTCATTATAGATTCCATGCAGGAAAATTCACTGAAAAAAAGAGAAGATCATTAAAAAAAATATCCTCAACAAAATTTACGGAAAGGAATATCTTTTCATCTCATTCCTTTTATCCAGAAAGTAGAAACTAAAGAAGTTATAAAATTTACTTTGTGTGTGCCCTAAATCTTGGAAATTTGATTTTCAATTCAAAAAGCACATAAATATTAGATACGTACCTTAGAAAATAAAAACACACAGCAGCAGCAACAACAACAACATTAGAAGCCATAAATAAATAAAATAAAAATTCCATGTACACACTTTTGTATCCCATATCCAGCGTGCATATTCAGTAGTTTTTCTTGGATACATTATATGACTTTATTGTAGGTTTGAAAAAGTAATAAACTTCAGGTAATTTATAGGATATTTCTTAGTGACTAGAGAGCATACAAAATTAAGATTTAAAAAAATTAAAACAACAAAAAAAAAATGTTGGCATTAGAAATCACGAGCAAACACTTTCAAGGTTCACAAATGAAATTTTGAATTTTCAAACAAAACTTTTTTTCTTGTTAAGAACAGGAACCTACCATCCAAACTGCCATCTCTAAATCACAACCTAAGTTTAAACTAGTATCAAAAATCAAGAAAACAAAAATCAGAGGAAGAGAAAAAAACGAAATAGATTGAAATCTTCCACTGTTTTATTACCTCAGGTAGCCCTTCAAATTTTTATCTTTTATCATCATAAAAAATGATGAGTCAAAGACTTCTTGATGTTTTGGATCACTTTACATCGTTTCATGTATCAATGAAATTTATTTTCTGTCTTTCTACTTCTTGTTTTTTCCTTCCTCGTGTCTTTCTCTCTATCTGACTTTTTACATATAATGACTTCTTCAGATACGTTTGGATACTAGCTTGCGTTCCTGGAAACTATTTTTTTTTATAAAAAGAATATTGAAGATGAATTTATTCGAATCATGATCATGATATGAAATCTTCAAATAATTTATTGTTGACTTCTATTTGTTTTTATTGTCATTTAAAAAAAAAACAGGAGAGGAAAACGAAACCAAAACATTTCGTTCATCTTGAATGTGTGTAATGAATATCATATAGATGATTATTGAATGTAAGGATGATTAGTCAGTTCTTGGTAAATTTGACAATTTATAGTACAACATCAATGAAGATGATATCGGAAATCAATGAATTATTCAAAAACATCTGAGAATTTTGGGCTTCTGAATGTTAATTAAATTACTTTTTGAGAAATTGTATTGAAATTTAGATTTTATGTCACACGTGGTAAAGTTATTATTTATTTTTGAAGTTTAAACCATTAAATTTTAGTGCATGTATACATTTCATTAAAAAAATTTAGAATATTTTAAAATTTTAATTAAAATTTGTTATTATCCCATTTTTCGCAAATAAATCTCCAATAATTTCAAAAGCACATTTGCTTAATTAATGATTATGTATCCTCCAATAATTTTCTTCAATTCATTCATTATGAGTTTATTTGAATTTTATAAAATACAAAATTTTAATTCAAAAACTTTATATCGTAATTAATTCGACAAATTCAAAGGATTTTATGCTTTATATAAAATAAATACATAGTTATTAAAATTTCATTAATTAATGTTTAATCCTCTAATTCCGATTAGAATACACTCTTTTGAACCGAATAATTATATATTTTTCTGTCGTGTTCATATTTTCAGGGTTGTAACTCGAAATTCAATTTTAATTATTCGAATGAAATCAGAGCTCATAATAATTATTTAAATTGAAACATTCAAAGCAGAATTTAATTATTTTTCACAATTTTAATTTCTCAAAAAAACAACCATGGAACTCATACATACACTAATCACAAAATACCTAGAATGCTCATAATTAGAATATAAATCAAAAGCACATGTTGCATACTTCATAGTTCATAAACTATGAAAAATTTTTAAATCAAAACTTTTAATTAAAAAAACTTTTTTTGAAAAAAAAAGTTAAAATTAACCGAGAATAAAAACTCACTTTGGTAGGTATTTAAAAAAAATTGTTTTTTGAAATGTTTGTAAAAGTAATTACTTTTTTATTCAAACTCGTCAAAGCCACAGAGAGAAGAGTCCTTTATCTGAAAAATATACACACATGATGAAAAACAATTTCGAGCTTTTTTTTTATTAACGAAAAAAATTTGTTTATGTAAATTTGAAAACATTTTTTTTTTTGTGTGTGTACTGAAAATTCCTATCGGATGAAAGCGAGGCATGTATGTAAAAATTTATTTTTAATTAATCTTTCACATATTTTCTGTTATATTTAAATGAAAAATAATTGGGAATTCATGAATTTATATTCGAACTTGTTAAAAGCAATTTGAATTTGTTTGAAGTTTTTTAAACAAAATATTTTGTTTGTAAATTATTGAAATTGCTTCATAATTATTCTGAGCTTGTGAACTTATTTACTTTGAGCTACAGATCATTCAATTTAAACAAATTTGTATGAATTGATAAATGGGTTTTTTTGCTACACATAAAATATCAGAATAAATGTTTATTTACATATTCATACTTTCTATCTTCAACTCTTACTTCCTTTGCCAGCCATTTTCAGTAAATTTGATTTCATTAAAACAATTTCTTTTTTATTTAATTTTTTTAACGAACCATTCAGAGAATTGGAAAAAAATTTAACGCATCAATAAATTGTTAGTGGTACAACATGACTGACTGAATTTACCTGTGGCATGTTTACAAACATTCAGATGTGAGTCTATCTACACATATATTCGCCATCCATGAAATAAAGGTGCACATCTGATACTCTTTAGTTTCAACAATCCAGGAAATTGTATTTTTTCCATCTTCTTTCTAAATCAATTCTTGTCTGCAGAGCATATCAAATTAAAAGTGCTACGGTATAAGTTAGAGCTAATGAAATGCTTAATTAAACATTCGAAATGTAGAATTGTAAATATTTATTGTTTATCCCATTTCTTAGTTCCTTTTACATCTTCATTCTTTCAAGGATGCGCTCGTAAAATTTTTTTCCATCTTTCTTTTATTTGTTTTAATCTTTTCGGCCTGACGCTTCGAGTGCACATCAAATATTTTACTATTTTTGTTTTGTAAATTTCCTGCATCCTTAAAAAGAATTCTAAAAGATGTATTTGCATGCGACTCATAAATTCATAAAAAGGGCAACTGACAGGTGACTGAACAATTTTCATTCAGATAAGCGCCATTCAAATTTTTGAATAGCAATTATTATGCATCGAGTTGACATCCATGACACTTGATAAAATATTTTTGACATTATTTATGGTTCCAATGTCAGGCTACAGATACAATATTAATTAATTTAGGTATATTGAGTTAGGATTATGTTTACCATACACATGAATTGATGTGAGATTGTCATTTAATTAAAAATGAATTAAGCATGTTTTTATGAAGTGGGTGGTAGGAATGGAAGCAGATTGGATTGTGGTTGAGAAAATTCATGAATATACTCGAAAATTTTGATAAAAGCTGTCAAGAACAGCACATCATTTTAAATGTAATCCACAATATAATCCATCAATTAAACTAACTCTAACCTAAAATTTATTAAACAATATGCGTCCGAATTATCCAACAAAACCACAGAACTCTTCAATATTTTTAATGCTTTCCGGAAAATTTATATTGTTAAATTATTGAGGATCAATTAAGAGTGCCACTCATCGATTCCACAAAAAAACATTTCCTGCCTCATTTTTCGAAATTAAGTTTTGTGTTGAACAATTAAAATTGTTACCAAGAATGCTCTACATGTGTGTGCTAGACAGACATGGGTCATTTGATAAAATTTATTTACAATGAACGACTATTGACCTGAATTGCACTTGATTGGATTGAATAGAGGCATGAGATCGGCATTGCTCCTTTCTTCAACTGCTAAATTGTGATTTATTTAATGGACACTCAGATAATTCGATTTTGATGATAAATTTCCTCTTGACCATGTTCATAAGCCGCAAAAGTGAGGGTATGCAAGTTATTTTCATAATTTTCTTCAATACATATTCATGCGAATTTGTGGATAGATTTTTTTTTTCATCCAAAATTTTTTTCTCATTTTATTTTATTTTTTCTTGTGTTTTATGCCAAACTATAGTAAAAAATATATGTTGAATTGCATACATGAGAATTTATATTCATACGGGAGATTGGTAAAATGGATATCAGAGAGAGAAAGAATTTGGGTCAGCATCATTTCTGGAACATCAATGCAATAAATCTCTACACTATAAAAAAAGAGATTGGTCTTTAAAGGGTAGGCTGGAAATTGAATTATTGCAAAACGAATTTGAAGCTTCATTGTTATCCGTTTTATGGTCAAAAACTTGATAAATTATTAAAAGGCTTTTAGCGTGCCTCGACTCTCTCATAACGAAATTCAATCCTCTATCATGATAAATTTTATATGCGAAATGAGACAACAACGACTATCGCTGTGTGTGAAAGTCCATTTGTGAACTTTTTTTGTTCGTTTCATTTCTTTTTTCATTCCCAATGATGCTGCACACAATTTTTTTTTGTCGTTGCCAATCTCAATTTTATAAATTAATTAAAATTGCAATTAATTCTTTCTTTTTTAGCTGAGTTTGTTTCGAGCATGATATGGAATTGGCCAGCACTTTGGGGATTGTTTGACTTTTTGCATGGTAGAAATTTTGGTCATTTTTAAAATTATGTGACCTTAATTAAAAGCATATATACCATGAATATTTCAAATTTCACTGAGTTTCCTTATATTCAACCATTTGATTCTTAAGTGCGTTCTTTATTGCTTTTACAAAAGCTTCCCTTCTTTCAATTTCCCTTCTTTCACTGGTTTCAACTGATGTTGCCTGAACGTGAAAAAAAAAAAATTTAAAACGTAAAATAATTTTTTCACATTGCAGTAAAGCATTAAATAAAGTTGGAATTTCACGAGAGACACACACAGAAATAAAAACTATTAACATCGTCTCCCTCTTTTTCTGGCTTTATCGAATTAAGTCCTTTGCCATTTTTTATCGCTCTCATATGCTTTGTGTGAAATATCAGATTAATTGTGAAATATTATATTGAGCTCGGGATAAAGAGATGAACTGTTGAACAGATGGGGAAATTTTTTATCCATCGCTGTTTCTTTTTTTTGTATATTTGTAGAATTTCCAAATGACATTTGCTTATGGTTTTAAATTTATTTCGATATATTTATATTTTATTATGGCACACATATTTGAAGAGAGATAACGGATTGATATTTTTTGGCGATATTGTTTGGTTTGAAAGATACTATTGAATGAATTTTCTGGGATATACCACGTATGTTTTGAGTTCTTGATATATATGATATTTTTTGTTATAAAATAATAGACATTAATAATCAATTCTACAATTTTCTAATTTACATTTTACCTCTGATCTTCAAGCTCTTGTTGAATAAATTCTCAATAAAATCAAAAATTAAAACATTTTTCGAATAAAAATTAATTCATGAGAATGAAAATATTCAAGTAATTTACATCAAAATTAATGCTTATTGCATTCAATGTTCATGATACAAAATTAACCTTTTCAATAAGAAATTATCATTTAAATCCCATCACATCGACATTCAGTGCCAAAATATTCAAAAAAGATCTCATTTAGTTCATTAATGAATGTTTTTTGTATCATTGCAATTTAATATTCATTGATTTCATTCATCGATGCCTCGAGACAACCAAAAGATAAAAAAGTTATTAACAATATTTTAGGTCATGCGGAAATGAAGACGAAATGACGGAAAAATAAGCAACAAAAATTTATTTCGGTACAGAACAGAGAGAAAAAAAAATCTACGATTATGTCATTTCGTTGACATAATTGAAATCAATTTAATTCACATAATAATAAAAGAGAATGAAAATTAATGTCACAGAACTATGGCATTTTATGGCCGTGTTAAGAGCTGATGCTTGACAATGTGCTTTAGTATGACTAAACATATGTGTTTTGCTATACAATTTTCTTTTCGACATCGACTTACAATTGTATTTCATTTTTACGACCAATCCATACCAAAAACATTAAACTGTATATAATTTGCGAAGTCAGTGATTTCAGGCACATCTGTTGTTAGCTTTATGTGTAGCTTGTTGAAAATATTGAAATTTGAGCAAAATTGTGGAAATTCAGATATTTTTATTCAGACATTCAGATATTTCAGAAATTTATTAAATTGATTAAAAAAGCTGTTCAGTTGCAATTGAAGGGCCCAATCATTAGTAATTCACATAATTTTTTTGCGACATCGCGTATTCCCATTTTCATTTTTTTTTATATATGAGATTACGATGATGCATCATTTGCTCTCTAAAAAGCTATAAAAGAAGAGGAAATCAAAAAACGAACAAAACGAGAACAAGCATATAATCTCATTGAAGCCATTTTTATGGCATCTTATTTTCGTTTTGTTTTGCCTTAGACATTTAATCGAAGAAACAAAATTTATCTGAATTTCAACATCAGAACGTTCAATTTCCGGACTAACATTACAAAGCTATACCATTAAACTCTTTTTTATTTCCTCGACTAGTGGTTAATCATTTCTAGTCTATATGTGTGTAATGAAATGCTCATAAAACACTGAGATTACTTCCTCCTATTTTCACTCGACTGAAAAATAGTCTTATATGTGGCGATAACAAACATCACGCAATAAAGCAGCCAAAAAGCAAATGTTCTTCCGCACATCACAGAACAGAAATGAATATAAAAAAATTTTGAGTACATTGTGGAACATACTATGATGATGAATGTAAATATTACTAATCACATATAACCATAAGCATTAACAACATAGATAAGAAAAACTTTTAACATTTTCCGCGTCTTTTTGTATTTCTTCCCATTAAATGACGGAAAATTTTTTTATATGCCGCGCACTCGCGTACACATTCAATTACAATAAATTTCCCAAACATCATATCTGCTTACATACACATGATCCCCAAAAGAATCACAATATATCTCACATTATGCATGAACATACTAAGAGGAAATAGTTAGGATGTTATTGTTATGGTTGGGAATTTGGAAACGCATTCATGTTATGATGTATATAAATGAAATTAGATACTTTGTTGAATGTTCAATATTTACTAGATTTGAAAATTAATAAAGTTACCTCTTATGTCTAATCAAGGCTTCCGCAGATTATAATCTTTAAAAAATCCCATACAAAGATTATAATCTTTAAAAATCTTTCATACAAAGATTATAATCTTTAAAAATCAAAGATTATAATCTTCATACAAAGATTTTTTCAAGATTATAATCTTCATACAGAGATTATAATCTTTAAAAAATCTTCATGCAAAGATTATAATCTTTGATTTTTAAAGATTATAATCTGCGGAAGCCTTGTGTCTAATTAAACATTATACTCAATTAAATAAATCTGAAGACATTCAGTCAAATTAAAATTAAATCCATTTCTCGTAACAAAAAATATGGAAAACCCCAAAAAAACATGAATGAACAAAGCAGATGAGGAAAATTTTCTCATCTTTTCTAGTTTAAAAGAAATTAAAATTTTTCTTTATATTCGGTAAACATGTCTTTAATGGGAAAACAGAGATTAGACAAGTCGCACTTAATTCTCATCTCATCTGGTTATGTTCTAAACAATACATGAGCATATAAATTTTGCTTTCATATACTCAATGTTCTTTATTCTTTCTCATTGCTTTTTGTTCTTGTTGGGTTCCTAATTGATTTCGACACGCTTAAGTATTTTAATATGAAATGAAACATATTGTCGTGAATGAAATGGTTAATTTGACTTTGTCTTATTTTTGTTGTTTTGTGGATTTCTCTTTATATTTATTGTGAATAAATTTTATTTGTGAAATTTTATTGGCGGGAGAGTCGGAATCTTTGAAGAGAGGAAAAACACATGTGTTTATTTTGGGGTCGTTTTGCATTCAAACTTTATTGGTTCCTCTTGTGGATTAAACGATTATGGAGGCACACATGAGTGTGTGGAAATTTATGTTCTGCAGGATTTTTTGTGATTATTTTTGTGTCATGAAGGCTTTTTTATTTATATATATATATATTAATTCTGAAGAGAATTTTAAGAAATTTTATCGAAAATAAAAAGCAATATTTTTTTGAAAATTTAGGTCAAAAACATTCCATTTACAACCACAAAAGTTTTAAACAAATTTAGAAGGATTCCATTGAATCTTATTTAAAAATCAATTCCAAATTTCCATTTGACTAATTAAATAATCTCTTTTTAAAAAATATGTAATCCACAATCATTTTAAAGATCAGGAAATATTCAAAATTTTATGCTATTCATATAGTTGATTTAATTTCTTTTGAATAAATCCAACTGATTAGTCACTTAAAATTAAACATAATCTCTATCTTTAACTCATTCCTATAAATTCCCTCAACTCAAAATAATTTGATCATAAAAAACAAAAAGAAGGAAAAAGTCATTTCGAATTAATCCCTTCAACAAACAAAAATGTGCGTTTATTTCGTTGACTATAAAGCTACTCTATCCCATGATTCTAATTTTATAATTAATAAGAAATAAAAACAATTAAATAGCTCATCATACGAAAATATTCACTAGAGAATGTGTGCATGTAACATGGGAAAGAGATGTCTTTTATGTGCCTCAATGAACGACACAAACAGACAAATGGACGACAATTTTTTACAGCCTCGAGTAAAGTAGATGTAAATCTCTCGGGAAAATTAAAATTTTTCATCAAATTTATGGGCTTAGAAAAAAAATATTCTTTTTTACTGGTTATGCTGTATGTGTAAAAAATATTTAATTGTTGTCGATGATGAAGCATAGAGAACTCGACATGCTTTAAAAGATTTCTCATTTTTATTTTATTTCTCGCTTCTACTGAATGAAAAAATAGAATTTTTATCTTTCCCAAGTGATGCCAACACTCATTTTACTTATTTACTTACTTACTTTCTTGCTCGTGTATGCTCTCTACACATTCTTCTTTCATTCGTCAACTTTTTAGCTTAATTTAATGTTGAA
This sequence comes from Chironomus striatipennis, assembly GCA_026123125.1. Classification (NCBI taxonomy): domain Eukaryota; kingdom Metazoa; phylum Arthropoda; class Insecta; order Diptera; family Chironomidae; genus Chironomus; species Chironomus striatipennis. Next base: position 20,165,048 of record CM047394.1, on the reverse strand, counting down.
TATTATTCAAGGATGTTTTTGTCAGTCTGGTTTTATTGCATTCGCATCATGTAAACACTCACTGTATGAACTCAAGTTTCTTAGTCTATTTTTTTTCATTGATCTGAATGACAACTATCATGTTTAAAATTTGATATTTAACTGAAATTTTTAAAAAAACCAAAAGTTCCAATGATGAATTTTTTCTATCATTAAAAATTATAAGTAAAATGCGATCAAAATTTTTAAAAAATTTCCGAAACCTGAACAAGATTTCATGTCATTGATTTCCAAAAAACTTGCAAATTTTCACACAGTAAAATCCAAAGAATTATGCGTCAACAAACCATTCCCATAAACCCCATCATGCTAGTCTCATCATCAACATATATTCTCTTTCTATCTGTGTTAACGTCGAATAAAGAACTGAGTACATAAATTTCACTTTCATTTCTTTAATTCACTTTATATTCTTTTTAGCGCTCCTTAAAGAACATTTTGATATGTAAATTATTTTGCATGAAAAAGAAAGATTTTTTTTTCCTTCTCGCTTCTTCTTTTCTATGTGCTCAATCTTGTGTTGCTCATGAAAGAAAATTTTCATCTGAAAAGTAAAGAATTTTTGTTAATATCAACACAAAAAAATTAACAATTTTGTTAGCTAAAGAAGAACAAAAAAATTTTTATTTCTTCAAATTCTAAAAATAAGAGATAAAGAAATTTTTCAACATCTTGTGAACAAGAAGATAGAAAAATATGAGACAAGACACGAAACTGTCAAACACATCCCTCACACTTATGAGACAGAAAGAGAGAGTACATCATCAAAAAATTATAGAAACATATGTAAAGAGAAGAGTCGGTTGAGTGAGTGTTCGGAGGGAGAATAAGAAGAAGGAAGTGTGCGAGACATATCAAAAGGAGGCAATAATATACATTCATAATATGACTGATGTTGTTGATTTCATGTGAAATTCTAAAAACAAAAATACGAAGAATAATGTAAAAAAGTGAAAATTTATTGCGCAAAAAATTCCCTTTCGCACTTCTAATTCCATTTCTCGCGGTACATGAATGTACATATAGAAGATGATTAATGCGCGAAATGCCAACTGCCTTTTTTACATTTTTCATGCTAAAACAACAATCACATGTGCATCACATTTTTAATTCATAAGCATTGGATTTTTATTCTGACTCTTTGCAGTGCATTTTTGAATAGTTTACTGCGAATTGTTATTCAGTTTGGTTTGGTATGCATTAAATATTTACTGATAAATGCCTGATGGGTTTTCAATTGCTCCCTAAAATCTATGTCATATTTGCTTTTGATTTTCAATATGCGAGTATGCAAACATTTGCACTTCTGCTAACAAATTTTGAAATTTTTATAGCAATAAGCTACATACAAATGCGCTATAACCTGAAATCAAAAATACTGCATATAAAATAGTCTTAAATGAGATTTTATGAATGAAAAACTACAAAATATAAAAAACGAATGAAGATGAAAATTTGCGAGGTGCTATATGCAAAACTGCATGCTGAGACATCTGAGAGGCATTAAAACAATAACAATGATACTGTTGCTTCAGTACCAGCCGTAAATCATCACACTAAAGCCTCTTTACATCCGCTTCAATGCAATGTTTTCAAAATATACACAAAATGAAACTAAAAAGAAATAAAATAACAAAAACAAAGAAGTGACTTGATCCAACCCTACTCAATTGGTGACGATGATATTGGATGTGAATTAAAGAACATATACAGAATGAGAGGATGGTAAAAAAATAAGAAGATGATACGGATTAACTGTATGGGAAGATATCGCCATGATGCGAACCATCTGTTTGTGTATGCTTAGAATAATAAAGTGGATTTCTCAATTTCCACGATACGGAATGTGCGTGCTCGTAAGGCATGGCAAAAATCATGTCATCGGAAAGTGCATTACAGCTCAATGAAAAGCATGTCAGTGTGTATTTATGATTTATTTGCTCTCCTATACAATTTTTATGGATGTCTACTTAAAGCATTTGTTTACTTTATTCGGTTAAAGCATATATGAGGACACGCAAATATTGATTTTTTATATTTTTTGTCACTGTATAACATTCCTATTTTTTTCAATTTGAATTTCCTTTATTTTTTTCTACATGATTTTATTATGTAAATGAATGAATGTTAAGGAATTTAGTTTAAGAAAAATTTTGTTTTCTTTAAAAATCTTGATCGAATTTTCCTTCAATGTGTACCCTTAGAAATCTCAAAAATGCCCAGAAACTATGTCCCGACCAAAACTTCATCCTTATCACATTCCTTTTTTGCTTCAATTTTCATCTTTTCCGCTCCAGGAGATTTCCATTCTTCAGACGCTGAGCAAAGAAATAACATTGTAAAAAAATTTTCAGTCACTTCAGTTACTTTTTCTCTATATATTCACATTCGCAATTGAATTAGGATATGCTGCTATCACAATTGGATCAACATCGAGTGTGCTTCAGACATAACTCAGAATAATGATGCAAATAAAGGCTAGATATGTTTTGTATGTGCTACGTCATCAGATGACTCCTAGAGGGCATTTTAGTATGTATAATAAACTTTGAAGGATTTAACACAATTATCCCTTCGAGCGTCCTAAATTTTTTTTTCTAAATATGCTTGTATCATCAAAAAAGTTTTCTTCTTTCACCTTTAGTATCTCTTTTATTTTGGATGAGGAAAAAGGGCTCGAATAAAAAGCTCATTGAAATGGCTTATCAGATAATAAGACTATAGCGCATTTTGATTACGATAATATGTACTTGTACTATTAAATTAACAAACATGATAATAAACCACGAGTACAAGTATTTATCAAATTCAAGCTAATCAAATGGCAACAAGTCACAAAAATACATTGCAAAACATACGACAATATTCCTCCACTTATACATTCATTTTTATTCAAAACCCTCATCAGAATGTAGGCTGTATCAGATACTCAGCTTGTAGCGTACATGATATCGGAATTAACATGTTATACAATTTCATGATTCACTTTGTATTGTGATACATAATATGGAAGTAATGACATCATTATTTTCATATCATTGATACATTTTTTCCTCTCTTACTTCTTGTTCGATTCAACCTTTGCTGATACTTATTATCCAAGTAAGAAAAAGAGAATTGACAATTTTTTGCTCCCTTATACTTTTATTATATTTTTCTCTGTGTCTATTGATGTGCTTCAAAGGTAAAATAAAAATAAAATTGGGTTAAAGGATTTCATGAGAAAAAAGAAATGTAGGTGGAAGGGATGAAATAAAATTAAGAGGGTTGATATATGGAAATGTTTATGAAATTTTCTACATTATTAGAATAGTCTTAATTCTGATCTATTTCAGAAAATCTTTGACTAAGAGCAAAAGGACAAGATTTTTTTGCTTTTTTCATCAAAGTAGCAAAATATTTGTCAAATATGATCTAGTAATGGTAAGGTTGACATTACAATCCATAAGGAAGATTATTTTCAAAGAAGGTCTTAAAAAAATTCTTTCTTAGCCAAACCTTTAATAGACAAAATTTTCTTTGAGATAAAGAGATCGGAAAGTTTTCTATCACGACTCTATAAAGTCACCAAAGAACAAAACATTACCATAGAAATTTTCCTAATAATCTATTCAAAAATAAAAGCAGCATGCTATCATATAAGGGTGCAGATAGACATCATTAGAGATACATTCAACCTGTTTATCCATATTGAATAATCATCATCAAAATATTTTTCAATAAAAACTTTTTGTAAAAAAAATCAATTCACCAACATTATCCAGCACCATAAACTCAACAATTTTTCTCCCCAAAATTGAAAAACAAGAAACATAAAAAATAATAAAAAAATTACAAAAGTCCTCGTGTTTTATATCGAGGGACTTCAGCGCATTTTTGACGCAGCGATTAGCAATTGATTAAATAGAAAATAATGTCGAGTTTTAAAACTCTATTGCTGTTTCTTTAGTCATAATTCATTTCAATAATAAGTTTAAAACTAAAAATCAAAATTCCTTTAAAATTGATCTTTATAATGTTCAATGCAAATAATAGCTTTACGATTTACCGGTTTTTTGAAATTCAAAATTTTCCATCAGCGAAAAATTTAAATTTATGAACACATCCATTATTTTTCAAATTTCGTATAAATTTTTCGTTTAAAATTCGTTCAAAATTTGTATAAAAGAAAAAAATTTAATCCGAAATAACGGTCAAAAAAATTTCAAATTTTTTAACGGTTAGAAAAAATTCAAACTTATCATCAGCATAGCTTTGCCCTGCATTGTTTACATATTTTTTTAAATATAAAATCGATGAATTAAGCTATTTAATGAGTGTTTTTTGATTTTTCAATATAAACGGCGGGAATAAAAACATTCAATGAAGCTATTAAAACAATTCCGAGCTTGCTACGAAGTCTAGATCAAGAGATAATTGGGACCCGAACGACCGAACGACCGAACGACCGAACGACCGAACGACCGAACGACCGATCAAAGTGCATGATTGAGCTTCCTTTTTGAAAACAAGTTTTCAAAAATGCGCTAAAAAGCACCAGAATTAAAAAACTTTTTGGCATTTTTGTTATCAAAGAGGAAATAAAAGAATCCACAAAAACATAAATACTTTTCAACCCACATAATCCTCACAGTTTATTTTATTTATTGAATGAAAAAGAATATGGCTAAACGGTAGATATTCGCAAATGTTGAAATCAGGATCAATGCTCCTTTTACTCAATGTTTCTTTTGATGATTTGATTCCTCCGTTTTCAATTTCATTTGTTTTTTTTATACATTTGTTTGGTTTGAGATCCCTTTAAGAAAGTTTTTGTAGATTTTTACAAAAATTCTTGGTTAACTTCATCCACACGTTTTATGCAAATTGTTTATCTTTTTACTGACCTTTACAATCAGGAATCTACACACCTACATTTTATTGTACTTTATATTGAAAGCAACTGAATAAAATTATATAAATTCATCCCAAAAAGTCAACCCAAAATCATCTCAAGGGACAGACAAAGAAAAATATAAAGTGTAGTAAAAGGCATAAAAATAATAATAACAATGACCAGGCTCCTCTTCCACCACCCCAAATGCCTGCTTGCCACAAGTTTCAAAAACTGAAAAATACTTTCATTACCTTTTGAATAAAGAAAGAACAGAACAGGAAGAAAAAGATGAGAGGAGTGGAAATAAAATGAAATAACAGGAATGTTGTTATTATAAAAAAAGGTTCTTTTTCTTCCTCGTCAACAATTTTTCCTCTTTCAATTCTTTCTACCAAACAACCAAAAAAGAGATTCCTTTTGTATCGCTATTACTAAAGCATTTGCGAGAAAAGATGGAGAGAATGATGGCAACAGTAAGAAATCAATTCTGTTTCTATGGCACAAGAGCAACAACAATGGCTCAGAATATGGGGGAAATAACAAGACTGTAAACAAAAAAAAAAATCAAAAGCTATTGTTTGTGTGTGCGAAAAGCTTTTCTGTCAGAAAATAAAAGTTTTTATTCCTTTTTTAAGGTTTTCTTATTTTCTATTTGTTGTTACACTTTATTTATGTGTTTAAATATCATATTTATTCGTATTTTGATTTTTGTGTTTGAACCCAAAAAAGTAAATAATTTTTTTTTTTCTCGTCTCTGAGTTGTTGGCATTAAGTTTGAGGTACATAATATTTATTGTAGTAGCTTCTGTGTGTAGGAGAAATATGGTCAAAATTTCTGATGTAAAAGAATTATTTTAGTTGTATAATGTCAAGGTAGATTGTTTCTGGAAGGTAGCTGTATAGCTTCTTTTGGGAATGCTGTTTTGAAGAAAATTGAATGTCAAACGGTTTTTTCTGTCAAGATGTGATATAAAAAAATTTATTTTAATAATACTTAGTATTCTGCTGAAAATATTTCTAAGAAAAAAGAAGGCAAGTATTTAACAAAAATTATGATAAAGAACTTCAAAAAATTTGAGAGAAACTGTCATAAATGTATTAAGTATAAAGAAGTAATGAATAAACTATCTACAATATCCACAGATAAAACTCCACAGAACCCACAAAATAAACACTTAATGAGTCCTATTCAACGATATAAAAAAATGTCTCGCGTTTACCTTTCAGGAAATTACCTATCTTCCTCTTTTGTTCATGCTTCTTCCTTTTCGCTTTTCCTTTTTTCTCGCGGCAAAGTGTGAACTTCCATTCTCATTGAAAACTGTTGCAAGAAAAAAATTGTACGGTAGTATCATGAAAAGCAAATAAATTATGATCAACTGACGCTATTTCATACCTTCAACTACTTTCTCTTACTTCCTTGTCGCCGTCGTGTGATAATAGCGAGAAGTATCAGTAAAAGAAAAAGAAAAGTCTGCAAAGAAAGGCGAAAAAAATGATAAATTCTTTCCGTTTACGAAGAAAAAATTTAATTTTCTTCACTGCCAGACCAAAGAATTGAGACTGGAAGGAAGATGAAGACGTGGTACGAAGGACTTGTTGCAAATGTAAAATAATAGATTTTTCGTGTCTCGTATGGAAAATTATGATATTTTTTTTAGTTTGAGTCGTGTTGTTTTTCAGTTGTCTAGTTTAGAATTATGTGCTTGTTAAATTTTCGATGTTGCCATCTTAAGAAGGTTCAAGCTTGTTTTGTTATTTTTATGAAGTCATGATGTTATCACAATATGGTTGCTTTTCTGCAATAGATGTTATGTTTCTCTAATTTATAGCTTTAAAAAACAGTTACTTCCGAAATTTTTCGACTGATCATAAATATTGCAAAAAAATGCTTGTGAGAACAATTTCATGAATATCTATTCACAAATTCAATTCAATCTAACTTCACTTGGAACATAATTCCACGTCATATTTTAAAAACTTGCTTCCTTTTACATTGTAGACATTTCATAAAGCCACACATGATTGTCACAACAATCACTATTCACCAGCAGTTTAGTTAATTATTCACAAATACGATGTATCGAATTGACTTTTTTTTTCATTCAGAAATATATATTGCCTCTTTATTGAATTATGATTTATGTTCTTGCAATTAATTTTCAATACATTTTCATTCTATGCAATTAACTACGATTTTTGCTATTTTTTCAGAAATTGCTATTTCTTGTCTCGCCATCATAATCATCATTCATCTCGCCTCAATATTCTCTCTATTCTTGCCTTTTTAAATTGCATTTATTGTTGATTGCCTGAGAATTAGAAGGCAGTAGCAATAGCTTGTCAATTGTTTTGTCATCAATTCATATTAAATATCATAGACTATTCATATATACACATATGATTGGAGAGATGCACGATTGGCGATTTTCACATCGAGGAGAAAAATTTATGTTGTTCATGATATGCACACAAGATAAAATTAGGGATTCTTTTAACAGGAGGGGACTGAATTAAAAATTTTAAATATACAATTTTTAAGTTAAAAATATGTTCTAATAGTACTGGTAGCTATGAATATAACAATTAATCTAAAACGAAACTATCGAGTCTTCAGAATCCCTACAGCCAGAAGGATAGTTGAAGTGATATGAGAATAAAGGGGGACACGTTGAATAACATGACATTAATTAAAAATTTATTGATTTTTTTTCCTTCTATAAATATACACAATGTATAGTTCAAACACACACATGTTGGTTGGATTGCATGAAAGCTATTTGCTATTCAGGAGAGAAAAAAAACATGAAAAATTGTAAATGACAAGAGAGAAATTAAAGAAGATAGTGTCATGTGAAGCTACAGGTAATTTTTGATGTGATTCAACAAAATATTCTTCTCTCTGTGAATCAATTAGCTCTTTTCTTTACGATTCTTCATGCGTAATTAATGAGCCCACAAAATGGCATATTCAGTCCCTCATACGATACACTTTAATTAAATTAACAAAAGGTTAAATAACATCATGTTGGGGTGAACGCATGCACATGCAAATGTAAAATTACTTGAATATAGCCATCATGTGGATATAAATCATTTACAGCATTTCAATAAAACTCTATATCGACTGCAGTTATGTGTGTGGGGAAGGCAATAATTATGATATCTATCGATATTTAATTTAGCAATTTAATTTTATTCCTTGTATACAGGAAAATGATTAATGACATATTAAAAGAAGTCGGATGGCGAGAGTCCATGACCAGTCACAACACATTCGAGTGTCGATGGTTGTGGCGATAAAAGTTGAAGGTATCAACACTTTGAAATGTTCTTATTCTTTCTTGATATTTCATTGCTGGCAGTCTCACATTCCGGTATGAAAGTAGACACTCGTATTAAATTATTATATCATTAGTTATTATTTGATCAAACTATGCAGAAGTTAGATACACGAATGATTTTAAGGTTCTAATTTACTTAGTCTCCAAAATTCGAATATGTTATTGACTGAAGATTAAAATGTTCAGCAAAAATCCATTTTGACAGTTAACTTAAAAACTAGTGTCCACAACTTGAAATTCATCAGAAGTTGAAAAGAAAATTATTGAAAACGTAACAAAAACCAATTAATTTGATTTATGAATGCGAGACGAAAAATTTTCTCCTTTTGTTTTCGTTTTGTGTCTCCCCATTCCATCTCTCGACTTTTGACCATTTTCGTTTGTCTTTATTTTCATGTCGACATGAGTTAATCAATTGACAGCAGCAGCAAGCAAACAAGTTTCGATGAGATGATGCTGATGATGATGGGAAAGAAGGAAAGAAAAGGTAGTCCAGTCAATCAGAAATTTTATTAATCTTTTCTATACTCTTGTCGTCATTCCATTCCATCAATTACTTGATTTTTACATTCATTTCTCATTTATGCGTTGGTGGGTAACCTTTTAAGAGATGTAAAAAATGATGAATTAAAAAATTATTTTTCTCAAAATTTTATTTTTTTTTCGTCTTTAAAATGTGGATGAGGATGAAGAAGAAGAAGAAAACTGTCAAATGTCAAACTTAATATGGAAGTTCTTTTTTCATTTCGCTTTGCTTTGAAATTTAAAGTCAATTTACGTTTTTGAAATTTTTTGAGTCACTTTTTTTATTTCTTAGATTTTTTGGTGCTGCTGTTGTTGTTGTATTGAAAGGAATTGAAATTTTGGTTTAAGAATTTCTTAAATAAGGTTTGGGAGACATGTCAAATAAGTCAATGCCACGAGCCTTTTGAAAATAATTACAATTTTAAAATAATAATATTTTTTCCTCATCTTCTGTCAAATTTTTTAATTCTTGCTTAAAAAAATATTTTTTCTTCTAAAAATTCATTTTTCATAAAGAACAGTTAGTCATCAGGCAGAACATAACATTTTCTAAATATTTTTTTTAAAAAACAACAAATTAAAAACATTTTATACCCATTAAAGTCATTAATTTTCAGTTCATTAAATTACAAAACATTCTTTAAAAATTCCTGAAAAATGAAAAATTTTCCTAGAGGCTTTAAAAAAATTCAAATGACAAATCTTCAATCTCAAACATAAGGAACATGATCCCTTAAATTGGTTGATCACAGTTGTCATAAGAAAATCTCAGATATGCAACCACAGCCTAAAAGAGTACCAGAAAAAATGATAAATGATGTAAATCTCATGTTGGCTACCAAAAAAGAAACAAGAACAAAACGGAAGGAGAACTGAGAATCAAAAGAAGATGAATAAAAAAAAAATTGTGAAAATTTATTTTAAGAGCGAAGAAAAGTGTTTTTGGCTGTAAAAGTTTTTAATTTAAATTATGAGTTATTAATTATGTTTCATATTACATAGTTAATTAAACTGGCGAGAATTAATGACTAAAGCTGTGGCTCTGTTTCTTCATTACGCTCAAAAAATAATATTAATAATGGTAATAATGAGAAGATGAAGGGAATTTATTAATTTTCATAAATAAATGAAAGGGAGATCGGCCTCAACTCAACTCCTAAAGTACCGCGTCAACTCAATTAATTCATGACACATTTTTTAACGAGAATCTCCTTAACAAGACTTTTTTTAACGCAACGAGTTGAAAAAAAAATATTTAAAATGATATAATTCCACTGAATAATAAAAAAAGCACTAAGTAGCGAATGGTCGGGTTTGTTACTTGAGGCTGTAATCTGTGCATTCAGAGAAAATAAGAATAAAAATAAAAAGAGTCAAAACAGAGTAAAAATATCACACGTGTCAGCATGCATAACATAAAGTTGTTGTGTGAAAATCATTAAAACCATTGCAACGCTTCAGATATGTAAAAATGATTAATGTTCTCATTTTTTTATGTTGCGTTCATTTTTTTATGATAGCTGCAGTGAATTCTCTAGCAGACATGCTGGTGCTTTGTGTAAAATGAATCCAGTTTTTTGCTGATTTCATTGCAACATTTGTAAACAAAAATGTGTGATTTAATTCGATTTGAAGGCTGACTGATTGATTGGTGGTGGTAAATGATTAATTAACATTTGACCGAATTGATTTGAAAGTTTTTTTTTTTACTTTAAAATTGAGGCATTTAAGCATTGAATTTCCCTTTCAAGTGCGCTTCTGCCACTTGCAATAATCCTCTCTACTTTCCTTATTTTTTATTCATATTCGCTTCTTCTTTTCGAATGTGTGCATTTATAGTTGCATGAAGCATAAAAAATTATGAATTTTGTTGCGATTTAGAGTGAAAATTGAATTTATGAGAATAGCAAGTAACTTCTCTTTCCGCTGTGCTCTTGACGTTGACTGCAGTGAATTCCTCTTACCACCGAAAAAAAAATGAAACTGCTGAATTTATGAGATCATGTCATTAGTGTTTATGATGGTGTTTACAGAGAACTTTCTCTCTCACTTCCTTTCGTATGCATGAAGGGCCTTTTTTTGCTCTATTCTTTTCAGCTCGTAAACGAGATTTGAAACTGAAAATTGAGTCATTCATCATAATAATCAGACGATTACTGATGGTTTGAGTTGAAAGTAATTAATTCTATCAAGTGTTTTTTTGTTGGTTTATAAAATGAGTTGTTGAAGGTAAATGAGCAGTTAGCTGAGAGGAATTGTGATGATGTTGTTACGTTTATGCTCAAAATTTTTTGTTATATTCCATGTTTTATGGAAATCTGACTTTCAAAATGAAAATGTTGGGTAATATTTTTCAAGAGATACTTTAGTTGAGGTAGGTTATTATGCTGTAAATGAAACCTCAGCTAGAATTCTAAAGCTCAAGCTGAATGTAAACACAAAACTTATGTTGGCATATACACAACCAAAAACTTTTGAAAAGCATGACAAATATTTATCACTGTAAATTCCAGATGCTAAATTAATCGAGTAGAAATCCTAATCAAATTTTCCATCACTTAATTCTCGTTTGATCAATCAAACAATTTTATACAAACATCAGTTAGATAAACTGATTTGTTTACTCTCAAAACCCCCCTGAGTTTCAACAAATTTTCCACAAACTAAAATTTACTTTATTCAATTCATAAATCCAGTTTCATTAACATCAAACAGAACTTTTTACATACCATAACAGGATTGCCAAACCCCTTCCTCTGTCTCAATCAAAGTTTAAAAGCATAGTTGAGAATATAAAAATATCAAACTCACTACGAAAATATACACATTTATGCACATTACATTAAGTAATATATTTGTGCATAATTCTTTATTTTTTCTTTCACCATTGCTGCTCTTCGAACGTTCTTTCATATAAATGTTCCATATATGAACTATATTTTATGCCATTTCATGTAATGAATCATGACAATGTATGGCTTTTATAGAAATGTGAAAATTTATTAAATTGTACATATATACACACTGCTGAGTGCACACAGAGTATAGCGAAAGATTCTCGATTCTCTTCAATGATTTGAAAAGAGGAGTTGAAAAGGCAGAAAAATTAGTTTGTTTTTAATTTGATTAAAGGAAAATTAAACGCATTTTTAAAGAAAAAGATTAGTTCATGCCAACTAGAAATGAATATTAAATTAGTTTCATTTGAAAACATAAAATTGCAAATAGGATCAAAATGCTTCCATGTTTCTCTTATTTACCTAAAAACCATTTGCAAAATTCAAACTTAAACTATTGTGCATGTCTAAATGCAAACCAAAGTGAATTCAAAATCCCATTTACTCTTCAAAAAACCACATAAACACAAAAATACAAGAGGAAAAAAGAAATTATTAAATGGCATTTAAACAGCTCTTTGTTGTTCCACTCGATTCAACTGAAATATGCATTTAAGATTCTTATTTTTTTCAGCATATACAGATATATTTAAAAAATGAAAATTGTGAACTTGTGCGACATATGAATGAGAATAAAAAGCGCCGCTTTTTGCCTCTTCTTTATCTTCTCTTCTCGTTTTTTTTTTTTTTGCACTGGAAACTTTATTTAATACAGGGATTTGATGTAGTTCTGCTGTACGATATTATGATGAAAATGGCCTAAAGATAGTCAGCCCTGATTTGTATAAATGCGATGAGAATTTGCAAGATTGCCTTTATCTACATTTTATTTCAGAATTAATAAAGAAAATTGAGCATAATGAAATTGTCCAGCATAAAGCCTCTTTCTAGCAATATCAGCAACAGCAGCAGAACGCAAAGCGATTTGCATAAATAATCTCCATTGGATTTCCTATTCAATTTTTTTGTTTATACTTTTTTCTCCTCTCTCCCTTTGCGCTGAAACTTTAAATGCCCAATTTTATTTTTATGGCTGTAGAGAAAAAAGGAATTTCCAGCTTGTCGCACGTTTTGTGGTTGTCTATTCAACAAACAATCTAGTCAAAGCGCTCGGCATGATAGCGTTTAAATGCGACTAATTGTTTGCGTATTTATGCTGATTTACAGTGTGCTTGTGTGTCTGTGTGTGGCGACAACAAAATTCTTTTCGCCTTTTCAACAATTCCTCAAGCATTTCTTTTTTATATATATTTCTGTACTTGTCGTCAACCGTTTACCGCATTAAGAGCGCGAACATTTTCGACGAGAGCAATATAATTTGAATTTAATGATGGCGGCTTATTAGACAGAAAGCATTCGCATAATGGCTGTCAATTGAGCAACATTTGAATGGCAATAGAGAAATTATTATTATTACTTTGTGGTTAAGTAGATTCCTCCTTTTTTTCAATTTGCTTCGTTCTCATCGTAGATATTCATTCAAATTTATTATGCGAAAATATTCTAAATATTCTCGGTGAATGTTCTATGTTCTTTCATAGTAATTGAAAGGCCTATTCGAGGGTATTGAACGATGCCTATCCCTTTGGAGAATTTTGAATGATTTTTAATTGAATGTTTTGCATATTTCAACTTGTGTTCAACTTTGAGTTAAGCTACAGACATCAAAATAATTTTTCTATAAGAACTGATTCTGCAACATAATTCTAACTTAAAATAAATACAGATTTTTCTAAAGCTTTTAATGCTTGAATAATTAAAAAAAGTATCAAACTTTCCATTCCTCTAGTATTCCATTCAAATGATCATTCATGAATTAGCTTCATTTCCTATCCGAGTATTATCTTTACTTAATCCGATTAAATGTAATTCCTCAATCAATGACTGCTCCAAAAAAACAACAACATTGTCGTACAGAAATTTCATCAAGGGTACAATATGCAATTTCCCATTAAAGTCGAATCATTGAATGTTAAATATTCCTTCAAATACTAAAATACAATTTAATCTCTCACTCCTTCACTATTTCATAAAACATTTTACACACAAAGTATGAAAAATACATCAAATGGAAAATGCCGACACTAAGGATGAATAGAAGGAGAAGAAGAAATAAAGGGGACACATGAAACAACCCGATGAAAGGAATGAATTGTCCATTGTCCTGGCAATAATTCCATCAAACCGCGGCGTTGCATTTAAGATATAAAAAGAAGACATTTTCCCTCATTTTGTTCGCTTGCGCGACATATCCTTTTCAACTTTTCACTTGATTGCATTACAATTGTGTTCACATCATCATCCATCACCAAATGCTTCCTCGAAACTCGAGAAAATAAAATCATTCGTTTCTTTTTATTGTGCAAAATAGGGATGATATTTCATTGATATAGATTTTTCTCTCATTTTATAAAGGATAAAAAGGAGACCCACAAGCTGTAACAACATCAGCATCAGCAAGCAGTTAGAGCGATAGCGGTAAACTATATACACATGGATACAGCACAAATAATGAGAATAAAGTTTTAGTTAATTTGAAGTAATGAGTTTGTGGCGCATTTCTTTTCATGTCTTATTAATTAAAGTTTTAAATTTTAGTAACAATTAAGTTAATCATTATTTTATTAAAGCCAATGTAAGCATTCATATTCATATGATTATCAAATTTTTAAGTATTATGGTATACTCTACTTTTTAAAATAAGGTTGATGGATTTCTTTATTTGATAAAAACTCACTCAGTCTGTCAAAGTAATCAACAAAGTCCCCCAAACCAAACAAAAAACAAATGTCCACAGAAGTTGAATCGAGTTGGTGGTTTCATACCTGAATTACTAAGAAAGCAATCTATCGTGAACGTAAATTTATCATCTCGTCCTTTTGTATTGTGTGGCTAAAAAGAGAGGAGAAAAAAAGGAAGAATGAAAAATAACGAAGCGATTTCAAGGTTGGATAAGCCGAAATAGAAAAAAAAGTACAAAAGGAGATAGAAAGAGCTCTCGAATGCGGTGACAATTTCTTATGGATATCTTGTTCTATTCTCATGAATTTCTATTGTCCCCGATGTTCATTATTATACATACTAAGGATTTTTATTTCTTCTTTCCATTTTTTCTCGTCCTTAATGAGACAACACAGAAGCAAAACATGTAAAAATAAAGAATACAATGTGAGGTCGATCCTCAATGTTGGTGCAATCGATTGAGAATTAAAATGCATTTTATTTTATGACGATGATTATCTCGAGATATTTTTTTAGGAACTCATTGTCTTCTCATTCTTTATCCCCCCATTGTGTGTGTCATTTGTGGTATTATAAAGACTAGAACACGCCATGTGCATACGCAACATCCTTTTACTGCCTCCTATTTTTTATGTTCTTCTCATTTTCTATTCCATTCTTCCTTTCAATTGAATGACACAACAATTTTTAATTTTTTTTATTCTATTCTTTTTTTCATCTTCATGTCGTTTTGTAATTTAATATGATGTCACATCGAAATAGAGAAGTGCTTTTTTATGATTTCTCATTATTCAATTCCTCATAATTCCCTCGAAATTCTATTGAAAAAAGTATGTTTTTGTATGTTGGAATATTTTTGAATATCGTTCTTGGATGATATGCTTGAGATCTACATGAATAGAAATAGATAGCAATAGGGTAGGTGACGAATTGAAAATTTTGTGGATTTTATTTTAAATAATAAAAAATTGAGGGGAGAAAATTTGAAAGAACCATAAAAAATCGACTTAAAAGTATTTTTGTGGTATTAATACGCAATAATCTGCTATCAATTTACAGACGGTTTTGTGTTGACTTGAAAATTACTTACAAAAAATTCGAAGACTAAAAAATTCATAAAAATTTACGTTAAGTTTCAAAGAACTCAAGTTTGTAAGCAAATGAACATGCTGCGTCAAATTGACCCCACAAAACTCAAGCATTTATTCATAGGAACTAGGAGAGCAAGATTCAGCTCAACAACTATCTAAGAACTAAAAATCATTTCCACACATTCAATGTTTCTCCTTAAACTCGGTCAGTAAGCATATAAGACATACTTAAAAGTGATACGAAATCTCGTTATCAATTGCTTTTCAGCAATTATTTATAAAATTTTAACTCTCCATCTGAGAAATTTCCCATAGATTACAAACATGGCATGTACAACTAACATGCACATATCCATTTTTTCTATTCCAGAATGACATCCATCCTATCTCAATAAAAAGAAGAATGAAATCCACTCAAATGACAAAAAATAATGTGCTCTACATAAATTTTATAAGTTTTTTTTCAGCTCCTTTCCTTTTCTTTATAATAAATTTGTCATCGTGTTTTCTTTCACAAGTTTTATTTTTTTTTTCATCCATTCTTTCATCTTCCATGCTACAACAAAAGGACTTGGTGGATGAATATCAATTCTTCATAATGTAAAACGATCTTTGTATGCGTCTTTCTGTCCCTTTCTCACATTCATAAACCCATTGCACGCTACCACTTTAAAGCCGAATAAGAAAATTAATTTTTATGAATTATTTGCTTCCATTGTTCAAGAAAAAAAAAATAAAATTATTTTATTCGTCTTGTATGTGGATTGGCAGAATGTCTTTAAATGCCTTCGTCAATTGCTGCTGGATGGTTTCAAAATTCAGTTTCCTTTCTCACATAAAATTGAAATTATGGTGGTTTTTTTGCTTTGTGTATTTGTATGAAATAATAATCTAAAGATGGGGTGTGTATAGTCGAAATGAATTTTTTGTTGATGTAAAAATAGGAAGTGGAGACGACTTTTTGTGTGTAAATTAACGGAAACGGATGGTAAAAGCGCATTTTTGCAATAATTGTGAATCTTTTGTGAAAAATTTTAATGAATTAATTTAATTGAAATAAATTGTAAAAGGCATGAATGAAATGTCAGTTAAACAATGAGTGAACTTCCATATTCCTCATGAACATCGCTCATGCATTCATTTACCAATTCCGTTGAAAAAAATTTTTCTGAGCAATTGCAGTTTTCATTGCCAGAAAAATGAAATTTATTAAAGATGAAAAGAAATATCCGGAATATAAAAAAAGGAAGACAGAGAGTAAAAATGCAATAAGCATAGTGAGAAGAAGTGGGAAACACGGAGCGGAATTTTTACTGGTTGCATGTTAAAGATTGCAAACTAAGAGTAAAAAAAAGAGTGCTGGAAGCACTTTCATATAAGTGGCACTTTTCGGCGTTTCATGAACGAGATTATCGGACACTTTTCAGTTTCTTACATTCAATTACTAACCGAACAGTGAAATTTTTATTCCATCGACACTTGCATCTGCCTTTTAAGCAGTTTCAACTACATATGCCTGCGAGGTGTTCTCAAGCCAACTACATTGCATCAAATGATCACTAAAATAATTTTTTTTTTGGATTGGCTTCTTAAAATTCTTAAAATGCACTTTTTGAAGGTTTTTTTTATAAAATAATGAAATAGCGTGTGATTACTTTTTAAATATGCAGGTTCTGTATTGCTTAATGGCGTGTGGATAAAAAAATTTCGTCGTTGAAAATGGAATTATTTTACTAATTAAGATTAACAAAATTGAAGTCTTTCATCTAGAATAGAAGTCTTGAAATGAGATAAAAATTTAAATACAACAATGTTGTAGTCAAGAAATAATTGGATGTTTACTTTCGTGTTCGTTATTGAAGGAAGCATCGGGATAAGAGAATTTGTTTGCATTGACCAAATAAAGAAATGTTGAGACGTAAAAAATTTTAAATGAATCAGATATTTCGATTAATTTTCAAGGAATTTAAAAATGCTCTCGACCAAATCATTCATTCCAGATTAGCAAAGCAACTTTATTTCTATCTGAAACTCTCTTAACATCTTAATAAGTTAATCATTTATGACTTCAAAATGGACTAAATCATTTCTAAACTGCATATCAGTAATTGTAGGAAATTAAGATACTTTCATTTCTTTCACGTGCATTTACTATCCATTCACTTTGATTTAACCTTATTGAACAGAAATTAAAGCTATTTTAAAGCACGATCAATATCAAATCCAGAATTTTTCAAAAACTAGTAATGAAGCGGATCACGCTTCATGTGCATATTCACACCGTTCCAAAACTCTATATCGGGTCAGCAAAGCTTCGCTTTGCATAAGTTTGAAGATTAGGGATCTATCGGGTCAGCAAAGCTTCGCTTTGCATAAGTTTGAAGATTAGGATTCGATCGGGTCAGCAAAGCTTCGCTTTGCATAAGTTTGAAGATTAGGATTCGATCGGGTCAGCAAAGCTTCGCTTTGCATAAGTTTGAAGATTAGGATTCGATTGGGTCAGCAAAGCTTCGCTTTGCATAAGTTTGAAGATTAGGATTCGATCGGGTCAGCAAAGCTTCGCTTTGCATAAGTTTGAAGATTAGGATTCCATCGGGTCAGCAAAGCTTCGCTTTGCATAAGTTTGAAGATTAGGATTCGATTGGGTCAGCAAAGCTTCGCTTTGCATAAGTTTGAAGATTAGGATTCGATTGGGTCAGCAAAGCTTCGCTTTGCATAAGTTTGAAGATTAGGATTCGATCGGCCAGCAAAGCTTCGCTTTGCATAAGTTTGAAGATTAGGATTCCATCGGGTCAGCAAAGCTTCGCTTTGCATAAGTTTGAAGATTAGATTCGATCGGGTCAGCAAAGCTTCGCTTTGCATAAGTTTGAAGATTAGGATTCGATTGGGTCAGTAAAGCTTCGCTTTGCATAAGTTTGAAGATTAGGATTCGATCAGGTCAGTAAAGCTTCGCTTTGCATAAGTTTGAAGATTAGGATTCCATCGGGTCAGCAAAGCTTCGCTTTGCATAAGTTTGAAGATTAGGATTCGATCGGGTCAGCAAAGCTTAGCATTGGAAAACTTTTAAGATTAGGATTCGATCGGGTCAGCAAAGCTTCGCTTTGCATAAGTTTGAAGATTAGGATTCCATCGGGTCAGCAAAGCTTCGCTTTGCATAAGTTTGAAGATTAGGATTCGATCGGGTCAGCAAAGCTTCGCTTTGAATAAGTTTGAAGATTAGGATTCCATCGGGTCAGCAAAGCTTCGCTTTGCATAAGTTTGAAGATTAGGATTCCATCGGGTCAGCAAAGCTTCGCTTTGCATAAGATTGAAAACAAAAGTTCCTAAGAAAATCGAAAATTTTTACATTTGGACTCAATTTTGAAGCACTAATTGATGTTTTTGGATATGACAATGTGTGTACGTCTTTTAGGTCTATTTATAAGCTACAATAATCACAAGTTTCTGTAATTTTTAAGACTGAACTGTAAGTACAGGAGGGTGAAACGTCCCAAAAATGCCGATTTTTTGAACTTTTTCGACTTTTTGACCAACTAAACTTGGATTAAAAATATTTTTGGTATTTTTCCATAAAAGTTCTCGCATTTATTGATCAAAAACAGAAAAGTTTACAAAAATCCATCCATACAGTGAACCACACGAATTTTTCCAAAATTTAGGTTTGTGGGCGGTGTACTGGTGGCTAAAAATTTTTTTTTGCATTTTTTCTCAACAAAACTTCATTTTTTATTGATTCTGATCAAAAAAGTTTAATTAACAATTTGTATGAAATTTTTTAAATGTATTTTGCAATAATCGGCTAAATAATGCTTAAAAAACACACTATTTCGTTAATTTCTCGGAATCGTCTGCATGGATCGGCACCAAAAGATTCACAGCACTTTTGAGTGATAATGCGCACATTTTGAGACATTTTTGACATAAAATGGTTTTTTCGTATTTGAGTTCTCCATCCGACAAACTTGCTGGTAAGCATACACCACCACTATTTGGGGTCGAGTCCGGTGGCATCAAAACCTTTTTCAATGCGGTTTTTTGTATTTTGTAGATAATTTTGAGGCCGAACTTTTCACACCGAACTGTTTATGAAAATTTTGAGTTTTGGCGCCAAAAAACTAAAAAAACGATTTTTTAAATCTATCGAAAACAATATATTCACAACGTGAAACGGTGTGAATATGAAAATTAGCAAAATATAAAATTATTTTCCATAAAATTTACACTTGAAAATTTTTTACAGCCCATAATTTGTCAGCTACCACTCGATAATTCATGAGCAGAATAAAGCAGAAAAAAAATTAATACACATTTTGAATACTAATGATGACTAAATTGCATACATTATGCATCGGTTTTTAGTCATAAACACCATCAACAATGTTGAGAGAATTGAATGTAAATCAATGTAGGACTATCAGAGAATTTGCAATGCCTTATTATCAAATTATTGACCAGAATCTATTAAATTATGTTGCAATCGTAAAAATAACCACAGCATGTACTTCCAACAAGCTCATTAGAAACGCATTCCATCGACCAGTTAAATTGTTAAGTTGTTGTTGAGAACAAGTTGAGAACAACGAGTTGTGTGCAATTATCGATCAAGAGATCAAGGTCAGTATTAACACCTAAAGGCGAAAATCAAGCCCTTATTTCCTTCACATCATATAATGCTCTCTCAAGAAACTTCTAAAGACATCTAATCAGTTTATATTGATCTTTCTCTTTCTCGCCTTCGAAAAACCAAACGAATGAACAAAAAAAAAGTTAAGCGAACATTTTTCAATTCCTCAGATTTACTTCCACATATGTGTGTTATTACGTGCTATACGTAATGTACTAGCTGAGAACTTATATATATATAAATGGCTCAAGTGCTTATCGAAGCTTTTACATCGACACATAAGTCTCTAATGGAAGCACGAAATTTCGCTCCATTGGACATTGGTTTTGTGAGCTTCACACTGAATTTAGTTTATTTTTTCTTACTTTTTACTTTATTTTATTTCCTCCATTTCTCCTTTCATTCATTTTTCTATCTTAAATTGTGTATAATTCTCTATTGCTATTATATTATTGCTATTATATTAAGTATTTACAAAAAATTTTGTAAGTTTATTGAATATAAAGAAGAAGTAGTTCCCAAATATTGTCAAAAAGTGTTGGAATTTGAGCGCATTTTGTATTTAAATGATGATTTTTTTCATAGTCCACGTATAAATTAATCATATCATAAATGCTCTTAATGTCAAAAATTCAAACCTCAACTTCCTAAAATTATCTTCAAAATGTCAAATCGAAATTAAAAAAAAATATTCCACCAAAAATACAAAATTAAATCATCAACTGCTTACATCAATTGACATAAAATAAAGCATTCCAAATTCAATTGTCGAAATGTACAACCACGAAAATAATAGTAGGTTAATTGACAATTAAACAGTCAGATTCAACATGACAACATTCATTTTCATTACAAACGAAAAGTGCCCTAGAAATGACTAACGAGGAAGCTTTAGACATTTTCATTCCTTCCTTTCTTTACTTCTTCTTCATCCATTCTTTTCGAATCGATTAAGATTGATGATATAAACTAATGGCAAACAGTTCTTCACACTATATATATACATATAAATATGTTACGTATGTAATTCTACATTGTGAACTTCCAATTTTCCACCCATGTGAACTTAGCCACACTTTTCCAGCCACACTCATCGGCCGATATTTATCGTCCGATAATTTTTTTCCTTACGTATTTCGGCCGATACGTATCGGCAGCTTTACGTACAAATTTTCGGCCGATTTTTGTCGGCCGATAATTTCAATACAAGTTTTTCCTTGCATACAATATTGCGTGCAAGTGGTGAAATATCGGCCGATAAAAAATCGGCCGATTTTTCGTGACTCATGAGATTTGAACTCGCGACTTTTAGTAAAAAAAAAAATCTGTCTCACTAACCACTTGAGCTATTGACCTGTATAGTAAATTTATTGTATTTTGGCTAAAAGGTTTATATAAATTGCAATTTATTTATGCACCTGTGTAAAAATTTTAATAACAATAATTTTTTTTGTTATTCATTATATTTTATATACTTCACAAGAAAGAAAATTTTTAAAAATATCGGCCGATTTTTTTTATCGGCCGATATTTTTATTTCTTAAGGCATTGAACTTGAAAAGTTTAAAAAAATATTTAATATATTAATTATAACATTTAAATAAAAATCAGTTAGTTAACAAAACTCGTAGACAAAGAAATGATATGAATCCAAATTTAGATTGCTATATGTCTAAAAATTTAAGCCTCATTTTTTGAGACAAATATTTTTATTTCTAAATATTGCAGTTTCATCATTTATGTGTTTACTGGCTCAAATAGTAAGAGGTAAAATTTTTTTAAACTTTTCAAGTTCAATGCCTTAAGAAATAAAAATATCGGCCGATAAAAAAAATCGGCCGATATTTTTAAAAATTTTCTTGTGAAGTATATAAAATATAATGAATAACAAAAAAATTTATTGTTATTAAAATTTTTACACAGGTGCATAAATAAATTGCAATTTATATAAACCTTTTAGCCAAAATACAATAAATTTACTATACAGGTCAATAGCTCAAGTGGTTAGTGAGACAGATTTTTTTTTACTAAAAGTCACGAGTTCAAATCTCATGAGTCACGAAAAATCGGCCGATTTTTTATCGGCCGATATTTCACCACTTGCACGCAATATTGTATGCAAGGAAAAACTTGTATTGAAATTATCGGCCGACAAAAATCGGCCGAAAATTTGTACGTAAAGCTGCCGATACGTATCGGCCGAAATACGTAAGGAAAAAAATTATCGGCCGATAAATATCGGCCGATGAGTGTGGCTGGAAAAGTGTGGCTAAGTTCACATGGGTCAATTTTCCATTACATAACACTTTTGCTACTTCTTTCACCATTGTTACTATTTCTGGTGCTACTTCGTCTCTTATTTATCATTTTATAGATGTGGAAGTAAAGAAAGTTTTATTGTTATTCGAACGGAAGAAAATAAGAATGGATGGAAGATGGAGACGAAAGTGATGGTCAACTGAAAAAAAATGTTTGTTATGTTCTGGTGTATATAAAACTGTTGGTACATAGGAGCATTAAAATTTAATTTATGGCCTAAATTTTAATGGTCTTTGAGGCTGTATTTCATTCCAAATTATCTTTCTATCATCGAATGAGGAAAAAAACTTCATGCAATTCTTCTTTATTTGCTAGACAGAAATCGTGAGGCTACGAGAGCATGTGACATGTAAAAAAATGTATGAAACTTAGGACTTTTCAATATTTTAAATTCTGATCTCAAAATAGCCTTAAATCAGTAGCATAACATCAGATCCTTAATCATATCAATTATTCTCCACAAGGACAAAACTTCTTATTAGCTCACAGCTGCAAAGAAATTAGACACCAAGTAATTATCGCTCAACATGAACTGCTACACTCAGAAAGAGCGACACGTCTATATTAAATTATTAAAACGATTAATTTATCTACTCAATTTATTTTTGAGGTCAATTTTCAATTATCGAAATTTTTTTGGAAGCACAAAATATTCAATTAACTCTTTTATTTTCATTTCATTTCATTTTTTTATCGAACAGCATCGCTCGTTCATAATGAAAACACTTTCAATTAATAATATTTTGTGTGTTTCAGTAAAAGAGGAAAGAAAAACAATTTTTATTTTGAAATTATCACACAATTATCAACAACTTAAATGTTGATTCAGCGCATTTTTAACCCACTGTAGCAGCGTTTTAAAAAAACACTTGTGTTTTCTTTTCTTTTATTCACCTTGAATAAGTGAAATGAATATAATTTGGTTCGAAACAATATTTGTAATGATTATACGAGTTTGAAGTATATATGTTCATATGTGCTGAAATTGATGATTTTAGAGATATTTTTTGAGGTCGACTGTGTAAAAATTTTAATTAATTTTCGATACAAATCATTGAATTGTTTTTTTTATTTATTTTTTTATATATACATACACAGAATGTATGCCCGCATGAGGCTTACATGGTGTCTTTAAGATTCAACCCATATGTTTATCCTGAATCAAACAGCATAAAACTTTAAAAGTCCCAATAGACTCAAATAACACAAAACTTTAAAAAGGGTTGTGCATCTACTACGTGAATCCAGCATCAGAAAAAATCCACACAAACTTCCACTATTTCTCTCGAACTTTGACTTTAAAATTCCCTTTGTGTATATTAATCATAGTACAGTGCTAATATATTTTAGCACATTATCCTTCTTACGAGGAGTCAGAATATAAGACACATTATCTAACAGCCTGCATACTTCTTCCTTTTTTTTTTTTTTTTTTTAAATTAAACTTTATTTATTAAATTTAGAATATAATTATGTACAAAGTTAAGATACATGTCTAGCTGTAATTTTTAGGGTGTCAGACACTTTAATGGTCTTTATTATCCTAATTTTGCTTTAATTGAATCATTTTGCTTTCATTGATGATTGTTTAGTCGGTGTTTCGCGGTGCAAGTCGAACGGTGAAGTTTGCTTGCAACTTTCCGACGTAATCTTTGATGGTTGGAATTTTTGCTTCGTTATGTAGATCGACGATCTTATCATATCTTGATTTGTTGAGAAGTATTCTAAGAAATTTGTTTTGTAGTACTTGAAGTTGTTGAATGTGAGTTTTTGCGATGCTTTCAAAGGCTGGACAGCCGTATGTGAAGATGGGTCTGATTGCTAATTTGTAGATGAGGAGTTTGTTTCGTACGTCGAGATGTGAATTTCTGCTGATGAGGGATAAAGCTGTCGTAGTGCGTTGTGTGCTCTGTTGGTCACATAGTCTACATGTTGCTTCAATGTCACTCTCTTGTCGATGATCATTCCTAAATATTTAGCTTCAGTTTCCCACTTGATGTTTTCATTAAGGAATTTGATGTTGTTGTTTTTTGGAAGTTGCTTGGAGTATCGATTTGTGATGAATAAAGCTTGAGTCTTCTGTTTGTTGATGTTGATTTTCCATTTGTTCATGTAGTCTTGGACTTTTCTTCCTTTATGTTGGAGATGGGTGACAATATCGGCTGAGTTTTCTGAAGAATGATGTAATGCTGTATCATCTGCGAACAGTGCGATGTTGTCGGTTGTCTCTCTTACAATATCATACGTAAAGATGTTGTAGAGAGTTGGGGAGAGCACAGCTCCTTGAGGTACTCCATACTTGATGAGTTTGATGTCTGAGAATTGACCTTTTATAAAAACTGAAAAAGTTCTTTCACTGAGGAAGGATCTTACAGTTTTTATAAGTGGCAGTGGAAATCTCAGCTGGAGCATTTTGTACAGGAGTCCGTTGTGCCAGACTCTGTCAAATGCTTTTTCGACATCGAGGAAGATCATGCCAGTTGACTTTTTGTTTTTGATGTTTTTTTTCAGTCTTGATCACTTTGATGAGCTGATGCGATGTTGACCTTCCAGTACGGAAGCCGCATTGTTGATTTGGAATGATGTTGTTGTCTTCGAGGTGATCATTGATTCTGCTCAGGAGTATTCTTTCAAATATTTTGCTTATTGTGCTGAGAAGACTAATTGGTCTGTAACTGCTTAATTCGTTTGCTGGTTTTGAAGGTTTTGGTATTGGAATTACTTTTGCATGTTTCCAGATCTTCGGGAAACTGTTGAGTTTGAGACAAGAGTTGAAGATAAATTGCAAATATTCGATTCCTTTTGGTGGAAGGTTTTTGATGAGGATGTTGTTGACATCGTCTGGTCCAGGAGCTTTTGGATTTTTGAGATTTCTGATGATACTTGCGATTTCTTCAATGCTTGTTAACTCTATTGTTTCTTCGTTATCTTGATCAAGTGCCTCTTTGACTGTGTTGTTGACTTCTGATGTGTGTTGAGTTAAATATTTTTTTAAACTTTTCAAGTTCAATGCCTTAAGAAATAAAAATATCGGCCGATAAAAAAAATCGGCCGATATTTTTAAAAATTTTCTTTCTTGTGAAGTATATAAAATATAATGAATAACAAAAAAATTTATTGTTATTAAAATTTTTACACAGGTGCATAAATAAATTGCAATTTATATAAACCTTTTAGCCAAAATACAATAAATTTACTATACAGGTCAATAGCTCAAGTGGTTAGTGAGACAGATTTTTTTTTACTAAAAGTCGCGAGTTCAAATCTCATGAGTCACGAAAAATCGGCCGATTTTTTATCGGCCGATATTTCACCACTTGCACGCAATATTGTATGCAAGGAAAAACTTGTATTGAAATTATCGGCCGACAAAAATCGGCCGAAAATTTGTACGTAAAGCTGCCGATACGTATCGGCCGAAATACGTAAGGAAAAAAATTATCGGCCGATAAATATCGGCCGATGAGTGTGGCTGGAAAAGTGTGGCTAAGTTCACATGGGTCAATTTTCCATTACATAACACTTTTGCTACTTCTTTCACCATTGTTACTATTTCTGGTGCTACTTCGTCTCTTATTTATCATTTTATAGATGTGGAAGTAAAGAAAGTTTTATTGTTATTCGAACGGAAGAAAATAAGAATGGATGGAAGATGGAGACGAAAGTGATGGTCAACTGAAAAAAATGTTTGTTATGTTCTGGTGTATATAAAACTGTTGGTACATAGGAGCATTAAAATTTAATTTATGGCCTAGATTTTAATGGTCTTTGAGGCTGTATTTCATTCCAAATTATCTTTCTATCATCGAATGAGGAAAAAAACTTCATGCAATTCTTCTTTATTTGCTAGACAGAAATCGTGAGGCTACGAGAGCATGTGACATGTAAAAAAATGTATGAAACTTAGGACTTTTCAATATTTTAAATTCTGATCTCAAAATAGCCTTAAATCAGTAGCATAACATCAGATCCTTAATCATATCAATTATTCTCCACAAGGACAAAACTTCTTATTAGCTCACAGCTGCAAAGAAATTAGACACCAAGTAATTATCGCTCAACATGAACTGCTACACTCAGAAAGAGCGACACGTCTATATTAAATTATTAAAACGATTAATTTATCTACTCAATTTATTTTTGAGGTCAATTTTCAATTATCGAAATTTTTTTGGAAGCACAAAATATTCAATTAACTCTTTTATTTTCATTTCATTTCATTTTTTTATCGAACAGCATCGCTCGTTCATAATGAAAACACTTTCAATTAATAATATTTTGTGTGTTTCAGTAAAAGAGGAAAGAAAAACAATTTTTATTTTGAAATTATCACACAATTATCAACAACTTAAATGTTGATTCAGCGCATTTTTAACCCACTGTAGCAGCGTTTTAAAAAAACACTTGTGTTTTCTTTTCTTTTATTCACCTTGAATAAGTGAAATGAATATAATTTGGTTCGAAACAATATTTGTAATGATTATACGAGTTTGAAGTATATATGTTCATATGTGCTGAAATTGATGATTTTAGAGATATTTTTTGAGGTCGACTGTGTAAAAATTTTAATTAATTTTCGATACAAATCATTGAATTGTTTTTTTTATTTATTTTTTTATATATACATACACAGAATGTATGCCCGCATGAGGCTTACATGGTGTCTTTAAGATTCAACCCATATGTTTATCCTGAATCAAACAGCATAAAACTTTAAAAGTCCCAATAGACTCAAATAACACAAAACTTTAAAAAGGGTTGTGCATCTACTACGTGAATCCAGCATCAGAAAAAATCCACACAAACTTCCACTATTTCTCTCGAACTTTGACTTTAAAATTCCCTTTGTGTATATTAATCATAGTACAGTGCTAATATATTTTAGCACATTATCCTTCTTACGAGGAGTCAGAATATAAGACACATTATCTAACAGCCTGCATACTTCTTCCATTCTCAATAACTTTTATGTTCAGATATGGCTTTTATCGACCTTCGTAATAATTTATCAATGTAGGTGGCACAATGAAAATAACGAGGAATTTACGAGTTATATTTTTAGTCAAGAACTTTACTTTTATACTGATTATTATGGTTAGAAACCAGGTATGGCGAACGGTTCTTATTTTTTGTGTTCAGAAGCAAAAAGGTACCTTATTTTATCGTTAAAGTACAAAATTTGAATTTCTGAACACACTCAACAAAAATTTAATTTTAGAAAAATTTTCATTTTGCAACAAATTTATTCACTGGATCTTAATTAAAACCGTAAATCATGATGATTTAAGATTAATTAAACATTTAATCATACTCTTGACAAAGAAATTGATCAAATTATGTTGATATTTAACATTGTTTATTTTAAAAAATTGTTTGATAGTGTTAGTAAACTCAAAATTTTTTTTAAATTTTTCAAAATTTAACGGACAGAGAGTTGTTCGCCAAACCTGGGTTAGAAATTTATTTTTAGTAAATTAATTGATTTGTGTTGTTATTACGTGGTAGAAATTTTCTCGTAGGATGCCTGAACTCTTTTGAAATTTAATATTAAAGAGTGCTAATTTTAATTCTTACACGTGCTGTTTGTCGTTGTGTTTATTTCAAAATTAGATGAAAATATTTTAAAACTTTATAATTTTGATTACTTTCTTTTAGTAATTAGAAATATTTTTGAATGAAGAAATAAACATCTGAGAATGAAAATTAATTGATTGCCTTTGTTGACGAATCTACAATGTAGATGATTATAAAAAGCTGAATAATTATCTCAAAAATATTTTTAAAATATTTTGTCACAAAAAAATTTATTATTACGCATCAAAACTTAAATTTTCTATAAATAATTATAGAGTATTAATAAAATATCAATATGAAGACCAATGTCCATTGTCCAATGTCAAACCAATAAAATTTCAATCAAATTCCATTCAGTAGCCAAAAACAATTTCCACAAAATGTTGGTCAATTCACTTAACAATCATCGATTTCTATCTCTCCTCACTTCCTCTGATTCCGCTAAGCAATATAACTCTAGTCGATTGTATAGTATAATATGTCTCACTTTCTTTTCTTTTTAATGTTTATATGAATTCCTATAGGAAATTGCGAAGAAAATGGAAACGGAAAAATAGGAAAATAAGAATAACGAAAATAGTTTTTCAGCACGCGATCAAGTTTTTTTTTATTTTATTTTATTTTCATTCTCATTCTTAATATTATTGAAAGTTCATTGTAGCCTTGGAATTACAACAATGACAGTGAATTTATATAGAGTTTTGTAGAAATATTGTGAAAACAATAATAACAATATTAAACGATAGAAAAGGGCCAAACAAATGTTTTCACTTCCTTTCGGCAAATTGATTTTCATCAAATTGAAATTAATCAAATCCTTATACAGCATTCACTCAATCATTCGAGTTTTGTAATTAAATTCTGATTTCTGTAGTTTGTAGTTGAAATTATTGACAATTCCCTTAGTAGAAGTATTCTTGAAATAATAAATTTGAAGAATATAAAATTAAACTTGATATTTACTTTAACTAATGAAATTTTATTTTTAGGTCCAACATTCACATCTTTAATACTACTCAATATACAATTCTGACGAAGTCATTCACAAAATACCTTGTTCTCCTTATAAAACAAATGGAAAATACATAAATTATCAAAGGAATTCTAAGTTCAATGTTTGCAATCCCAATTGAGAAACGAATCAATGAAACAAGAGTGAAAGGGGAAAAGCCATTCATTGAGATTGAGACAGAGGAATTCAAAATGAAATATAAATATTTGCCAGTCAATTGAATATTGAATTGAGAAATGAGAAAATTAAGAAAAAATGAAAAATTAAAGGAACATGATTTCATGAAGAATAAGGTAAATAGAAGCAAGAAGAATGAGATATTGTTGAACTTTCATGTCGTGCTGCCAGGAGCTTTAATTAATTTTAAATATAAATGTTGTGATTTTTGATTTCATTGACTTAAGCTCAAGCACATATTTGAGAGATTTTTCTTTCAATCTTTTATATCAAAAATACTACTCGAATGGAAACTCAACAATTGAGAAGAATGAGTAGAAGAAAGGAATGAAAAATTCATGAGTACGAAATTAATTTTAGATCCTTTTAGAAAAGAAAGGACCTTGTTCTTATTTTTCATGCTTCACGTAGTAAAGTTATTAATATGATGTGATTGTTAACGCTCAATGAAGAAATTATTTACAAAACTTTCCTAATTGGTCGCTTGTGTAGAACTTGCCTTCCTGGAATTTTAATGTATTTTAAGCTACTTTTGTTGGAATTATTTTTTGGGACCATGCTTATAACTTTAGTATTGTAAATTACTTCATTTTTTGAATAAGTTTGAGATGACCATTGAATCATGCATATTAAAGAGAACCACCCATATAATGACATTAAATTTAACTTTAGAATCAGAAATCAATTTCAACTAAAAAAAAATTTAACTCAATCGAATCAAATCGAAGTCAACAACTTATCATGTTTTCTAAATTGACTTAAATTTCTACAATATCCATTCACAATAGTGCATAAATAATCAAGTACTTTCACAGCACGAGCTCAAGTACCACAACTAAAGTAACATTATGAATATTCAATAAATAATTTGACACATAATGCATTGACACATAAACTTGCCACATTCCAATACGGCAATTCATGCGTGATCAGTAATAAAAAATAATATTCACAATATATTACACTCAATGTCCATCAATTCATTAGATTTTAATTTAACATTTTGACATAAATCTCATTCAAAATATACACCATGATAATGTTGATGCAGTTAAGGTCAATAGCTAGCGATCCATTGTTGATGTTTATGAGGTTCAAGTTTAACAATCTTTTATTTCTGCTTTTTTTCCTACTTATTTTATGCTGATGTCATCCTATCGAAAATGAAAAAAGAATAATAAATGGGAATGAAATTGAATGAGACGCCAAGAAGAAGAAAAGAATAAGTTAAGCGTTTTATTGTGTGTGTATTAGTGAGGGAAAATACTCTATTGTGCATATAAACAAAAAAATGCTAACGAATTTCACTAGGAATGACTGAGCAGAAATAAAAATTTCATCTAGTAATTCTAATAAAAATCAGTAAAATACGCTGAAAATTATCGCAAATAGCATATTCGCTAGATATAAATAAATCTAGGTGGGGTTACTTGTTGTGTATAAAATTATTAAACATGTTAGACCTACATTATGATTTTTTTTAAAAAAAATGTGTTCTTTAATAACTTTTCTTAAAAATCAAATTTGCACTAATTTGTAAAATATACAAAATAAAACCAAATACTTTGATGCTGAACAAAACAACGTGACAAAAAAATATTTGCTTCCACCAAGCATTCCAATGCCCGATATTTTTGTCAACTACAATCCATCACTTGACGAAACCTCATGAAAATTAATGACCCGCTAATATCAAAATATCCAAAGCATCCACACCTTGAATGTACACAATATTTATATATGTCAAAGGTCCTCTCCGTTCTACATTTTAATGAATGAAAGTTTTTTTTCTCTTTTTCTGTTTATTGTGTGAATAAGGAAGCAAACAATGGAATAATTGTGTCACAAAATATTCATATCGTATTTTTTGAAGAGTTTTATGCATGAGTAAAACTTTATTCACATATTTTTTTGCGATGTTCTGTATAATAATAGAGTCTGGTGCTACAAATTTTATTTAGTGTACAATTTCTCATTCTGTCACATACATTTGAAATTTGTAAAAATGAGCAAATGAATGATTATTGTGTGCAAGTGATGAACAGCAATTGAAATTGAATGGAGGTTGAATGAACTTCTTGAGAAAGATGGGAGGTGAGTGAGTGTATTTTAAGGTGTATGATGGATTGGGCATTGATTAGGATTGATGACAATTTCGACTTAAATTATGTACAGAAAAATTTAGAATTAATTTTGCCTTCGAATTATTGATCCTTCAATGAACTTAGAAAAAAAATTCAATTAAATTAATTTTAATCCGCAATATGTATTTTATAGTTTGACGTTCTAAATAGCTCAAAAAATTGAATTTTTATTTTTGTAATGAACTTAAATTTGACACATAATTCAATCTCTCAATTCCCTCAATAAACTACTTACAAGTTACCATCCTATCTATCTTATATCCACTATCTATAGAATTATCCAATACGAGAACAAGAAATAAATTTTATCAGCATTTGATTACTAAATCCATGTTTTTTTATTGCAAACGCACAGTGGTCTAAAAATGACTTTTTTGGAAATAATTCATGATATTTTGGTGGTTTATAGTTTTGGACTTGGGGAGTTCAAAAATGCAAACAAATTTTTTTTTCGTCAATATAGGTCCCCATACGGGCCTAAAACGTGTTTTTGGTACCAAAAATTTTCAAAAAATTCGTGTGCCTCACTATGTGGATGAAATTTCACAAACTTTTTTTTATTCACTCAGTACACCCTTTAATTTTCATTTAAAAATACCAAAAGTTTGAAAAAAAATTATTTTGATGGTCAAAAATGCGAAAAAGTCCAAAAAATCGGCATTTTTTCAACATTTTTGCTTCCTGTGCCTACATGTCGATCTTAAAAATTCTAAAAACTCTTGATTCTTATAGTTCTTGAGTAGATCTACAAAAAACATTTTATTCGTCATTCCCAAAAAAGCCATTTAGTGCTTCAAAAATGAGGTCAAATGTGAAAATTTTCGTTTTTTTGGGCATTTTTTGGGTTTGTCAGCCTATATGATCCACAGGTGGCTCCAGGTAACTGTCAAGTGACATTTTTCTTATAGCTCTTATGTTATACTACAAAATTAAGCAAAAAAAAGTAAATTTTTTCCGGTCCCCCGATTCACCTGAGGCCCCCAAAGGGTGCCTGGTAGGGGGGTCCTCAAGACAAAAAAATTCATATCTCAAAAATATCTTCACCATATTGGCTGAAACTTTCAGAAATGATAGAAAACATCTATACCGACCATTTTCAGTCATTTAAACTTAATTATAACTTGATTTTTGGACTTTATGTACATTTTGCTGATTTTCGAGCTTGGTCAAAAATCGAGTTTTCACTTTTCGACTCCTACCACCTCAGGATGACTTTATATTTTATTTCTTTTCCATATATCTTATAGCTAAGCATAGTACGCATCCAACGAGGTATGAAACATGATATATAGCCAAGATTTGACAGAGTTATGGCCAAAAAACTGAAAAAATGGTAAATTTTTTGAGGTTTTGACAACTTTCAACTCACATTTTCGCCGATATTTCTTCGAAATTTCAAGTATACGTAACAAGTTTGGTATTATTGGAAAGGTCATTGCTTTAGCTATACAAAAAATTAAAACATAAGTTTGGAAGTTTCTCTGTGGACCAGAAAACTTACAACAGTTTGCTTTGTCCTCTCATACAGAGCAAAGATAAAAAAATTTTATTTTTGTGTTTTTTCTACAGTTTTACACATAAACTTTCATAATATGATCAATAAAAGACTTTACAACCATTACTTCTTACATACAGTTTTATAGAAAAAACCTCAAATTTTCGAATATTTTCGATTTTTTCAAAAAAAATGCATTTTTTCTATAAGTCTGTATGTAAGAAGTAATGGTTGTAAAGTCTTTTATTGATCATATTATGAAAGTTCATGTGTTAAACTGTGGAAAAAACACAAAAATATTTTTTTTTTATCTTTGCTCTGTATGAGAGGACAAAGCAAACTGTTGTTAGTTTTCTGGTCCACAGAGGAACTTCCAAACTTATGTTTTAATTTTTTTGTATAGCTAAAGCAATGACCTTTCCAATAATACCAAACTTGTTACGTATACTTGAAATTTCGAAGAAATATCGGCGAAAATGTGAGTTGAAAGTTGTCAAAACCTCAAAAAATTTACCATTTTTTCAGTTTTTTGGCCATAACTCTGTCAAATCTTGGCTATATATCATGTTTCATACCTCGTTGGATGCGTACTATGCTTAGCTATAAGATATATGGAAAAGAAATAAAATATAAAGTCATCCTGAGGTGGTAGGAGTCGAAAAGTGAAAACTCGATTTTGACCAAGCTCGAAAATCAGCAAAATGTACATAAAGTCCAAAATATCTTCACCATATTGACTGAAACTTTCAGAAATGATAGAAAACATCTATACTGACCATTTTCAGTCATTTAAACTTAATTATAACTTGATTTTTGGACTTTATGTACATTTTGCTGATTTTCGAGCTTGGTCAAAAATCGAGTTTTCACTTTTCGACTCCTACCACCTCAGGATGACTTTATATTTTATTTCTTTCCATATATCTTATAGCTAAGCATAGTACGCATCCAACGAGGTATGAAACATGATATATAGCCAAGATTTGACAGAGTTATGGCCAAAAAACTGAAAAAATGGTAAATTTTTTGAGGTTTTGACAACTTTCAACTCACATTTTCGCCGATATTTCTTCGAAATTTCAAGTATACGTAACAAGTTTGGTATTATTGGAAAGGTCATTGCTTTAGCTATACAAAAAAATTAAAACATAAGTTTGGAAGTTCCTCTGTGGACCAGAAAACTTACAACAGTTTGCTTTGTCCTCTCATACAGAGCAAAGATAAAAAAAAAATATTTTTGTGTTTTTTCCACAGTTTAACACATGAACTTTCATAATATGATCAATAAAAGACTTTACAACCATTACTTCTTACATACAGTTTTATAGAAAAAACCTCAAATTTTCGAATATTTTCGATTTTTTCAAAAAAAAATGCATTTTTTCTATAAGTCTGTATGTAAGAAGTAATGGTTGTAAAGTCTTTTATTGATCATATTATGAAAGTTCATGTGTTAAACTGTGGAAAAAACACAAAAATATTTTTTTTTTATCTTTGCTCTGTATGAGAGGACAAAGCAAACTGTTGTTAGTTTTCTGGTCCACAGAGGAACTTCCAAACTTATGTTTTAATTTTTTTGTATAGCTAAAGCAATGACCTTTCCAATAATACCAAACTTGTTACGTATACTTGAAATTTCGAAGAAATATCGGCGAAAATGTGAGTTGAAAGTTGTCAAAACCTCAAAAAATTTACCATTTTTTCAGTTTTTTGGCCATAACTCTGTCAAATCTTGGCTATATATCATGTTTCATACCTCGTTGGATGCGTACTATGCTTAGCTATAAGATATATGGAAAAGAAATAAAATATAAAGTCATCCTGAGGTGGTAGGAGTCGAAAAGTGAAAACTCGATTTTTGACCAAGCTCGAAAATCAGCAAAATGTACATAAAGTCCAAAAATATCTTCACCATATTGGCTGAAACTTTCAGAAATGATAGAAAACATCTATACCGACCATTTTCAGTCATTTAAACTTAATTATAACTTGATTTTTGGACTTTATGTACATTTTGCTGATTTTCGAGCTTGGTCAAAAATCGAGTTTTCACTTTTCGACTCCTACCACCTCAGGATGACTTTATCTTTTATTTCTTGTCCATATATCTTATAGCTAAGCATAGTACGCATCCAACGAGGTATGAAACATGATATATAGCCAAGATTTGACAGAGTTATGGCCAAAAAACTGAAAAAATGGTAAATTTTGAGGTTTTGACAACTTTCAACTCACATTTTCGCCGATATTTCTTCGAAATTTCAAGTATACGTAACAAGTTTGGTATTATTGGAAAGGTCATTGCTTTAGCTATACAAAAAATTAAAACATAAGTTTGGAAGTTCCTCTGTGGATCAGAAAACTTACAACAGTTTGCTTTGTCCTCCCATACAGAGCAAAGATAAAAAAATTTTATTTTTGTGTTTTTTCCACAGTTTAACACATGAACTTTCATAATATGATCAATAAAAGACTTTACAACCATTACTTCTTACATACAGTTTTATAGAAAAAACCTTAAATTTTCGATTTTTTCAAAAAAAATGCATTTTTCTATAAGTCTGTATGTAAGAAGTAATGGTTGTAAAGTCTTTTATTGATCATATTATGAAAGTTCATGTGTTAAACTGTGGAAAAACACAAAAATATTTTTTTATCTTTGCTCTGTATGAGAGGACAAAGCAAACTGTTGTTAGTTTTCTGGTCCACAGAGGAACTTCCAAACTTATGTTTTAATTTTTTGTATAGCTAAAGCAATGACCTTTCCAATAATACCAAACTTGTTACGTATACTTGAAATTTCGAAGAAATATCGGCGAAAATGTGAGTTGAAAGTTGTCAAAACCTCAAAAAATTTACCATTTTTTCAGTTTTTTGGCCATAACTCTGTCAAATCTTGGCTATATATCATGTTTCATACCTCGTTGGATGCGTACTATGCTTAGCTATAAGATATATGGAAAAGAAATAAAATATAAAGTCATCCTGAGGTGGTAGGAGTCGAAAAGTGAAAACTCGATTTTTGACCAAGCTCGAAAATCAGCAAAATGTACATAAAGTCCAAAAATATCTTCACCATATTGGCTGAAACTTTCAGAAATGATAGAAAACATCTATACCGACCATTTTCAGTCATTTAAACTTAATTATAACTTGATTTTTGGACTTTATGTACATTTTGCTGATTTTCGAGCTTGGTCAAAAATCGAGTTTTCACTTTTCGACTCCTACCACCTCAGGATGACTTTATATTTTATTTCTTTTCCATATATCTTATAGCTAAGCATAGTACGCATCCAACGAGGTATGAAACATGATATATAGCCAAGATTTGACAGAGTTATGGCCAAAAAACTGAAAAAATGGTAAATTTTTTGAGGTTTTGACAACTTTCAACTCACATTTTCGCCGATATTTCTTCGAAATTTCAAGTATACGTAACAAGTTTGGTATTATTGGAAAGGTCATTGCTTTAGCTATACAAAAAAATTAAAACATAAGTTTGGAAGTTCCTCTGTGGACCAGAAAACTTACAACAGTTTGGTTTGTCCTCTCATACAGAGCAAAGATAAAAAAAATTTTATTTTTGTGTTTTTTCCACAGTTTAACACATGAACTTTCATAATATGATCAATAAAAGACTTTACAACCATTACTTCTTACATACAGACTTATAGAAAAAATGCATTTTTTTTTGAAAAAATCGAAAATATTCGAAAATTTGAGGTTTTTTCTATAAAACTGTATGTAAGAAGTAATGGTTGTAAAGTCTTTTATTGATCATATTATGAAAGTTCATGTGTTAAACTGTGGAAAAAACACAAAAATAAAATTTTTTTATCTTTGCTCTGTATGAGAGGACAAAGCAAACTGTTGTAAGTTTTCTGGTCCACAGAGGAACTTCCAAACTTATGTTTTAATTTTTTTGTATAGCTAAAGCAATGACCTTTCCAATAATACCAAACTTGTTACGTATACTTGAAATTTCGAAGAAATATCGGCGAAAATGTGAGTTGAAAGTTGTCAAAACCTCAAAAAATTTACCATTTTTTCAGTTTTTTGGCCATAACTCTGTCAAATCTTGGCTATATATCATGTTTCATACCTCGTTGGATGCGTACTATGCTTAGCTATAAGATATATGGAAAAGAAATAAAATATAAAGTCATCCTGAGGTGGTAGGAGTCGAAAAGTGAAAACTCGATTTTTGACCAAGCTCGAAAATCAGCAAAATGTACATAAAGTCCAAAAATCAAGTTATAATTAAGTTTAAATGACTGAAAATGGTCGGTATAGATGTTTTCTATCATTTCTGAAAGTTTCAGCCAATATGGTGAAGATATTTTTGAGATATGAATTTTTTTGTCTTGAGGACCCCCCTACCAGGCACCCTTTGGGGGCCTCAGGTGAATCGGGGGACCGGAAAAAATTTACTTTTTTTTGCTTAATTTTGTAGTACAACATAAGAGCTATAAGAAAAATGTCACTTGACAGTTACCTGGAGCCACCTGTGGATCATATAGGCTGACAAACCCAAAAAATGCCCAAAAAAACGAAAATTTTCACTTTTGACCTCATTTTTGAAGCACTAAATGGCTTTTTTGGCAATGACGAATAAAATGTTTTTTGTAGATCTACTCAAGAACTATAAGAATCAAGAGTTTTTAGAATTTTTAAGATCGACATGTAGGCACAGGAAGCAAAAATGTTGAAAAAATGCCGATTTTTTGGACTTTTTCGCATTTTTGACCATCAAAATAATTTTTTTTCAAACTTTTGGTATTTTTAAATGAAAATTAGAGGGTGTACTGAGTGAATAAAAAAAAGTTTGTGAAATTTCATCCACATAGTGAGGCACACGAATTTTTTGAAAATTTTTGGTACCAAAAACACGTTTTAGGCCCGTATGGGGACCTATATTGACGAAAAAAAAATTTGTTTGCATTTTTGAACTCCCCAAGTCCAAAACTATAAACCACCAAAATATCATGAATTATTTCCAAAAAAGTCATTTTTAGACCACTGTGCAAACATATTTACCATCCAATTTTTGCTCACACCAATGAACTGAACATCAAACTATTTAGCCTCATAAATTGACAGCATTTAGTAGAATAAAATTCTAAAAAAAACTATCAAACTTGAACGATATCTAAATTTCATCTACACAAAATTGTCGTTATTTTATGATTTGACATAAAATTCAGCAAATCTCGCCACTCAATAATAAATTAGAATCCATTTTTATGTACGTACATAAAAGAATCGATTTGAACCCTACAAAACTTTGAAATTCAATAAAACTCCGAATTTAATAAAAATTTTATATCCGTAAAAGCTCTTATTGAACTCAATTTAAGAGACAGAAGAGAAAAAATTTATTTTTTGTTGTCCTCGTCAAGAACGAAAAAGCTTGTCAATATTAATGGCATGTCTTCTATCTATCAATCACTTGACATCCGTATTCATAATCAGCTAATTAAATTATTCAACATCATATCTCCTTTCATCCTCAATATTTCTTCCATGTCCTTTTTTCCTTATCCTTTTTTTACAGCAAAATAAAGTTCGTCGTATAGTCCCATGAAAATCCATTATCGATCTCTTATGTCGACAATAAATCAAACGGAAAAATGGAAAGGAAATGACACAAGTGCTCTGAGTATTGAGAGTGAATGTTTGAGATGGGAAAGTCTTCTGCTACTACTGAACATACAAATAGATTTTTCTCCCATTTTCTTCTTCTTGTTCCTTGTTGAAAAATTGCTTCATTGAAATATGATTTAATGTGATTTCATGTTGAAAAATTATCAATTAAGATATAAAGCTAGCCCTTGGGCTTACATGACATTTTTTAGGATTTTGGATGAATTTTAAAGAATTCATTTTATTTAGGTCACTGATTTATTGAAAAATATTTATTCATCGTTGGAATGTGAAAAAATTGGATCATAATGAACTTTACTTATACTAAAGATATATTCTTGGTCACACAAACAATTAAAATTCCCAAAGTTCAAAGCAACAATCTAGCTGCCTCAAATCAGAGCCGTATTCAGATTTTTTTTTTCAGTGGGGTTTTAAAAATTAACTTCCACGCATAGCGTGTAAGTTATTGATTTCACGAAAGCCCTTTTTTACACGTTTTTTGAACTTTTTGCGAAATCTACGCAATAAAACCCCATACAACCTGATATTGAAATCACCGCTATGGAATTACGCGTGTAATGACACAACTTTCAGTTCATTTGAACATATTGTGCATGCACACGGTCAAAAAAACATGGTTTCGAAAACACCATCATTTTTGTGACTGGGGCTGTAGCTTCGGGATTCATATATTTTGATAGGTTCTTTGGTGTCATTTTTTCAGGCATGCACTGAACCGGTGGGGATAGCTATGCGCTTTCCATGATTTTGAGGTTATATATGTTTTTTTCATCAGAGTATGAACAGTACTTTTTATGAGAAATTTTTGAGTTTACCATCTTCATCTAACTTTTTTGAGAAGTTTTTGGTACCAAAATGTGCGTCTCGATGAGTAGATTAATAATATACAGAAATTTTTTGTTATTAAGGCCATTTAAGGGGTCAAAAGCCAAAAAACTGATTTTTCGACCCAAAAATTTTTTTTCACAAAAAACATTTTCTTCATGTTAGTTGGTCTTCAAACACCATTTTGGACCATTTTTTACCAAAAAAGTAAAATTTTTACAAACTTTTTAACTTCCACGCATAGCGTGTAAGTTATTGATTTCACGAAAGCCCTTTTTTACACGTTTTTGAACTTTTTGCGAAATCTACGCAATAAAACCCCATACAACCTGATATTGAAATCACCGCTATGGAATTACGCGTGTAATGACACAACTTTCAGTTCATTTGAACATATTGTGCATGCACACGGTCAAAAAACATGGTTTCGAAAACACCATCATTTTTGTGACTGGGGCTGTAGCTTCGGGATTCATATATTTTGATAGGTTCTTTGGTGTCATTTTTTCAGGCATGCACTGAACCGGTGGGGATAGCTATGCGCTTTCCATGATTTTGAGGTTATATATGTTTTTTTCATCAGAGTATGAACAGTACTTTTTATGAGAAATTTTTGAGTTTACCATCTTCATCTAACTTTTTTGAGAAGTTTTTGGTACCAAAATGTGCGTCTCGATGAGTAGATTAATAATATACAGAAATTTTTTGTTATTAAGGCCATTTAAGGGGTCAAAAAGCCAAAAACTGATTTTTTCGACCCAAAAATTTTTTTCACAAAAAACATTTTCTTCATGTTAGTTGGTCTTCAAACACCATTTTGGACCATTTTTTACCAAAAAAGTAAAATTTTTACAAACTTTTAACTTCCACGCATAGCGTGTAAGTTATTGATTTCACGAAAGCCCTTTTTACACGTTTTTTGAACTTTTTGCGAAATCTACGCAATAAAACCCCATACAACCTGATATTGAAATCACCGCTATGGAATTACGCGTGTAATGACACAACTTTCAGTTCATTTGAACATATTGTGCATGCACACGGTCAAAAAACATGGTTTCGAAAACACCATCATTTTTGTGACTGGGGCTGTAGCTTCGGGATTCATATATTTTGATAGGTTCTTTGGTGTCATTTTTTCAGGCATGCACTGAACCGGTGGGGATAGCTATGCGCTTTCCATGATTTTGAGGTTATATATGTTTTTTCATCAGATTATGAACAGTACTTTTTATGAGAAATTTTTGAGTTTACCATCTTCATCTAACTTTTTTGAGAAGTTTTTGGTACCAAAATGTGCGTCTCGATGAGTAGATTAATAATATACAGAAATTTTTTGTTATTAAGGCCATTTAAGGGGTCAAAAAGCCAAAAACTGATTTTTTTCGACCCAAAAATTTTTTTTCACAAAAACATTTTCTTCATGTTAGTTGGTCTTCAAACACCATTTTGGACCATTTTTTACCAAAAAAGTAAAATTTTTACAAACTTTTTAACTTCCACGCATAGCGTGTAAGTTATTGATTTCACGAAAGCCCTTTTTTACACGTTTTTGAACTTTTTGCGAAATCTACGCAATAAAACCCCATACAACCTGATATTGAAATCACCGCTATGGAATTACGCGTGTAATGACACAACTTTCAGTTCATTTGAACATATTGTGCATGCACACTGTCAAAAAACATGGTTTCGAAAACACCATCATTTTTGTGACTGGGGCTGTAGCTTCGGGATTCATATATTTTGATAGGTTCTTTGGTGTCATTTTTTCAGGCATGCACTGAACCGGTGGGGATAGCTATGCGCTTTCCATGATTTT
Source organism: Chironomus striatipennis (assembly GCA_026123125.1). Taxonomy (NCBI): domain Eukaryota; kingdom Metazoa; phylum Arthropoda; class Insecta; order Diptera; family Chironomidae; genus Chironomus; species Chironomus striatipennis. The sequence continues at coordinate 20,123,872 of CM047394.1, read as the reverse complement.
GAGGTTATATATGTTTTTTTCATCAGAGTATGAACAGTACTTTTTATGAGAAATTTTTGAGTTTACCATCTTCATCTAACTTTTTTGAGAAGTTTTTGGTACCAAAATGTGCGTCTCGATGAGTAGATTAATAATATACAGAAATTTTTTGTTATTAAGGCCATTTAAGGGGTCAAAAAGCCAAAAAACTGATTTTTTCGACCCAAAAATTTTTTTCACAAAAACATTTTCTTCATGTTAGTTGGTCTTCAAACACCATTTTGGACCATTTTTTACCAAAAAAGTAAAATTTTTACAAACTTTTTAACTTCCACGCATAGCGTGTAAGTTATTGATTTCACGAAAGCCCTTTTTTACACGTTTTTGAACTTTTGCGAAATCTACGCAATAAAACCCCATACAACCTGATATTGAAATCACCGCTATGGAATTACGCGTGTAATGACACAACTTTCAGTTCATTTGAACATATTGTGCATGCACACGGTCAAAAAACATGGTTTCGAAAACACCATCATTTTTGTGACTGGGGCTGTAGCTTCGGGATTCATATATTTTGATAGGTTCTTTGGTGTCATTTTTCAGGCATGCACTGAACCGGTGGGGATAGCTATGCGCTTTCCATGATTTTGAGGTTATATATGTTTTTTTCATCAGAGTATGAACAGTACTTTTTATGAGAAATTTTTGAGTTTACCATCTTCATCTAACTTTTTTGAGAAGTTTTTGGTACCAAAATGTGCGTCTCGATGAGTAGATTAATAATATACAGAAATTTTTTGTTATTAAGGCCATTTAAGGGGTCAAAAAGCCAAAAAACTGATTTTTTCGACCCAAAAATTTTTTTCACAAAAACATTTTCTTCATGTTAGTTGGTCTTCAAACACCATTTTGGACCATTTTTTACCAAAAAAGTAAAATTTTTACAAACTTTTTAACTTCCACGCATAGCGTGTAAGTTATTGATTTCACGAAAGCCCTTTTTTACACGTTTTTGAACTTTTTGCGAAATCTACGCAATAAAACCCCATACAACCTGATATTGAAATCACCGCTATGGAATTACGCGTGTAATGACACAACTTTCAGTTCATTTGAACATATTGTGCATGCACACTGTCAAAAAACATGGTTTCGAAAACACCATCATTTTTGTGACTGGGGCTGTAGCTTCGGGATTCATATATTTTGATAGGTTCTTTGGTGTCATTTTTCAGGCATGCACTGAACCGGTGGGGATAGCTATGCGCTTTCCATGATTTTGAGGTTATATATGTTTTTTTCATCAGAGTATGAACAGTACTTTTTATGAGAAATTTTTGAGTTTACCATCTTCATCTAACTTTTTTGAGAAGTTTTTGGTACCAAAATGTGCGTCTCGATGAGTAGATTAATAATATACAGAAATTTTTTGTTATTAAGGCCATTTAAGGGTCAAAAAGCCAAAAAACTGATTTTTTCGACTCCAAAAATTTTTTTTCACAAAAACATTTTCTTCATGTTAGTTGGTCTTCAAACACCATTTTGGACCATTTTTTACCAAAAAAAGTAAAATTTTTACAAACTTTTTAACTTCCACGCATAGCGTGTAAGTTATTGATTTCACGAAAGCCCTTTTTTACACGTTTTTTGAACTTTTTGCGAAATCTACGCAATAAAACCCCATACAACCTGATATTGAAATCACCGCTATGGAATTACGCGTGTAATGACACAACTTTCAGTTCATTTGAACATATTGTGCATGCACACGGTCAAAAAAACATGGTTTCGAAAACACCATCATTTTTGTGACTGGGGCTGTAGCTTCGGGATTCATATATTTTGATAGGTTCTTTGGTGTCATTTTTTCAGGCATGCACTGAACCGGTGGGGATAGCTATGCGCTTTCCATGATTTTGAGGTTATATATGTTTTTTTCATCAGAGTATGAACAGTACTTTTTATGAGAAATTTTTGAGTTTACCATCTTCATCTAACTTTTTTGAGAAGTTTTTGGTACCAAAATGTGCGTCTCGATGAGTAGATTAATAATATACAGAAATTTTTTGTTATTAAGGCCATTTAAGGGGTCAAAAAGCCAAAAAACTGATTTTTTCGACCCAAAAAATTTTTTTCACAAAAAACATTTTCTTCATGTTAGTTGGTCTTCAAACACCATTTTGGACCATTTTTTACCAAAAAAAGTAAAATTTTTACAAACTTTTTTAACTTCCACGCATAGCGTGTAAGTTATTGATTTCACGAAAGCCCTTTTTACACGTTTTTTGAACTTTTTGCGAAATCTACGCAATAAAACCCCATACAACCTGATATTGAAATCACCGCTATGGAATTACGCGTGTAATGACACAACTTTCAGTTCATTTGAACATATTGTGCATGCACACGGTCAAAAAACATGGTTTCGAAAACACCATCATTTTTGTGACTGGGGCTGTAGCTTCGGGATTCATATATTTTGATAGGTTCTTTGGTGTCATTTTTTCAGGCATGCACTGAACCGGTGGGGATAGCTATGCGCTTTCCATGATTTTGAGGTTATATATGTTTTTTTCATCAGAGTATGAACAGTACTTTTTATGAGAAATTTTTGAGTTTACCATCTTCATCTAACTTTTTTGAGAAGTTTTTGGTACCAAAATGTGCGTCTCGATGAGTAGATTAATAATATACAGAAATTTTTTGTTATTAAGGCCATTTAAGGGGTCAAAAAGCCAAAAAACTGATTTTTTCGACCCAAAAATTTTTTTTCGAGGTCGCGCTTCGCGCGACCTCGAAAAATAAATAAAGACAGTAAAAGTTTTACGAAAAAACTAAATTTTTTCATATTTCTTTCTTACCATTTTCACCATTTCAATATATATGAAATTGCACTTTTGAGAGAAGTCTTGGATAGGGTAGGGGGGTTGTGGACGAGCTGTGCTCCACTCCACTCCGCTCCGCTGCGCATCATGCTTCGCATGATGCTTGCTCCACTTCGTTTCGTTCCGCACAGCTCGTCCACAACCCCCCTATCGTATCCAAGACTTTTCTCAAAAGTGCAATTTCATATACACTGAAATCGACTCATCAGATTCATATTAAATATAAAATTTTATAATTTGAAAAATAGAAACTGTAACCAATCAGAAGAAGGTTTTATAATACCTTTTTCTCAAATAATGTGTCAGTGAACATGCTTCATAAAAATATATGGATAATATTTATTTAGAAACATCCTTAGTTTAAAACAGAAAACTGTAATCTATAAAAGAAGAATTTTATTTTTGTACTCCAAGCTATTGTAAGGTGGCGTGGAAGTTCGTGGCTTTCTATGTAAGTCGTGTTTTTTTTTGTAAGTAAGAAAAATTTTTGGGGTGATCTGAATGCTTTTTTCTTGAAATTCCCTTGCAAAATGAAGAAATTTTTCTTCGAAGGAAGGTTCTGGATCCCCTTGACCTCCCTGACTATGCCCCTGGCTCAAATGTATCATTTACAATTAGCAAGACCTTTCCTACTAAAATAAAATCAAAAGGTCAAACTCATTTTTCATTCAATCAATAGTTTCATAACCAAACGAGAGTAATTACTATGTTACTTTAAAATTTTTGTTGGAGTCCAACCAAGCACATCCCAAAGATGAAGATGTATTCAAATTCATTAGAATTTAAACAGTTAATTTATCAAACGACAGCATAATCATTGAAATAATCAGTATAAACATACAAACATCAATTAAGCCCAACACTAATGAAGGTGAAATCTTATGAAGGAGATCACAAAGCACAAAGGCAAATAAGAAAGCAGAGAGAATTAATTATCAATCATATCAATTAGCAAAAATGTTTGAAAATTTTAATTTGCTAAGCATTCCTTATGCTCATTAACAAGACGAGTTTATTATTGAACAAAGAGTGAAATCAAATGAGATCGCTCAGGGAGGGAAAGGAACCAAAATCAACGGCTATCAAAAAACATGCAAAATGTATCAAATCATCAAATTTGAGATGATATCTGTCAAAATAATCAAGTACATTTCATCTCACATTCGTTAACAGTTTTTTTATTCTCCTCTTCTTTTTATCTGCTACACCTATCGTAATTTCAACAGGAATTGAAATGTTGAATTTCATTCAAAACTAAATGAGAACTTTTTTTTTTCTTTGTGCCTTGCTTGTTCGCTTTCTTCCATATCTGTTTCTTTTTTTTTAGGTTTTTGTTTGAAGCAGCTTTTGTGTGCATTATGTTTGGTGTTTTAGGATAGATTTGACTAGATGTGGGTTGAAAAGATGTAACTGTACTTCAAGTTGATGACAAAATTTAAAGCATTCGAATCTGATCTGAAAGTAAAAGGAGGATATTACGGTCAATATTCAACCTTATGTCTCGTTTAAAAATAACTTTAGCATTTGACACTAAAATCATTTAATTTCTTCAAAAAAATTCCAAAATGCGTTTCATTCATTCATCTACAAACCACATCTCAACCTCAATAATTTCTATGTACTCATGTTTTACAAATATCACATATGGAATCAATAATACATTTTCTATTTGTATTTTATATAAATTGTAATTGAAAAGTGTTTCTCATAATTTGAAGACATTTTTGATGCATGTACAACAAGGAAAAAGAAATTTTACGACACAAAATGTTATTGAATTTTATGGAATTTATTTTATTGAATTTTGGAAAATTTAAAACTTTTATAGCTTCAAAGTTTGATTAACGGCATTTTGAAATTCAAATCATTTTGCTATAAAATTTCAGAAAGCTTTCAATAAATGCTTTCATACATTTTTGTTCCGAATTTCTGTTACTGTACAAAAAAATTGTATTCAATATTTCTATTCATTTATTTTTCAAACAAGACTTTCATACAATTGTCCAACATTTGCATTCAAGTTTTTTATTGTATACAATATTTTGAATAAAGAAAGTTGTATGTACAACTTGCATAAAAGTATTCAATCTTTGATGCAAGTTTTTCGTTCTTGTTCAATAATTAGGTACAATAATATTGCGCAATAATCATGAAACAAATTTCTTTCAAATTGAATGCAATTTTTATCTGTATAGTTTTAAGTCATTATCCAAGCATTTCAAACAAGTTTTTCTGATAATGATACAATATTTTCATTTAAGAAGTATGTTGTTTAAAATAAAATTGAAGAAGTACATTGTGATTGTTGGTTATAGCAGTTTATCAAAAAGTATACTATTGCTAGAAAAAAATTCTTATAGCAGATAAAAATAAAATTCATGCTATAAAAAAATTAAAGTTTTGAATTTTTAAAATTTCACATTCCGTTGATTTTATTGAAACGCATTTACAAATATCGACTCTTTAACTCTCTCCTAAGAATTTTTCCAGTAGTATTCTTCGGGATTGCGTCCACAAATTCAACACCACCAGCTAACTTTTTATAATCACTAACTCTTTTAGCGACATATTCTTGAACACTTTTCTCATTTAATCTTGATCCTTTTTTGGCTACAACAAATGCTCGTGGAAGTTCTCCAGTTGCTGGATTTGGAACTCCAATGACAGCTGCATCTGCAATTTCTGGATGCATTCTTAGCAATTCCTCAAGTTCTGCTGGAGCAACTTGGAAACCTTTAACTTTAATTAATTCTTTGAGTCGATCAGTAATGTAAAAGTTTCCATTCTCATCATGGTATCCAATATCACCAGTTCTAAGCCATCCATCAGATGTAACTGTTTCTTTGGTTGCACTTTCATTATTATGGTAGCCTAACATTATTTGTGGTCCACGAATGAGAACTTCTCCAGTTTCATTTGGGCCCAATCCTTTGAATTCTGGATCATTGATATCAACAACTTTACATTCTGTATCATGGATTGGATCGCCAATGCTGGCATAATTTGTAGAATTTTTGGACATCATATGAGTAACTGGACTTGCTTCAGTCAACCCATATGCTTGAATGTATTGAGTTTGTGGAGATATTTTTAAAAATTTCTCAATATCAGAACTTCCCAATGGAGCTGCACCAGATACAACATAGCGAATTGATCTTGTGTGTTTTGGTCGAATCTTCTCGTAGTTGTTGAAGAAAATGACTGAAATAGTAGAAGAGTTAAGAAATTGGAAATTAAAGATTCTTTTTAGAAATTTACTCATTGGAGGTGCTAAATGAAGCGCAGTTCCTGGATATTTTTCCATGGCATTTAAAAATGTATCGGGCTGAAATCTCGGAACAGTTACCAGTTTACATCCTTGAGCTAGTTTTGCTAAGAGGGTAACAACTAATCCATAAGCATGGAAAAATGGAAGAACGCATGGAATGACGTCTTGATTGTCTGGAGTTGTGTCGGCAGCTAGTTGAAGCTCATTACTTCTTAATGCTAATGAGTTGGTCACGATGTTCCAATGTGAAAGCATTACACCTTTGTTCAGACCTGTAGTTCCACTGCAAATGAATAGAAGGATGAACTTTGAACTGAAAAGTTTAATGTTTTTTTTACAAACCTAGAGTAAGGTAGGAACGACACTGCATTAATATCTCTCTCAATTTCAGGTAAGGACATTAAATCCAATCCTAAGTTAGATATAAAATCTTTTATTATCAACTAAATTTGACCTAATTCTTTCCAAATCTTACCTCTTGTTTCAATAAGTTCACTTAATCTGATTCCATCAGTAGGAATAGATTCAGCTGGTGAGTGTGTGACGTAAACAACTTTAATGTCCTTCTTAGCCTTTTGAATTGCATCTTTAAAGATATTACTCATGCTTACATCACCAAAAAGTAATTTTGCATTACTGCTGATTAACTGACGAGAAATTTCCTCTAAAGTTCAATAAAACAAGCATGCATCGTATAGTTGACATCCGAAAAAGAAAACAAAATTATCAAATTTCAATGTCAATAAACTCAATTCATATCTTATCAAAAGAGAAAATAATAGAAATTAGTATTTTAAGGAGCATTAGATGCGTTTTGTTGATAAACCAAATTATGTATCATACCTGACGTGTAAATTGGATTGATTGTCGTAACAGTCAATTCAGCTTCAGAACCACCAAGAGCAACGATCGGAAATTCAATAGAATTAGGCAGACACAGTGCGATTGTGTCATTCCGTTGTAGATTGAAGGATATTCGAAGTCGAATGGCTAACGCACGACACTTGTCTCGTAGTTCACCGTATGTAATTGATCTATCAGTTATCCCATCAACCTTTAATAAATTTACAATTAAGATTGTCATAAAATGAAGTTATTGAAAATTAAAACTACTGGGGGTCTCGATTTGAGTAACTGATTTGTTCCCCTATTAAAAATTCAAATTTTATTTTTAACGGTCATTTTACACACGTTTCGATTTGAGAAAATTCGTTTTGAGTTGATTTTTCCGAAACCGAACAATTACTCAAATCGAGGCCCCCGGTATGTACCTAATTTTTTAAACAAAAAAAAAGAACACACAAATATGATTGATTATTAAAACGGAATAAAATTCATTCCAGATTGCTTTTTTTAGAAATTTGAGTAAATTCGATTTTTTTAGTAGAATATTGAATTCGATAGTTTAGTAAAAAAAGTGTATAGTTTAGTAAATATCAATAAATATTTATAAACAACAAGACAATCACTCTCCTAAAAAATACTCAAATATAGAGAGAAACACATGAACAAATTTGCATACACCGTCGATATTTGGTTTGGTAATTCTCACAGCTTATTTACTTTGATTCTCATTGACAAAATAAAATCGAAAAAAACCAGAAATTTTATAAAGATTCAGGTAAGAAGAATTTTATGGTCGTAACGATAGGTCAATAAACAAACTGCTGGAGATAAAATCAAAAACATTATTTACTGATAAACTTTTATTTATGTTTTTTTTTTAAAAAAAAAATATTTGGCTTCGTGTGTGAATTTTCAGATAAACCTATCTCAAAGTGATAACAATTGAGCCACACATATATGATTTTATTAAATTTGTTACTTAATAGAATTTTCTTAATTTTTAAAACTTTTTAATCTTCGTAAAATTTTTAAACATTATTTGCAAAAGAACTCTTTAAAAAATCATTCACAAAGCACAAAAAAAAATCTTAATTTAATGCCAACTCACAATAGCAACTTTATTAATCCACTTCTCATAATCTGTCCATATGTACTGATCGATTGAGACTTTCGGATAATTTAATGGAGGTAGTGGTGATTTTACAATATAATCTTGTTGCACATTTCGCGATAAATTTGATGTCGATATTGCCCGACTAAATAATATTCTACTAAATCTTCCATTTTTGCAGTAAAAACTAAAATCTTTAAAAATGACTTTACTAAACTTTTTGATCATCTTCACGCCACGAACTCAAAAACACAAGTGACTTAAGTGAGAGAATTTTTTAAAAATATTTTTAAGGCTTGTTGTTGTATTGTTATCAGCTATTACTTGTCTTGGTGTATACAGAGAGAACAGATAAATATTTTAAGAGAGTGATTAGGTCTGGTTAGTTTTGTTTTGTTTACCCGGCGAAGTAGAGAAAAACATATCCGATTACAAAATTTAATTAGTCAATAGATAACAGCATTTTATTACATATTTTACAAAAATAAAAAATATGTACACAAAAATTTGATCAAATGTATAGCTTCTTCAACTCTCTCCTTAAAATCTTACCAGTTGCATTTTTAGGGATTGATTCAACAAACTCAACACCACCAGCAAGTCTCTTAAACTCACTGACTTTTTGTGCTACAAAGTCTTGAACATTTTTCTCATTTACTGTAGAATCTTTCTTGGCAACAACAAATGCTCGCGGAAGTTCTCCAGTTGCAGGATTTGGGATTCCAATAACAGCTGCATCTGTGATTTCTGGATGCATTCTTAGAATTTCTTCCAGTTCTGCTGGTGCTACTTGAAACCCTTTTACTTTAATCAGTTCCTTTAATCTATCGGTGATGTAAAAATCTCCATTTTCATCGTGATGTCCTATATCACCAGTTCTCAGCCATCCATCATGCGTAAGTGTTTCTTTTGTAGCCTTTTCATTATTTAAATATCCGAGCATAACTTGTGGGCCTCTCACAAGAATTTCTCCTGTTTTATTTGGTCCTATTCCACGAAATTCTTCATCTCCAACCTCAACAATTTTCGATTCTGTGTCATAAATTGGATTTCCAACACTTGCATAGTTTCTTGAAGTTTTTGACATTGCATGAGTAACAGGACTTGCTTCAGTCAATCCATAAGCTTGAATGTACTGAGTTTTAGGTGCGATTTTCAAGAATTTCTCCATATCTGTGGGACCTAGAGGAGCTGCTCCACATAAAACATATTCTACAGATTTTGTATGTTCTTGACGAATCTTATCGTAACTGTTGAAGAATATAACTGAAGCAAGAAAAATTAATTAATATCAAATCGAATTATCATTGAATCAAATTGCAACATTACTTATAGGAGGAACTAAATGTAGCACATTTCCTTGATATTTCTCCATAGCATTTAAAAACGTGTCAGGATGAAACTTTGGTAGAGTTATGATTTTACAACCTTGAGCTAATTTCGATAAAAGTGTCACAACAAGTCCATAAATATGGAAGAATGGAAGAACACAAGGAACAATATCTTGATGATTTCCGATAGAATCTTGTGTCACACCAACTTCTGTATTCCTCATGGCTAATGAATTTGAAATGATATTTTTGTGAGACAACATGACTCCTTTATTGAGACCTGTGGTTCCACTTCATATATAAAAATAATAAATCAGGACAACTGTTAAATAATGAAAAGTAACAGAAACAGAAGATAGCATACCTAGAGTAAGGCAAAAATGTCACAGAATTGCAGTCACGATCAATTTCTTTTAACGATGACAAACTCACTTCTGAAAATTTTCGACAAAAATAAATTATTTTATAATTCGTGAATCTTTTCCTATTTCCTACAACTCATGCTGTCTAAATTCATCAACATGATTTGTAAATTAATAGCTTGTTAATACAAGAATCTCATATCACTGCCATCGATTCTATTTATTTGTAAACCTTAATTTATTGCGGTCAGTTGCAGATTTTCCATCCCAACTCACCTTTTGTGTCAATCAAATCACTAAATCGAATTCCATCTGCTGGAATCGCTTCACCCAATGAACTTGTTGTGTAAATGACCTTAATTGACTTTTTCGACTTTTGAACAGCTTCTTTCAAAATATTACTCATGCTTGCCTCTCCGAACAAAATTTTTGCACCGCTATCAATTAATTGGCGCGAAATCTCATCTAAAAAAAGAAGAATGAAAAATAAATATTGCCATATAAAAGTAAAAGTGATAAGCAGTTGTTGACATAATAAAAGATTAAAAGCGTGAGAATTGAAAAAAAATGTCGAACATTAACTTTTTATATCTTATCAATCAAAACAGGTTTTGGGGTATTTTTATCTTATAGATAATTGGTTTAAATTGGAAAAAATTATCAGACCATACCTGACGTATATACGGGATTGATTGTTGTTATAATCATTCCTGCTTCACATCCACCTAAAGCAACTATTGGAAATTCTATAGAATTATGAATGCAAAGTGCAATTGTATCGTTTGGTTTCAAGTTTAGAGATGTTTGAAGTCGAACTGCTAATGCGCGACATTGATCGCGAAGCTCACTGTATGTTACAGATCTATCAGTGATGCCGTCAACCTAAAAGAGAGTAAATTTTGAGTCATCATTTAACATTCTCAAGTCACTGTCCAAAGTTCAAGAAAATATTGTCAATAAGCAACGAATTGAGAGTAAAATTCAAATGAGATAATGTGCAGTAAGAAATTCCATATTAAACTACGTTGACCTTGAGATCACAGTAAAATTCTGGTTTAATCAAATAGGTGTGTTCAAAGTCCGTGTGAATCTACTCCATTTGTTCATTTCTCATTTGGATTCAAAATACTCTGATTCCGTGTGAAATTTTAAGAAATTATTAAATACTCACAATTGCAGTTTTATTACTCCATTTATTGATATCAGCCCAAACATACTGATCAATTGAACAATCTGGATACACTAAAGATTTGAGTGGTGATTTGACTATAAAATCTTGTTTGTTGTTTAATTTTTGATGTGAAGTAGAAATAGCTCTATAAAAGAACTGATTAAAATGCTTATTTTTGCAATAACGATTAAAATCTCTTAAAATTATTGAATTAAATTTTTTAACAAACATCTTTCCGTCTTGAATCCAAAAACTCAAATGAGTAGAATGAAAAAAATATTTCAAATGCTTTTTATTCTCGAGTGTGGATGTAAATGTGTGGTTATCAGTGTCTTATCGTTGAATTGCTCTTTTGAGTTTTGTATAATCATTAAAAGCTTAATCAGCTTGTTGAAAGTTTATAAATTACTGATGGCAGCAATAAAAATAAATTTATAATTTTTAAAATAAATAAAATATTTTATTGGTGACATTTTTTTTTAGGTATGTTTTTCTAAGTCTTTCTTAAAAGTTTTTCCTGTTATATTCGTGAATGAAATTGAATGTTCATCAACGATCATCAAGATTAAATTCAATATAGATTTGACTGATAAGAATGCTCGGATTTTTCAAAAAAAAAAATCCGGTCAAAATTGTTGAAAGCTTATTGTAAAATTTAAGACTCCATTTAGTATCAGGATGTATCCATGACGAATTCAAAAAAAATTAAAACTATTAAATAAGCTCAAGTATTTTCAGAATTTTTCTGAATTTTTCTCTAATGTAGCATAATTGAAAGTTTTTGTTGTATGGAAAAAAAAATCCCACAGAACCTCTCAAAGCAACTTATATCAAACATCATCATCTAGATTGCCATAAAAGTATACCAAAGTATTTATTGTTTTACCACAAAGTCATTGTTTCAACAATACACGATGACGATATATATGAAGATGAAAAAAGAAGAGAACTTTCAGTTATTCATTTTGTAATGGCAAAAAGGAGGAAATGAGAGCATTTCAAAATTACCATTCTGAATATTCAGTAACAGCAACTGTAAAGCCTAACTAATGTGTAGCACACTGTATGTATGCCATAAAACAATAATTACTCTTAACATATTTTTTCACATCTTACATCTACATATCATGATGAATGAGACTTTGTAAGGCTATACTTTACCGTATTTTTCATCTCATAATAACAATAATGAATGAATATTCATTCAATGATTATGGAGATGAAAAGGAGGAAGGATCCATTTGAAAAATGAGAAAAGGAATGTTGGATAGAACTTAAAAGCAGTAAGCATATGGGGATTCAGAAATCCTTTTTTCATTCTATATGTAACGAATGTATGAAAATCACACAATAATCTACAGAAAATTACTATTCATCGTTATTAAGGGAATTCAAAGACTCACATCTTTTTGTCTTGACATAGTTTGAAATCGTGATGATGATGATGATGGTGATGGTGATGAGACAAAGTTTTATGGGTTTCTGGTTTGCTAATTTGAAAGCTTTAAAAGTTAATTAAAAGTCATTAAAGTTCTTGCAGCATCAGATTGCTGATATAATTGCAGAAACGTCCTGAACAATTTTCGATTAAATTAATTGCTTTAATCAGTGCTACAAAGTACTTAAATATCAATTTGAACTTCATGCTGCTTATGCTTTCTTGACTAATGTTAATTGTCTGTATGAACTTTACATGTAATTAACACTTTTTCCAAGCATTTAGTACAGAGCACAACCTTTAAAATTTTAGAAGGCATTTCTGATTTTTTATAGATTTTGTAATCTAAAAATGATCATCATCCCTCCACCCTCATAATGAACGTTCATTCACTGCTTCATCCATGGATCATGACTGCAATTTCTTCCAATGTGATGAAATCTTATATTTTTAACAACTTGGAAAGGTCAAAAAGATTCAATTACCAACAGAATCGATAAAATCTTTCTAAGAAACAATAAAAAGTTACTTTTCAACTTTACTTCATTTCCACTGACTGTCGTTTTCTCTTCTACATCACTTTTTCAAACCAAAAATGGTTTTTTAACGAGCCATTATTTTCCACTTCTTAAACATCATCAATAGTATAAAAAGCATCTCCGACCCATCTATCTATCCATCTATTTATTTTCATCGCTTTTTCTAGGTTTGTCACAATACAAAAAGATTTTTTTTTGTGGGTGATTTTGGGAGAATGAATCTTTTTGGGATGCATTTTGTCTAAAGGTTCTTTAAAGTTATATAAGAGATTATTTGAAACTCGAATTTTTACTTTGAAAAATATCAATACTGGGAGCCTCGATTTGAGTAATTGTTTGGTTCAAAAAAGAGAATCTACTCAAATCGAAGCCCCAAGTAATCACAGCCAAAAATTATTTCAAAAATGCATTAAAATTAATTCAAATTATAATCTATAGATTTTACTCTTAGTTTGACTTACAAACTTGCTTCCATTTATTGCAAGTGAGCTATATATGTGTCTATGTCTTATTTCTGCTTTTTTATATTTTCTCTCATCTATTCAATTCTCTTTTACAACCTTCTTACATACATATCATTCATTTGACATAAAAATGATGTTCCATCTACTATTTTTTTACTATGAGGGTTTTCCGCTTGAATAAATAAACCCACCACTATCTTTTACTAGTCTCCATCCCTAACTCCCCTTTTTTCAAATAAAAATAGTACACGAGTGACAGAAATAATGTTGTGAGATGAAAAAGAAAGGAAGAAGAATTAAATGACATCAAAATTGCAACATTGCAAGAGCGTACATTCAATGAACACAAAATGTGTGTATGACGAGAAAAGGAGCTGAAAAGAATGAATGTAAGCGTTATTGAAATGATGAAAACATCACTTCACATAACAAGAAAATGATTTTTCTTTATCTTTCGTTATTTTCTCTCCATGCTATGCTAGATATATATACTTTAATGTTATCATATAGAATGGATGTTTTATTATACCTTAAAGATATTTTTGCTTGCTACAAAGTTCACACTACAAATACTCTTAGTTTATTTCTAGCCCAGTGAGATGAATATAATGAATGTAACAGATTTACTTGGAAAAAATTGTTGATGATGAGAAAAGCTGGAAATTAAGAACTCGAAAAGTCAGTAAATAGCATGATAAGATGATGGTTAAATTGAGTAAAAGTCTAATGGATGCATGAGGAATGATGAAACTTAATTGATGTGAAAGTGCAATTTGAGGAATTATGTTCAGAAGTGATGGGTTCAAATTGAGTAGGAAGATGTGCAAGAAATGTTATTTAAGGTTTCAAAAACTAAATGCTCTTAAAGTAATTTTGGTAGAATTTATAGCACTAGCATCATATAAGTTAAAGTCTTCATAACTTAGCTCACAAAAACTTCTAATCCTCATCTAGACAACAAATCCCATAAAAATTAATATGACATAGCAGGAAAATACAAAGAAGATCCAAAACTTCCTTCCATTCGTCTAAAAACAATAAAAATCCAACTTTATGATGGAATCGTAGAAGATATCTTTCTTATTTTACACCAGCTAGCTTTTCAGCTTCCTTTCAATCTTTCTTACCTCCATCCATCCCTCCCTTTAGGACAAGATGATTAATGTCAGATTGAATGGCACAGTGTTTTAGTTTGTTAGGAGAAAAGGGAAATAAAATTGCAATAGATGAAGAAACTTTTTCCGTTTTCGCTTCCACAAAATTTCTGTATATAATCAAAGTCTTAGGAAAATCAAATATTTATTATATATTCTATCTCCTCTCGACGTTGTGTTAAAGAGGAATGCATTATTGAGTAACTTTCGCTTCTATAACATTTTATCTTTTTCCACTTGAACATCATCATCTTCGTTGCTGTCGTCTACGAAATATCTTTCCTACTTTTTTTTTCTTTTACATATCACCGTCTTATTCATTTGAATAGAAAATTATAAACTATACAAAATTGTAGTGTTGATGCTATTGCTATTTACTCACGATTGCAATGAAGTTTTACTTCTTATATCTCTTAAGATTATATAAAAAAAAAGTTCAAATGTTGCTGTGAGGAAATAAGAAATTTCTGGATAGAAGCAAAAGCCACAAATTGATACCATTTTCGATTATTGATGATTGCATATCTGCACATTATAGACATGAGCAACAATTTCAAAATGTGGCAATTGTATTGAAGTTAGAGACTCTAAACTATCGATGTATCACAAGCAGCATTTGTGCAGCTGAAAATCAAAAAAAAAACGCTGATAAGAATAAAACTCAAACACAACAAATAACTCAATCTAATTGACAAAAAATTAACATCAAAATGTGTAACTGTCTTCGACAGATTTGCTTGGAACCACTAGGATAAAATAGCTATGGTTGCGATTTCTCGAATTTCTTCCATAACCGCAAACGTTTGCATCTTCAATAGCAAATTTTACATTCGAATGCAAAAACTTTAAGATTTCTCACAGTTTCAATTCCTTCAATTCAGCATAATAAATTATAAATTTATAAATCTCACGAAGTATGAACAGTCGAGATTAAAATTTCCTTTTCTGCAGCTCCTTTCCATTCTCTACTCTTCTATGCAATACTTACTGTCATTACATATCACATTCTTCCGACAATGAATTATTGATTATAATACATATGCATATGTATATTCTCCCTCATCTGACTGCGGTGAAAGTATAACTAGACACATAAATGTTCACAACCGTATGTACATAAATATTCCATTGGTTCACATTCAGAATTCAAAAAGGAGTTTATAATAATATTTTACCTAAGACTCAAATGCATTCAATACATATGATGTTGATGATGATGGCTGTTATGCTTGCCACAATGATATTAAGAGCTGGGTGGAGAAGAAAACGCCCGAAGAAGGAGTAAGGACATTAATCTTAATCCAAAGTGTCTTGTAAATGGCTTATGTTATGATGCATGCATACACATGAAGAAGGGGAAGTAAAAAGAAGGAATTGGCAAAAAATTTAATAGAATAATAGTAAATCTATTTCAGTTCAACTATTTTGTTCATAAATCATTGTTTGAATTTTCAATTACTGTACATTAAAAAATAAGATGTAAACAATGTATATAAAATCTCATTTGAATGCAATTTAGTGACAATGCTAAACATTCTCACGTATTGATAGTTAAAAGATGATTCAAAATATTTTGAGGCTCTTGCCTTTATAATCAATACGCATACTAAACACACCATTCGACCAACATTTTCTCGTCTTTAAAAACCAATAAAAAGCAAAAAAAATCCATAATCAAATTTATTATCAAACAATTTTCATATCAAGCTGCTTACAAATTCTTCGTAAGAATTTTATTAATAATCAAAAATAATAAATTTTCCATCTACGACAGAATAAAAAGTAAAGTAATAGATTTTTTATTGGTATTTAAATACACAACATATAAATCATAATGTAAAGGCACAGACATGGGAGGGAAAGAGTACGACGGATATGAAATTATATTCTCTTATTCATCCTCATACCCATTTCACAATGTTGATGCTGAATTCATGAAATTGGTGAATGCGTCACATGGTCGAGAGCGACAAAATGACGTCAGTTAATGAACCTTTTCTGATACATGAAATATAAATACATATATATTCGTAGCGTAAGTAATGGCAACAACTAAAAACAGTATTAAAAGTGCCATAAAAAAGACCTCCATCGTCAATATTAGTACAGAATGAGACGACGATGAAAATCGAAATTGAATGTTTATACTTTTTTATGACTTTCTTTCCCTTTCCCTTCAATGCTCCTTCTTTCTCTTTATTCATTCATACCCAACCATTTTTTTGGTTATCGGTATGTTTTTAATATTATTTATATACAATTTTCCCTTCTTTTTTGTGTGATATATCTTGCACTTAATGTGATTTTAACGCATTTTTGGTGACTTGGAAGTGATATGATTCTCATTTTGTCACTTATATCGACTATTTATTAGATTAATAGCTATAATTGCTTGTATTTGACCTACTTTTATAAAATGGTTGCACTCATTATTTATTCATATTAGGACTAATTAAATTGATTCTTATTTGTTATTTTTAACAAGTGTTTTAGGATATTCTGGCATGTACATTTAGAGATCACAAGATTGATTATTTTGTTATTATTAGTTTAACATTTGCTTTTAGATGGAACTGGTTTTAGGTTTGAAATTCCCTTTGAAAAATGTATAAAAATTTGGTTTATATTTCTCTCTAATTCCAATTGCTAATCAATCCATTTTCCGAAAAAATCGCTCCTTAATTTAAACTACAAATTGATAAATCCTACTTGCTCCATTTTTGTGTACATTTCTCTTTCTCCTCCCTCAAAACTCTCATCAATTTCACTTCTTTTTGCTTTTTCCAATATTTGCGGTCCTTACCACAAAAAATGAATGAATGAGCAGATGAATGAAACAGAAAAAATGAGAAAATAATACAAAAAGATTCACACATTTCATTCAATACTCTTCTCCCTCATTTTTTTTTATGCTGATAATTGAAAATAAAATTTTATGTCCGTTTGTTATCATTTATTTTATGTTCTTGTTGCTGCAGAAATGTAATAAAAATATTTTGATATCTAGTTCTTTGTGTAATTTAGTGTGGTTTTGGTATCGTTTTAATAAGGATAAAATATTCAATTACATAGCAAAGTTTACTTGACGACTTCGAGACAATTCGTAATGAATTTTGCAGACACCACACCGGAAAAAACAAAATAGCGCACGCTGTATCAAAAGTTGAAAGTTTAAGCAAAAACAACAGCTAAATTTCAATTAAATCTACAAATATTTTGAAAGGGTAGATTCACGATAGAAACAAAGTTCAGCCACACGTATGACGCTCAAAACTTTCAAACATGAGCTTTAATTTGAGAATAAAAATTTATTTCCAACAATTAACTAGTTATGAAGCGGATCACGCTTCATGGAGATATTCACACCGTTTCCAAATGAGATTAAAATAATATCTGACTTGAGATAAAATAACATCTGCTATTTTTTACTTCCGCTTCGCTCCAGTTGCTGCTCCGCGGCCAGTCTATTCTGTAGATCAGAGCTACATATATGTTGATTTTTTTGTTAGATCAGACTATATAATAGATTACAGTCTCGATAGTTTTGCAACTTCCGCTACGCTCCAGTTGCTGCTCCGCGGTCAGTCTATTCTGTAGATCAGACTTTCATGTATGATTATCTTTGTTAGATTAGACTTTACCATAGATTACAGTCCCGATAATTTTGCAACTTCCGCTTCGCTCCAGTTGCTGCTCCGCGGTCAGTCTATTCAATAGATCAGACTTTCATGTATGATTATCATTGATAGATAAAAAATGTATAAAAAAAACTTTTTAAAAAACACGCTTTTTGAAAATGACCAAAAAACTTTGTTAAAATTGTTCTAAAAAGTAGTAAATAAAATAATATCACACTTTTAAAATAAAATATAACTAAAAAAAATTTCATTGACTAACTAAATAGTAAAAGCGTGGGGCGTAATTGTCTTGGCGACCCTTTGATTTTGATGACCTCTTTTGAACGCCCCACGCTTTTACAGTCATTGTGTTCTTGTACTACATACTTCGTGTTCTTGTACTTTTTCGCTCGCTTCGCTTCGTTCAGCTTGCTCGCTTCGAGCTTCGCTCGAACACTTTGAACTACGTTCAAACAACTTTTACATTTTACCTTATGAATCAAAAGTCTGAGGACGTATTGGGAAATTTTCACACCTTCACTCGCTTCGCTTCGTTCAGGATATAAAAATTTGTGAGCTTCGCTCAACCTAGTTTGAACTACGTTCAAACTTCATGTGTTCGAGCTTCGCTCGAACACTTTTCGAGCACTTTGCTTCTTGTACTTTTTCACTCGCTTCGCT
The DNA here is from genome assembly GCA_026123125.1 of Chironomus striatipennis. Taxonomy (NCBI): domain Eukaryota; kingdom Metazoa; phylum Arthropoda; class Insecta; order Diptera; family Chironomidae; genus Chironomus; species Chironomus striatipennis. The sequence continues at coordinate 20,105,023 of CM047394.1, read as the reverse complement.
TCGTTCAGCTCGCTCGCTTCGAGCTTCGCTCGAACACTTTTACATTTTACCTTATGAATCCAAAGTCTGAGGACGTATTATGAAAATTTTCACACCTTCACTCGCTTCGCTTTGTTCAGGATGTAAAAATTTGTGAGCTTCGCTCAACCTAGTTTGAACTATGTTCAAATTTAATAGATCACAGGAGTGTCGAACTCCACTTCACTTCACTTCGTTCCGTTCGACTTTTATAGATTACAGGAATGTCGAACTCCACTTCGCTTCGCTTCGTTCCGTTCGACTTTTATAGATTACAGGGGTGTCGAACTCCACTTCGCTTCGCTTCGTTCCGTTCGACTATCATAGATTACAGGGGTGTCGAACTCCACTTCGCTTCGCTTCGTTCCGTTCGACTATTATAGATTACAGGAATGTCGAACTCCACTTCGCTTCGCTTCGTTCCGTTCGACTTTTATAGATTACAGGAGTGTCGAACTCCACTTCGCTTCGCTTCGTTCCGTTCGACTTTTATAGATTACAGTAGTGTCGAACTCCACTTCGCTTCGCTTCGTTCCGTTCGACTTTTATAGATAACAGTAGTGTCGAACTCCACTTCGCTTCGCTTCGTTCCGTTCGACTATTATATATTACAGGAATGTCGAATTCCACTTCGTTTCGCTTCGTTCCGTTCGACTTTTATAGATTACAGGAGTGTCGAACTCCACTTCGCTTCGTTTCGTTCGACTATCATAGATTACAGGGGTGTCGAACTCCACTTCGCTTCGCTTCGTTCCGTTCGACTATTATAGATTACAGGAATGTCGAACTCCACTTCGCTTCGCTTCGTTCCGTTCGACTTTTATAGATTACAGGAGTGTCGAACTCCACTTCGCTTCGCTTCGTTCCGTTCGACTTTTATAGATTACAGTAGTGTCGAACTCCACTTCGCTTCGCTTCGTTCCGTTCGACTGTCATAGATTACAGTAGTGTCGAACTCCACTTCGCTTCGCTTCGTTCCGTTCGACTATCATAGATTACAGGGGTGTCGAACTCCACTTCGCTTCGCTTCGTTCCGTTCGACTTTATAGATTACAGGAATGTCGAACTCCACTTCGCTTCGCTTCGTTCCGTTCGACTTTTATAGATTACAGGAGTGTCGAACTCCACTTCGCTTCGCTTCGTTCCGTTCGACTTTTATAGATTACAGTAGTGTCGAACTCCACTTCGCTTCGCTTCGTTCCGTTCGACTATTATAGATAACACGAGTGTCGAACTCCACTTCCCTTCGCTTCGTTCCGTTCGACTATTATATATTACAGGAATGTCGAATTCCACTTCGCTTCGCTTCGTTCCGTTCGACTTTTATAGATTACAGGAGTGTCGAACTCCACTTCGCTTCGCTTCGTTCCGTTCGACTATCATAGATTACAGGGGTGTCGAACTCCACTTCGCTTCGCTTCGTTCCGTTCGACTATTATAGATTACAGGAATGTCGAACTCCACTTCGCTTCGTTCCGTTCGACTTTTATAGATTACAGGAGTGTCGAACTCCACTTCGCTTCGCTTCGTTCCATTCGACTTTTATAGATTACAGTAGTGAGAATGAACTCCACTTCGCTTCGCTTCGTTCCGTTCGACTTTTATAGATTACAGTAGTGTCGAACTCCACTTCGCTTCGCTTCGTTCCGTTCGACTATCATAGATTACAGGGGTGTCGAACTCCACTTCGCTTCGCTTCGTTCCGTTCGACTATTATAGATCACAGGAATGTCGAACTCCACTTCGCTTCGCTTCGTTCCGTTCGACTTTTATAGATTACAGTAGTGTCGAACTCCACTTCGCTTCGCTTCGTTCCATTCGACTTTTATAGATTACAGTAGTGTCGAACTCCACTTCGCTTCGCTTCGTTCCGTTCGACTATTATATATTACAGGAATGTCGAATTCCACTTCGCTTCGCTTCGTTCCGTTCAACTATTATAGATTACAGAAGTGTCCACTTTACTTCGCTTTGCTTCGTTCCGTTCGACTTTTATAGATTACAGGGGTGTCGAACTCCACTTCGCTTCGCTTCGTTCCGTTCGACTATTATAGATTACAGAAGTGTCCACTTTACTTCGCTTTGCTTCGTTCCGTTCGACTATTATAGATTACAAGAGTGTCGAACTCCACTTCGCTTCGCTTCGTTTCGTTCGACTCTTAGAACCCTTGAACATATTTCTCATGTTAAAGCATCGAAAATATAATATCAATGCTTAAAACTATTCAATTCCACATATATCTCATGTTAAAGCATCGAAAATATAATGTCAATGCTTAACACCCTTCAATTTCACATATTTTCCATGTTAAAGTATTGAAATTCTATCATCAACATTTATAGCTCAGCATGATTCATTTTCGCTTGATAAAACAATTATATATTGATACTAGTATAACGGTGATCACTCGTGACCGACTAAAACGCATTTTCCGCGTTTAGTAAACCGACCAAAACTTAAAATCAAAGATTAAAAAATCCTAAATTAGTAAATCGTCGGATTCAGCAAGCATTTATGCCCTTAAAATGAGATCCAGTAAGCATTAATGGCCATAAAGTGAGATCCAGTAAGCATTCATGGTCATAAAGTGAGATCCAGTAAGCATTCATGGCCATAAAGTGAGATCCAGTAAGCAATCATGGCCATAAAGTGAGATCCAGTAAGCATTCATGGCCATAAAATGAGATCCAATAAGCATTTATGGCCATAAAATGAGATCCAGTAAGCATTCATGGCCATAAAATGAGATCCAGTAAGCATTCATGGCCATAAAATGAGATCCAATAAGCATTTAAGGCCATAAAGTGAGATCCAGTAAGCAATCATGGTCATAAAATGAGATCCAGTAAGCATTCATGGCTATAAAGTGAGATCCAGTAACCATTAATGGCCAATTAATAAGATCCATTAAGTATTCATGTTATAAGGTGAGATCCAGTAAGCAGTCATGGCCATAAAATGAGATCCAGTAAGCATTCATGGCCATAAAGTGAGATCCAGTAAGCATTAATGGCAATAAAGTGAGATCCAGTAAGCATTCATGGCCAATTAATAAGATCCATTAAGTATTCATGTTATAAGGTGAGATCCAGTAAGCAGTCATGGCCATAAAATGAGATCCAGTAAGCATTCATGGCCATAAAATGAGATCCAGTAAGCAGTCATGGCCATAAAATGAGATCCAGTAAGCATTCATGGCCATAAAGTGAGATCCAGTAAGCATTCATGGCTATAAAGTGAGATCCAGTAACCATTAATGGCCAATTAATAAGATCCATTAAGTATTCATGTTATAAGGTGAGATCCAGTAAGCAGTCATGGCCATAAAATGAGATCCAGTAAGCATTCATGGCCATAAAATGAGATCCAGTAAGCATTCATGGCCATAAAATGAGATCCAATAAGCATTTAAGGCCATAAAGTGAGATCCAGTAAGCAATCATGGCCATAAAATGAGATCCAGTAAGCATTCATGGCCATAAAGTGAGATCCAGTAAGCATTAATGGCAATAAAGTGAGATCCAGTAAGCATTCATGGCAATAAAGTGAGATCCAGTAATGATTTATGGCCATAAAATGAGATCCAGTAAGCATTCATGGCTATAAAGTGAGATCCAGTAACCATTAATGGCCATAAAATGAGATCCAGTAAGCATTCATGGCCATAAAGTGAGATCCAGTAAGCATTCATGGCCATAAAGTGAGATCCAGTAAGCATTCATGGCCATAAAGTGAGATCCAGTAAGCATTCATGGCCATAAAGTGAGATCCAGTAAGCATTCATGGCCATAAAATGAGATCCAGTAAGCATTTATGGCCATAAAGTAAGATCCAGTAAGCATTCATGGCCATAAAGTGAGATCCAGTAAGCATTCATGGCCATAAAGTGAGATCCAGTAAGCATTCATGGCCATAAAGTGAGATCCAGTAAGCATTCATGGCCCTAAAATGAGATCCAATAAGCATTTATGGCCATAAAATGAGATCCAGTAAGCATTTATGGCCATAAAATGAGATCCAGTAAGCATTCATGGCCATAAAATGAGATCCAGTAAGCATTCATGGCCATAAAATGAGATCCAGTAAGCATTTATGGCCATAGAATGAGATCCAGTAAGCATTCATGGCCATAAAGTCAGTTCCAGTAAGCATAAAGTGAGATCTAGTAACTATAAAATTATGACTATAAAAAGATATAATAAATTTTCTTGAAATTTTCATACAAAAATGTCTTTACGTAAAAAAATACGTATACGTAAAAAAAAATTTACGTAACGTAAAATTCTACGTTTTTTCGGAAAAGTGTTATGCAATAATCGGTTATAATTTTTCAGTTTTTCGTTGATTTCTCCGGAACTACTGCATGAATCATTACCAAAAGTTTCGTGGCACCATCGGAGCCCAATACACACATTTTGGTCCATATTTGAAGTCCTAACTCGCTTCCGTTTTCCCGGAATTTGGCCGACTATAGTCCAAGCAGTGCTAACATCAACAGTTTTTCGCGATTTTCTCGAAAACAATGCAACCAATTTTCACGGGGTTTGCGGCATTTTGTAGAGAATTCCAAGGCCTAACTTTTATGTAATTAGGGTATAAAGCGTAAAAATGCTTAATTTAAGAGAAAAACGCAAAAAACGGTTTTTGAGAGTGTAGTAAAAACAATATATTCACGCCGTGAAACGGTGTGAATATGAAAAGTTCCCCACAGAAAATAACGAAACAATCTAAATAAATTGCTTTCAAAGCATTTCATCTACACTCACAAAGCCTGCATATATAAAAGTGGGATAGATGATGTATCAGTGCATGAGTGTATCAGACACAGAGAGTGTTAAAATTTGATTTGAGGCTATATAAAACACATTAAAATTGAATGAATTAATCTGAAAAGCTTAAAATAGAAAAAAAAATTACAAAAGTCCTCGTGTTTTATATCGAGGGACTTCAGCGCATTTTTGACGCAGCGATTAGCAATTGATTAAATAGAAAAGAATGTCGAGTTTTAAAACTCTATTGCTGTTTCTTTAGTCATAATTCATTTCAATAATAAGTTTAAAACTAAAAATCAAAATTCCTTTAAAATTGATTTTTATAATGTTCAATGCAAAAAATAGCTTTACGATTTAACGGTTTTTTGAAATTCAAAATTTTCCGTTAGCAAAAAATTCAAATTTCTGAACACATCCATTATTTTTCAAATTTCTAAACACATTTGTTTTGTATGAAAAAATTAAATGTTAATTAATTAAGGTGTATAAAAGAAAAAAATTTAATCCGAAATAACGGTCAAAAAAATTTCAAATTTTTTAACGGTTAGAAAAATTCAAACTTATCATCAGCATAGCTTTGCCCTGCATTGTTTACATATTTTTTTTGAAATATAAAATCGATGAATTAAGCTATTTAATGAGTGTTTTTTGATTTTTCAATATAAACGGCGGGAATAAAAACATTCAATGAAGCTATTAAAACAATTCCGAGCTTGCTACGAAGTCTAGATCAAGAGATAATTGGGACCCGAACGACCGAACGACCGAACGACCGAACGACCGAACGACCGAACGACCGATCAAAGTGCATGATTGAGCTTCCTTTTTGAAAACAAGTTTTCAAAAATGCGCTAAAAATACTCAACGAAAATATTGTAAAGGAGCGAAGAGTGTGAGAGCTTTTGAGCTTCCAAAAATAATCCATGGTAAAAAAAAAAATAAATAAATATTTCATGTCACAATCTGACGTGATGGATGTTCAACGTTTAGTCGAGAGATTTAATTTTCAATCACTTGATTTGTTGATGCACTCAATTGCTTAAAATTCGATTTTCTGTAAACTTTTTTTCTCGCTTACACACAGCTTTGTCAATTCAATATTTACAGCTGATTTTTTGGAAGAGATAGAGGATTATTTTTTTTTGAAATGGATTTGGTTTTGCATGTGAATGATGAATTATTATGAAATATGTGAATTAGTTCTGTATGACAACTCAATTCTCTTAAAAACTTTTAAATTATTATTAGGTATTTTAAAAAAATTTCTCTAATTTTGTTTTAAAAAGCGCTCATGAAAGCAAAATTTTCCTACTTTCTAAAATTTTTTTTTTTCAATTCTCTTCAGATTTTTATTTGCTTTTTTTTGTGTTACAATTTTTGACATTTTATTTTTTTATAAATGGGCACAATATTTCAATATATGTCTGCACCCACATAACCAAAATCTTCCATTGATTTTACATTCACTTGAGTGGAAGATTTATGTACTGTCTAAAAAATGTCCATGAATGTATAAAAATCTTTCCATATATTTCAATTTTAAATAAAATTACAATTTTTGCAGAAAATCCATTTAAATTTTTATTTTTTTGAAAACTTAACTTACTTTTTAAAGAATAACATTGTTTTTGACACTTATTTTAAGTCTTGAATAAAAACAAAACATTTTGTTTAAAACAAATCGATCATCCTTGAATGGATGAATTTTCTTCCATTAGTGGAGGATAACGTTTATTTTGTATGGATTTTTTTCATTGTTTACAGTTCCTTTGAGAAAGTAAGTCACAAATAGTGAATCGTGAGTCAAATCTTAAAATTAATTGAATTTAAGGTAATTTATTAGTCATTAAACAGGTAAAAGTGAAATCGTGCATTAATTAGTGATATAATATGGCAAGAAAAAAGCATATTTTAAAATTAAAACCAAAAAGCTTGCAAAAAAGAAATTTAAGATCTTTTAATTTGATTCAAAAGAAAATTAGATGTTCTGTTAACAATAGAACGATGAACACCACATTAAATAATAATAACCAAAATACACATAGTGCTCATGATTCATCAGAATGTCAAATTAATGAAGATGTGTCAAATTTAGTTGAAAGCGAGAATAAAAATAATGAGAATGAAAATTTAAACTTTTTTCATGATGAAGAAATAAATAGTGAATGTGAATCGAATATTGAAGACAATAATTTAGAAAATGATAAAGACAACGATGACATGTTAAATATAAATTTAAACTTGAATAATGTGTATGACTTTTGCTTAAGTGATTTCATGAAGTGCTGGTCGGTAAAATATGATATCAATAGATACGCATTAAATCCACTTCTTAAATTTTTAAACAATAAATTTGATAAAGAATTACCAACAGATTTTAGAAGACTTCTTAAAACTCCACGCGATTCGCCTCAAATTATTGTTGAACCTGGAGAATATATTCATATGCCATTAAAAACACAAATTGACAAATATTTAAACGTAATTAAAAATACACCTAGCGAACTAACATTGAGACTTAACATTGATGGTGTTCCTTTATTTAAAAACACAGGCGTTGTTCCAGCAGTATGGCTCATACAAGGAGATTTTGGAGTTGATTCTGGTAAACCATTTATAGTTGGTATTTATGGAGGTTCTTCTAAACCAAACTCATTTAATGAATTTTTAAAGTGTACAATAGATGAAATTAAAGAATTAAAATCATTTAGATATAATGACAAATCAGTGCAATTAAGACTTGACCAAGTTTTAATGGACGCGCCTGCAAAGTCTTCAGTTTTATATACAATAGGACATAATGGTTATTTTAGCTGCCCAAAATGTGAAGTAAAAGGAAAATTTATTGGCAAAATGTGTTATGCTGATTTAGATGCACCTTTAAGAACCAATGAAAGTTTTAGAAATCAGATTAATGAAGAGCATCATATTGGCCGATCAATTTTGGAACAAATTGAAGATTTTGATATGGTTGAAGGAATATGCATTGATTACATGCACACAGTACTATTAGGAACAATGAAAAAGCTGTTGTGCTGTTGGATAATTGACACAGGAAGACTTAAAATATCTAATAACGTGAAGCAATCAATGTCAAATCTTATTAATAAATTTAATCAAAGTTTACCTAATGAATTTAGTAGAAAAGTACGATCTATAAATTATATCAAGCACTATAAGGCTACTGAATTCCGCACTATTCTGTTGTTTTATGGACCTTTTATTTTTAAAAACAATCTTAAAAATGACATTTACAATCATTTTATGGTTTTACATATAGCAATTCGAATTTTAAGTGATAAAAAATTTGTTTCTAAATATAACAACATTGCACAAATTTTATTAAAAAAATTTATTGAAGATACACATATTTTGTATAGTGAAAGTGAAATTGTGTATAACACACATTTATTGAATCATCTAGCTAGTGAATGTAAAGTTCGAGGAATTCTAGACAATTTCTCATGTTTCAAGTTTGAATCAAATATGAGTGCAATTAAAAGTCTAGTTCATTCATCAAACAGACCACTCCAACAATTGAGAAATAGATTGTGTGAAATTGATTATGTTCAAAAAATTCTTCCTGACATTTTAAGCAAAAATCAAATCGCTAAAAAAGATGAAATAATCATCAACGGTTTAAAAATAAATTGTAATGAAAAAGATGGATATATTCTTTTAAAATCTAATAAAATATTCAAATGTGAAAATATTTGCAAAAATGATGAAAAGACAATAGTTCAAGGATACGAATTGTTAAATAGTGAAAATTTATTTTTACAACCAATAGAGTCAAAGTATATTGATATTTATGCTTATAAACAAATAGTGAAGGAAAAAAGAAAAATTACTTTTGAAGAAGAATTTGAAAGAAAAATGTTTGGATTAAAAAATAATTTTGCAAGAGACGATGGCACTAAATTTATAATTGCATTTTTCCCACTTTAGACATAACAATGTTTTATCTGGTTAAATTTTCTAAATCGAACTCGATTGGTACTATTAAAAGTGACTGGATGATAGGAGAAGGCCAATGCAAATATCCTACGCATAAACCAAGTAAACAATTGTCTATGGAATCTGATGCTAATGTTGTAAAATGGAAAATTTATGATTGTGAGCTTCTATATCCAAAAGTGAATGGTGCTGAGGGATATAATACATTAGCTGAAGCAATTGCAAAAGAGAAGTTTTATGAAAAGTATTCAGACACAGAGGATTATGAAAATCAAACCATGAAACAAGAGTTGGTCCGATTACATCCGACAATTAAATTTAGCACTCAAATAGATTTGAATAAATTGATTACTCAGGTATTTGTGAAATTATTTATTATTATTACTTAATATTAACTTTTATATAAATTTTATTAGACTAATGTTGAAGAAGAAAAAGTTCGAGTTGAAAAGGTCAACGATAATTTTGAGAATAGAATTGATCCTTCAGCCTTTGACGTGACTAATGAACAGAGTGCTGATCATAATATTTTAAGGAATGACCAATCACCATTGCAAAACACGAATGAGATTGAAAACATTCAATCATCCCTTAATCAAGACAACTTAAACATTTATAGTCAGCAATCAGAAGTATGTATTTAAAAATATATTCATATTTGTCACAATTTTAACCATTTAATGATGTAAATGTAATATTTTTTTTTTTGTATTTATTTCATTCTTTTAATATTCATAGGTTCTAGCTGAATTTTTTCAACAAGCAGCAGATTCTTCAACTCTTAATGATATTTTACAAAAACTTGAAAAAATATCAAGCAAAAATGAAGAAAATTTTGAAAAATTGTTCGTTCAAAATAATGAAATTATTAAAGAACTAATTTCACTACAAGGACAGTTAAATAAAATAGAAGCACGAATGGAAATTATGGAAATGAACTCTAATGTTGATATTGACATCACAGACTTTTCAATCGAGTTAATCAAATGTGTCGACGATTTGAACAAATTCTCAAAACGGTTGCAAAGCGAGCAAGTGTTCTACTCAAAATGTGTATGTAAAAATGTTTTTTTTTTTCGATATAAAAATATATATATACCTATTTTAATTTTCTTTTAAATTAGGTAAAATATTTAAATAAAAACTGCCCAAAAGGAAATGCAAGAAAAGCTCATAATGGAATTGTAAAGGCAGTTATTTATAAATTATTTTCGATGTCATTTATAAATATATGTGGATGGTCCACTGAGAAAGGAAAAAACACGAACACGTATGGAATATCAATAATTATTTAAAACTAAATCATATTAATTATGTTTCGTCCTATTTTGTCGTCTCAGGTCTTTTGAGCAACGAATATATCTGAGCGAGTACAAAGCATTTTTAAAACTTCTACTGGATGTCCTAAACTTTAATTCGTCTGAACTATTCACATTTGATCATGTTGCTGAGGGTATTAAAGAATTGTTCAAACGTTACACTCGAAAAAATGAAGCAGAATCGACTGGATGTCAAGAAAAATCAAATGAATAAGTCTGAATATTTATATAGATCTAGAATCGAATTTATTTTAGATAAAAATATATTCTTACGCTAAGACAACAATAGAAACTTAAATTTTGCTTAAATTACTAATTCTTATTGCTATTTTAACAAACTTATTATAAACATGAACATTTCTCATTGCACTTAAATATTTTTCTATTTTTTTCACTTTTAAATATTCCAATTTCACAAAATTTACCTATTTTTATAATGTTTTTCACTGATTAAACTAAAATTAATGAAATTTAATTAATAAGCACAATATATATAGAAAGTAAACTTAAATTTAGCTCATATTATATGTATGACTGTTTTGAACATGAAAATCATCAACATATATTTTTGAGTTTATTTTGAACGTTGAAAAAAAACAAAAATTGCGAAATTTTAGCTTAGCCAAGCTTTTTTGCCATATCATATTAATTCATTGTAATAACTCATAACTTAAATAAATCCTTTTATTTGTTTCAGTAATTAATAACGATAATCAATGCCATTTAATGACTATAATAAGTCAAATTATAATAACGTATTTATATTTTTTAAAAACTGACTTTTTCGAATTGTTTGCATATTTTTTCAAATTTTAAAAAACCGTTATCGACAAGCAAATATATTGCTAGCTCTAAGAGCTAATAATCATTGTTTCTCTGAAACAACAATAAATTATTGTAAAATAAAAATTGCTTTAATATTACATAAATCATTAACAGAAGTAATTTTATTTGTTGTTAATGGTTTTTTGAAATTTGAAAAAATATGCAAATAATTCGAAAAAAAAGTCAAAAAATATAAATACTGATAAATACGTTATTTTAATAGTGATCGTTATGATTTGATTAAATTTTTAAGTTTAAATTCAATGATTAATCAATTAATCAATATTTTCAATAAAATAATATAAATTTCAAGCATACCTAAATTTTTTAACGGTTTTAAATTTGAATTTTTTTTTTCAGAGATGTACAAATGCCTATCAAAAACCGTACAAATGTTTTTTCCTGAATGTAAAACAAATGTAATATTTTCGTTCCATTAATGTATTACATTAATGTTCCATTAATGTATTACATTGACATTCCATAAAATCTTCCCCAAAATAATACATTTCAAAGGACAATATCGTCCTTTGGACGGTCCATGGAAAGTACGAATGTACGTTACATGGAAGATTTCAATGTAATACATTGATCTTCCATTCGCTTGCTTTTGGTTATGTGGGCAATTGTGAAAGCTTATTGAAAGCTTTGAAAATATTTTGCTTGTCTCCATTTTTCCCACTTCTAAATATTTATACTCTTTTTTTAGAATGACTCAATGGGGACTTGTTAAGAGAGTGAATCGAATTGTAAATGAAAAGATAGAAAAATAAGTAAAATTGGTGGAAAAATCATAAATTCCCAATGAGTAAATTGTGCAAGTCTAGTGGGACGGATTGAAAATTTTAATTTAAAGAAACTCATGGAATATTTACAAGGTTTTCAAATAGCTTTTATGATTTATTTTAAATGATTTATTTAGTAGCAGGGTCAATCAATTGATCGCTGTTTGATCGTGATCGGTGATCGTCGATCAGATCGACAAATGATCGAACGATCAATTGATCGATTCGATCAAACGATGTTTTATGATCGAATGATCGACGATCAATCGATCATATTTTGAGAAAAAGATCGATAGATCGTTGATCGACTCGATCAGTGATCGATCGATCAATTGATCGACTCGATCAGAAAACAAATTTGATCGAGACGATCAATTGATCAACGATCAAAATTTTTCTTTGATCGAGGCGATCAATTGATCGACCGATCACTGATCGAAAAATGATCGCACGATCACGATCATTTTCTCATAATATGATCGATTGATCGTCGATCATTCGATCAAAAATACCGATCAATTGATCGTCGATCAAACGATCGTCGATCAATGATCGAATGTTCGAAGGTGAAAAAAAATATAAATTAATAATCAATAAATAATAATATAAGTTCCTTTTAAAAGGAGTAAATTCCTTCAAATTTTTTAGTTCCTTTAGTAGAAAGAAATCTAGCTCTTAATTATTTTTTTTCTAAATCATAATATTATATTCATTCTTTCCTTTAAAAAACTATTAGAAATTAATATACATTGAATCAAATTTAAAGGAAATTCTGTATGAAAAGATCCTATTAAAAATTTGAACTTATTCTTTTCTAGTAAGTTTTATTTGATGCTCAGAATTAATATGGTTCTTATTATAAATAAAAATAATATTTTGTGTGTTTACAAAATAAGGTGGAGAAAAAAAATTAGCGTAAATAAAAACAGATTATACCTAAATATTACACATTAAACTATACATTAAACTGTACACTATTAACAAAAACTAAAATTCGAACGAAAATTAAGATTCTACAATAAACATTTTGGATTGTAAAGTTTTTCACTATTAGCAATATTTTCATTACTATAATTTTAAATCTCGTATAATTTACAAAAATATATTATATTGTATGCAATAGTTTCTTGAAATTCTCTTCTAAGAGAAAAACGTTACCGTTTATGGTCACAAATTTGTAATTTTTAAAAAACTTGTAGTAAATAATGCTTGACTAATACAGTGTAAGAATTGTATTTCAATTTTATTTCCTAATTTTTGGAACTTTTCGTTTAATTTGTATTGAAAACGATATCAAACAAGAAAATGTTGCTTTAACCAGCACAAATTTGAGATTCAGTTAGCAAATTTGAGTTCAAACTTGAAATTTAATTTAGATAATGCAACCTACAATACTTTAATTTTAAAAATTCTCGTTCAAGACATTTTTTATAGTACTCTTATGATCATTGATTAGATTTAATTTATTTATTAATGTTTATCGATCATTAAATCAACTTTTCGATCATTTATCTGAAATTCGATCGAAAATCGATCAAATGATCGATGATCGCCCGATCAATGATCGATCGATCAATTGATCGCCTCGATCAAAGTAAAAGTTTTGATCGTTCGATCAATTGATCGTCTCGATCAAAATCATTTTTTGATCGAATCGATCACTGATCGAGCGATCAAGGATCGAAATTGATCGTACGATCACGATCTTTTTTTGATTTTTTGATCGAATGATCGATAAAAAATTCGATCAAAATCGATCAACTGATCGACGATCGTTTGATCGTCTCGATCAGAAATGATTTTGATCGAGGCGATCAATTGATCGATCGATCACTGATCGATTTTTGATCGTATTTTGCGATCACGATCATGTCGATCACGATCATTGATCGTTGACTGTCCCTGTTTAGTAGAGTAATAATCCATTTTTGAAATTTTATTTTCATAAAAATCTGCATTAAAAATTTCAAAAGATATTCAACTCAGTTTTCAGCCAAATGGAAATTTTAAACCTAAAATATGCAGCATAAAAATATCATTTCGCTATGAATATTTATTACGAAATGGAACATACTCATTTGATCTAAGTCAGTAACTTTCAATACACACAAAACAAACTTTTTCCGTCTTTTTCTGCATTAATTTAATCCATTCATTCATGCAGATCTGGGGAAAAAAGAGTATTTAATAAAAATATTTTGCTATAAAATAGTTTTATGCATTCTTGCATGAGATGATGGAGGAAGCTGAAAAATTTTTTAAATGCGAAAAATCTTTCCTCTTTTTCTAATTTTTCAAAAACATAGTTTGTGAATCCTTGCATTTTGTCCTTTCAATTTATTAGTAACTAGGAACATTTTGTAAAATCTAAAGCAATTCTTACTCTAATCATTTCCTTACTTGAAATAATATCTACAATGGAATTTTGTTTAAATTTTTTTCCATCAAATTCAATCTTTTGAAAAATAAAACAAGAATTCTTTAAAATTGCTCATATAGGGCAGCACAACATGCACAGATAAATTTAAACAATAGAATAGCAATTTTCTAAAAAAACGTGATAATAATTTGGGACAATGAAAACTGAGCAAGAAGAAAAGTTGAAAGAAAAAAAAATATTTTTTGATGATAAAAAAAAACACTTTTTTGTTAGTTTTCTTTAATAAAGACGATTGAACTTTTTTTATCGTATACTTCAAGTTTTTGAGTCAAGCTTGAATGGCGAAAATTCGATAATGAAACTTTGATGTTCGTTTGAATAAACTTTTTTAAAATTTGATAATATAATATAATTTAATTTAATAATCAAATTGGAAGAATAAACTTGTAGAGTAATTCAATTATAAACAACCTGGAAAAACAATTTAGTTTTCTGATAAAATATGATAATGATTTTGTATCTTGTTGAATGAATAAATTTGTCGCCTTTAATGGAAATTTCTCTGCTTTATTTTTTTAGATACATACTAGGTCATTATAACTAGGTGTATTAAAAAATTAATTTTTAATTTTCAAAAGATTTATTCTTTATTGACTGAAAACTAATGATTAAATTAATCCATGAGCGAAAAATATGAACGCTTTTGCCGAAGATCGTGATATAAAAAACGGTCGTTTTGAATTTGAAAACTATTGACCGATTTTTGCAAAACACAAACTGGAAATTTTTTTTTTTGATTCAGTAAAATTCATTTTGTCATGCTTTAATTCCATTACAATAATAATTTAAAATGTTAAATGAATAATAATTGAAGCATGAAAAATTGTATTTTACTTAGTAAACAAAAAATTTTAACATTGTGTTTTGCAAAAATCGGTCAACAATTTTCAAATACAAAAGTGTTCATATAGCAATGCTTGACCTTTGATTCTTATCATTTCAGAAAAAAGTCTAACAAAATCAATAATTGTCAACAGAATCGACATGAGACATTAAATTAGCAAAGTGTAGATTAGAACAGCAAAAAGAAGTTTAAATTGTAAGCAAGCAGATGAGATAAACCAAGTAGATTGCAAAAAACTTTCACACAAAGAAATGAAGGAATAACAGACTGAAAAAAGAAGTACGAAAACACGAACTAAAGTGAAAAAAAAAATAACAAGAAGAACAACAGAAAAATAAAAAAAAGAAAAGAAAATTTTTACAGCATTTCTTTATATCATAAAATGAAGTGAAGAAACTATTTCCTCAGCCAGACAATGAGCCATCTCCTTTCACTTTATGAATCCATGATTACGTCTTTATATCTATGTGTGTGTGTGTGATGAAATTTTCATGCAAAATAATAAAAGTATTGTTTATGATAATAGCAAAAAAAGGAGTGAAAAGTATATCTTAATGTCCCCCTCATTGTCATTGTTTATATTGTCATAAATTTCACTCGACAAACTCAACATACACAATATTTATCTTTATTAGCACAGCGACAGTTTGTTTTTCTCTTTCTCTATGGTAATCAAAACGACACATTGGATAGAAATTTTCTCTCTTTTTGGTGTGCTCGTTGAATTTGCATAAGAAAAGCTCAAGTGAAATTTTCGAACAGTAATTTTGGTTATTGCTGCAGGCTGTTTCTCCGGACCTGAAAAGCATTGAATGACCTTGCATTGATTAGGATTGGAGCTTTAATCAATATCTTTTCGTACTTGAAGACTTTTGGGTTTTCTTTCATTTGAAGGACAAAATTGAATGACTGCATTGCTATGAAAAATATTATGTAATTTCTTTTTGAATTTAAGACTTGATGCTCACGAATTTATGCAAAATCTTTCTATCACAAAATTTTGAGATTTGAACTTGCATATTTTTTTAACTTAATGAACTTTGGTGACTGTTAACTTTTAGGTTTTTTTAAGTTCTAACAGATTTTGCAAAACTTGAGTTTCAATCAATTAAACTGTTTTCCGTGAATGCCGTTACACAATTCATCATCCAAACTTCTAACATAATTTAACAGATCATAACATAAACTTTCAGCGAGATGAAAACTATAAAAAATTTACACACATAATAATTTTCTTTATTATAGCTGTTTAAATTCATTCGGGAATGACTATGTACGCACGTAGTCTCAACCAGAAGATTCACGAAAAATTCTAAAATTTGTATTCACATAAAAAAATCCTTTTCAGTCTTTTTCTTTATTATCATCTCTCTCACTCCATTCGACGAAACGTCACATTTCATTAACAAGAAAAAAATCAATGCATTTGTTTTGAAACATTCAGTCAATGCGGCATGAACAATGCGCATCTGCAAAACATTGAATCAATGTTTTATTTCCCCTTATAGACAACAATCAACATGATGAATAAAAAGAAATTTGTTGCATGCTAATATTACCGGAAAAAGCGGAAAATCCTCATGTTATAGTAGTGGGGATGTGTATGAGCTTTTTTCATAAAAGTGAATAAAACAACACACAACACTCAACTAAATCAGTTCATCGGTGATTGTCGTGCGGTAATGAAAGTATCTATTTTTTCTCTCAGAAAAAATTTGAGAAATTTCCTTTTTTAAGTTTTTCTTTTTGTGGATATTGAAAAAAAAAAGTTTCAAAAGTTTTGTGAAATCTGAGTGAAATTTAATATTGAAGAGGATATAAAAAGTATCAAAACAAGTGATCCACATTTCCAAGTGTGGACCTTTATCAATCAATCAATCAATCATATTTTGGCCACATACACGACGATACTTGATTTATTTCGTTGCAGTGGCAAAATAAAATAGAAAAAATTGTGAGAGTGAACCACTTAAAAATTCAATATATGATAGATTTCTCTCGACGATTGTTGTGCTGTGTTGAGTGAACTATTTCAGCATCACACTGAGCCAGCAGGAATTTTGAGGAAAAAAAGTATGGCAATTTTTTTTTTCTTCTTTTATATTCGAGAAAATTTTTGTTTATGTAATATTTTTTTTTGTGGCTGTCAATCGGCACTTATTGTTGGATCGTGGGAAAAATTTTTGTGGGGCTTTAAGGATGACGTGCATTTATGTGCGTGAAGGATGGTAAATGTGTTGTGTGTTGCCATAAAATATATATTTATATGCGAATTAATAAATAATATATTCGAACAGCTGATGTAATTTTCAACGTTATCCATCATTGTAGCTTGCTGTCCTATTAATCAGAGCATTTTTTGAACATGAACTTTCTGAAATGAAAATCATTTCTGCAATGCTTCGAATTAAAAGTTTCCTTTTAAAACTTTCTGGTCAGAAATGTTTTTCCTGCATTGCTTGTGCATTCGGTCGATATTCAGTTCCGTTTGTTTATATAATTTTCATTGAATTTTATTCGCAGTCTCGATGGCTGCAGTGCTTTCATTGTATTGAGATCAAGGAAAGTTTTATGAATTATTGATGTTTTTAACTTTTTTAAACTTAAAAATAATTCAAAGAATGGATCATCAGCTATTCTTAGCTCTTAATAATGTGAAAAGTATTGCAAAGCATTCTATTTTTATTAGAAAGCATTTTAAAATTTTTTCAACTTAAAATTCGTGATGTTAACTATCAATAAATAGAGCATAACCGGCTTTTTAGTATTTCTGATTCAAAACCGTCGGAGTAAAATTCTTAAGATTTAATTAAATTATTATTATTAAGATGAATTTAACAACATATTTAAGCTATGAAAATTAACAATTTTAAAGCTTTATATTTTTGAATTCCTAATTCACCAAAAAGCTTCAAAATTTATTCCTCAAAAAAATGAAAATCATAACATGAAAATTTTAAACAAACATAATGAATTCAAGAAAGAAAATGTTAACGAGATTCAGTCAAGGCATTATCACTTCGAAATTTCGGGATTAATCCTGAAAAATCCCTAAAAAATCCCGAAAAATCCCTAATTTCCTACAAAAATCCCGAAATCCCGAAAAATCCTGAAAAATCCCGAAAAATCCCGAAAAATCCTGAAAAATCCCGAAAAATCCTGAAAAATCCTGAAAAATCCCTGGAAATCTCATAACAATAAATTGATTTAAAATGGAAAGAAAATCTTTTTTCTCGTAACTTTTTCATAATTAAAAGCATGAAAATGTTAAAAAATGATATTTCGATGAGTTTCTTATAATAAATAAGATAAAAAACCGAAGAATTTGGCATATTCTAGTGATTTTTCATCCGAAAAAAGAAAATTTATGCGTAAAATCGCTCTTTCGACGAATTTTCCTTCCCAGCTAAGAAAATCGAAACCAAAAATCACTTTTCTGAGGAATTTTCCATCCCAACTAAGAAAATCGATGCAAAAAATCGCTTTTTCAAGGAATTTTCCATCCCAATTAAGAAAATCGATGCAAAAATTCGCTTTTCCGAAGAATTTTCCTTTCCGATTAAGAAAATCTATGCCAAAAATCAATTTTTTGAGGAAAATTTCATCCCAACTAAGAAAACCGATAACAAAAATCGCTTTTTCGATGAACTTTTTATCCCAACTAAGAAAATCGATGTGAAAAAACGATTTTCCGAGGAATTTTTCATCTCATCTAAGAAAATCGATGCAAAAAATGACTTTTACGAGGAATTTTTCATCCCAACAAAGAAAATCAATGTGAAAAATCGCTTTTCCAAGGAATTTTCTATCCCAACTAAGAAAATCGATGCAAAAATCGCTTTTCCGAGGAATTTTCCGTCCCAACTAAGAAAATCGATGCAAAAATTCGCTTTTCCGAAGAATTTTCCTTCCCTATTAAGAAAATCTATGCAAAAAATCACTTTTCTGATGAATTTTTTTATCCCATTTAAGAAAGTCAATGTGAAAAATCGCTTTTTCGAAGAATTTTCCTTCCCGACTAAGAAAATCGACGCAAAAATTCGCTTTTCCGAGTAATTTTTCATCCCAACTAAGAAAATCGATGAGAAAAATCACTTTTCAGATGAATTTTTTATCCCAACTAAGAAAATCGACGCAAAAATTCGCTTTTCCGAGTAATTTTTCATCCCAACTAAGAAAATCGATGAGAAAAATCGCGTTTCCAATGGGTTTTTCATCTCAAATAATAAAATGGAGTTTTTCCTTTAAATTTTTCACTTCAAATAGTTAATTAGTTGAGAAAATTTGCTTTTCTGAGATAATTTTTAACCTTAATACAAAAAATTTATGAGAAAAGTCACTTTTCCGAGTGATATTTCCCATAAAATATGTATTCCTTACTGCTAAAATTAAAAAAACTCATGTATGAATTATTTTAAAATTCATAAATTTTAATATAATATTTTAAAGTTTCCAAAATTTTTTCAAAAATCCTTAAAAAATCCTGAAAAATCCCGAAAAATCCTGAAAAATCCTGAAGAATCCCGAAAAATCCTGAAAAATCCCGAAAAATCCTGAAAAATCCCGAATTTACTACAAAAATCCCGAAAATCCCTAAAAATCCCGTGAGAAAAAAAGAGTGTTAACGCCTTGGATTCAGTGCTAGTTGAAAAATATGTTTTTTTTTTGTGAATGAAAAGAAAATTATGCAACGTTTGTTTTGATTCTGTTAAAGTTTTCCTGAATACTTTAAAAATTATTGTTGTAGAATGTTTTGAATAAAATTATATAAGAAACTTTTCTGTTTGAAAATCTTATTTTTAAAGGAACTGATGCTGTAAAATATGAAATTTTTAAAACAAAAGGAAAGAACGAATTCCAATTTTTAAAATTCTTTTAAAATTTCTGTAAATCTTTTATTTATTGCATAATTTGACATTCAGGAACAACTTTTTTCATTTAATTGCAAGAAACAATTTACAAAGAAATTTTCGAAAATAAAAAATAATATTAAGGAGCCGTTCACTTTTTACGTAACGCTCTGAGGGAGGAGAGGGGTTTGAGAGTTTGCTACAGTCTGTTGTTCTCACATGTGATTCTTTTGTTAAAAATGTTACAGAGGTATGGGGGTTAAAAAAAATCCGAATTTTTACGTTACGTAATTGGTGAACAGCCCCTAAGAGATATTTTCAAATATTTTCCAAGAAGAAAAATTTCATTACTAGGAATTTTGAAATCTTAATCTTTGTCAACACAAAGCAATAAAATATTCAAGCAATAATGACAAAACCTGATAAGCTACAACCTCATCGAAAATCTTCTTCATTTGTCTACCAAAAAGTATGAAATATGTTATGAAACAAACTGTGAGAAAAAAAAAACTTTTATGTCTGCAAAATTTTCTGTTCTAGGAAAAAATATCTCTACATTTTTTATGTAATGCTGTTATGACATAACTCAATTCAACGAGCAAAGACGGAACAGAAAAAAAAATTCTATGTTCTCTTTCTTGTTGTTGTTGATATTATTTAAGTATCCTAAAAATGTCATTAAGTCGTTCTCCTCCTCCCCTCAAAATGTCGAGTTGCCTCGTTTAAATCTAATTTCCATACTTTTTCGCACTGAATATTTGTTGGCAGTACAGAAGTGTACAGGAGGAAAGAAAAGGAAAATTAATTTTTAATATACACAGAAAATGAGAATTTTTTGCAGAAAAAAAAACTGTTCAGTGGATTTTTTTTCACTTCGAAGGAATTTCATTTTTGCACGTCATATAAATTTTTCTACCTGGCTTGCAGACAGCTGATTGAGTACACAAGAATTTTTTGTGCCTAAGAAAAAATGAGACTTCTTTTGTGCCTTCATTAAAAATTCAAATGTGAAATTAAATCAGTGACGAAACCTTAATTCCACTTTTAGCGCATTTTTGTGTGTGAGATAATGTGACTTTATGGTCATTTTGGGGGAAGTAAATTAAGAAGTTGAATATTTAGATATTGTCGTTAAGGTCAAATAATTTTCACTTAATGGCTTCGCTTGAAGGTGAAACTGCTTTTATAAAACTTTCTGAGAATGTCCATCAAGTAGAAGACATTGTCTGTACAATAGAAAAGTTTTTTGGTGCCATATAAATGTGACCATTGAGCATTAAAGATGTTATAGGTTGTTTTTAGTTGATCGTTTTTATGTGTTATTCTGTTTTAGTAACTAAATTAGATTATTACAAGACTTTGTGTCTATGACGTGAACTTAGTCTAGTAATACAGCTGTTTAACTGTGATTCGATGAGTACATGGCAACATAATATGAAACTAAAAAATCACTTTTTTGACGGCAAAAGACTACTTTTCCCTCATTCTTGGCTCAAAATTGCTACTAAATAGCTGCGATCCTGATTCTAATAATTTATTAAATTTTTAATTTATAGCACTTAGTTTAGATCCAAAATCAATTTAAGGATCTTGAAGAAAATTATCCTAAAACAAAACTTAAAGAAATCTTCAAATTTCAAACTTTTGAAGCGCATTCACATTTTCAAACTTTTAATTTTACTCCATATTCACGTTATGCACACATAACATACGAAAAAAAAGAAAATCATCAAAAATATATCACGGCACATTCAGAACACACAAAATTATATAATTTTCATTGTTGCCACTTTTTTGTTCTGACAGAATAATTGAATTCTTGTGTGTACGTATGTGCATATTTTTTTCATTTTGTTCTATTTGTTTTGTGCCTCCTTTTACGAAATGATTGCGAATTTAGACTTTATTTCCCACCCACCCAACACACATACAGCCCATTTATTTCGACTACATAAATTTCACTTATTTGTTTGCCCATTGCTACTGCTACTTGCCATTTCTGTTACTGCCGCTTTTATGTTTTGAAAAATTATTGCAACCAAGTGGTGTGCGGTAGATGATTGTAGTACGACTAAGTGAATAAGAATAATAAAATAGAAAGAAAAAAAAATTCCATTTGGCAGTTACATAATCGAATCAATGTTGCATGAAAAACAACAGAATGAAGAAAAAAAAATTACAGTCAGCTGATGAGCCTGAAATATCAAATTTTTAGCGCATTTTCCCCTTGGGAAAAGGACGCTATTGTCCGCACTTTGTCCGTCTGTCTGTCTGTCCGTCTGTCTGTCCGTCTGTCTGTCTGTCATCGCATCTCCTCCTCAGGGTTAAGCTTTTTCGATGCGGTTTTTGGCTTAAAATGTGTGTAGTATGTCTGGCTAGAGCTGGCGAAAAAATCAGCACGAATGGTCACTTCCTCTGCTGGAACCAGCGTAAAAAGTGACAAAAATGATATTTCTTTGTATGTGTTAGTGTGGTCGAATGCACTAAAATGTTGACTTTTCAAAACCTTAGCTGTCCTCGGTTCGAATCCCACAGATGACAATATTCTTTTTTTGCTTTTTTTGATACTTTTTTGATTTCTAATGACATATAATATTAAATCATGTCATAATTTTCCATTTTCACAATTTTTCCAAGTTTTTCCGAGGATTTTTGTAAAAATTTTCAATATTTTCATACAATTTTCATAGATATTTACTTTTTTCATATTTTTTTGATATTTTAATTGTTTAATTTTCTATTTTCATGGATTTTTCATAGTTTTTCCGGAAAATTATGTGAAAATTATAAAAACTTACATTTATAAAAGAAATCTCATCAATATAAATAATCAAAATGTCACGTTTTAATTTTAATAAAAAGAGCATCAGTGGCGTAAGTGGTAGAGTGTGCTAAAGTGTGCGGTTCCTTACCATGAGAGTCATGGGTTCAAACCTAGCCCGTGACCAAATACTTTTTTGCTTTTTTTTTTAATTCTATGTTGCATAATGTTTTTCATCGATTTTTTTTGTGTCAATTTTAAATTTTCGGTAAATAAAGAATGGTTATAGTTAAATGTTTGGCTTTATACTTTTGGGTTTTTAATTCTTTGTTTATTTACTGATCGCGAAAAATGCGCTTTCGTCGGTCACGAGTAGGGTTTCTGAAAAACCGCATTTTTAGAGAACCGCGGTTTTGCGGTTTTCAATAATTTAAAAACCGCGGTTTTCGCGGTTTTTGCGGTTTTCATACAAATGTATGAAATTTTTTAAAAAAAATCAAAATTCGAATTTTCATACTCAAATCTTTAAATTTTGATGAACTTCGTCTTAAAAAAAACTAACCAAAAATTTCGATTGACATAAAAAATTTTAATTTTAATTTTTTGATCTAATGTAGGGTAAAAAATATTGAATTTTGCACAAAGCGAACAAATTTTTTTTAATGGCTTGTAACTTTCATTGGAAGCAATGTTGATTTCCCAAATTTTTCCCAGAACTTTATTTGGTTTCCATATTTTTTATTCAATCTTGAAAACAGCTTTTTTTGCAGCATAAAGCACTAAAAAACGTTTTGACATTTAAATATTGAAATTTGTACAAACAAATATTGAAATTTGTACAAACAAAAATATTGAAATTTGTACACCACATTCTCACGACTTTTGCACCCAAAACTTGGGAAAAATTAAATTTTTTGCAGTTCTTTTATTTGAAGAAGTTTTACAATATCTTGAGCTGCTTATTAGTCTAATTAAATTTATTTAATTTGTTTACACAAAAACAATTGAAATTCTTCAACGCTTACTATTGAAAAAGTGTCCAAATTTCAATATTTGAAATGAGACGGACTATTCTGGAAATGCATTGATTTGTTCGGGCAAGAGTTTAAATAATCGTAAACTACAATCTCTGATCAAAGTCATAAGACCTTAACATGCGAACCAAAATGTCTTCTTTGTCAATTATTGCATATTCAAAAATTTTACAAAAATTTTTTGATGATTTTGTTCGTACAAATTTCAATATTTTTTGCCTTATATGATTTTTCGTGAGTTTTGAGTTTGAAAAAAACAAAAAATAACAATAAAGTAAAAAAATTATTTTCATAAAAATTTTTCTTGCAAGTTTTCTAAATTTTTAGTATAGAAAGTTCTAAAACCGCGGTTTTTCACCCAAAACCGCGGTTTTTTAAAAACCGCAATTTTAGGTCAAAAAGTGCGGTTATGCGGTTTTGCGAAAACCGCAATCAGAAACCCTAGTCACGAGTGACCACCGTTATACTAGTTTTTTCGTCTGTGTAACAAGAAAGTATGAGAAATAAGCCTTGAAACTGTATAGGGAGAGCATAGAAGTTAATGAAACAAAATTGACTCCTCATTTTCTTTCGGTCCGTCTCTTTAGTTATTGTTTCCATTAACCATCCACTTTTATGGGGTTACACATTTATGAACGAACTAAATAGTCATTAAATTGCAGATTATTGAAGCAAACGCATTATTTTGTCACAATAATAATAGCAATAATAATGATAATATTCATGAATGCCTGATAATGAATTCAATTGAATATTTGTGCATTCACATTAATGGTGCCATAATTCTCTTCAATGCTGCGTAAACAATTTATGTACGGATGAACGAGAAGCTGCATATATTGTCGTGCTTTGTTATTTTCAATTTAAAAAGCTCTTTCATGTTTTTCACACATGAAAATAAACTTTTTTATGAGTTTGTCCCTTTCAGGCAGGCTTCGTAATGAGCTTTTTTTTGTAATTATTTTCATCATCATTATCAGTGAGGCATGATTACATTTAAAAGGGATGACAATTGGAATATGTAGAACTTTTATTGAGGCATAAAGGATGTAATAATTACAGTAATTGTTAATACCATTCAGTAATAGCATTAAAGGATGGAAAAATATTATCTTGTTAATGTGTAAAAGGTTGTCTAGGTAACAATATTAAATGAAAATTAATTTTTTTAGCTGCGTAAATTAAAGCTCAATTCAACAAGAATTTTACATTTTCAGAATTTCGTACCCAAAATTGTATTTTTAACTCAAAACTCAGAGGTATAAAACCTCATAAATTTTTTTCTCTCTGTTTTTATTTCAACAAATTGGTTCTTCGTGAGAAAAGCATATCAAAACTCATTTATATCCCTTAAAAACACGGCCTTAATGGTGTTTCAAAGTCAAAACAACTTTTAATGGTTTGGAAGTTTTTGAATGAAAACCGGGGTTCGTAATTATCTGATGATCAAGGGTTGGACACGTTCAATCTTTTTTATAAAGTAATATAAATATGTAATGAAATTAATTTATAAAATTTAAATTCACTGTCCACATACTCATACGTCAATTATCCGACAATCTACTCAAAACTACATATTTTAACAAAAAAAAAGATTTAAATATTTACAAAATTTGAAAATTATTTGAGCAATATCTACAAATATTCATTCAAGCAGTAAAAAAAATCTTTCATATTCCCCCAAATTTTCATATTCTTCAATCATTTATCATTCAACAGCAATTCCGATTAATTTTATACCCATAAAATCAGCCATATATTTTTGCATTTTATACACTACAAATACAATAAATTCAAGTATATTTTATTTCCATTATCAATTTTATGATTTTCATTGTGTTTCCTATTACGATAATGACAAGCTTAAAATAAGTACAATATAATAATGCGTATCGAATTTCCTAGTGTAATAAAGATAAATTATATTTACCTATATAGACTGTGTGCGTGCTACAATAATCAAGAATTTTTCCATCGACGTCATTTTCCTGTCTTTCTTTCTTTCATCTTGTTCCTTTCTCCAAAAATAAATAAATTAATTAATTCAGTTCAATTCACTTGACATTAAAACAAAAAAAAAATCTTTTTATTCGATTTACATTTTCAGACAGTTTGCTCATCTTCAACCCCATTCATGTACGCATACAAATATAGAATCTGCCTTTAATGTTCTTCCGCATGAAGGATTAATTAACAAGTTGTGGAAGAATTTTTATAGATTTTCATTAAATTTCTAAGAGAAGTCTTTACCACATGAGACATGGAATGGAAAGGAATTTCATCTTTTTAAAGTATTTTCAATGCTTTTCTTTTCAATGAATGGATTTTCATTTTCATGAATTTTAATGAATTTTTTAACTTTGAAAATTATTTTCATTTTCTATACAAAGTTGTGTTTTTTCCAGCACTAAGCTGCGAAATTGAGTTCCACTAGGAAGATTTTGTCAGATTTCTAGAAAATAAAATTTTGATAGTTCCCAAAGCTATCTTTAAATGAAGTTAAGCTGTATCATAAATTAAACATTTAATCTTCAAAAAAAATCACGATTTCAAATCATAATCCAGAATATTAAGCTTCAACAAACTCCCAACTGTTAATAAAAATATTTTCTTTTAATTCCCATGAAATTTTTCTAAGCACAAAAGCTCTCTATGCCAACAAACATACTGTGAACAGTAAAAGAACTGGAGAAAAGGGATGTAAATATTAACTCGTGTATTATGAACTTTTTTTCTCGCTCTAAATGTAAAATGAGTAAAAAACGAGCAATGGAATTTTAATTTTTCTATTTTTCCACTGCCATTAAAAGCCATTAATTTACCCAACTAAGCTCTTTCCTTTCATCGATGACTATTGTTCTTTTTTATTCTCTTTCGTACTTTTTAATTTCATGGATCTGCATAGTAATAATGTGTATAGCTCCGTACTCTGTGTGTATGTTTCAGCATGTAAATGAAATGAAATGAAATGAATGAGCTCAATTTTTTTTTAGATAAACAGGCGGTCTACATTACTTTTCATGGAGCTTATCGGAACGGATAAATATTGTTGGTTAAAAAAATAC